>CAMRHE010000057.1:4912500-6112500 GCA_947044405.1 Leptodactylus fallax
ATATATATATATTTTCAGAGTTAACCTGAACTTCTGCAATTGATGAAATTGCTGCAGCATGATATCTTATCACAAAAGATGACGAAAACCAATGAAAAGCCATTGAAAAAAATTCTCAATTTTTTTTTGTCTTCTGTGATAAAATATCATGCTGCAGAAGTTCATGCTAACTCTGCTACATCTGTGTGTATATACATATATATATGTGAGCTAAGTGTCCCCGCACCCTTATATTTCTCATTCCCTACAAGTCTACAGAATGTTCGGGCAGTAATTAATGGTCCTTACAAGTTAAGCTGTCGGCTTCTTAGCATGACTTCATGTGGAAACCCAAGAATGTGCCCACTTCATTCCAGTTTAGCGGTTATGTTAAGCATGGCATTTGTTAACTTTGAAATAAGAATTTTTTTCCCTTCTGATTTAATGAGTCCTGACACGTGAGAAGTGGAGCTGGCTGGAGCGCAGACTTTTCTAATTACCGGAGGGTCATTTGCTAAAAAACATTTCAGTGTCTTGATAGTTTTTCATTAGGGCATTACAAACATTTCGGTTACTAACATGACAGTCTAAGGAGAGAGTAGTGTGAAGATACTACAGCAATACAGTAGCGCTAGAAGAACATGCTGGAACTTGTAGTTCTGTAGCAGCTGCAATGTCACAAATTGGCAAAAATATAATTACTTTTTTTTTACTTTTTGAAACTCAAGGAGGACCTGACAGCTCTCTTGACATGTCTGTTTTAATGAATACTTACATTCTATCTTTCCATATTACATAAAAATATTGGGACATCTTTTCTCAGAGCTCTGTGTTGTGCTGTCCCTCTGTTACTCCTCCTGCAAATATATAAATACACAATCTGGCACTCTCTTATCAATGCTGGCAGCATCAGACTGTGAAAGGACACACTCTACTGACAAGAGGGAAGCTAGCACCAACTCAAATTAATTTTTTTGGTGCCTCTTAAGGAGGAGGAACATACACATAGTTTTCAGAATGACACAAATATTATATTTTCACATGATCTGCTGCCCTCTGGTTTTTATGTGTGTTTGTCAGATGTTTTTATCACATACAGAAATATAATTGCATTCATATTATGAGTAACAGAAGCTTATATTGACAGTTAGAATGAGTTAATGCAGCAAGTCAATATTTGCAGTGTTGACCCTTCTTCTTCAGGACCTCTGCAATTCTCCCTGGCATGCTCTCAATCAACTTCTGGACCAAATCCTGACTGATAGCAGTCCATTCTTGCAGAATCAATGCTTTCATTTTGTCTGAATTTGTTGGTTTTTGTTTGTCCACCCGTCTCTTGATGATTGACCACAAGTTTTCAATGGGATTAAGATCTGGGGAGTTTCCAGGCCATGGACCCAAAATCTCTATGTTTTGTTCCCTGAGCCATTTAGTTAGCACCTTTGCTTTATGGCAAGGTGCTCCATCATGCTGGAAAAGGCATTGTTGAGCGCCAAACTGCTCTTAGACGGTTGGGAGAAGTTGCTCTTGGAGGACATTCTGGTACCATTATTTATTCATGGCTGTGTTTTTAGGCAAGACTGTGAGAGAGCCGATTCCCTTGGCTGAGAAGCAACCCCACACATGAATGGTTTCAGGATGCTTTACAGTTGGCATGAGACAAGACTGGTGGTAGCGCTCACCTCTTCTTCTCCGAATAAGCTGTTTTCCAGATGTTCCAAACAATCGAAAAGGGGATTCATCAGAGAAAATGACTTTACCCCAGTCCTCAGCAGTCCACTCCCTGTACCTTTTGCAGAATATCAGTCTGTCCCTGATGTTTTTTCTGGAGAGAAGTGGCTTCTTTGCTGCCCTCCTTGAGACCAGGCCTTGCTCCAAGAGTCTCCGCCTCACAGTGCGTGCAGATGCACTCACACCTGCCTGCTGCCATTCCTCAGCAAGCTCTGCACTGCTGGTAGCCCGATCCCGCAGCTGAAACACTTTTAAGAGACGGTCCTGCCGCTTGCTGGTCTTTCTTGGGCGCCCTGGAGCCTTTTTGGCACCAATGGAACCTCTCTCCTTGAAGTTCTTGATGATGCGATAGATTGTTGACTGAGGTGCAATCTTTCTAGCTGCAATACTCTTCCCAGTTAGGCCATTTTTGTGCAGTGCAATGATGACTGCACGTGTTTCTTTAGAGATAACCATGGTTAACAGAAGAGAAACAATGATGGCAAGCACCAGCCTCCTTTTAAAGTGTCCAGTGGTGTCATTCTTACTTAATCATGACAGATTGATCTCCAGCCCTGTCCTCATCAACACCCACACCTGTGTTAATGGAGCAATCACTGAAACGATGTTAGGTGGTCCTTTTAAGGCAGGGCTGCAATGATGTTGAAATGTGTTTTGGGGGATAAAGTTCATTTTCTAGGCAAATATTGACTTTGCAAGTAATTGCTGTTAAGCTGATCACTCTTTATAACATTCTGGAGTATATGCAAATTGCCATTAGAAAAACTGAAGCAGTAGACTTTGTAAAAATTAACATTTGTATCATTCTCAAAACTTTTGGCCATGACTGTACACGCGTGGACAAAATTGTTGGTACCCCTCATTTAATGACAGAAAAACCCACAATGGTCACAGAAATAACTTGAATCTGACAAAAGTAATTTGCCAAACTACATGTTGACAAGCCACAAAGCTTCTGGGAGAATGTCCTATGGACAGATGAGACAAAAATAGAAATCAGCTCTATGTTCACAGACGGAAAAATGAAGCATATATTGAAAAGAACACTGTCCCTACTGTGAAACATGGAGGAGGCTCTGTTATGTTCTGGGGCTGCTTTGCTGCATCTGGCACAGGGTGTCTTGTATCTGTGCAGGGTACAATGAAATCTCAAAACTGTCATGGGATTCTAGAGAGAAATGTGCCAGTGTCAGAAAGCTTGGTCTCAGTCGCAGGTCATGGGTCTTGCAACAGGATAATGACCCAAAACACACAGCTAAAAACACCCAAGAATGGCTAAGAGGAAAACATTGGACTATTCTGAAGTGGCCTTCTATGAGCCCTGACCTAAATCCTATTGAGCATCTTTGGAAGGAGCTGAAACATGCCATCTGGAAAAGGCACCCTTCAAACCCGAGACAACTGGAGCAGTTTGCTCATGAGGAGTGGCCAAAATACCTGCTGAGAGGTGCAGAAGTCTCATTGACAGTTACAGGAATCGTTTGATTGCAGTGATTGCCTCAAAAGGTTGTGCAACAAAATATTAAGTTAAGGGAACCGTCATTTCTGTCCAGGCCTGTTTCATGAGTTTTCTTTTTTAAACAATTCTGTTGAAGCATGGTTGGAAAGCAATGTCTGACTTTCATTTGTTCATTTTCATCAAATTTTTATATATTATTATTTTTGTCAGATTCAAGTTATTTCTGTGACCATTGTGGGTTTTTCTTTCATTAAACGAGTGGTACCAACAATTTTGTCCACGTGTGTATAACTGGCAAAATCCTGCATTATAAGAAATAATTTCATGGGAAGTACAAGTAAGGTGTAATACTTCTCAAATCAAAAGTCTATACTACATTTAAACTGAAAATATAATGTGCCGTTAAAGGAGTTGTAAGAGACTTAAAGGGGTTATCTTGTTTCTATGGTTTATGACCTATTGAAGTCTATGCTCGATACTGGAGATATGTAAAGGTCCCGAGTGTCGGATCCCCACAGACCTAATATCCTTAGGCTAGACCATCAATCTTAGAAATTGGATAACTCCTTTAAAATTGAGTAACTGCTTCCTGTCCTGCAGCAGTGATCCTCAGCATCTACATGTTGTACATGTAGGCATCACCACTGAGGCCACTCAATGATTGGCTTTAGCAGTCACATGTGCAGGTTTAGCATGTCATCACAGCCGGGCGGGAAGTGGAGATCAATGTGGGTACTACTATAGTGTCAAGGAAGTAAACAGGTGAGTTAGGTTACCTTCACATCTGTGTCGGAGTCTGTACAGAGCAGAGGCCATCTGATATCATGAACGAAAAACTCCTTCAAGCCCGACTTGATCGTCCAGTGATGTCAGTGAGAAAATAAATACCTGAAGGATAACCATTATAGTCAGTGGGGTCCTCTGGGATCCACGCGAACCGATTAAATGACACAGATGTGAACACACCCTTATTATTATTTATTTTCTATTTGATTTCTTTTCTGTTTTTTGTTTTTGTTTTATGACATTCCCTGCAGTTCCCTTCTTAATCACAGTATATCATATGCCAAAAAATACAAAAAATATATAGTTTCATGTATTCATTTTAGAATACAAAATGAATTGCCTAAAAATATGCTGTCTATAAAGAAAAGAAGGTATTGCCAAACTGATATTCGGCGTCAGAGTTAGGCTGGATTCACACTAGAGCTGGAGTCTTCACCACAGAATCCACATAAAATCGGCAGAGAGAAAAGTTCTGCAAGGAGGACTTTTTTCTCCGCCGCTTTCAGTATAAAATAGTCAGATATCTGGCTGACCCCACACTAGCCTATGGGGTCTGCGGGATTCCACATGTAACCACTTTTTAAGTGGACAGGGTTTCCATCTTTCGGGTCCCCATGTAGACCCGACGGATGGAAACCTGAACCCTAGTGTGAACCTATTGTTAGGCTAGGCCTACACGTGTCACGCAACTGAAATAGTTGAACAATTTACTGTTGGGCAACCTTTTTAAGAGCTGTGATTTGGCTGTGAAAACAATCAAGTTGTAGACATGTCTCAAGCAAATCACAGTCATAAACCACCTCCATTGAAGTCTATGGTTAAAAAAAAAAAAAAAAAAAATACTTGCACCCAATATCCAAAATGTCTGGATTTAATGTGACTGTCGCAGTGTCACACCATAGGACTTTTTGTTGAATGATGCATGTCATCTTGTTGCTCTTCGTTTTAAAGCTGAGGTTTGCTTTATCAAAAATTCAATCTGTTGCTCTAGTTCTGCCTAAAAATACCCTGGCAATGGCAGACTAGCTTTGTGGTGCTCCCTCTCTGTAGCTGTGCCCTACCCGGTCCCTCCTGGAGATGAGGAGATAAAAAATCAAAATGAAAGAAAAAACATAACCTGAGACAAAGTAAACAGCAAATATATTCTTATTTCTCGGTGTGTCTAGTTTTTGCATAGTATTGTGAATTCAGGATCTTCTGACCTTTGAACTGCAGTAAGGTTTAAGACTAACAAAAAAGCCTACTTTTTTAAGCTTTGTGTTCTTACTCATAGAGTCAGTAGATAATGAAACGCAATCTACTTAAAATGTGCTGCAATTTTCCAAAAAAAAAACAAAAAAATGTTGAAAAGCAAGACAAAATTGTCAACTGGACATTATTGAGCATAAGCTGTCCAAATAGCTGTCCAGTGTTTGGTGTAAGCCCTTTGTATGACATCCTGATAGAAGCTCTGCAACTCATCTCATTCTCTGGACACCGCTCTACGCCCATGGGGACGTAGAAGTTCTCCGGTTGACTTCTTGGAAACTCTAAAGTCTTTTGCCATGGTTAACAATTATTTCTCCTGAAGTAGCCAACCCAGACTGATAATGGGGGGCTCTTCTGGAATTGGCTCTTACACTTCTGAGAAACTTAAAGGCTTCTCCCCATCTCAGCAAATAACTGCGCCCATACACGTTGGAGGGTTGGTTAGTCTTATAAAAATTGTCAAGTTCACCAACATTAATGCATGTGGCCTTATAATGTAAGGCTTAGCTATAATATCCAGGTAGGGACAAACAGTGGCTCCATAGATCTATACACTCTATGGACAAGAATGATTCTAACAAATAGTTGTCAGTATTTAGTCATACATTTCCAGGAGAAGTAACTGAGGAAAGACCCAACACACTTATTATATATAATACATGCGGGTACTAAATAGACATTTCACAAGAGCTGATAGATGTTATATTGAGATCCGAGCTAGCTGTGAAAAAAAGCGCAAAAAAAGGAGAAAAAAGAGAAAAGGGAAATCCGTGACATGCCTTTCCCCCCCCCTGGGTTTTTTTACCCCGGGGGGGGGGGTTTTTTGGTCTCCAGAGCATTGCTCTGTTTAAGACAAAGTCTATATTATCAAGTGTGAGGAAGAGATGAGGCAGGTAGAGCACTGGCCCAAAATAAATTATTTATTTCTTTTGGTAAACACGACGCGTTTTAGGAAACAAGCCCTTTTTCAAGTGTACAAAGTCCATATCATATGATACACTACATGCATACACATAGAGAATCAGATCAATCCAATCCCATCCTTCGCTTGCACTAGTCATTTGACCATAGTCATTATATATCATTGGTGCTGCTCTGACTGCTAAAAGTCAGGGTATACAATGCAGCAGGTCCAAAACCACATGGGACTGTTGTTTTTTTAAAAAAAACATCCCCTTATGCATATTAAAGAGATTTTTTTCATCTTGGATATTTCTGGCATATCCAAATAAAATGCCCTAAATATCCAAATATTATGTCATAAATGTCCTATAGACCCACCTCCATTGACATCGGCCGTGAGACAGGTTCTTGAGGTAGTTGTGGGTCTCAGAGGAGGGATATACATCTATCGGATATTTATGTCATATGTCCGAGATGGGAATGGCCCTATAATTTTTCAGTTTCTTCTTGAATGACCTTGCATATACATTTACAATTACAGTTACATACTTTGGTTACTACTTCGCTAATTTTAATGTGTTATGTACGTTTTTTCATCTGCTCCCCAGCCTGTCCTAGGTTTTTCTTAATCCCATCTGGTATATAGACCCCGTACTGATTGATGGGTCTGTGCCAAGTGTGAAAGGTGACATGTAATTTTTGAGTAATCACTAAGTCTGGAAAAGTTAGTTTTGCAACTGTAAGTGACTGCTACTCCAGGGAACGTTTTCTGCTAACATTTGTTTCATATGTCGTGCTCTAAACCCATCTGCTTTCCTTCTCTCAGTCTTTAAGATTTTACATGCTGCTGGCTAGGCAGACTGACAATGTTAGGATGTTTTAGAAACTGAACTTTTTTGGTGGTTCATTTCATGTGAAAATATTATATTAAATCCTTACTGTGAGTGGTGTAGGTTGAACAATGGACTAGAGTAAGTTCACATGTTCAGGTTTTGTTCATGCAGTTTTTAAAGCCAAAATCAGGAGTGGATCATAATGGGAGAGAAGGTGTAAAGGAAAGTTGATCTATTTTTTTTTTTTTTTTATTCACTCATATTTTTGGATTCAAAAACCGCATGAACAAAACCTGAAAATGTGTCCTTATCCTTTGAGGGGTATTTCTATTTCAGTCAAACATAGCTGAGACAGGAATACAGCGCCCCTTCTCCAGTCTGCTGCGAAAGGAGTTACCAAAACAGCCAAATGCATCTGATCAACACTGATTCCTTAAAGAGAACCTGTTAGGTCGATTTGGGATGCTAAATCACCCACAGATCCTTATAGACCGGGGGTTTAGTGTCCCAAATCGGCCTATTTTAAAGCCATTTGTGCCCGTATTTAAAAAAAAAAAAACAACCTTTAGGCTGAAGCCCCACATGGAGTAAACGCCGTGGTGGGACCAGCGTGGCAAAAACCACAGCGTTTTACTGTGCCTGCAAAGTGGATGGGATTCTAGCGAATTCCATCAACACATTGCAGTAAATACCCACAGCAGAAATACTGTGATTTCCAAAACTGTTGCGTTTTTGGAAATCAGAGCATGTCAATTATAACTACGGAAATGCAAATTTTCTGTGAAAAGTGCTGTTGGAAAAAATGCAACGCGTTTCCGCCTCGGTTTTCCCCACGGCGCTTTTTGGCTGCTGCCGTATGGGGGCTATGTGGGGCCTTAGTTTAATACTTACCTAGAGATGAGTCTGATGAGTCTCAGGCTCCCAGCACCTGTGCATATTTTCACTGAAGCCAAGGACATATACCCCGACTTCACTTGCCAAGTGCTGGAGATACGGGGTATGCGCACTGAAGTTGAGGTGTACTCCTCTGGCTTTACTGAAGAACTGCGCCGACACCAAGAGTACAGCAGCAGGGTGAGTATAAAGCTTTTTTTTATTTATATTGCAACCACATGTGACAATACCACAGGGCAATTTGGGACTTTAAACCCCGTCCATAAGGTTCTGGTGGTATAGTGTTCCAAATCGCCTTGACAGGTTCCCTTTAACTCTCATAGAGATAATTGGGATCTTGGTAAGCAGCTAGCTGTTATGGCAACAGTGTAACTTGTTCTTATATGCTCTTTCACCCCTATGGTAGATAAGTCGGGTAACAGCTGACTAGTGCTGCTCTGCTGTTCCCATAAGTCCTGCCCTAGGGTTCAGGACTTATGAGAAGTTGGCAGCAATTTGCCAAGGTCTTCATAACCCTTTAAAGTCGGCTTTTTGTATGAATTCTAAATCCAGTAGTCTAAAATTAAGTATTTTGTTTTCTTGTATTTGTCTTCACAGTTGACATCAACGTTGATATATCAAGACCATTGAAAGTCAACTTCAGCTTTGTCAAGTTGGATCAGCTAAATGTTTTCTTAGAGAAGATAATAAAAAGTGGGCCTGACCATTCGCTAGAGAGTCTAGCAACCACAGATGAAATGCCGCAGACGGATGACACTATGAAACCTACATTCAGTCATAAGAAGGATCCCGGCACAATGGCCCATGAGGCTTCCAAAACCCATTTACCCCAAGAAGGAATGTGGAGGTCAATTTCTTTTTTTAACAGGATCACATTCCAGACTACTCAAGTGTTTCTGTCATTAGAGACTGTGCCACATCCAAAAACTCCCTGCCTTTTGACAAGCTTTTCTGACCTTCAGGGGTGTCTTAGTATTCAAGCAGGAAACAAAGTATTAGGTAAGTTTTTTTTTTAACATATACAGAAGCACACATACCTGATATGGGAGGATATTTAAGCCTAACCAGATGTGTCTAACATGGATTTGCAACCACTGCCAAACACATTTATCGAGGCTACAATTCCACCAATTTAAAAAAAAATTCTGACTTTATACATCTCCATAACAAAAAGAATATTGTGTGTATCCAATGGTGTACCCTTTCTAACCCCTACAACCATAGAGATATACTTTCCATTTCATGATGATGGCTAATAAACCCGAAAACAGGTGTATGCAAGTAGGAATAGATGTTTTTGTACTTACAGGCTGTATCTATGCTATACACCAGGGGTTCTAGATGTAAATATTGCCATTGGTCTTTGGCTGACCGCTATTCTTACTTTACCTTCCCCCATACGCCTGAATCCTTGGCTCAGCCAAGAATGGGGAAAGAAGAGTAACTCTAGGTTCACACTAGTGTTTGAGTCTCTGTACGAGACACTGTCTCCCATTCTGCTTAAAATAAGCGGAAACCGGGCGGACCCTATTATAGTCTATGGGTTTTGCAGGTTTCCACATGTAACCACTTTTTAAGCGGATAGGGTTTCTGTCTTTTGGGTCCTCAGGTGGAACCACTGAATACCAGTGTGAACCTAGTGTAAGCCACTGCCAAATACCTCTAGGGCTGGATTATCTACCCCATGAGCAAAACAATTGAGCATGTTGATATCCAACTCCCAGATCCTTGGTTCTTGTAGACAATGTATTTCCTGATTGGTGCAAGGTTACAATACCTTACAATACACCTTTATTTTTCATTGTGTTTTTTTTTTTTTTTTAGTAAAAGTAAAAAGTTCTTGAAGTCTATTTTCACACAGTCGGCACTCTTGGATGATCATTACAACTCTGCACGTTTGTAGTGTAAAGTCTGTACCTTTTTGAGAACTTCGGCTACGTGAACTCAACCATAGTGGCTTTTACTGTCCACAAAAAACATGTCAGCATGTCATCCACAACCACGGATCCGCAAGTATGGCCAAGCATAGGACATGCTTCATAATTTGCAGTCCGCAAAATCTACTGCCGTGTGTATGGGTCCATAGAAATGAATGGGTCCGTACTTTTATCTGCAATTGTGGATGAAACGTACGGTCATGTGCATGAGGTCTTCCTGTTTTAGTGCCTGTATGCCGTTTGCTCTATGGTTCTTTGTCACTTTTCTCTAAATCTCCACTGTTACTCATACAGCTACTAACTATGCCTACAGAGTAAACGCACTTTCAAAAAACTCTGCGAGTAGTTTTGTTTGGTGGGGTTCTGGGTACCAAGACCCCTACCATTTGCTGAAACTAAAAGGGTAACAGCTCTATCTTTGTCCATTTTGACAAATGCAAAAAATGGACACGTGAATGCACAAATAGACTTTGCTGGGTTTTAAAACAGCTGTCACATGGTCATTTTTCACTGCATAATGAACGAGGATAAAATTTACCTACACGTCTGTTTTTTACAGAACAGAACGTGTGCATAAAGCCTTACAGGCAAGAGGGCACAGCGTTACATTGAATATTTCTGCACCTTTGTTTCAGTGACTGGTGGGATTCTCGGCCCTTACAGATTAAAACTTGTGACATGCCCCTATGAGGCTCCAGGCAAATACAGTATGGAAAATCCAAACCGTATATGGCCTGCTTTTCCTGGACTGAATGTGCTCTAGAGATCAGGATTCCTTGCATCATAGTGATCCGTGCGGCCCTACAGTAATGTACTGTATATAATATGGGGCAAAAGAGCCAGGGACTCCGAGCATCATTGATCACTGACTAGGTTTGTGTCAGTGTAATGACCAGAGGTTTTGGCCCCTATTCACCTGTGCAGGAGGCCTGATGGGTCAAAAGTTTTTTTTTGTTTTTTTTGAATGTGGTTATTCTTTTGATTTAACCCAGAACTAACAATGGAACAAATGTGGCGTCCCAGAATCCTGTTGAGCGCGCCATCCAACATTCATGTAAATGACAGGGACATGTTTTCCATTACCAGTCACCTCCACTCTGGGATGATGGAATGGGCATGCTCGAAGTGTTAGTTTATGGATTTACTTAGTATTTTTGTTCTTTTACTTGCTGTTATTTACAAGAGAAATTCCTCCTTAGTACATAAGCGGAAATGTGATTTACAAGAAAGGTGCATCGACATACAACATAAATATTTAGAAACTCGAGTATCTGATCCAGGCATCTTAGAAACATTCTGCATTATACTCCATGAGCGAGATTATGTTTATTGCAGAATTTTTCAGGGATTTAACAACGCCGTTCCCATCTGAAATATTTACAATATCGTAGTAATTGCTCTTGCGCCGTACGATCACATATCTCTTCATAAAACGTTCTCTCCATTTATTTTCGCTGTCTCTTAATGTCTGCCATTTGTAAACCAATATTAATTAGTTTAGGACTCGGCTTTACAGCCTTAGACTCGCCGTTTCCTACAAGTTTTGCCTCTAGCAAACCCATTCTGCGTTCCTTCGAGTAAAGATTTCAAGAAGCACTCTCTAAGAAGCTTTTTTATCTTATTTATCTTAAAAGGGGAAATATGGAGCATGCCCCGCGCTGTAAAAGATGTCATGCTTAGCTGAGTGCTTGTGTTTTATTGACCCCGCCAAGAAAATGTAGCCAGACGTATGAATAGACAGTACTGTACTGAATGAAACTGTATATCGGTCATTGTTTTTATGCTCCTCGCAGTAAGGCTGTATGATATTTAGGATGTTGGCTTCTTCCAGCAAGCTGCTGAGGGGCACATTTTTGGCGCCATGGTCTACATGATGAAAGGCATGGGGCCTTCTACGAGAGCCAGGCTCACTGACGGCACTAAAATCCCCACACAGAGCCGTCTCTGTAAGAACCTGAATAGAAGAAGGAAAGGTCTTGAAGACGTTTTTCCAGAATCAGTTTGGCAGTGCCAACAGTGCCCAAACGGTACAGTAATAAGACAACCTTATAAAGAAGAATACCAGCTGAAACTCGACCTAGCAACACAACAGATACAGGAAATGTTTTGTAACTGAGAAGTTCTCATAGCGGGCCAAACCTAGGTGATTTATTTCCCTCTTTACTTCAAAAAATCTGGCAGGCCTCACCGCATTTCAGTGCATTTTGCAAATGCTTTCTAAGCTAAAATGCAACATGAAAGACTTTGTGAGTGCTCTGGGCCGGCATTCTTGATTTAGCCATAAAGACTTTTTCAGACCGGTTCAGAACATTGTTTTCATTCCCACGCTTACCTTAGCCAGGGCTGGGAGGCTTGAAACAAGTTCATGGTCACTGTAAGGATTACATTCTCATTATACATCATATTAATATCCAGTATGGAGGAGTCTGTATCACACATGCTCCTGTACTGAACTGAATGTGTAATCCACGAGACAGACTACAAAGTGCATGTTCCCATCTCCGCTAGACGTGGGGCTGATGGCTGGAAAGGTTGACCTGTCTGTTTCTCAGACTTCTAAAGTAAGAGACAACGAGGCATTGGTAGACACTAGCGGTGAACACGTAAATGGATATAGAGTCGATTTACTTTCTATGTCTGGCACAAATGGCAGGAGAATGATATTGAAGATCAGCACCTGCTCCTCAAAGACCCTTTTACCACTTACCAGGTTGTCTGGGATTATCTCTACCACTCTGTAACGTTCCTAATGTCATTCCTATTTGTGAGCTTAGACTTTGGCAGTCATAGACCAAAATGCACTTAAAGGGAAAATGTCGGATCCATTATGCTACACTGTATGAGGGCAGCATAAACTAGTGACACACATTCTGACTTTACTTGTGTATATTTCAGCACCAATTTTTGAGAACTTGTAAGTTAAAGGGGTTGTGCAGGACTCGAAAACATGGCTGATTTCCTCTACTCAGAATGTGACAGCATGTCCATTGGTCACATGGCAATTCCACATCTCTGTCCTATTAAAATGAATGAGACTGTGCTGCAGCATTATTATTTTTGTTTATTTATATAGCATCATTAATTCCATGGTGCTTTACATTTGCGGATCTACATACGGTACACCAGATATACAAAACAGATAATGCTAACAGTGACCAACTGGCACAATGGGATAGAGGGCCCTGCCCGCAAGGGCTTACAATCTATGAATGCATGGCTATGTGGGCAATGGACAGGATGTCACTTCCTGAGAAGAAGAAAGCAGCCATGTTTTCAAAGTCCTGCACAACCCCTTTAAACTTTGTACTGAGTGAACCGGGCCATTCCTCTGCACAGTACTAGGGAGAAATCTGTCATTCAGTGGCTGCAGCAGGGCCATAACAAGTACTCATAAGCCCCATAGCGAAACTTGTCACACAGCCATTTTATTTTATTTATTTTTTGTTTTACTTTAGCTTTTATTAAAGTTTGCAGTGTAAATAACAAGGAGGTAATACAAAATATAAACACTCATGAATGCAAATCCAACAAGGAAAGACAAATAAGACGTCAAGACAGGGGGAGACAGACAAAGGGCAAAGGGAGTAGGAGAGAGAGGAGGGGTAAGACCGAGATCCTGAAGTGTGCAGTATCCCAAGGGGACCATATGGAGTCAAAGGCCACCACTGCATTGTTCAAATTAGCTGTTAAGGGTTCCAGATTATGAATATTCTTGACGTGGGCAATAAAGTCAGAGGTAGATGGGGGTGTAACTGATTTACAGTGCAAGGCTATGAGGGATTTAGCCGCTATGCAAAGGTAAAGGAAGAGTTTGGCCGACTTCTTGCCCATCTGCCACGGCGGCAAGTTGAGTAAATGGACAAGAGGCTCCAGTGGTACTGACTGAAGAAAGATTATCCATAATAGCCTTGACCCTCCTCCAATGGCCTTGTATTAGGCAGTAATCCCAAAATATGTGATATAGGGAGCCCAGGGACAAAATACATCTCCAACAAGTGGCGGGGATCATAGGATGCCCATGACCATATAATTTGCCATTGAGCTGGGGAAATCCTTCGCCCTATGGGTTCCTCCCATCTGGACATATATCTGTGTAGAGGAGGATGACCCTCAGTAGAGGATAGAAGTCTATAAATATCGGAAATTAGGCTGTTGGTAGAGGTGTCAGACCTACACAGTCTCTCGAAGGTCGTGGGGGTTACATTCAGGTGAGCCTGACCTATCTAACTGTGTTGCTAGTTTAGTATGCTTTTCCTTGGTGACAGACTCCCTTTAAAGAGGACCTTTTATGTTCCTGTTATGTTATTTCATGAACCAATAAACAAAAGGCGAGCGCTCCAGCTTTTCCATTTCACAAGTCTTCTGTCTAATGTGCCTTTGGTTTGAGACTAAATAAAATTAAATCCATGTTTTCCGAAATGTGCTATCTATTTCTTGCACAGATACCCTGAGTACAGCCGGATTAATGTCAGTGTTTTTATAGCATGAAACTAATACATGAAATAATTCACTGGGTCTTTGATTTTATAGTGGCACAGTCCCGCGGACATCTGCAGCAGCTGCATTTTTATTTTTTTATTTTTTTACAAATTATTTGCTGACCCAAGCTGAGCGCAGCGACAAAAGTTGTCATCTCAGATCTACTTTAGAACAGGAGAAAGAAAACGGAGCATTGTTTTTCCGCATTTCGGCCATCTGCTCTACAGATGTTATTATATAGAATTACTTAAGATAAAATGATAGTAGCATTTTTCTTTTTTTACGAAAACCTCAACAATTCGCACTTGTTTATTCCAATCTGCATAATTCCCATATGAGAAAACTCCATCCACTTGGGGTTTTCTTCGTTCTCACCAGCTTTCCTTTTGATCGTATTTCTTGTACCGAGTCTTATAAACACATTTGTAACCATCACGGAAAAAAAAAGACAAATTAACCAGCAAAAAGTAGTAAGGGAAAAAAATTTCTCTCTAATCCTTCACTTGCGCAAGCTATATTTAGTAAAAGAAATCCCTCTTTCTTTCTGACACGTTTTATATGACATTGTCTTGTAAACTATGCTGAACTGTTCTTTCTCAGAAATTTTAATTTGGATACAGAAGATAGTTAATATGTAATCCGAGTATCTATCCGTGTTGCTCACAGTTTTTTACTTCTAACAAATGTGAAATCCAGGATGGCTGTGGTAAGGGGGGGAGTTTCTGAGGTCACTTTGGTTGGTTTTAATCATTTTATTTCTGCTGTGTATACATTTACATGGAGAATTTTGATCCATTGTGCTGATCTATTCTAAATCAGAAGGGTAAAATGAAAGGTTTTCCATCATCAGGCAACTTGAACCAAATGGAAACTGCTGAACTACAAATCAGGGCTGGGGCGTTTGGTGGCTCCGTCTCGGATACCATCAAAATTGGCGGACTAAGTAGCACAGTATGTGTCACGTTTTTGTCCTGGAAAATCCCAGATGCTATAATGGAATCCTGAAAGACCCCTTTATAGTTAGTTGGGTTATTGGGTACCGTTGGTATCCATTGCAGGAAATATCTGGCCTGGTCATTACTTTTATTGTTTTGCTACTTTGACAGAGCAGAAATAAAGAATGTACATGTGAAAGAACCAATATTAGGCTTTGTGCACACTGGGGTCATGCTTTCTGTTCGTCATGATTAGTTATCATTGGATTATTTTTTTCTGCGTTGACTTATGGTGGATCTGTCAAGGTATCATTTTCCATGCTCGCAGCATGCTTTGCCATCCTGACCGACACAAAAATTTATCTAAGGACTGATAGAAAAGAGCTGAGTCTTGTATATGTTACTTAAAGGGGATGTCCCATATGGCTGACCTTGGAAGGAAGTGCCTGTTCAGGTCCCATCTCGATGAACCAGAGTAGATGTTCACTGAGAAGCTCCAACTCTGACAGGCTCAATTCCACACGGTCACCCATTCATTTGATCCCATAGTGATCAGCATTGTCAGGGGAGCTTCTATTTAAGAAGGGGTTGTCCATATGGGCGCATGACAATGTAGAAGTTACAAAAACTCAACCATTATATTATGAGAACAGGGGCCCGGAAACTCCCTGATGTACCTCATGCAAATGCATATTGGGAATACACACCTAATGGGTTCCCCAAGGTTTCCGGACCCATATGTGCCTTTACCCTCTGCAACCCCTCAAGTTATGTCTCTGGCAGTAGTGCACACCATGTCTACCACTCCATTCACGTTTATTGGGACTTCCAGGATAATGTGCTCAGTTAATGCCATAGTAGTGAATGGAGATGTGGTCATGCATGCATCTGCTCTATTTACATGTAGCACACTGATGAACAGATTATGTACTGTATGTCATTGGGCTTTTCAGATCTGGTTACACTGGTGCACATTAGTCTGTATGCAGACAAAAAATAAAATATGTTAAATAGGACTATATTGGCGTCAGTCATGTTATCCTTTCAATGGGTCAGTACTGTAATTTTCTTTAGTTTTAATACTTTTTCGGAATAAAACCATGGATTGCCTTGGATTCTTGGACACTTGCAGGGCGATATCTGTTGTATGTTACAGTCGGCACCCACTGCTGATGACTCGGGCACAGCTTCTGTGCTCCTGCCCTCCACTAAATTTGCCAATAAGGCCTTTTGTGGTTAGAGCACCAAAATTAGAATATGATGGCCCGTCTTTTGCTGGGCGAGGTTAATCTCTTCGGTCCTCGGATACAGCTATATATTAAAGTATCTAGAGTGCGCCATCTTCAGTTCTGACAACTTCTTCTTAGCGTTGACCTGATGGTTCCCAGCAGCCACCTGCATGATCCGAGTTCTTGAAGCTTTATTCATCATACCGAACATTTTGCAATAATCTGAGTTGAACATAGGGACATGTATCACGTTGTAGGACTTCTGCCCAGGAGTTAGGGGCAATGTCTGTCAGCACCAACCAAGTAGCAACAGAATTTGGAAAGCTTTTTAGCATTATGTGACTCAATATTAGTTTTAGATTTTATCCAAAAGTAAACTGTTCGGTGATGGGGGTTAAATACATAAAGCAGTGTATTATAGAGGCCATAGTGTTATTAATCCTGGTTATTAGTTACCACTGTGTCAATTACAAGTACATGGCTTAGATCGGAGCCATCACTCGAGCAGAGGGCAGGGGCTGTGGAACATTTACTTCACTGGTAGGGAACACACAGATTAAAGCATCTTTTTCTTGGTCATTCTGGTCTGATCTCTCCCTTTATAAATCCGCTTTAGGCTGGGTCCCATAGGGCGTAAACGCTGAGGTTTGGCTGTGGCAGAAATGCCGCAGCAAAAACTGCAGCGTTTTACAGTCAGTGTAAAGCGGATGGGATTCTAGTGAATCTCATCCACACATTGAAGAAAAATACGTGCAGCGGGAATGCTGCGATTTCCAAAATCATTGCGGTTTTGGAAATCGCAGCATGTCAATTATGCCTATGGAAACACCGGCGGTTTCCCTATAGGTATAAAGGAAACAGAAAGTTTGCAGAGGAAACCTCTGAGAACTTTCTGTGAAAAGCGCTGTTAGAAAAACCGCAGTGCAGCTGCTGCGGATTTTCCCACAGCAATTTTTTGCTGCATCCTGTTACGTGGGACCTTAGTCTTACACTAAGACTCCACGTTGTTGAACACAGCTAAAAAATGTTGTAGAAGTCTTTCCTTCATACTTCTCCTTAATTTCAGATCAACTTCACAAAAAACTGCATCAGAAAGTGCAGGTGTGTTTCCAGCTTTATGGTTATGGTTTGATGGCAGACAGTGTCTTTTCATGTGTCATCCTGTGAGCTCTAGCTTAACATTTGTACTTCACCTTTCCTACTTTGAAGTAGGCTTTGTGTATACTGTAGGATTTATTAGTATGACATACATGATCTGTGTGTACAGATGGATCTGTCTGCTCTGCCCTACACAGGTTCATCCATCAAGTAGAGAATCCGAAAGGCCAGCAAATACTACAATATGCAGATTACCTTGACAACCCTTGTGTTTTTTATTAGACAGCTATCTAATGTGTACCAGATACTGCCAAATGAACAATTTTCGGGTCTGGGTGGAGCAAAGGGAAAATGGTGTTTCTTGTGTTTTATTTTATTGTATGGGTAAATGTAGGGCCAGACACGTTTTCCATAGCCATTGGCTGATGGTTGCCAGGGCTTAAATAAGCTGGACCTGTCATGATCAGCTGTTCCTTGCCCCCAACATTTATTTAGTCATTATAGAGCCACTTTTTTAAAAACTCTTTCATTTTGGGTGCAGTAAATGCTGTTGACCAAGAACACTGTGTTAGTGCTTTGTGACGAACCAAATTTAGGGCTCATGCACCATACTATAGTTTAGCGCCATACGTCCACCAAGTTGAAGATCGGACCAAATCTATGGAGGTAATTCATTGTCAGTCATAGCATCCTCTGGCAGCGAGGTCTATGGTCTTACTGAACATTTTACTTTAGATCCAGTTCATTTATTATGGTTTAGCTTTTTTGTGGTCACCCCAACATGTAAATGATTTATATATGTGTTATATATATATTATACTGCTCTCAGCCAGGCCGCAGAATCACCTGATAGGTCATAAAATAAATATTTAACCCTAATGTTTGAAATGGCACCAAAAATTTTTTCAAGCATATTTCTTGACTAATAAAACACAAAAAACAACAGTAACATGTCTTCCAAAAAAAAACAAGATGTATTTGCCATATTAATTCCCTATTACCTATCCTCACTGTCCATGTTAAATCCAATTATGAGCCGGCATCCCTTTCTGATACACAAATACTTTGGCAGACCGGCTTTCCGTAACAGTTCATAGTCAATGGAATCCGCCCAAATACCTAATTTCCACCGTCAGGCCAAGTGACTTTTAGCTTTGATTGTCATTCTTCACCAGAATGAAAAAAGGTGCACACGATCCAGGGGGAAATAAAACATTAAATTAAAAATGACTACCTGCAATAATAAGCAGCAGAAACCGGCCGTTTTAGGCGCCCCTAAGGGCTTTTTAACTTTTACAAAGAAATCAAAAATGCTCCAGCACTTGAACAATAGGAAATGAATTCTCTGTCCGTAAACCTGGAGGACAAGCTAAGTAATGTAAATGGCCAGGGGGGATTACGGTGGAAGTGTTGTATGTGGACAGCTAAACAAATTACTAACAAAAGTGAATGGATACTGGGTGTGGGCATCAGGGTTCTGTCAGGAATGACACCCTGACCCGGGCCGGATAGACCAAACGCTGCAGAAAAGGTGGAGACCTCATCAGTCTGCTCACATCTGGGATTGTATTTGTCATCTTGGCATTCTGTGCAAGTGCAAAAAAAAAAAGTTAAAGGGGATTATCCTGACAATGAAGTGAGTTACTGAATCTTGTGATAATGAGAAGCAGAAAAATTCTAATTCCTCTCTATGGTCCCCGAGGTGGAGGTGCGTTTATAGTTTAGCAAAAGTAAAATGTAGGAGGGAGGAACAGATGGCCTAAAACCCATGAAACAAGACACCATCTAATCCCAGGGCTGAGTACCACTATTAATCCTGGTCACTTCCCTACTGTTAGTTTATAGCCGCTCTCTGAGTGGCTACTGATAAACTACCTAGAAGAAACACGCTGTTTTCACGCAGAGTTTACTAATGCAGGCATATATCTTCTGAGGATGCTCGCTTGCACCGGGGGACTTTAATGCAGTTTATCCAGCTGAAAACCTACAAAAATATCAAAGCTAAAGCAAATAGCTACCGCCATTGTGTCACACTAAACATGTTGTATATTCCCAGATAAACTACATATTTCTTACATGGACAATAAAAGCTGAGCGGTTCATATTTCCAAGTGTCGAGAAGAGTATTGTACTGTGTTAGGCCGCATTCATATCTGTGGCCGAGACACAGATTATATTAAAAAGGCAGGGAATCCTGCTCTATGTTGTTGGGTGCCATTCACATATGGCATTTCCATATTTTTGTTGTTTTGTGGTATATATGGAGCAGATAAAGGATGTGATTCTGAGATCTGATACTGGCTGCCTCTGATTGGATCTCAGAAAAGCCGAAAAGGCACCAAAACTAACAGCACTGATTGCTCAGGAATGGTGGGGGCTAGAGAAAAAATTCCAACTGTGCTGGAATCAGTGGAGCAGCACTTGTTAAAAGTTGCTAAGAACTGGAGGTTATGGAAAGGTCCTCTTTAAGTTCAATGCGTAAAGGGGTTGTCCAGTTACAGACACTTACTCCTATAATAATAACATAACATTTTATTTATATAGCGCCAACATATTCCGCAGCACTGTACAATTTGTAGGGTTCGAGTACAGACAAAAAAAGGTACATTACAAAGAAATAATCAATTCACACACTGGGACTGAGGGCCCTGCTCGCAAGAGCTTACAATCTATGAGATAGCAGGGGCGGCATCAGAGGTAGCATTGTTTGTACAGTGGTCCAGACATTTTTGTGATAGAGGTTACTTTCATTAACATAAAAACGCTGTATGAGCTGTCACCAGTCGTGTCCTTTAACGTGCAGATGGTGCCTGGACATATTTACAGGATAGCGCATAAGTGTTACATCACTGGGGTCTAATCACTGGGTTCCCATAAAAGCTCCCCTGCATCCTCCGTGTGCATGAAGTGCCAGTGCACTTGTGTGACCAGTGCTCCATTCTCTTCTACAGGGCTGTCAGAGATAGCAAACCTGGCATCCCTATATCAGATTTACCATGATAGGACATTTGTGCCTTCACACAGTAAAGATTGACTGGAGCACCTCCATGACTTGCGCCTCTTTTTTCAATAATACTTGATCTTAATTTTTTGGAAACATAGGGAGAGATTTATCAACCAAAATGTGCCACAATTCTGGAGGAATGTGTGCATGTTGTGCACCACATTTTTCAAGTGTGTTAGACATTTTTTAGACACTGTACAACAAAGTAGGTGTGGCTTCATGGAAAGCGGGTGTGGCATAACTTGCTATACCCTGGTGCACTAATGCTTCAAAATGTTGGTAAATATTTCTGGCAGAAGCTAAACCAACTAATAGGAGGTGTAAAGAAATAGATTTAGCAAACAGCATTTTGATAACTGTCAGTTACCCATGGATACGACCATGAATGAAGGACCTTTTTATGTTCTGGGACTTGTCAGAAACCCAGCCATGATGTCCTTATTGTATCCGGGTTATCTTCTCATACATGTAGTGTCCCTGCCTGATAACCTGTCCACAATAAGGACATCATGGCTGGGTTTCTGACAAGTCCCAGACCATAGAAAGTCCCTGCACCGATGGTCATAACCACTGGCAACTGATCACGACAAAAGACTGAAAACCACTAAGATGGTTAGAGAAAATCTTTAAAACTCTGCAAAATTTGTAATTATTTATGTTTGCAAAAAATTGTTTAACTTTTAATTTTCTGCAAACCCAAATGTGGTTATGTTGATAGGAAAACCCCTTTAATGGTACCAAGCCGATCTCTTATGACTGGTAAGGGGAGATGAGATCATAGTAAACAGATAAGCATCTTTGATATTTTTTCCTCCTGATTCATCAGTATCTTGAACTCCCCATGAACCGAGTTTAGTAAGATTTCTGGCCGGCGGTAGAAAATGTAATTAAGACCTTTAGAAATGATGTGTATATTACAAGTGCTCAGCCCCCACTACTGACCCTACCGCAACCAATAAAGTTAAGTCCAGTACAGCCTGCGGTGGATTAAAAAGGTTTCCAGACCACGCTGTGCAAGTGTTTGAAACGTGTGATGGAACAGGCTCTGTGCGGCAAGTGTATCTGCCTCCTGCAAGAGCACTTATTAATTCACCAATACGCTGCATCTGTTTAACATCACTGCAGCCCGGCTCTTTGAAAGGGAGCTTGTCACTTCAATGCAATTTAGGACTGAGCTTTATGACGATGCTACAATAAGAGCTCAGGTTGCAACCGTAACTGCAGAGAGAGCAAAACCAAAATGGGTGCCTGCTACCAAACCGATCGTGCCTGCTAAGGCATGGCCATATTATATGGCGGAGCTCCCTTTGTTCCTCTTAAGTTCATAAAACAGGAAAGGTATAAGAATTTTCCATGTGTATTTAAACGCAAGAAATATCATGATTTTAAGTGCATTTGTCATTTATTTACAGGATTTTCAAGGAATAGTTCGTTGCAGTATAGAGAACCATCCACAAAAATAAGTTCTGGAGTGAGGCTGGCCTCTCCTGTGGTTTTACAAACGTCTCTTTGTTAAAGAGACCAATTTTTCCAGCCCCTACTACATTTTTCATAAGATGACCTATCCACAGGATCAGTAATCAGCATCTGATCTGTAGGGGGCAACAACTGGACCCCCACACAGATCAGCTGATCCGACAGCCTTCCGGTGTCGGAAGCTGCTGCAGTGGAAGGGGAGCACGTGCAGTCTGCTCCTATTCAAGTAATAGGAGTATAGCTGCAGCTCTGTCTACTGTATAGTGGTGGCGCCAGGGAACTGCAGCTCTGTCTACTGTATAGTGGTGGAGCCAGGGAACTGCGGCTCTGTCTACTGTATAGTGGTGGAGCCAGGGAACTGCAGCTCTGTCTATTGTATAGTGGTGGCGCCAGGGAACTGCAGCTCTGTCTACTGTATAGTGGTGGCGCCAGGGAACTGCAGCTCTGTCTACTGTATAGTGGTGGAGCCAGGGAACTGCGGCTCTGTCTACTGTATAGTGGTGGCGCCAGGGAACTGCAGCTCTGTCTACTGTATAGTGGTGGAGCCAGGGAACTGCGGCTCTGTCTACTGTATAGTGGTGGCGCCAGGGAACTGCAGCTCTGTCTACTGTATAGTGGTGGCGCCAGGGAACTGCGGCTCTGTTCATATTAATTGAATACGAGAAGACTGCACTATGAAAAATGCATAAGGGGCTAGAAGACCCCTTTAATGTGACCTCTAAGGGCAACCACACAAGACATAATAGAAATACATTGTAAATGACTTGCTAAAGTGTTACTAAAGAGGGACCCTCATCTAGATGCAGCTCCTCCCTTTAAGAACAGCCACCAATGGTGATCAGGTGGTCAATGCACGTCCATCACCTGAGACCCCAGGCGATCGGTGGCTGTCACTAAGAAAAATTCATCCTGCCATACATTAAAGGAACCTGTCACAGGGATCATGCAGTCAGTGTTACAGAGCAGATTGATATATAGTTTTGTGAGTGAAGATTCAATATAACTTTAAGGAGTTGTCCAGGATTTTTGTTTTTTTGGCTTATCCTTAGCATAGACGATAAATATCTGATCTTGATGAAAGGGGGTTTCCTGCTTGGATCTGCTGTTCGGGGATGCATCTGGTCTCTGTACACTGTATTGATGTAGATGGAGACAAAGCTATCGGCTTCTGGTGTCCGTGCACTTTATTGACGTAGATGGACACAGAGCTATCTGTTTCCGGTGTCCGTGCACTGTATTGATGTAGATCAGAGGTTCCCAAACTTTTTTTTTCTCGTAGACCACTTTCAAAATTTTACTGGTTTCGGTGGACCCCCTGCTGCTACATTTCTACCATATTCCCAAAACTCGTCAAAAAATGTGAAGATTAGATCTAACGTAGACCCCCGTCGAATCTCCTGTGGACCCCTGGGGGTCCACCTGGACCACTTTGGGAATCACTTATGAAGGTTGAGGAACAATAATGGCGCCCGGAATCTTTACAGGACACAGAGGTATTCTGGCTCTGTACACTGTATAGTACAGAGATTGGACACAATCCTGAATAGCCTATAGCTTAATTTCCAGTTCAGTCTCGGCTTAGGAGTCCAGTGGGTGGTCTAATCAGTGACTAACAACCTTTCCTGTATGTGTGTGCACACAGAAATAGCTGCCAGTAGGACCACCCACTGGACTCCTAAGCCCAGAATGAGCAGGAATCAAAATGAAAAACATTACAATTGATACTGAATCTTTCCCCACTAAACTATATATAGATCTTCTCGGCTCCTCATGCTCTATAACATGGTTTCTTCAGATCAGACGCCATGTTCAATGCAACAGAATGTTCCAGGTCCACCAGAGCGGGAGCTAAAATGGAGGACCCATCGACAACGTTTGTATGCTTTAATATATTGGTGACATTTAGCAAACCGTACCATTCTTAAAGAATGTAAATGAAATGTAGTATGAAAAATTGTATCACCTCATTTTATAGGCAGGAAACATTAAAGGGGAACAACCAGGTGTATTATATAAAGGGCCATTGGCTTCCCTACATTATCAGTCCTTGAAGTTATGAACTCTATATGGGTCTCCTATTCTGGTGTCCAAGGGACATCCCCTCCTTCTTTGAGAGTCCTGCCATATCCTAACTTCTGTGTTTCCAGGGGCTGCCATCCATATGCCATCCTACAGTACTGTGCATAAGTTTTAAGCAGGAGTGGAAAAAATGCTGCACAGTCGGAATGCTTTCAAAAACGGAAGTGTTAATAGTTTATTTTTGTCAATTAACAAAATTAAGTGAATGAAGAGAGGAGAAATCTAAATCCCATCACTATTTGGTGTGACCTTTGCCCTTTGGAGGAGGAGTCCTGGAAGTGATGATCCGGCCCCCACAGATATAGCCCTGATCTCATCATCATCCAGTCTGTCTGGGATGACATGAAGAGACAGAAGGATTGGAGCAAGCCTACATCCACAGAAGATCTGTGCTTAGTTCTCCAAGATGGCAGGAACAACCTCCCTGCTGAGTTCCTTCAAGAGCTGTCTGTAATTTTACTGAGAAGAATTGATCTAAGGCAAATGGCAAAGGTCACACCAAATATTGATGAGATTTAGATTTCTCTTTTGTTCATTCACTTTGTTTTGTTAATTGACTAAAATAAACCATTAACACTTCTATTTCTGAACTCATTCCACACCTGCCTAAAATTTTAGCACAGCACAGTGTGTCTTAGTGTTTTCGATGACACTAACATTTTGTAATCGTCAATGTCTCTATTAAGTAGCAGTTCCAAAGTAAACAGAAGGAAGGAAAGAACAGCTGAGAAGGATTATTTTCCTGCAGGTTACTGGTTTATAAAATGTTATTTTTGTAAATAAATTGTTCTCTTGTCTCTCAGAGGAATATAGCCAAGATCGAGCTCCGCACATTAGGGCTCCCTGCCCAAAGAACTTAATGGATATTACAATAACTATTAGCCAGAGATATGTGTTGTCTTGCTGACAATCTCTCAGACTCAGGCGCAGACGTGTAATGTGAGTGTATGCCGATGAATCGAATTAAAAATCCTGAATATCCCTTTTATATATTGTATCTATATCTTATCCTAATGATAAAGGATTTTAAGTGCAGTAATGGTACCATATGGGTGTAAATTTGGCTTTTCTTTCCTCTTCTCTTATTTTGGATCCCTTTATAATTTCCAGAAATGCAACCCTAGCCTTCAGTATGTTCCAAGATGGTATGTTGGGTTAAGGATATAGTAAGTAATAGCAGGTTCCTTTCCTGTATGAGGTGTATAATCTATGTAGCTTTATGGTCATTGATAGCATTTATGAGGAAGTATCTTTCTTTCTTTATGCATTTTTTTGCACTCATTCCTTTCCATTTCCGTTTCCTGTCATACATCTTTACTACTCTGCATTTTTCTAACTCACTAGTCACTTCTACTCCATCTTATCATATTCTGCTTTTTTTGGTCTTTTTCTTGCGTTGTACTTGTCTAGAAGAGGAACAAAATATCCTCTAGAATATGGACAGCAAAAATGGTCGATTGACGGCCACATGGTCCATCTAGTCTGCCCTTGCCCTTCTGTTATTTCCATTTCATCTTAAGACGTGTTTATAAATTCACTTACTGTAGATTTCCCAACTACATCTGCTAGAAGTTTGTCCCAAGCCTCAACTACTCTTACAGTGAAAGGCCCATCAAGGCATGGTCCATGAAATATAAAGCTGCCTTTGGGACATGTCACTTGCTACATAGTAGGGTTTTTCACTTTTTATTTTTAAATATCCTTTAGGGGCCATTCTGCTGATTCCGCCAAGATTCTGCCTCCCATTGTTTGCAAAAAAAAAATAAGCATCCTGCTCCATCTTGCTGCAGATGCCGGCATTCACCTAGGCCTAGTCAGCGATGGAATCCCAATGCTCTGCACCAGCATTTTGTCGCAGGTAGCTGGCGGAAGGAAATTGAAGAGGAATTCCTCTTCATTTTCCGCTATGTGAACGGCCCCTTTGTTATTAAATAGTGTGTAGCCTATAAGTGCACTGATAACAGAATATATATCCCAATTTAGTACATATAAAGTCATAATCCTCTACATGTAGGTCATAATCCTTCAATTCTTGAGCCTTGGAATGACTTTTCTTTTGGATAGTCCATCAATATTTGATCAGTTGGGTCCAATTCTCGGGACTGCCTCTAGTGAAATGAAGTAATGAAAATCCTGAAATGCTTTTTGTATGCACAAAAAAGTAAAGGAATTTATCATTAACATACATGTTTTTATTAAAGTTCCTATTGAAAACTTAAAAACATTTTGTAATGTACATTATTAAGTAATATATGTGTGTTCTCAGATTGCCTGGAGCCCATGTCCCAGTTCTAGGAAGTTGGTACCAATCCAGGATTCTGCTCTGGTCCTGTTCCCAGTGGTTGAATCTGTACGGTTTGCTTCATGTCTTCTCTACGTGTGAGCAACGCTACCCAACTCTTCACAAGAAGGAATTCTTTATAGATGTGCTGTGCTTATTACTGCGCATGCTTAGCCACATCCATAGACTTCAATTGACTCCATAGAATTTCTTGTAACATATAGAAGTAATGTTGGTTACCGGTGACATCGCAGTGACGTCACCGATACCCAACATGTGACTGCTGAGGCCAGTGACTGAATACAGCCACTTGAGCCTCTGGACTGCTGGTGTAAGTAGTCAGTGCTCCCGGGGAACTGAGGACATGCCGCTAAACAGAGGACCAGTGATAGGTGAGTTTCATTTATTTTTATTTTATGTTAAACTACCCTCTGGCCCCCAATGACTTTTTTTTTTTATCCTGGACAACCCATTTAAAGTCAATCTATCACCAGAATGCAGCATATCAACCCAGCTCTGCTGATACATAGGTTGGGGCCACCTGAACCATATGGTGTTTTCCTCTTGTGAATCAGAGCCTCCATTGTCAAGATATTGCCATTTTTGTCCATTTCCAAATAATCTCATTGGAGTACTGAGGGTGTTATGGCTTACCTCTTTGGAGCAATGGCATCACCCTTGTTGCTCATTTTCATATTGACTAATACAGCAATATCCCTGCAACAGAGTCACTGATTTATTAGGGGAAAACACCCATTGTTGGCTGGGTTGATATGCTGGGTTCTGGTGACAGACTCCACGTAATAATGAAGCACAGTAGATTATCGGGTATACTGTAACTTGGGTCCTGGCAGGAAGTCTTTATGAACAATACTCATAAAGTTGCTACACTTGTCCTGAGCCATCGTGTGCTTCCTGGCATCATGGTTGTGCTAGCCATCACTATAATCAGTTTTTATACTAAGCTGCTGCTTTAAAATCAGTTGGCTCACACTTTTTGGCATCTAGTTACTTTTTATGGAAAATGCAGTTTTGTTCATTGTCTCTATTTCAAGAATTTTTTTTTTATTGTGTTTAAATAATTTTGCCTCTGGGAGCGCATGTAGTTAGAGAAGAGGTGCTCATGCCAAGCAATGCTTTTATGCCTGATATAACTGTTCTCATGTATCAGGGATCACAAACCTCTGCAAAAGAGTCATTACTTTGGGTTTTGTTCGCATGTAAACAGTGTACCACATGTGTCTCTTCCAGCTGGCATGGAAAATGGGGTTTATCTAATCTTAGATGGGAGTTCTGGTCTGGCTGAAGTATAGCAGATTTAGAAATCTCAGCTGGTTGAAGTGATCTTCAGAATTGGACTTTAGATACATGATATGCTGTGGTTGTAATTTTTCGATCATGTGTTTTATTGGTCAATTTACAACCAACAAGATACAATGATAGCAAACAGTGATAGTTGAAAGAAAATAAAAAACCATATTACGTGCAAGTATTGCCTTTTGCTCATAGTTTAATTCTATAAAAAGTGGCAAAGGACAATGGGAATATATAATAAGGGTGTCAAGTAGAAAAAAAGAAGACAACGGAACTAGCGCAACAATTTAGAATAAAGCAATATACAAAAAGAAGATGAAGATGGTCCAATGCTGGAACATCTTTTGTAGGAGTGGTCTCTATCTTAGAGCATTCATTCATTTGCTCATCAGATACCGTACTTTTAACTTCTAAGTTGTGTGCCTATCAGAGAGTTGTAACCACCAAACTGTGAGCTGGTAGTATTGCAACTACCAAACTGTGTGCGTATCGGAGACTTATAATCACTAAGCTATGTGTGCATCAGAGAGTTATAATCACTAAGCTGTGTGCACAACAGAGAGTTATAATCACTAAGCTGTGTTCGCATCAGAGTTATAATCACTAAGCTGTGTGCACATCAGAGAGTTATAATCACTAAGCTGTGTGCACATCAGAGTTATAATCACAAAGCTGTGTGCACATCAGAGTTATAATCACTAAGCTGTGTGCACATCAGAGACTTATAATCACTAAGCTGTGTGCACATCAGAGATTTATAATCACTAAGCTGTGTGCACATCAGAGACTTATAATCACTAAGCTGTGTGCACATCACAGAGTTATAATCGCTAAGCTGTGTGATTATAATCACTAAGCTGTGTGCACATCAGAGAGTTATAATCACTAAGCTGTGTGCACATCAGAGAGTTATAATCACTAAGCTGTGTGCTCATTAGAGACTTGATATTACTAAGCGGTGTGCAAATCAGAAACTTGCAGTCACTAAGCTGTGTATGCATCAGAGACTTATAATCATTAAAGAGGTTGTCCAGACTAAATAATATTTTCTAATTAGGCCAGGGGAGGTTAGAAAAAAAAAAAAAAACATACCTGTCCCTGATACACTGATGTCCTCCCAGGACGGTCTGGTCGGCTGCCTTCTTCATGAATTTCTCACTGACTTTGACATTCCAAATCCCTGCTAAGGCCGCTAGTTGGCGTTGGCAGTCACATGACTGTTGAGGCCAATCAGTGGCCTCAGGAAAGGAACTGGGGACATCAATGGAGCTGCAGGACCGGACCGCGCAGGATGGTGCTGGAACACCGAGGACAGGTGAGTATTTTTTTTCTTTTCTTTTTTGGCCTCCCCTGACCTAATTCATAGATAATGTTTTAGCCTTTACAACCCCTTTAAGCTGTGTGCGTTTCAGAAGACACTTGTGATCTCTAAGATGTGTGTGCATCATAGACTTGTAATAAATAAGCTGTGTGTGCATCATAAACTTGTAATAACTAAGCTGTGTGTGCATCATAGACTTGTAATAACTAAGATGTGTGTTCATCATAGACTTGTAATAACTAATCTGTGCACACATCAGAGACTTGTAATAACTAAGCTGTGTGCGCACATCAGAGTGCCTGTTAGAGACTTGTATTCACTAAGATGTGTGTGCATCAGAGACTTGTAATCATTAAGATGTGTGTGCATCAGATGGCCTGTTAGAGACTTGTATTCACTAAGATGTGTGTGCATCAGAGACTTGTAATCATTAAGATGTGTGTGCATCAGAGACTTGTAATCATTAAGATGTGTGTGCATCAGATGGCCTGTTAGAGACTTGTAACAGTGTAGCTAAGTACCACTGTGAGTAACCATTATTCCTTGTGCCCCATCTGGAGTAAAGTTCTTTTGTACATTCATCTGAATGCATTTCTCTCTGTGGTCGCTTTAGTGAAAATGTCTAGAAGGCAATGACTGCACGCAGCAAAATCTGTTGTTTTCCGGTGTTTTCCATCATCTGCAATCTTTGATGAGACAACCGTTTTTAGTTCATGTAGGCCATTTTTCT
This sequence comes from Leptodactylus fallax, assembly GCA_947044405.1. Classification (NCBI taxonomy): domain Eukaryota; kingdom Metazoa; phylum Chordata; class Amphibia; order Anura; family Leptodactylidae; genus Leptodactylus; species Leptodactylus fallax. The sequence goes on from CAMRHE010000057.1 coordinate 4,942,217, forward strand.
CCATGGATGACTTTGTGGAACCTGGTTGTGATCATTGGTAGAGATGTTTCTTTGCCATCTTATAGATCGTGATGGAGGACAAGTTCCTAAGGCAGCTGGACAAGTTTGACATATGCCTGATAACCTGAGTTTCTCCGTTTTTATTGACGCTATATTTTCTTTTTTTCTTTGGATGCAATTTTAGGCTTTGTGAGCTTTACTTGGACATTTGCTTTGAGCTTTTTGATAAAATCACTTTGCTCCTCAGTTATATTTCCATGTACTTAGACCTAAATGACCAAGAGCAGAAAGGTATCAGCTTCAGTATTTCTGTATCTCTACTATCTATTTATTAATAACAGTCAGCGCTGAATCATAGGTCGGGCCGTTTACTGTTACAGTATGGATGGCTTTGTTATAATTTTGGAAACGGGAAACATCTGTATAATGTATGTGGCCCTGAGGCCAGTTTCTCCCTATATTATTCCAAGAGATCTGATTTCACAAGCTCTGTCCATGGCTTGATTCTGCAAAGGTGCATTCAATTCTATACAAGACACTATAAGGTTAGATTAGTATCTGGGGAAATGCAAGGATATCCAGGTCATATAAACCAACGCTTCAGACCATTGAGGGACAGTGGTTATTGAGAATACAAGATCAGCTCCTGGTCATGTCTTTTTGATTGTCCTCTTGGTGTCTTGTATACTATTTCCTGTCCTTGGAATAAAGCCAGCTTATTATCAGTGAAGTTAAAACAGCAGATACTACGTTTCTAAGTTTTTCTAAAGTTTCCAATGTGATTTGGACAAGTTTATTCCCACTTCCAAAAGGTTATCATATGCCATAGAGAGGAACCTGCCCCTGAAAGTTTCGGAATTACCTAAATGACCAAGAGTGACAGGCAGTATATAAGATTGTGGCACATTCTCTTGGACCTGGCCCATCCATGCATTACATGACCTGCTGTTCATTTGAATGGACAGCAAGTAATATTACATTTGTCCTTCTGCGTCAGCTGGACTGGCCAACCATCTACTGACTCTTCCCTGACACCAGGGTTGGGCTTGTAACTTTCAACGTGCCCGATTATTTTGCTCTCAGGAGAGAATACACCACCCAAGCAGCACCTTAGTCTGCCAGTGGCTTACCCCTCTCCCCCTCCACATTGAGAACATATTGAGTCAAGGGTGCATGTATATGGGGGATGTCGACAGGAAATCGCTGTCAGCCAACTAGCGTTTGGTCAACTGCTACCTACTGTGTATAACCTTAGTAATGCAGTTGTAAATTACTTCATGATCTAATAATTAACAATTGTTTTTTTTAGGTTTTCACATTTTTTTGTCTTGTACGTATGTATGTATTTATTATGTCTATTCACACATGACCTCACTGTCACTTTTTGTGGCTTTTATTTTTAGCGGATACCATTTCTGGAGCAGTGTTTACCCTGAATTTAAGTGACTTTGTCCTAAAAACAAGCTTGAATGAAAAAAGCAGGAATATGATTGGACCCGTTTCTGGTTCTGTTAATCTTGAAGCCTGTTGGTGCAAGCATAGTGGGGATCCTGGTCCCCAAACCAGAACTCCAAAAGTCCTTCTTGATGTGAGATGCGGACTGCTACAGGTACGTTTTTTTGTGAAAAAAGATTTTAAAAATTTGCCAATTGTTGGCTGGTTCGTTGCCACATGGAGGTACCTATATATATGAAAGTATCTGTAAGCGGGTGTGACTAGCTATGGAAATGAGCAGAAACATGGAGTGTGAACTTCTTTGAGTTGCCCAATAACCAACTACCTGCTATCTAAACTAAATTTGGCCTAAACCACCGCTGGACTTCCCTCAAAGTCCAAGTAAGCCTTTTTGGGATGTTTGAGAGGAGTATCAGACTATCATATCCTACAAACTACTGAATACGTTGCTGGCAAGACTTCTTGGCCTATGCTATCTCCTACGCTAGACCTGCCAACACCACCTACCAGCAGTAAGTGAATCCCAAAAAGAGACCCTATCTATCTCTTGGTACAGAGCTCTTTCAACCTAGTACAGGAGCTTCCGAAGAGGACCCCATCCACACTTTGAAGTTTTGGGCAACTTTTTTGAGCGTTTGATTTCACTTAATGGAACGGCAGACAATACTGAGGTCAACTTAATTGTTTAAGAATTGGATCATCTTGGCCTAACCCTATAATATTTGCCACATTGCAGAATAGGAGGATTTTTCTAATAATATAAACCAGCATTCATACATGTATTGCTATACAAATGGTAGTTCTATCATTTCAACAGCCTAACAATATGCACTCCATAATGGATTGCAAGTTACTAGGGAAGAATCATGATCTGTTATGCAGAATTATGAAGGTCCTAATAACCAAATTCAGACTCCTTGAACTTTCCAGCACACTCTAGTGGAGAAATCCTTTAATTCCCTCTGTGGCCCTTAGTGTGGTTTTACATGCTTTGATATTGTGTCCGATTCAGCAGTTTTACCGCTTATTGAACTATAGCTCCTAACTGTAATGGACGTTCATGACTCATCCTTATAGGTCACCATTATTTGATATTCTGATGCTGACAACTCCCTTTATAATTGGAAGACCACCAAGCCTTGTGTTTACGCACAGCGACTTTTAGTTCACCAGTAGATTTGGGATTGATATTTTAACTATTTTACAGTAGTCGTCTGCAAGTCTTTACACATAGATGTGATCATAAGTAATCTATAGAAATTGGTTGAAAATTAATCATCTGCCTTAGCGACACATGTAAAGTGTGGTTAAACTATCCATTAACATTTAAGGCAGTTTGCAAATTTTTTTAGCTTTTTGAAAGGGAAATTTTGTTGAATACCAAATTTACACTTCTTGTATTTTGAGATACAGTGTAAGAAATACAGTTAAGTTTTTCCTAGTGAAATTAATTTAGTGAAGACTGGAAAAAAAGCTTTTTTTTTTTTTCTACAGTCCAATACTCTTTGCCTTTAATGGGATTTTCATTTAGTTTGAAGGGGTACCTGGCGACAAGTGCTCAGTTTCCTTGCAGCACCACTGTATGGGAAATGAAACATTACATGGTTACCATTTGAAGAAGACCTTTCACCACCTCCAACAAGTCCAGCTCATTGTATGAATTATTGGTGCTGCCCTACTGATTTTGTCACAGTTGGAATTTTTTCTCTAGCCCCCACCATTCCCGAGCTATCAATGCTTTTAGTTTTGGTGCCTGATATTCTATTTAGACTCTGTACTGTGAGGAGGGCGGTGTCTGACACAGGTTGCCTCTGATTGGAGCTCTGAATCTCACCCCCTGCCTGTCATCGCCCTTTTGACATTACAGAGCTTAAATAGTGTATCAAGCACCAAAACTAACTGTGCTTGTTGCTCTGGCATGGTGGGGGCTCTTTTCTAATTCCAACTGCGCTGAAATCAGTGGAGCAGCAACTATTAACAGATGATAAGAACTTGAAATGATGGGGTAGTGAAAGGTCCTTTTTAACTTGAGGGTCATTTATATAATGAATGGACATGTGAGGTTCCCAAAAATAGTCGCCCTTTGTAGCCACTGTCTGACTAGTAGATGAGTGTCTTGTATAGGAAACACACTCCTGCTAACTCACAATACCCTAATACAATATTGAAGATGAATTTTCTGGGCCAGACCACCCCATTTAATTCTACTGAATCTAAGTATCAACAGTTTAACATAGTACAGGAGCGTTCTGATTGTGACTGATCTATAAAAACACACAAAGACATGTAAAATAAGGTTTCTGGAGCTGGTTTTGATGGCACCCTGCTTGTCTTGTAGATAATAGAGGTATACTTTACTGGATTCCCTGGACAATTTATCACTGTTGATATTAACCAGGACTGAAAACAATGGTAACACTGTGCCAGGAACACGAGTCGGAGGAAGTTATCTCTTTCTTTTTAGCATTTCTCATGAACTATGGACGAGGCCTTGCCAAATAAAATATCTAATCAACGTGGATAAGTGGTGTTTAGATAACTTCCAGATTGGGCTGTATGTTTTTATACCTTAACATAGCTAATAATGTTTTCTTTCTAGGTTTTCTGGGGTCAGGAGAACCTAAATTGCTTAACGCTTCTGAATGAACTTGTCCAGGAATACCTGAAGAGAGAGTCAGAGTTGGGCACTACAAGTTGTGAACAGCCCCTTCTTCCCGTCTCCCCTGTGATCAGTAGACCTTCAACCTGTAAGACAGAACACAGCTCTGATGACTTGAGAACTGGACTTTTTCAATACATACAGGATGCTGGTAAGTCAAGGACATGTCGGATATGGTTTTCACATTATCATTTTTATTTAACTTAATATTTCACATAGCTTTCCATAACTTTCATTCTCCCAAGGACACCATCTTTATAGGGTTCTCTGAATTTGCTTAGGATTCTTCCCAAAATTCTTAATCATGGCGATTTTAAAGAGGACCTTTCACCACCTCTGCCAACTCCAACTCTTTGCATCCTCCCACTGATTCTGACACAGTTGGATTTTTCTTTCTCTAGTCCTTACCGATTCTGAACAATAGGTGCTGTTAGTTTAGCACCCAGTATGCTAACAATGGTCTTTACTGTCATGGGGGCAGTTCATGTCTCTCTGTAGGACCACCCACCTGACAGTAGAGAGGCTAATTGTTCAGGAATGTGTAGTACTGATTGTTCAGGAATGGTGGGGGCTAGAGAAAAAAATTTGGGGGATGAGGAAGGGACTCATGTATATATATATATTTATTTAGATTGCAATATGGGACTGACTGGGGCTTGTTAGTGTAATGTTTATACTGTCAACCCTAGTGAAGCTTTCCCATTTTATTTATTGATTTATTTTAAAGACAGTTTTCAAATATGTTTTTGTTTTTTAAGAGTTCTTTATTTAGAGTTTTATCAGTTTGATAATGACAACGATATCTTGAATAATATTCCAAGTAGAGTTATAGTTGGTACACGTTAAAACATCCTATGAAAGAGGGGATTGTAGGATGGGGAAACCAACATGAAAGGGAAACGACAGCCCACTCCCCCCATGGTGACCACGCCACAGACTCACACCCAACGAGTAGAAATACCCCAAGGCTCACGTACACCCCAGAAGGTGCCCAATACAATGTTAAATAGATAAGTGCACTGAGCTATGTCTCAGGATGGTTCATGATGATGTGACTTTGGATGGAATCCTGTTCTTCTGTATATTATAATTGTGATATCTGTCTATTATTGATGTCTCATTATTATATCTTATGTGCTACCATGCTCATATCTCTTACTGTTTTTGGATAGATGCCCAAAAGATGCCCAGTGCTTTTGAAGTTGTATTTTACAATGAAACAGAAGACAGTCCTGGCATGATGCTTTGGAAATACCCAGAGCCAAGAGTATTGACGTTGGTGCGAATTACTCCTGTGCCTTTCAACACCACAGAAGATCCTGATATTAGTACCGCTGACTTGGGAGATGTTCTGCAGGTTTGTACCTCGTTATTGAGTTTAAGGGGTCTGGCTTACAATATCTTTGCCCTTAAAGGGGCGGTCCTGGGTGGGTTCTGGATGTTCCTGGTAGCGGGAGGCAAACCTTAGTAACCATACGTAGAAATATTGGAGCATAGTTCGGTAAACGTCTAAAGATGCACCAAATTTGTCATCAAATATGAGCGACTTTGATACATTTGACACATCTTTAGACTGTTTAGTCTTAGTTTATGTTGTAAATACTGCACAAAATACTTTTTCAGTTTACTCCGAACCTAAGAGAATTTTTTTACAATTTTTTTGAGGACGTGTCCTTTATACTTTGCTATGAAAACTGACAGTGTGAAACTGTGAGAGACAAACCTGAGAAATTATTATAATATTAATTATAATATATTATTATAGTATTATTATAATATTATTTCAAGAGGAATAACAGGAACAGCACAATGCACACTTTTAAGGAAAGTTGCACAAAAATTGTCTTGTCTGCTGAGCTGTTTAAATCTTTTTGTAGCCCTTGTGTCTGTTTATGCTTTAATAGTCTTTTTTATGCTTTTTTTTTTAAATGCTGTGTTTTATTGGTTTTGAAGCTTAGTGCAAACAGTTGGTAATAAGTGGTAAACCAAATGGGCCAAAGTGAAGTAAAACAGTTGGGTCAAGCAGGAAATAGATGTGATGTAACCTGTTTCTGTTCTTGAAGAGAGGTACAAAATGTCAGTGGAAGGTCACATAAAAATTACATTGTATACGTCGTATTTGATGTCTGTTTTTCCAAGAAGCACCCATTATGATTATGAGATAATGTCATTGGAAGGCAGCACATCTTATGTGTATCATGGAAACTACTAAGTCAAAACAGACGTAAACTGAGAGAAGCATTGGTTGCGATTAGATTGATGATCAAGTCATAAAGATGCAGAACGTAAGGGTTTACTTTGAGGCTTCCTAAACCTGGCTTATGCATCAGGGATGTGTAAGTTAACATTATGTGCACAATAATAAAATATAATTGGAATTAAGAAAATTATAAATAGAACAAAATATTAAAAAGTACACAACATTCTAAAGCAAATAGCTTTAAAGGGGACCTTTCAGCTCTTCCACCAACTCCAACTCCTTCCATTCTATAATAGTCACTGCTCCACTGATTCTGGTTACGTTGAAATTTTTTCTCTAACCCCCACCGTTCCTGAGCAAGCTGTTCTTTTAGTTTCAGCACCCAATAGGCTCTATACTGTCACATATGCAGTGTCAGGCTGTCTGCTCCAGTCTAGGACCACCTGGGTGACAGTAGAAAGCCTATATATTATGTTGAATTTTAAAACTATCAGAAATGGTGAGGACTAGAGAGAACCTATTAAAAGATGGAGTTGGTAGAGGTGGAGAAAGTTCCTCTTTAAAGATGTCAGGTCATCAATATCATGGTCCAACTCTTCGTCCAGTGATTTGAATGTGCTATAGCGCTCATGTTTACTTGCACGCCATCTTCGTAGTAGTTCCTGTGCAGGGACTTTCAGTTTTGTCCTGTCCTATGATTCAGACCCCACTGATCTGATGTTAATAATCTGGAAAACAATCTTTAAAGTGAGTCTATCACCCCCTGAAGCATATTCAGCTGCTACCTCCTCATTACTGAGGACATTACAGTGATAAACAGCATACCTTTGTTATGTATTTCACTTTTGTAGATTTGGAGAAAAACAACTTGGAAGTCTTATATAAATGAGGCAGTTGGTGCACTTCACCTTAGAGCACTGCTCTTGCTGCTCAGGTTGGGTGAAGTCATAGCAGTGGGGGGATCAACTCTCACTGCACGGGATAGTGCAGGGATTGGATGGTAGAGGTCTGAATGGTAAGAGCAGTGCTCCAGGGAGCTGAAGACCCGCCTCCAGTGCAACAACTGCCTCATTTGCATAAGACTTCAATTTTTTCCCTTCAAATCTACAAAAGTGACATACATAACAAAAATTTGTTGTTTATCACTGTATTGTGCTGTGCAACATGGTGGTCACTGTTTTATCTGCTTGGGAGAGGTGGTAGACTCCCTTTAAGTCACCGATATAGTAAAAAAAAAAAAAAACAATGTTGCGACACTGAACATAACCTTAAAGCAAGCACTGCAATGTTGTTGTTAAATAAAATTATGTATGGTGTAAAATATGAAAAATAGTCTTAAATTTCCATGCAGGGATGTAAAATGACCCAATCCCATACCAGGTCTTGCATTTCCAGGCACCTTCACTTCTAGTCCCCTTCCTGCACCCTGTTATTTTTATAAAATAAGGCATTTTACATAAAATAACTATTTCGTAAAACTTTGCATTGTGCCATTAGTTTTTTGTTTTTTTTTCCTGGAAATGAATAAACTTAGATGTCTTAGAGAACAGCCTTAGATGTTGCTATCATAGTCAATCGGTTATGTCTATACACAGTCTTACACTATGTTCTAGTTCTGTGCCATCACTAGTCACTCTCATTAAATGATGGAAGACTAGGGATCAAGCAAGTAAGTAGTTTGGGGGATGTATGATGACCTGTACCTCTGTTTCTTTATGTTTCATGTTTTTCCCATCTTATCCGAATTTGTAAACCATAAGCAGATGATTTTTGTTTTTTTTAAGAAGCTTCCACATCTTGGTAGTTCCTTATCTCAGATCATGTAAAATTTCCATCCTCCATTCAGGCCTGGCTTCCAGCAAATATTTGAGTATATTAGTCCCAATGTGATCCGGTGCCTAATGTCTGTTCAGTCTTATTTATGATGTATCTCAGCACACAGCGATACTTTGGAACAAGTGAATATTTGTTTGTTTGCACAGCTGTATGCATTCTTCTGTGTGTAGAAAGTATGTCCTGCTGGAAGTCAGCGCTCTAAAGCTGTCAGGAGATTGTGCTCTCAATTTTTGTCTGGGCGGGTCCTGGAACCTCATGGACCATTTGTGACCTTGTTGTGCAGTTCACATAACACTACCTGTCCATCTCTTTAGGCACATCATCATTGCAGAGCTGGCATCTATTAACATTACATTGCGTATCATGAATGCATGGACCTAGGAGACACAAGTTGCTCATTTAGTGCATGTAGTTCTTTAGGCTCTGTTCACACTAGTCTCATTTCATCAGGTTTTCAGAATAGTGTAGGTCACTGTACTAATCTAGTAAAACAAAAATTGTAATTTAACTGATCCCAATATACTGTAGGTGAATAGAATCTATCATGATTTCTTACAAAATGCATTCTGGCTGGTCATACCCATCAGTACAGTATCCTTTAACAGGAATATGTCATGTTTATCAATATGGTTGTATTATTTTTGTGTTTTTATTATTATGCAAGTCTGTAGAAGAGAAATTGTGTGTTTGGTCTTTTCTTAATTTTGTATTGGAGACATACACTTCCATCCTATTTGTCTGTATAAGTAGTGCAAAAGGATGTATGTGTTAATAGATTATTACAGTCTTGAGAAAGAGATGGTGTACAGCCATTACCCCAAAGACCAGGAATTAGCAAGGAAGATGTATATAGATCCTTATCTGTGTATAGTGTTGCTACCCTGTGTTATCTATACTTTCAAAAGCTGTTATTAAAGGGGTTGTCCAGGATAACCGGATTTTTGGTGAGGCCAGGGAAGGTAAAAAATAAAAACAAACAAAACAAAAAAAAAAAAAACTATCACATTTCACCGTTGCATCCCAGCACAGTCCTGTACTGCTGCTCTGGTGTCTTGTTTTGGCAGAAGTCCTCGCCACATGTGACCACTGAGGCCAATCATTGGCCTAAGGAAAGGACACGGGACATCACACGTGACGTTTGTGAGTGATGTCCAGTTCCTTTGCTTAGGCAGCTGAGGCCACTGATTGGCCTCATGTGGCAGGGACTTCCACCAAAACAAGACACCAGAACAGCAGGACGGACCATGGTAGGAGACACTGGAGCATCAGGGACGGGTGAGTGGTTTTTTTTTTCCACCATCCCTAGCCTCATATAAAAAATTTGGTTATCCTGGACAACCCCTTTTAAAGAGGACCTTTCACGTCCTCATGTATATGCTGTTTTACATACCACTAGAAAGCCAACAGCGCGCTGAATTCAGCACACTGCCGGCTTTCCCGGTATGTGCCCCGGGCCTGGAGATATCGGGGGTTCACCATCAGAAGGATGTTCCTGACAGTCTAGCTGCGCTGTGAGGACATCGCTGGGCGGTAAGGAACGCCCCCCCTGACAGTACTTGGCTATGGTTGAGTACAGAGTAAGGGGGCGTTCCTTACCGCCCAGTGATGACGCTGAGCTGTGAGGAACTCCCCCCCTCAGTACAGCGCACCTAGACTGTCAGGAACGCCCTTCTGACGGTAAACCGTGAAACTTACACCGCCAATATCTCCAGCCCCGGGGCACATACCAGGAAAGCCGGCAGTGCGCTGAATTCAGCACGCTGTGGGCTTTCTAGTGGTATGTAAAACAGCATATACAAGAGGACCTGAAGGGTCCTCTTTAACTCACTCACCATGTAAAGATGAGATGGCTCTGCTCACACTGTCTCATTGTGTACAGCAAAGCTGACCAGGGAACAGAATAAATTGTCATCCTGTTGTGACTGCACAGCCAGTGTGATACTGTAATATTTTGAGATTATATTTTGTATGGATAGTCACATAAAAACAATAAACTATTTTTTTTTTTTAAGTTTCTAATAAAAAAAAAATTGATTTAAATATGTCATCTTTCAAAATGATGACTTATCTTTTTAAAGGGGACCTGTCAGATCGAATTGGGACACTAAACCACCCACAGGTCCTTATTGACCAGGGGTTTAGTGTCCCAAATCACCCTGTTTTTAAATCCATCTGTGCCTGCTCCACTGATTCTGGCATTGTTGCAGTTGTATTCCCCTAGCCCCCACTATTCCTGAGAAAACAGAACTATTAGTTTTAGTACTCAATGTGCTAATTAAGCTCCATACTGTCAGGTGGGCGGTCTCAAACTGCCTTCTCCAGATCAGGACCACCCACCTGACAGTATGGAGCTTAATTAGGTAGTCTGTGACCGCCCATCTGACTGAAGACAGCATAATTCTGCTGCAGCTAACAAAAATGATCGCTTAGTGGGGACAAGAGAAAAAATTCCGACTGTGCCAGAATCAGTGGTGGGACATCGCTTGAAGGATGGAAATATTTGGCATTGCTGGAGGTGGCAAAGGTCCATTTTTCAGTATAGGAGTTATATTTTTGGATGGGTCATCCTGTTGTCTATATACTGGCATGTATAGTATAATAGGTCTCAAATATTGATTTGTACCATAAAATCATATTACTAGCTTTCTGAACTCTCTAATCTTAAATAGGTGGCTGTATGTACAGATTGGTAGATTGTGTTCTTAGGGAGACAGGTGTCCACATCATTATTCAGCCTCCAAGCTGAGGTGAACCTGCCAGGGAACTCTACATCATGGAAATGTATTCACTTCCGTGTGACAGATGCTCCCGGCTGAAGTTGTTTGGCAGGTTGATTTGTGCTTTTCTATTATAAATAAGCGGCAGATGTGGACATGGCCCACATGGAAGGATGATGTTTATGTTGTCAGGTTGAAATCAAGGTTACCTGTTATTTTATGGCTTCCTACCACTGGAAACGATGGTACATACATTCAAGAAATAGCAAAACAGTAGTTACGCAGACAACTCGACCGAAAAAAAACATACAGTACTGTGGAAAAAGTGCAAAAACAATAAGAATGCTTTCAAAAATAGAAGTGTAAATTATTTTTTGTCAATTAACAAAATGAAGTGAATGAACAAAAAAGAAATGTCAAATCAATATTTGGTGTGACCTTTGCCCTTTGGAGGACGAGTCCTGGAAGTAATGATCCGGCCCCCACAGATATAGCCCTGATCTCATCATCATCCAGTCTGTCTGGGATGACATGAAGAGACAGAAGGATTAGAGCAAGCCTACATCCACAGAAGATCTGTGCTTACTTCTCCAAGATGGCTGGAACAACCTCCCTGCCGAGTTTCTTATGAAACTGTCTGCAAGTACCGAGAAGAATTAATGAAAGGCAAAGGTCAAAGGTCACACCAAATGGGATGTAGATTTCTCTTTTTCTTCAAATAATAAATCCTTTTATTTTTAAAAGGATTCTTACACAACATGTTTTCCATATCTGCCTAAAACTTTTGCACAGTACAGTTGATGACCAGGATCAGAATAAATTGAAATGTAGATGCCCAAGAAAAATAGATTGCAAATAGCATAAATGCATCATCACAGTGTAATAATATGTTGGGAACATAAAGCCAGTCCTTATTACATGAAAAATTTCACACCGCTAATCCCCATACACTTTAGGTGATTCTTCAGTAATATACAGCAATAGCAGATATGCAGCAAATGTTCCACAGCAATCTTCAATGCATTGCATGTGAATGAGGTTGTCTCATTCATGCATTGTAGAGAAAAATCTGCAGAGATTTAGTGCAGCATGGCCTATTCATAGTAACATAGTGGACTTCACCACAGATTTCATCCTTGGTATTGTGTGAAATCTGCGGTCAAATTCACATCAGATTCTGAAACTGTATTCCATTTTGAATTGCCATTAAATTCCTTCAATAATGATGAGATGGCTCTGCTCATTCATTCCCAGTCAATACATCACAGCTTTCAACCTTGGCATTAAAGAATGTAAAATCCATGGTCAAATCCACATTGTATCCTGCACAAGTTGTATTCCATTGTGGATTTGCGGCTGATTTTTGGCATTTTATTTCTTTCAATAATGATGAGATGGCTCTGCTCGTTCATTCCCAATCTATACAACACAGCTTTCATCCTTGGCATTAAATTATGTGAAACCCATGGTCAAATCCACATTGTATCCTGCATAAGTTGTATTCCATTGTGGATTTGCGGCTGATTTTTGGCATTTTATTTCTTTCAATAATGATGAGATGGCTCTGCTCGTTCATTCCCAATCTATACAACACAGCTTTCATCCTTGGCATTAAATTATGTGAAACCCATGGTCAAATCCACATTGTATCCTGCATAAGTTGTATTCCATTGTGGATTTGCTGCTGAATTTGTCATTAAATTACCTCAATTATAACAAGTTTTTTTTTTTTTTATTAATTACCAGTCTATACAGCAAAGGTACTGCGGTAAACCAGGAAATGTAAACCTATTGTAATAGCTTTGGGGACCATTGTGAAAACCAGTGAGAATTTATTTTTATTTTTTTTTTCCAAGTCATCACATAAATGGAAGAAAAAAAAAATGGTAAAAAATAAATTGTAATAAAAATGTATTAAAATAATATGTAATTCTCTGATGATACATTCCCTCTATAAAAGTCCTTGTCTCTAAACTCTATATCATATTATAATCCTATTGTTTTACTTTCTAAAATGAGATTTAGAGATTACATAGAAGAAATGTCCATTTTATACCACACACCTGTGACTTGCTCCACTTACGTCGTGCCCGATCATCTGATAAACTCCGGGTCACGTTTTATATTATTATTATTCTAAAAAATGAGGGACAGAAACTAGAAAAACATGAGACCGTAATAAAGAAAGAGTTACATATTTCATTGAAAAGGTTAAAAAGTATTTCTCAGGGCTCTTGAATTACCATGTTAAAATACCAAGGGAAAATAAAACCTGGGCTAGGATTCTTGTTTGTACTTAGAGGGCTTTCCGGACAGGAAGGCAAGTCTTGATGCAACACAGTAAGCCACAATACCAGTGGGGCAGTACAGGTGAAATGGCTGCAGCTGTACCCTTCATTTCAATGTACAGCAGCTATACCCTGGAATGTTTCCTGAACAGAATTCACATTCAGTTAGTTCTTGTTCCCAGGAGTAGATCACATTAAAATGTTATAAAATCATGATTTCCTGCACTTGAATTCTTGTGGTTTTCGCAACTGGTTCCAATATTACAAAGGAGGAGATTCTGTGGCTTCTATGAGCTGATATATGAATTTCACTTTTTTTTTTCTTTACATGGACATCAAGTTTTATTAGACAGTAGATGATATTTTACTTTTTGAGGTGTTTGCCTTTCAAAAATTTGCAAAACAAAGTTTTTTTGGCTGCAGAATATATTGCCTGAATTGGTCTGCTACTGACCAGGAATCAACACATACAGAGTATCTTGTGACTACTGTTTAACAGGAAACTCACTGATGGTGTGCACAGAGCTGTCATCGCCTCCCCGTGTAAAAGAGAAGTGGAACGATTGTGAGAACCACCAGCAGAAACTGTGTGCTTTTCAGGCTAAAACTTTCTTATTTTCTTTAAAGGCGTAATTTGGGTGTAGAGCAAAATTCTATTAATAAACAGACCTGTCCAATGGTTGTGTCCGGTATTGCAGCTCAGACCTATTCATTTGAATGAAGCTGAGCTGTAGTACCAGACCTTACCTTATGGATATGAGTGGCGCTGTTTCTGGGAAAAAGTGTTTTTTTGGGGGTTTTTTTTTTTCTAGTCCTCTTTAAATCTACCAGTTTAATATTCTACAGTATATTGTATCTTCTATTCTGCTGGTTTCTTAGATATATTCAATAATGGTCTTGAATACTTTCCAGGAGCACTTTGATTTACTCTGTGAGTACACAGCTTTGCATGTTGCTTGATCACAGCCAGGTGGAGACCAAAATAGGCCGGGATGGGAAAGCCTCGGCCCGACAGATATATTATAACTCAACAGAAAGCTGGTGTGAGTTGTACTTAAAATCTCGCCATTTCCTGGCTGGTGTTGATTTCAATTCTGGTGCGCCTGAATTATTAAGACACCAGAGCCTCATAATAATTCAGACGCATCTTGCTCCAGCTGCAGAGTTCTGTACAGAATTCCAGTCTTAGTAAATTCCTTGGACTCTTAGGAGAGACATTGAGTCTTGTTTACCCCACCCATGTGGGCTGATAGACAGCCTCCTGTCTGATACAAGAAGAACTGTCAGTCATACTTTGTGGGCGGGGTACTCAGGACTCTCTCTGGCTTTCCTAGGAGTCCTGCTCCACATTATATAATTCTGCCCTTTCTTGCCCCGTTCTGCTCCTTGCTCATCACTTTCCGCAAATCTGGGCTGGGATGCCTCTGGCGTGAGTTATGCTGGAATTCTACGTCCTGACTGGTGGAGACTTCCTTTATGGCGCACAGGAATTCACCTGACTTATTAACAGGGGGAGTCTCTTGATAATTCAGGCACGTTAAGACTGGCATATGAAACATTTTGATAAATCTGCCCCATTGATATTGATGTGTCTCTTCGCTTGTGCATTTTTTGGTTGCCTGTTTTCATGGATCCTTTAATAGACTCAAGTCTATGAGGGATTCATGAAAACAGGTCACAGACAGATGACAAGCAGCCAAGAAAGAACGGACTGTTGATCCATTTTTAATGTTACTCTCTACAATTATGTTGAATATAGCCTTACACTAGGTTCACACTAGCATTCGGGTTTACGTCTTTAGGGTCCTCATAGGGACCCGAAAGACAAAGACCCTGTCTGCTTAAATAGCAGAAACCCGTGGACCCCATAGACTATAATGGGGTCCTTCGGGTTTCTGCCCGGTTTCAGTATATGACCAGCGGAGAGGGAACTCCTCCTTGCAGGACTTTTCTCTCTGTCTTTTTTAGGCAGATTCTGCAGTAGAGACTCCAACGCTAGTGTGAATCCAGCCTTAGGGGGGTTGCACTATCCACAGGATTGTAGAAAAGTTATAAATTTGTGGTTGTAGATTGCTAATATTAGATTATACATAAATCTAACCTGCAAAATGGTGGAAATGCTCCTTAAAGGGTTTGTCCACCCTCTGGAAAGCAGATTTGCTTTCATTCCAGAAACAGCACTACTTTCATCTATGGGCTGTGTTCAGTATTAAAGAATATCTTCATTCATGTCATTGGGTTTGATTTGAAATACAATACACAACCTATGGAGTGTTTTGCTATGTTTAGAAAAATTAATGTATTTCCACCTATGTTGCTGTACAGATGAAAGATATTTTATAGGCTTATATTAGTATCATGATTTGAGTTTTGATAAAAGAATGGTGGTAGAAAATTTGTATCCAGTTTAGAAAGTGACGCATGTAAAATCTATAGTGCTATACTTTCTGCATGATCGTTGTTCTAACACGGCAAGAAAGTTGTGAATGGAGTTCCTCTGCTATAACATACTGGAAGGTGAATTCAATTCGACACAGGTCAGAGTGTGATTTTGCAAGTACGCCTCTGCTCCGTTAGATTCATGTCTTCTAAACCAAAGCCTGTCATCACTGCTTCCCCTCAGTGCAATTGTAAGTATAGATATACCCTCCTCTAGCCGTATGAAGTGAGAACACACATCTGCCGTCTTCTGTCGAGAAATCCTACAGCTAGAAAAAAATAATAATTCCAGAACGCGGCTCTCTCTCCATGTTTTTGGATCCTCATCAGGAGTGTAATGGATTGATATAACAGATTGCATCAGCGCCAATCAAGTATCGCTTTTCCATAAATTGTTAGATACCATCTTAGCCTTTTCAGGAGGAAGTCAAGTAAAGAACCTAAGACCTGGAAGGCTCTCATGCTTGTACTATGAGATGTTTTCCAGCCTGAACTTGGCAGGTGCAGCTAACAAAGGAACCTGCTCTGATTAAAAGTAAGCAATGTGGAGTAGTATGGCGGAGCTTTTTCTACGTCTCTGATTACCAAACGGACCAGGAAGCCATTCTTTTTCTTTACCTTGGAGATCGGTTTGTCTTTGGGTATATTTATCGAGCTTATTATGTAAAATAGATCGAGCAATAACTTTTGACATGTGACTTTTGTCAGCTCTGAATTACCTTCAGCAGGACTGATACAGATCAGTGTTATAGGAAAAAGACTCGGACCAGATTACAACTCCTCTTGCCAAGATTTCCCTTGTCTCAAGACATGTACGTTTTGTTTTTCTTTAGCAGAATACATGGAAGATTTGTATTCTAAGGGAGCTGGCCACAGAACAGAAAGGAGAGTAGAAACACTTGAGTCGACAAGCAAGCAGTTTATTCATCCTCAGGAAGCCTGGCTTATAATCCCAGCATGAACTGGCGCTCTCCACCTCATACAAGACGATATTGTGTTCTTCTGCGTCCACTTCTTCACTTAGGTGGCCTGTTTGAATAAGATAAAACGCACACACTTCCTGTCTTCAGTGTACATCTAGTAATACAGTAGTTGTTACTGGAACAAAAACCATGTTCTCTCCAAGGCAAGCCCACCCTGCGAGAACCACAATCTGAAGAAGTTCAAGATAGAAGGAAGGTTATTAATAAAGGAATAACAAAAACACCGACCACTTCAGGGAATACACAGCGTATTACAGGACCATCCAGCTGTGTGTGCCTTTCTATATTTACACTGTGGGTTTTGATGAGATTCATCCTTGATCTAGTAACAGGTGGTTCATCCTGGAACGTTGCGATACAGTCATTATCAGTCAGCTCATTGTTACTCGTGTTATTACACACTGCAGTCTGCAGCCTTGCTACTTTTTTTCTTTGACCCTTTGCGGTGAAGGGATCCTTCCTGAAATAGTTATGGTGTTACATTTTTATTACTAGCAGTTTAACCCAAGGAAAATGGAAGATTAAAAAGACAAATACAGTCAATTGTAGGAAGATGATAAATGTATTTTTAGTAGTTACACCCAAAGTCCTCTTCCTCACCAAACAAAGACTTTAATTGAGCCTTTGCTGGATTATAGTTTCTTATTATACTCTTCTATTTACATGTGTGCATCTTATTCTTGTGAGCTCGCAACACTTACTCTTCAGATTTACGGTTTAATTTATGGAAAAGGACATATCTGTGCCAGACCAAACATTGTCTACCATATCAGCTGTCATGGGTGGGAGTTGGGGTCTGTCACTGACAGAGCTTTTTATATGTGTGTCTATAGTCTATAAACCAGATTCTCTTACACTGTTTCCCATCCAAGTCTCTCTCCCTTCATCATTCTCCATTCTCTTCTTCATTCACCCATCCAAGTGTGTCTTTTTTTCCATCCGTTTCCATTCTTTCCCCAGTTTCCCCATTCAAGTCTTTCTGTCTTTTTATTCTTCTCCAACTTGCCCAGACATCCCCATCCAAGTCTTTCTCTTCATCCTTCTCCATTCTTTCCCTGATTTCCCCATCCAAATCTCTCTCCCTCTTCCTCTTCCTCTACTTCTCCCTCTCCCTGGCTTCCACATCCAAGTCTCTCTCTCTCTGTCATCCAGTTTTCCTCTATTTCTCTCTCTCTTGTCACTCTCATTTTCTCACTGCTTTAGAAATACCGCTATGACTTGCCCATATGTCCCCATCATTCAGCTTCATAGCATGCATGAATATTGAGCACTGTACTAGAACAATGATGCACATGGCAGGGAGAAGTAGTAGGTGCCTCTTTTGCAGTAGATTTTTCCTATGAATCTTAATGCACAACTTTAGTATTACATGCAGATTTTCCTGTGGAAAATCTACATCATAATATGTTAGAATTTGAATCAATGATATTTTCTTAATCTCGTGCGCAAAATGCAGATTTAATTTTTTTTTCTGCGCAGACACATAGTGCGGATTTACATTCCTCAGTGTGTTAGTTTGTATGAATTTTCACTGCAGATCTCAAAGAGAGGGCTGAGATTAGTAACAAATTGTGGATTTTAACAGATTTTGTTTTTGTTTGCAGATTTTGTTGCCTATTTGATGAGATTAACACTAGGATCACACTAGAGTTCGAGTCTTCGTATAAGACTCTATCCCAGATTCTGCTTAGAATCGGGTCTGAGTGGTCCTAGACTGGTGCAGACAGTTTGACATGTCATACCTGACAGTAGAGAGCCTATTGGGTTCTGAAACTAAGAGAAAAGACTCCGCTGCAGAAACCGCCGAAAAACGGCAGAGAGAAAAGACTTGCAAGGAGGACTTTTCTCTTCGGCGGTTTCAGTATAAAATCAGTGGAAACCTGGTGGACCCCATTATAGTCTATGGCTTCTGCTTTTTAAGTGGATAGGGTTTTCATGTTTCGGGTCTCCATGTGGACCTGAAGAACGGAAACCTGAACGCTAGTGTGAGCCTAGCGTATGATGTGGAAAATCCACAGTAACCAGTTTTACATGTGCATGTAGCCTAAGAGTTTATACAAAACTTGATGGAAAACAGAAGTATTGGTTGTAAAATAGGGAAGGCTAACTTTGTAATAGAGCGCTACATGGCATCTTAAAGATACAAATGGCAGTGGCTCTGTCCGCCACTCTACAGCTACCTGCCCATAGCCATCACCTTTGACATTATACGTATATATCCTGCTTTAAATATCTCTACCAAACCACTTTTAATCCTTAGAATTCTCCATCAGTGGGAAGAAATGGAAAGTGTTAGTGTAAGTGATGGGTCGGTATGCCAAAGTTGTTCTGTTTGAAGACAATGTCACATTTCATAGAATTTGTTCTGCTCCGTGATTAGCTCATTTCTCTTCTTCTATTCTTTCTTTGTTTAATATATTCCATTGTGAGTCATGCCGTGTTTCTGAGTCACTTTGTAATAATGATTTCTATGTATGGTTGTGTATTTTTCATATTTATTTATTTAGCTTACGGCGAGGTCTTTTAAGGCAAGATTTGCATGCTTGCATATTTTCTTGCATATTAAATTTTAAAGCTGAAATAACTGGAATTTTCATTGTTTTTTATAGATCCCTTGTAGCCTTGAGTACTGGGATGAGCTCCAGCGGTCATTTGTTGCATTTCGAGAGTTCAGTCTATCCGAAAGCAAGCCATGCGAGCTTCAGCTGCCCAGCATTACCACGGTCAGCGACCAGAAGGAACTTGTGTCTTCACATCTTTGGAGAATTGTTTTGAATAGCAATACTAGTGCCATGGACGACCAAAGGTAAAACATGTTATACGTACATGTGGTTATTATAGCTTGGTGGAACCCATCGAACGTGAAATTGTGATAGTGAAATACACAACTGTACACTATATGTGTGTATGTAGAGTTAAGTAATGTTTTTGCTATATGGCAAAAAGACCTTATACAGCTCCATAGAAGAAAATATAAAAAAAAGTTACCAGTGTCAGAATATGGTGAAGCAAAGCAAAAAGTTTGCATATTAAAACATAGCAAAAACTATAGTTTTGGAATTGTTGTATTCATAATGACCCACATAATAAAAGTAACATCAATTTTGCAGCACAGTGAATAGCACAAAAACTAATCCTGTAAGACAAAGGCACAACCATGTTTTTTTTCCTAATTCCACTCCATTAATATTTTTTTTTTCAGTTTGCCTATATGTTGTTTGAAATATTAAATGGTGCCATCAGAAAATACAACTCGTCCCACAAAAAGACAAGTCCTCATAAGGCTGCACAAAAATAAAAAAATTAATGATAATGATTTTTGGAGCAGGGAATACAAATCGAAAGCAAATCAAATTGAAAATGGCCATAACATTTGTATTTTGATAAAGTTGCTGTAAATTACTGCAGTGAAGACTCCACCAAAACTGCCTTTATAAATTCCTCTCATGATAAATCTTTGAGGGAAAAGATTCAGTGATTTATTAAATTAAACCTCTTCTCCTTCTTGGCTAAGCAGTCCCATAGGTGGTTTTATAAGTGTTCACAAGGCTCAGATAGGCTCAGTATGAGTGTACATACATATATATAGCTGTCAATCACTCATTAGGAATGCCCACTGGACTCCTTTGACCAGAGAATTGCATGAATAAATTACTTCTACTGAACCCTATTTCACAAAACTATATATCAGTCTGCTCAGCTCCTCCTACTCTTTAGCAGGCTGCTCACAGTTTGGACTGTATTTTCATTCTGACAGGTTCGCGTTAAGTATATTTAAAGTCAAACAGACCAATAGAGCATGATCAACTATTCTCAATAGGAGCAGGAAGCAGACCATGCTGTTCTCTGTGTAGTGGCCAAACCAGGTACTACCGATCAGCTCCCATCCATTTGAGTGGGTCCTAAGCTGCAGTGACTCAGTTCAGCCAATACACAGAGAACAGTGGTGTCTGCTTCCTGCTCCATTTTTTGTGTATCAGCTGCAGAGAACCGCTAATCGATGGGGGAGTGCCAAGTTTCAGACCCCCACCAATATGATATTAGTGACCTAGCTTTAGGATAGGTCATTGTGAAGAATATCGCCTTGCCAAGCCTCTTGGCGTACCCGCGAGTCATCAATATAAAAATACCTTTATAGCCTGAAAAAAGCCTTTAAAGGGGTATTCCCACGAACATAACCATTTTTAAATTTGTAGAGAATTAAAAGTTAAACATTTTTGCAAATATAAATAATTAAACATTTTGCAGTTGTAAAGATTTTCTCTAAATATCTTGTGGCCACAGTCTTGTCATCTTGATCGGTTGCCAGTGGATACGACCATGAATGCAGGATCTTTCTAAGGTCAGAAAATTAACAATGGTTTCCTTATTGTGGCCGGGATATCTTCTCATACATGTAGTGTCCCTGCCTGATAGCCCAGCTACAATAAGAAAATCATAGCTGGATTTTTGACAAGTCCCAGACCATAGAAAGGTTCTTCATTTGTGGTCGTATCCATTGGCAACCAATCAAGACAACAGACTGTCACCAATAAGATAGAGGAAATCTTTAAAACTCTTTTTAGCTACTTATATTTGCAAAAATGTTTAACTTTTAATTATCTACAAATATAGATATGATTTTGTTCATGGGAATACCCCTTTAAGGTTGAGGAGGAAACTGATAAATTTGTTATTGAGTCAGAATTTGACATTGTGAAAGGGGGCTTACCTCTTTTACAGAATGGTGTTTGGCATCTACAAAGACAAACCATAAGTAATTTAGATTGTGTATGGATAAGGATCGAGGGTATGTAAGGCCACTTTCTATACCGTACTTCTTTCAATAGTCTTTAACCTACTTACAGCTATGACTTGGTTATATAATGTAAATATAAATAATATAAAATAATAAGAAAAAATACTAATGTAAACTGTTTAGTTCTTATAAATACCAAATCCATACAATGGGTAATGAACTGGTGCCATCTAGTAACGGAAGCTGATAGACGTGTAATGTTTGTAAGAACCAATACTGCTGGTAAAACAGTCTCATAGAGCGTAACTAAAATGGTGGCACTCACCTGAAAATGGGGAAACTATATAGAATAACTTCTACGTTAAACCAATCGCTGGAGGATGATGCAGTTCTATTGTGAAAGATTTTGCACCTGAATTTGTTGGAATTGTACTGTACAGGATGGAACTGGGTATGTATCTATGGCACAGATGAATTGCTGCTCATGGTAAGGTGTTGCATGTCTTTGAAAAGAGAAGACTTTATACAGGCAAGTTGAAAGCATACCGGCGTGACTGAAGCTCCAACACTTCAGTTTGGGGCCATTCAAAGGGTCATCCCAGAATCAACATTTGCCAACCTATGTCAGGTTCAGTGCTAAATATATGATTGTTTTTGGCCTTACTGCGTGAAAATGCAATAGTCACTCCTAAAGGGGTGTCCCACGTCTCCCGTTCTTCCTCAACACCACAAACACAGGTATACAAATATGTACACCCTTACCTTGGAAAATATTTGGTTAAGGGCTCCAATTTTTCATTAAACCAATTCGACTTCACAACCATGACAGGCTGCAACTCAAAACACAACCACTGGGCAGCCACACAGTGTCAGGCTGAGGTTTCTTGGACCCCTGATAAAATGGTTCTGGGGGCCCATACCAGCAATCCCTGAGAAGTTGACCGTGGAACCCTTCAAATTTGGGTGTCTTGTATTGTATTAGAACCCGGGCCTACCAGATGATCTGGTACTCTGGTGGACCAGTCTAACAGTGTGCCACTTATAGGATAGCCACCTTGCAACAGAGTATCACAAAGTCGTGTTTTTTGGGAAAGCTTTTCATTATGCTGTGTGTCTCAACATATGTTTCGCCAAGGGGAAAAGTTGGGACACATCTGTAAAAGTGTCAGGGATCTACAATGCGTTCCATAGAATCTTTGTAGGCATTGTGGAAACAGCCAAGTAGAAGTGAGACTATGGGAACACAAACTTCAAGGGTAAATAATGTTACGGGAATGCATACATATTTTGGTAAGTATGTCAGTGTTGCTGTTAATCCTATGTTATATGTTCCCAGATTGTACCATGTTCTGTCAGTGAACATTTTGTTCCACGCTGGTCATTGAGAGTATCATCCAATAAACTCCAGTTCCAAGATCACTGCTAAATCCTTATGGTTGAAACATGCTACAGAATGGGGGAATCTCAACAGATTTATTAAAACGTCCTTCTGGTATTAAGAAGTCTGCGGACATAGTAAACAACAAAAAATTAATCCAGTTGGAAGCTATTCGGTAGACAAGTTCCCAAAGCAGATATCAGTTGGACGCCCTTCTCCAGTTTCTCAGCCCTCGGTGGAGATAGAAAGAATTTTTTCGGCTTATATTTGTGCTGGGGTTTGGAATTGACAGTGAAATTTGTCATGCTGCCGCCCATCCACAGAGCTCTGTTCAGTGAACGGTTCAAATGTCTCCTGGTTCTCTCCTCTGGTATTCGGCTGCACTGGGCTTGTTTGCTTTCATCCCGCTTCATGTGCAAAAGTAGTCACAGATATCAAGAGGATCTGGGAAATCGGAAAAGCGGATCAAAAAATCAATAACGAAATTAAACATCTGCTTCCCATTAATTGGACAGAACTGGGACTGGTTTCTTGATGTTAATTGTGAAAGAATGTATTCTCGTCATTGAGAAGTTAAGTGTTTTGGACAGGGTTAATTCTTCTGAATTTGGGACCTCCACAAAATTACCTTTGTGGTCAACTTGGCACCGCAGTAACGTGAATACTGTGGGAATGTTAAATGTTGCTTGTTTCAAGTCAGCGTATTGTTTCTATGTCAAACCATTTGACATTACATCCCAGCCAGTGTAGCGTACAAGGATGATTTCATCCTCACATAAGTTCATAGCAATAGAAGTAATTATATCTATTTCTGGCTTTCTTTGGTATTGTTTGGTCGTGTAGATACTGCCATTAAAGCCACAAATCTATATTAATATTTGTTTTATATCTTGATATTTATTTTATATCCACTGTAACCAACTATTGCTCTTCTTAGGTTTCTCTATCTATAACAGTGCACAAGGGTGTATTGTTATTGTCAGGTGTTCTCTCAGAAAATTCTCAATTTCCATTTGCGTAGAGTGTGAGAAACATAATAGTTTAAGTTCCAGTTCCCAATTTCATCTCACTGTTGTGTAATATTTTTACTACTTTTATAGTTAATTTTACTATATCCAGCAGAGAAACTAAATTGTCCCTTTTGACCTTTAACATGCAAACAACTCATAGATTGTATACTGATATTATGGCGTGAATTCATTAATCCCTCTACTCCAGTTTTCCTCCTTAGATGGATGATATTGTGGCACAAAATTGCACTACAAGCCACGATCCACACAATGTGATGAATGAAGCGGGGATTGGGGTGGGTCAGGGTGCCCGCCCCAACAGATTTACAGATATTACAGTTTTCTCCCGTGAGTTATAAAACTAACTAGCGTAGATTTCCATTTTGGAGCAGGGACGTCCACCTGAGTTATGAAGAGGCTGCAGCCTCAGTCCCTGCAGGTGTCGGGCCCCTTATTAAGACTACCATACGATACACCAGTCTTAGTAAATCTGCCCATATGTGTTTCTATTTAGTACTTTGAGAACCTAAGGGTTTTCAGACCGGAATATTCAAATATTCATATACTATATGGACCTCTATTACAAGCATTATATATACAAGTGTGCTCTGTTCACACTGCCATCACTGTATCCCAAAATGTCAGGAATCATGACTGCGGTGCCAGATCTGTCACACAATGGATACAAACAGTACCTGACAGACCCATCCATATTCCCCATCATATTTGTTTTGAAACTAAACCCCAGATCTTTTTGGATCTGTGGGTTGTTTAGGGTCTCAAATCGACCACACAGGTTCTCTTTAAAGCATACCTCCAATTATAAAATAACTTTTCATAAATGAATAGTACCAGTGAATATAATGTAATCTATCTTATTTAAGAAATAGATTTCCATCTCAACATCAATCTGAGTTACTTTTTATATATTACTCTATGGAGAGGGAAGGGAAAGAAGGAGGCTGCTGAAAGTGGCACACTAATAGCTGCGGCTGCTACACTGTGTAAGTGAGGGATCCCTGGTAACACTGCTATATTTCAAGGTAAGATTTTATCCCTGCAGACAATGAGGCAGTACATCAATGAACAGCCTCCTCTCCCTAGAGTTCTGTGTGTGATCTGGATACAGAAATGGACTCTATATAAACAAATAGCCTGAGTGAAGATAAGAGGGAGGAGAGCAGTTTATGAAGTGGAGAAGGGAATAGACTTCCTTAATAGGATATATTACAAAGATTCTTATATTTATCTATGCTATTTATTCTTCTGACGCTGCCCAGATCATCATTTTATCAGTGTGCCCCTAGACTCTCTTACCTCCGATGATAAATTTTTACCCCAGAAAGAAGCTTCAGATGGCTGCTTATTTTCCATGCAGGGGTAAATTACCAAGATTACTCAAGTCCCTGCTTTTTTTTAATTTATTTTTTTGGTGGGGAAGAATGAATAGTAAAAATATCGCCCCCCCATGAACATACAAACAAATAAATACCAAAATGCCCTGAATGTAAAGGTGGTATTTCTAGGTTATTACTGTATAGGGAAGATTTCTCAGGATTGCTGTCCCTACATGCACTGTAAATGGAGCAGCAGAAGTCCGTCCGTTCTGTGTTTTCACACATTTAGCGTAAAGACGACGTCTCCATGAAGAGTGCGATTGTTTTGGGTTTTCATTAATCATGTAAATGGCCCCGCATTAAGATCACATTGCTATCTCACTCATTATAAACATGCTTGTGCGGGGGGAGCAGAGCAGATTTCACATCCCAGCTAATTTGAGCTGCGCCTACACGTAAACACTTCACCACGGAGTAATCTCAGTGTTTTGAGTGCGGACGCAAGTGTGAGAATATAAACAGCATTCTTACCCTGCGCAATAGTTTAATGACAGCTAAATGGGAATTAAATGGAGGCTTGTGTTTGTTCTGGCCCGCTGTGATTGTTAGCAGAGGGATGCTTATGTGGCAACCAAAGGCTGCAATATGAGGCCGAGGGTCAAGAATTGATATTAACTCAAACACATCCAATAGAAGGGTTTTTTTTTTTTTCATTATAAATTAGTTTTTTTCCCCTGCTGATCTCTTTTGGCAGGGATATTAAGATCATGGAGAAACATCAGTATCATGGCTTGACCCACAGCCTTGTGTGGTCTGTGGTAGTCCTGACTCTTCTGATTTTTTTTTTCCCCTTCATTGAAAGAAACATTATACTTTTCAGTTTTTTTGTAATGTGAACTGGGCACCTATGGAAATGAGATTATATAGGCACCTTTCCTACATGATATTGGCAAGGCATGTACTCTGTGTGTTTGGTGCATTTATTCTGGCAGGAGATTCACTTTTTATGGTAGAGAAGATCAGGGCTACTATTCAGAGGTAGGGGTGCCAAGCTGATATTCGTGTATGTGTTAGTTTGGGAGGGAGAGAAACAAGAAAAAGACAAGAATATGCAAGTGAAATAATATCTTGTATTGGTACGTTGTACGTCTGTGGTTGGCACGGTCGCTTTGCAGCGCTGGGGTCCTGGATTAGATATACAAGGAGTTTATAGGTTCTCCCCATGTTTGCAAATGTGAAATAAGAACTTCAAAATCAGAATAACACAAGAAAAAGTTCCACAAAAAGTTTGGAAACATGAACTAGTAAAGGGAGTCTGTCATCAAACCCAGCATATCAATGAAGCCCTGTAGGTAGGTAGATAGGGTAACCTGAACCACAGAGTTTTTTTCTCCATATGAATTAGTGTCTTCTTCACTGTTTGACAATATGCAAATGAGCACTTTGGTGACATTGTTTTCAGCTCAAAGAGTTAAGTGGCAACGCCCTCATTGCTCCAAAGAGCTCATTTGCATATTGACAAAAATTGTGATATTTTGAGGCACCAATTCTCAAGGGGAAAATGCTGATCCTTACCTTATCTATCTGAGGGGCTGGGTTCTGGTGACAGACTCCCTTTCGTAGTTAAACTGGTATTCATGTTTCCAAACTTTTTGTTTTCTTTTTGTTGAACTTTTTTTTTTTTTTGGGTCACAGCGAACATTCACCATGTTCTCCAGTTATCTCATTGCATAAAACAACAATGACTCCAGATTTTTAAGGATGTTTTTGAATATTTCTTTTTACTGGTCTTGTTTATCAACTTTATATAAATTATATTAAATAGTAACTGACATCCAAAAATTTCAGGCTGAAAGGAAGCAGACAAAAGTATTGTGAAATTACATCTTTCTGGTGACCACTTGGTCCCAGTGGTTTTTAATGTCTTATTAAAAATAAAAAAGGTTTAACATAAGGATAGGGTATGATTTTTGGAAGAAAAAAAAAACTTTAGTGTTTTTGAACTGGCAAAGATGGGAGATGGTAGTTTTTATGTATATGTTATATTAAATTACATTAACTACATGATATATCCTAAGAGAAAAAAAAAAATAGCTACTCACTGTTTTTCTTGATGACAACATATAAGACATTACATCTTTATAATAATAATAATAACCTAATAGCCCCAAGGAATGTTGTGTGTTACAGCAGCAAAAAAAAAAAAAAAAAAAAAAAATTTTTTTTTGTTCGGTTTTTTTTTATAAAAACAAACTTTCCTTTTAGTGGTCAGCCAGGATATTCACCTTTAAATTATCAGGATATATAACTAAAAAACTACTAAGTCTGAGAGTGTCTAAGAAGTTGAAGACTGACCTTGACACACATAAGGGATTATCTTTTTTGGCTCAGTTTATTATATTTTTTTTATTTATTTATTATGCTTACTTATATAGCCGCCATCATATTCCGCAGCGCTTTACAAACATTGACAGTCACTGTCCCATATAGGGCTCACAATCTACATATTAGTCAAGCCAGCACTTGGACCCTCCACAGATCAGCTGTTCTGGCATTCTCTAGGTACAAGAATCTGTTGCCATGGACAGGTGTAGCGTGTGTAGGCTGCTCTTCTTCAAGCAATAGGAGTGGTGCTCCAATTTTCCCCGAAACCACCGCTATACAATGGACTGGGCTTCTGTGCCACTGCTATTACTGCAGCCTATTCACACTTCCTGACCACTCCACCAGCTTCTGGTGCCTAGAGACTGCTGGAACAAATAATCAGTGTAGGGTTGACCCCTCACAGATCACATACTGATGACCTATCAATTTGGGGCCAGAAAACCCCTTTAGGCTAAAGCCCCACAT
This sequence comes from Leptodactylus fallax, assembly GCA_947044405.1. Lineage (NCBI taxonomy): Eukaryota > Metazoa > Chordata > Amphibia > Anura > Leptodactylidae > Leptodactylus > Leptodactylus fallax. The sequence goes on from CAMRHE010000057.1 coordinate 4,970,107, forward strand.
GGCGTAAATGCCGCAATTCGCCCGCAGCGGAAGCGCCGCGGAAAAAATCTCGGCGTTTTACAGTCAGAGCAAAATGGATGGGATTCTAGTGAATCCCATGCCCACTTTGTGGGACAAACCGTGCTGCGGACACGCGGCGATTTCCAAAACCGGCACGGTTTTGGAAATAGCAGCATGTCAATTATACCTACAGAAACGCCGTCGGTTTCCCCATAGGTATAATTGAAACAGAAAGTTCGCAGAGGAAAACTCTACAAACTTTCTGTCTAAAAGCGCTACGGGAAGAACTGCGATGTGATCCTGCCGCGGGTTTCTCCCGCAGCGCTTTTTTGCTGCGGGATGCCATGTGGGGCCTTAGCCTTAAGGAGCTAGTGTTAGAGCATCACAGGTTATAGTAGAAGCTCTGAAATTCCAGAACCACTTGACTGCGGAATTCAGACCAGCCATGATGTTTTGCCACTAAGTTTTTTTTTCTTTTACATTTGCTCACCATTGAACATGTCTCTCAGGTGTCAGACAACCTCTTTAATTTTTCAACCAGCCTTCCCTAAACCTTATTAACCTGTTGTAGGGCCTTCAAGCTCTCACCTGCTACACTGGGGATGTATAAAAGAGCTGCACAGTTTTTGGGATAATTTTTCCCTTTCTTTGTTTAAATATTATTTCCTCTCCGTTTCTTTTTGTAGTTTTTTTATTGCTATGCCTCAGGTAACCGGGCCTGTATAAATCTCAATGTTATTAGTGTCCCTTTCTAAACATAGAATTACCGATGCAACTGGGTTTTTTTTTTTTCTTTTTCATCAGAAAATGAATTACATCTGCTTCAGTTTTTCTGCTTCTATCTTTTTTGGCTTGTTCGCTGTAGCATTTTCTATTATAAATAGGAAAGAATAACAGTATACGGATATAATTACACAATTGAATGCCACTTTTTCCAGATAAATATTTATGCAAATTCTAATGGTCAGATGTGAAATGAAATATAATTATGTTGGCTGCACTTTCCAGAATATTTTGGGCAAACGGACAAGACCATCTGCACTTATCATATAACATTTTATAATCTTGGAATAGCTTAGTTATAACTTAAAAAATCATCTTTTTTTTATGTTTCCCATAGCTCCGAAAGTGAATCTGGCTCGCAAAGTGCCTGTGACCAGCTTGTGACTCCTACAGCACTTGCAGCTTGTACAAGGGTGGATTCCTGTTTCACTCCCTGGTTGGTTCCGTCTATTGGAGTCTCCGTTCTCTTTGCTCATCTAGAACTGCACTTGTGTCACCATCTGGATCAGTTAGGCACAGGTATATATTATCATAAAATATTTTACCCATAACTGCCCTGTCCAAAGATCCTAATAGGTAAGTTATAGCTATTCTATACATTGTCATAAGGTTGTATTCACCCCATAAGAGTCAGTGGGAGCTACCTGAGCATAATAATAAAAAAGTTAATAATTATTTAGGGGAATTATGATACATTTACTCCAGAAAAAAAATAAGATTAAAGTCAAAATTTTTGGCATAAGTCTGTATTTGCGCCAAAATTGCAACTTTTTCCCCAGTTTAAGTTGCGCTCAACACTTTTCCTAAAAGTGGGCAGAGAGGGGGTAGAGCTTCACAGCCCTACAAATTTAACATACAATGCTGAAACTGCGTTAGGATAAGGCTCCATGTAGCGGACTGCAGCGAATCCCATCCATACATTGCAGAAAAATACCCGCAGTGAAAATACTGTGATTTACAAAAACATTGCAGTTTTGGAAATCGCAGCATATCAGTTCTAACCTACAGAAACGCCTGCGGTTTCCCTATAGTTGAAGCAGAAAGTGCGCAGAGGAAAACTCTTTTGGGAAAAGCGATGTGTTTCCACTGCGGTTTTTCCAGCAGTGCTTTTTCACTGCATCTCGCTACATAGGGCCTTAGCCTAAAGGAGCTTTCCCGGTTTTTAAACTCATGACTCATTTTTTAGGGTTAATCATCAGTTGGAGATCTCCGGGGGTGTGACACCAGGGATCAGGCATTTAAAGCAGAAGCCGCACTTCATGAGCGCTGCTTCCACTTCACATGTAATGCGATGTCTCTTCGTCGGTCACATGGCCTGTTTGTGGCTCAGTCCTATTCAAGTGAATGAGGCTGAGCAGCAGTGCCAAGCACAGCCCGTGTAGTGTCCATCACTTTGCTTCATTTTGAAGAGATCACAGCGCTCTACTGAATGCTGCAGTATCTTCAACATTATCAATTGATGACCAATCTTTAGGATAGTTAATCAGTAAAGATGGGCTCACCACTAAAGATTTGTTTCCTCCAGTGTTTGGACGAAGCAATCCGTTGGTTCGTTTTGGGCTGAACTTGTTCTGATAGAACCGGAAGTGAAATTATTATACTCTGGGGTCTCTTCAGACCCCAGGGTATAGCAGGTGGAGGCCCAGGGAGGTGACAAAATTATATGTGTCTGATAAGGCCCCAGAGCATAATAATTTAACGCAATGCATGTTGCGGTAAACATTTTAGTTAGTCCAAGATGAAATCCCAAATTGTTGAAACAATTTGGAATATTCTGGTCAAATCCAGTTAGTTACGAACCGATTTGCCCATCTCTAGTCATCAATTGAAGAACAGCGGCGATCCAACACCAAGGTCCCCCCACCAATCTTCAGCTGATGACCTCTAGTAAAGATTGGTCATCACTTGATAAGCCCCACTTTGCAGAAAATCTGCTTTTATGTTGCAGATGTTGCTGCAGTTTTTTGAGCCAAGCCAGGAGTGAATTTAGCTGAAGGGAGAAATATAAGAACTTCCTATATTTTGGCTCAAAAAACCGTAGCAAAATCTGCAACAAAAAAATTCAGCTTTTCTGTAACGTGGGGCCTTAGCCTAAAGAAGCTTTGTGTATAAAGTAGACGACTCTTTCAGGCTAAGTTCACACTAGTGCTTGCTATACGTTCAGGGTTTCCGTCCCCGAACCCACTTAAAAAATGCAGAGAGAAAAGTCCTGCAAGCAGGACTTTTCTCTCCACATTTTTCCACCTTTTTCGGGCGGAAACTTGGACCCTATTATAGTCTCTGGGGCCCGTGGGTTTCCAGGGGAAACTGCTTTTTAAGTGGTCCTCAAGCGCACTCGAATAACGGAAAGCCGAACACTAGTGTGAACCTAGCGTCAGTCAATTTTTTTTTTTTTAATTAAAAAAAAACAGCTCGCACTCTTCATCAGCTAGGTGTTTATTAACATGGTGGTCATTCTGAACACCATCTGTGACAGACAACTGGTATAAATACATGATAGATATCCCTTACAGAGTGATAAAAATGCAGTCTGCAGCCACCACTAGGGGGTGCTCTGTGCACAGGAATTAATACAGCTAACTTTGAGCTCAGTGGAAATTTGCTAGTGCAGAAAATTGCAGTGGATCAATGTTGGGAAGCAGGAGAAGTTCAGCTCCAGGCCCTCTGCCCCCACAGGCCCCATAGCAGCTGCGTGGTCTGTCTACATGGCAAGCACACCACTGGAAACAAAAAAGTAATAATGATATAGCTATCTATTTAGGAATATGACACATTACAGTTTCTTTATGACTAAGGGATATGAGTTTTTGATCTCACTATTAAACTGAGAGGACCCTAAATATCATGTGATTCCCTAAGAGTCCATAAAGCATAATCCTAATGTCTGAATAGTGCGTCCACCAATGAGGGATAAATGCGGAGCTGCAGGTTATTTGCTGGGTTAGATTTTAGCAGAGTGCTTTAGATGTGGAGTATAAAGGACATGACGGTGGCCGTCTGTCTTCTTTATGTGATGGCTGACCATGTACTTATGTACTTGACCTCCTGCCACGCGTCCATTCTCTTTCATAAAGTTGTTTGTACAGTTCAAAGTGAAAGGAGCCATCAAAGCGTATCTTCCTCTTACACAAGATCTTTCCCTTCCTTGTGTTTGTCTTGGCCGTCGCCGGGTCTGTTTATGACTAAACGCTGTAATGATGCCCGGATCAACCATTACAAATTGTGGCTTTATCCAGCAATATAACACAAATTAGGATGTGGAAAATGGCTAATTTACACAATAAAAGTGCCCGGTTTATAGCCATTAGAACACCTTATAAAGAACGTCTATGATGAGAAAGTCATTTCCTTATTTCTTTTATATCCGGCAGTTTAGTAATTTGTTTCTGCTCCGTTCTAGTCATATGTTCCATGAATTGGACATTTTATTCACAATTTTTTATGTTATTTTTTTTAGTGCCCCCAAAATTCTTGCATCCATTTGTCTCCGATAACACAACTCCTAGAGACCTGGAATACATGCTTGTCAAACTTAAGGAACCCCATATGTATATGCGTCAATGGAGCGGCTCATCCGTATGCCAAGAGATAAGATTCTCCACTGATGCCGATTGCCAGCTTCTGGAGTGCCGTAATCTCACCATGAAGAGTTTGCTGAAACCTTTCCACATTCAGGGTCAGGCGGCCATTTCTGTGAATGCCCTGGAAAAACTAATCGACTGCACGGTCCTGGTGGATCCTGTATTTGTGAGTGTGGGGCAGCACTCTGTACACTCCATTAACACAGCAATCCAGGCCTGGCAGCAGGTAAGGAGACAAGGTGACTGGATGTGTGACTTCCATGTTAAAGGGATACAGGATGTTATAGCTAAATGTAGCCCTTTATCAATCTTCTGGTGCTGTCCAAAAGTTTTAGGTGGGAGTGGAAAAACTGATGCAAAGTAAGAATTCTTTCAGACAGGGTTAATCTTTTATTTTATCAATTTACAAAATTAAGTGAATAAAGAAAAATCTAAATCCCATAAATCCCATCAGTTGTTCTCGGTACTTGCAGACAGTTTTTGAAGGAACTCTGTTAGGAGGTTGTTCCTGCCATCTTGGAGAACTAAGCACAGATGTTCTGTGGATGTAGGCTTGGTCCAATCCTTCTGTCTCTTCATGTCATCCCAGACAGACTGGATGAAGATGAGATCAGGGCTATATCTGTGGGGGCCGGATCATCACTTCCATGACTCCTCCTCCAAAGGGTAAAGGTCACATCAAATATTCATGGGATTTTCATTCACTTCAGGCTGGGTTCACATCTGTGCTCGGGGATTCCGATCCCCATTCCACTTGAAAAATGCGGAGAAAAAAGTCCTGTAAGCAGGACTTTTCTATCTGCATTTTTTGGGCGGAAACCCAGGGACCCCATTATAGTCTATGGGGTCCGCGGGTAGCAGCTTTTTAAGAAGATTGGCTTTCGGTTTTTCTGGTCCCCAAGCGGACCTTGTGAACCTAGAGTTAACCTATTTGTTAACTGACAAAAATAAACTATTAATCCTTCTATTTCTGAAAGCATTCTTACTTTTCAGCATTTATATTGTGCTTTATTTGTATACGGCTGCTTTAGTTAATAGACCCTATAAGGTATTTTTTCAATATACTGTATGTATAAACGTATTAATATTCAATATAGTTAAGGTTCTTCAGAGATTGGATGGTCTGTGGCTCTCTAAGGATCTGAAAAACTTTTACAGTATAAAGGCCAAAGACATCAGATGCTGCTTTCTGTAATTCACTGGGGTATTATTTTAGAGCAGAAACCTTATAATAACCAAATCAGGGGGTGACTTTCTGTAAATAGATGCGGAATACTTGGGTCATGTTCCTTGCTTTGGACAGTCTATACTTATTAGCAGGGCTGCGGAGTTGTCACTAATTTTGTCTGGAGTCAGATAAAAGTTACTGATTCCTGCTAAGAAATAAAATGATTCATTATTTTTTCTTATATTATACAGTTATTAATATTGTATAATTAATTAGTATAGTTTGTTACATATTTACTTTTTAATGAATTAGAGGAGCTTTATTGCTTCTGACATTTGTGTCTGAGTTGAGCAGGAGTTGGAGTATAAGCCATTCTCAAAGTCTTCTCCTGGTGGGATCCGCAGTTAGGTGTAATCTGTCGAAAAACCTAGGAGTAGGCGTTCACTTTATCTGCAGTGCAACCCCTGGAAAAATGAAGCATTGCACAGTGTCCATTCAAATTGGTGAGCTGTCTGTGTAGTGCCGCACAGGACAGGACAGGTCCTCCAGAGTGAGAGGCTCTCTGTGTAGTGCAGGACAGGGCAGGACAGGTCCTCCAGAGTGAGAGGCTCTCTGTGTAGTGCAGGACAGGACAGGTCCTCCGCAGCGAGAGGCTCTCCATGTAGTACAGGACAGGACAGGTCCTCCAGAGCGAGAGCCTCTCTGTGTAGTGCAGGACAGGACAGGACAGGTCCTCCAGAGCAAGAGCCTCTCTGTGTAGTGCAGGACAGGACCAGGACAGGTCCTCCAGAGCGAGAGGCTCTCTGTGTAGTGCAGGACAGGACAGGTCCTCCACAGCGAGAGGCTCTCCATGTAGTACAGGACAGGACAGGTCCTCCAGAGCGAGAGCCTCTCTGTGTAGTGCAGGACAGGACAGGTCCTCCAGAGCAAGAGCCTCTCTGTGTAGTGCAGGACAGGACCAGGACAGGTCCTCCAGAGCAAGAGCCTCTCTGTGTAGTGCAGGACAGGACCAGGACAGGTCCTCCAGAGCGAGAGGCTCTCTGTGTAGTGCAGGACAGGACAGGTCCTCCACAGCGAGAGGCTCTCCATGTAGTACAGGACAGGACAGGTCCTCCAGAGCGAGAGCCTCTCTGTGTAGTGCAGGACAGGACAGGTCCTCCAGAGCAAGAGCCTCTCTGTGTAGTGCAGGACAGGACCAGGACAGGTCCTCCAGAGCGAGAGGCTCTCTGTGTAGTGCAGGACAGGACAGGTCCTCCAGAGTGAGAAGCTCTCTGTGTAGCACAGGACAGGACGGGTCCTCCAGAGTGAGAGGCTCTTTGTGTAGTGTAGGACAGGACACGTCCTCCAGAATGAGAGGCTCTCTGTGTAGTGCAGGACAGGACCAGGACAGGTCCTCCAGAGCGAGAGGCTCTCTGAGTAGCACAGGAAAGGACAGGTCCTCCAGAGCGAGAGGCTCTCTGTGTAGCACAGGACAGGACGGGTCCTCTAGAGTGAGAGGCTCTCTGTGTAGGACAGGACAGGTCCTCCAGAGCAAGAGCCTCTCTGTGTAGTGTAGCACAGGACAGGACAGGTCCTCCAGAGTTAGAGGCTCTCGTTCTCTCTGCTCTCCATTCTGGTCAAGAGATAAAGATTCTCTTCAGAAGACTTTTCTCTATTAACAGAGAAATCCCTAATAGGGCTTATAAAAATGTTTTTTCTAAACCTAAACAACCCATGTATGTGCAGTTTCTTATAGCATATACTTAACATGGTCACATTAATGTTATAGGTTAGAATATGCAATGAATCAGAGTGTACCAGAACACAAAAATGCTGTCTGTAAGGGTGGGTTCACACCTGCGCTTCAGTCCGTCCGTTGCCAATCCGAGTGAAAATCTCGGCGAATGGGATTGGCATCGGATACAGACAGGTCAGCGACGCATTGGTTAAAAACCCATTCATTTGAATGGGTTTTTAAAGCAATGTGCGGGTGTCCGATTGCACCCTCTGTGCTGAAATCCACTTTTATTCCGTTTATTGCTAGATGAAATAACTGGTATATGGGTGGGTGGGAGCAAGTACTGTATAAGGCTGGGGGGAGGAAGTCACTTCAAACAGTTACATCTCTGGCATTTTATTATGTAGAACAGAGATTCTCAGCTTTCATATGACCCCAAGATTGCCGTTCAACCTGTATTATTTCCTGAAATACCACCAGTTGGAAATAGAATGGCAATGTTTGTGTCATGTGAAAGCAGAGAATGTTATCTTTCATATGACACAATGACTGTTGTATCTTTCTTATGACACACATTACTGTTGTATATTATAAAATGCCTGACACATATCTGTTTGAAGTGACCCCCCCCCCCAAGCCTCAGCTTCCTTGTATTATAAAGTTCATGAGCCCATGCATATAGTCCAGTAAGAAGTGGAGTACAGATTTCAGCTTGCAATAATCAGGGAAATAATCTGGATTGTGGTGCGGGATGTCTTCATTTATCAAGCTAAGCTATTCAGCTGAGATATGTGGAGTTTGGTGAAATACACAGTACCTGCTTGAAATGGAGGGAACCATGTGGTCAGCAGATCACCATCATCCCATTTTTTAGCTTTTGGAATTCTTAAAAGTATGACACAGGGGGTCTTGAGGTCATAGGGGGTTTCTGAAATATTTTCTTTACCATACTTGTAAATTTGCCATCAGTATAAGTAGATCTGGGGTCCCCCCACTAGACAGCCACTGAACAGCAGAATAGAGAGCTGCAGTGCCTCTGTCTTATCAATGCTGTATCTGACACAATGATTTTTATCCATAAAACATGTAGCATAGATGTGTAAAGTTTGGCATTGTAGTGGGGGGCAGCAGCCCCTCAATTCTGCTTATTGGCAGGGAGGCCCCTCAGTGGAAAATCGCACAGTGATAACTTATGCTATGGTAGGCCATCACTTTATGATTGGTGGGGATCCCAACTAATTGATAGAATAAACCCGGAATCAGCCCTGTGACACTATCGTTCTAACAGTAAGGGTTATTGGGGGACCCCCACAGTCATAAAGTAATGGAGATAACCCTTTCCTTCTAAGATCTAGTGAAGTTTAGCAGTGCAGCGCGGCCCACACTATACAGGATATTACATGAATCACGGGTAGCTAGCTGCTTAGAAGACAGAATGACCTTTCTGAAACACTTAATTTGCAGAAGAACACAGGTCATTAATCTTTATTGTGTAAGAGTGTCTTGGACACCAGGCACGCGCTGGTCAGTTGCACCCCATAGCAAGCCTTTAATGGAGTGCTTGTGCAATATTCTAGATGGTCCATGTGATTCTCCTCATCTCCTGTCTCGGGCTGTTTGTCTCATGTAATTAATAGTATGTGTAACATTGGGAGTCAGAATTCCTAGCCCTAAACCCCCTTGGCTAATAAACCTATCCCCTTGTCCTCCCCTGGGTCCTTTGGGTGCTCCTCCCATGACTTAGCTGGAGAAAAACAAAGTCCTTGTTATTTATATGGCTGCAGAGCTGGAAGCGTCGGGATTAATTCCCTAACATGGCACTACAGCAGCAGCGGACTAGAAGATAAAACATCTGCTTTATATCAAACATTCTTTTTTAAGGGCATTCCATGGCTTTGCTTGTTGCAGGAGGACGTTCGTAAAACAAGAGCTAGTGTGATCTAAATCCTTGCAGCTGGTTCAGATATCGCTGTAAAAATGCTGTTTTCAGTGTCATGTTTTCGGCAATGCACATAAATGGAGAATTTATTTTTTTGTTCGCCTACTTACTGGCCAGATAGAAACATCCAAAGCCATTAGACCAATGACATGCGACCCACTGGCAATGGTAGATGGGTCTTTGGCATGGATGGGCGCCTGTCTTTTTGAAGTATATTCCATTGGGTCTTTTGGGATTTTGAGACTTTTTTGGCAAGCCCCCAAAATCTTTTGTTACAGGATGGGGGAATTGTTGTACTTGCATCTATTTGGGCAGTCCGATTTATTTTTTTGGTCTAAAATTTTGTTGTGCGTTCTTTGAAATTATTCTTGATCTTTAACCAATATCAATTACTTTTGGCCATAGTTTTCATTCCTTGTTAGGTAGAGACATTCCGAATTTGCTGGGATTGTTTCTTTAAAATTTGGGACAATCCTGGTAAATTTTGGACTGTTGCCAAGTATTAATTTGAAATTACATTTATAATACATTTTAGCAATAAAAACTTATATAAAAGGATATAACATAAATAGAATGTTATTACGTATTAATATCCATCGACATGATTAAGAAAAACTTCACAAGAAACTCAAATGTCCCAAAAAGGGCTTATCCACACCCTTATAATTTTATGAATGTTTGAGGCTTAAAGAGAGAATTAGTGCTATGTAAGGGTCTTCAGTAGGGGCAGAAAAATACCTGCAAGTGCCCTGGAGGTGGGGCCTACAGAGAGCTACAATCTCTTCTCTGGAATTGCCCCCCAATGTCTCCCCTTTAGCCATGATTGAATTTTTTTAAGCCTCTGTCTACAGGATGGCTGTCTGTAGGCAGCTTTCACAAATTAGGCCCCACCCTCCATAAATCAGGCACCTCCCCCTTTGCACTTGCAGGCTCCTAAAAAGATTATTATCTCTGCATTGCTTTATGGGATTGACCTCTCTAGGGCATCTTTCTGCTCCTACTTAAGACCTCATACACAGTACTATTATTGGTTTGGGAGGCATTTTGGCCCTGACAGACTGCCTTTAATGTTGTGCAGTTTTCCTATACGTTTGTGATTCCATGCATTTATATGTTTGATACAAGTTCATATAAAAGAATGTTGTAGTGCCATAATAAGGCTACACTGCATAGGTCAAAGGTATCCATAGGCGCCCAGTATCCAAGTGGAGGCCAAAAGAGTGTCCCTTTGACCTCTTATACGTAAGTATTTCTAAATGGCGTAAAACAAAATTGTTTCCGTTCATAAGGATTTTCCCTATTCTTATTCCTGTTCTAGAGTTTCCTGCAAACATGCAAGTATGACATTATTGACGCGGAAATGATTTTGCCCATGTCACAGTGTGAATAGGGACGTCCTTACTGTTTGATATTATTAGCAATTTGGGAGAAGTGATAGAGTGTTGTGTATTTCATTAAGTGAAGCCATATGTCACCGGGTAGAGGCTGACAGGTACAATGGAAGAATGGCTTTCCTGATTTATAAAGGGATTTGGCAATGTTAACATGAGCTACAGGAGGACATATTTCTGTAATTGTTTTAGTAATTTTCTCGTTTCCTCTCATGTCATGGGTACTTTCCACCACATGTAGAATGGTAAATGAATATCTTGTAATTTTTTTGCATTTAGGGAGCCTTTAGTAGTAGCTGCAACTTCTGTGGATATCCAGACCTAAAATTGCTACAGATAAGTCTATATATGGAGTTTATACCTTTTATATGTTTTCACATAAATATATATAATAATATATGTATATTTATATGCAATTAAATTAAAGGGAATCTTATCAGGTTTAGGCTGTCTTATTTGAAAAACAAAGAGCCATAGAGACTCTGATTTCAGCGGTATTTCTTCTTTTTTTTTATAATACATTCTGCATCCAAAGGCTGGAGTCCTCTCAATACTGTGCATGAACTGTTGAGTACTCATACTCAGTATACCTGAGCAGATGCCTCCTCCCACCAATCTGCCACTGATTGACAGCTTTGTCCCTATGTACAGTATAAGGAGAAAGCAGTCAATCAGTAGGGCTTGGGCAGACCACTACTTATGAATACTGCCTTGATTTTATGAATAATACATTAAGAAAAAAAAAAAGTAAGTGATTCAGTGCTGAAAATACGTCAATGCTTCATGGTGCCCTCATATAGGGCAGCATAAGCTTGGTGACAGAGCACCTTTAAAGAGAACCTGTCATCAAGTCTGAGAATCCCAATGACATACATCTGATCGGCGCTGTCACCCTGAGCATTTTGTTGTTATGTTTATACAAATCTGTTCAGCCATTCCAAAGATATAAGCCATTTTAATGTTGATGTCAGTTATGTTATACTAGCCAAGTACACTGCATGACATGCAGCACTCCGAGACCCCACCCCCATAGACACCACATTGTTACCACCCACTTGGTTAGCAGACTCGAATTTGCATCAACACTAAAAGTACTGAATGGATTTGGATAAACCAAACGCCAAGATGCACAGAAAAGACCCATCAGAAAATCTATGTTATTGGGCCTTTAAGAACTGGTGAAAGGTCCTGTCTAAAGAGAATTCAATGCTTATTGTTGACCAAGGGGTCTCATATAAGCAGTCCTCCAGCTGATCAGACTCTTTGAGAACGAATGAGTCTGATCAATCCAGACAGAAAGCTCATCCGAGCCTATTCAGCCACGAAACACAGAGTAGACCCATTTTTAGATTTGAGTAACATAGGTAACACTCCTAAAATGATTTACAGCTGGTTCTTAGTTATATGTTATTGGTGCAAAGAAAGCCAGAATAATACATATCTATCTGATAAATGACTTATTTTGGGTAAAAAGATAAAAAAAAAAATTGTATCCAGGATTAGAAAACGGAGATTGTTTGTTTGTTTTTCTGCCTAAACAGCACCACTTTTGTCCATGGGTTGTATGTGGTATTGCAGTTTGCCCTCATTTAGGTCAATTGAGCTGAGCTGCAATACCAGGTGCAGTTAATGGACAAGAGTGGCGCTGTTTATTTCTTCATTAAACACTTTTTTTTCTATACCATGACAACCCTTTAGCACTTTTAGTCTTCAGACTGATTTATTTGACCTTTGAAATATATGCTGCTGTAAAATATCTCCTTGGAAGGGCCAACAATAGACGTGAACGCTGACGACAATGAGAACGTATTTTGACATGTCTCTATTAAAACAGTCTGTTCTTTCTCTCTTTCAGAACCAGTGCCCCGAGGCAGAGGAGCTGATCTACAGTCATTTTGTCGTCTGTAATGACACACAGGAGACCCTGCGGTTTGGCCAGTTGGATACTGATGAGAATATTCTGCTGGCCAGCCTCCATAGCCACCAATACTGCTGGCGCTCACACAAGTCCCCACAGGTATATATCAAAGTGATCTCAATATATTCGATTAAGACTTCCATACATGTTCTCATGGATTCATTTTTAGAAGTCACATAACAAAATAAAAGCAGTAAGTAGTTTCCCCAAAAGTATTCACGGATCTGAGAACCGCAAAGTCCTGCATGCAGGCGGTCATGCCTGTTAAGCGCTGCTTGTCTATCAATATTCTGTTCTAATTTCCCATGGAAAATCTGAAAAATAATACATTGGTGCTGCTGATGCTTAGTGGTTCATTGTATTCTATGGGAGTGTATAATTCCCTTGCAGCGCCACCACAGGGGAAGTGAGGCATTACACTCTAACAATTAAAATCAATTGTCTTTGTAATGCATTGACTTCCTCCAAGATCAAGGCCTTTGTATTCTTTGCAGGTAATAAAAGGTACCAAAAAGTGATAAAGGTATCATAGAGGGATTTTCAGAAGGCTCTCATACACCAGATGAATTGTGGGATTCAGATACTACATTTGGCCAGCATTAGATTCCTGTGTGTGCGGTTGGGCCATACTCGAAGGTCCATTAGCTGAGCCTATGGTTCATCATTTATGTTGGTTGTTTTGGGATGACTTAGAGTATCTAGTAGTGTCTATTGGTTTGTAAGGTATCTTATATATATATGTGCAGCAGTGTATAGATTAGGTTTAGGTCAATTACCAATATATTTGGGAATATAAGTAAAATGTAAAGATGATTTCTAAGATAGAAAATCCAGAGAGAAAAAAATAAAGCATGTTGTAATGCATATCTGGAGGTCAAGGATAAAACAGATGCTAAAAAAGTTACTACTCACACATAGGGACAATCATAGGCAAGAGTCTACAGTCCAAAATCCACCTTAGGATACCATTTAATAGTCCACAACAATAATTTACACACCTCAACACTTTTCAGGGATATAATATATTCCAATATATTATACAATATATACAATATATTCCCCCTTCATCAGTAAAATATAGCAATGACTTACTTATAATAGTCCCCACACTTCTTGATGGCCCCCCATAAAATTACAAAAGACCCATTACGTACCTGCTAAATCCCCCACCATTCCTGCAGAGATGCTCCCTGCTACTGTTTAATGACTCGGCTACAGCAGTGATGGCCCCATTTACCCACGTAATGTCTGTAGTCAATCCCTTCCCTCAGTGGTGTTTGGCATCAGTCCACAGAGGTCAGTGCTTGACTGCGGCTACCATGTGGGTAGATCAGAGACATCATGGCTGCAGCCAAGTAAACAAGGACCAGCAGGGAGCATGCCAGTAGCAGAGGTGGATGATAGGGAATTTAAACAGGTAAATATTGGGTTGTTGTGTTATTCTATTTCTGCCCTATAAGCCTATTTTTTTTTTTTTTTATGTCGGAAAATTTCTTATTCATTGGTTGCTAATGATAATTTGAAGAGCATATAAGGTTAAACGTAATTCTGCTTCTATAGTACTTTGGTACTTCCTTTGCCGATCACTATATAATTGATGCCAGATGGTCCTTTATACAAGTCTCCCCATCTGCACACAGTGTCAGATAATGTATGTGGAAGCTTTTGTCTGGTAGGATGCTTTCTGCACTCAGTTAATGTCATTTAACTGTATGTACGTCATATAAGGGGGCGTTCACACTACCGTTGGTGACCGTCAGTAGTGTCCGTTGCTATTGTCTGTTACAAGATTTTAGCATCGGACACTAGCTGAACCGTCAGAAATCCTTTAAAATTTCCATTAATTTCAATGGGTTTTTATATTGTGTCCGTTAGTGTCCGCTTTTGTTTTTTTTTACCGGACACCTTCATAACGGAAGCCAACGGTAGTGTGAACCCTGCCTAATATGGCAATTTTGATCGGAAGTGATACCTTAAAGGCACCATTCCCATCGGATAAAACCTTGTTTTAAAATGTAAGGCCTGTTACTGTACAATAAGCAGATTGTGGGGAGGACATTTAGAAGACTTCTCACATGTCAGAGTCTTGAGTCTGTTGTCTTCCTGGACAGATTTTTTCTTCTCCCCCTCCCTGAAGGGTATTTAAGAATTAGAATAGTACATTTGCTCTGCGGTCTGATGTTCATTTTATTTTCCCCTTAAAAGAAAGATGCAAGGAGCAGGTTTTCTAAAGGTTCGTTCTATGTTTCTTTGGCGTAAACATAAAGCCCTGAGCTTAGATAAATAAGGTGATTACATGTTTGGGGGAAGGTTTGGGGCATGACGTAAATGTGTAAACTAACCATTGACCCAGAGCAATGTATCTAGCAGAACAAGGTGTTTTATCAGATTGTGGGGAAAATATGCCTTAAATCACCTTCTAAAAACTCTGCGACCACTTTTTCCTTTCATAAACAGCTCATTACACCGGGTTCACTTAATACACAAGATGTAGAGATACTCCCATTTTATTTCTGCATATTTCTGAGCATTTCTGGCAGGTTTATTTTTTTCGTGTTTTTGATATATTAGTCACAGGAATCATTTCTTATAGGGATGTAGAAGGGTCAAGTCACTTATGTAGTTAAAAAGCAGCGAAAAACATCTGCTTGTCTTTACCTTGTTCTAGATGTTATTATGGTTCAGTTTCTATATTGAAGTCTTCATATAGTAACATTTCCTATTGACAGGATACATTTCCTGGGTAAAGACATCAGGAGTTCTTGGTGAATATCATATACTGTAAGTTATTAAGTATTCTAGTAGCAAGTTACCCTCATCCAAAAGATACTGGGAAGCTTGCCGATTGGTGGGGAGAACTGAGGTGTTTCACAGGCTAGTATGAATTGAGCGACGGGTCAGGCAGAACGTGCCAGTCGTGCCTTTCATTTCAATGGCACCACTGAAACACAACAACGCTCTACTATCACTGGCCTTTCCCATTAAAAAGAATGGAATGGTGCGTGAACTGGCTGACATGCAACTCCATTCAAATTGGGGTGCATACCTCCCCATTTCTCGTGATCGGTGGGAGTCCCAGCAGTTGGACTCCCACTGATCAGCAAATTACCACCTATCCTTTGGAAGGGAGGTATCTAACTGCTATGGGAATACCTTTATAAATTCCCATGAAATAACAATGCTGGAACATTTTTTCTCATAAGTCTGTTTTGTGCATCCTCTGTCATTCCTCCTGGAAATGTACTATATGAATAAATTGACAACCAAGTGTTACCAAGAAGAGGACAGCACAACACTGAGTTATAAGAAAAGATGATTCAGAATTGTTATTTCAGGGGAATACAGGCATTTAATTTAGCAGTCATACCAAGAGAGGTTAGAGGTCTCCTTTAAGGCTTAGGCCAAACGTTGTGACCGTTTTTTAGCTGCGTTATTGCAACGTGTTTTTTTCAAGGCCTAAGGATGTTTGACTTCTACTTTGGGCGGGACACCAATATCAGATCAGCAGGTGTTGGACACCTAGCACCCCTACTAAACAGGTGTTTGAGATGGTTGCAGTGCTTGGTTGAGCATCACTTCCACGTCACAGCCCAGTAACATTATGTCCAGGCTTCCTATGTCTCTTTGCAGCTCAGTCCCCTTCAAGAGAATGGTGTGGAACTACAATACCAAGCACAGCCTCTATACAATGTACAGCCCTGTGCTTGGTTATCCCCTTTTCATACAGCTTATCAGTATGGGTGCCTGGTGTTGCACCCCAACTGATCGGTATGAAAATCCTAGAAAACTGCTTTCCGATAAATACTGTAAATCTCTATTTTTACCTATGTTGTTTAGTTGACAGCATATAAGGGTACACTTTTTAGATACTATAAGTGTTAAAGAAATATCACTTTGTCCATCCACATTTCATTTTTCATTTACTGCTTGGATTCTTTATGGATGACTTTGACATTTAATATTTTTAGGAAATTACAAAAATATTGAATAATATTGGTGCGGTGCTGAGTCCCTGGAAGGAAATGCAGATTATCGCCTATCCGGTGTATATTATGAATTCCATTCCACATCGAGAGCACTTGTGGTTTCACTGACATCTTTTTTTTTTTTTTTTCTATCCTTCCAAGTAATTTCCATGTTAAATGAATTAATGAAGTGGGATTACCTGTAAGTCAAAACAGTGCCCAAGCCCGGACAATCCCTGCAAGTGTCAGTTTCAAGGAATGCTGCATGATCTCATAGTTCTGAAATTATTTCATTCCTCCTGATAATTCCCCACTTGCCAAGAGAGTGAATTTTAAGAACTCTGAGAGCAGATTGTGAGATAGATGTGAATAATCCGTTC
The DNA here is from genome assembly GCA_947044405.1 of Leptodactylus fallax. Lineage (NCBI taxonomy): Eukaryota > Metazoa > Chordata > Amphibia > Anura > Leptodactylidae > Leptodactylus > Leptodactylus fallax. The sequence continues at coordinate 4,986,949 of CAMRHE010000057.1, forward strand.
TGTTGGAGAACGGGACTTCCCCCAGGCATTGCTTCATATTTGACTCACACTTGGGGATAAAATAAGACAGGACCGATTCTTATACCACATTTTGTTACAGGGAAACAAAACCATCTCGCCTCCCTCCGACTGGTTCAGATTTCTTCATCGAGAGCCAGTGGCTGCCACCAAATACTTTAGTTAACCTTTACAAAATGTTTGCTTAGTACGGTAACGCCGTCCTAGTCAATGAAAACAGTCGGAAAGGTTTTCCGTTTCTTTTTACATCCAGGTCAATTAAATCCTGTGTTTGCTTTGTTGTAATTAAAATAGGGGATGGAATTTCGGGGGATGAAAAGGGACAAGAGGTTTACAGTAAATAGTTTATTTTATTTAGCTTGGGTAACACCTCCAGGTTATGGAGAGAGTCAAATTGGCTGCTACTGAATCCTCTACATGTGTTTGAAGGGGGAAATCTCAACCTCAGGCTTCATGGACATAAGGTATAGAGGTAATCAGAATACAATTTAGGTCCACAATATAAATCCGTATTGTGGTCCGCACCTTTATGCACCTTTCTGTACCTCTGACTTAGAAGCAATGTTCCTTGGTTAAAATATGGCAAGAAAGAGAGAGCCTCCTTATCAAGGAGCATGAAGGTAAAGTGTGGCTCATGGGAAATTATGGCTGCATGTTTCCAAAATTCATAAAATGTTTTTTTACCACCACCTTAAGAACTTACCAGTTATCCACAGGATTGGTAAGAAATGCCTTATTGCTAAGGTACCATGACTTGTACACTACCAATTAGAAACACGATGGTCCCAAACATTATATTTAAAGAAGACCTGTCACTAAGCCTGAAAAGCCCAATGACTTACATCATTTGATGGGCGCTGTCACCCTAAGAATTCTGCTGTTTTGCCTTTCCAAAGATATAAGCCCTTTAAGTCTTAATGCAAATTAGGGTATATTAGCCAAGTGGGCAGTAACACTGCATGATATACAGCACATAGAGACCCCACCCCCAGAGAAACCACATTGTTACCAGACGCGTAGGTAGTATATCATAATCCATCAATGCTAAAAGGGCTTATATCTTTTTAATGGCTGAACTGATTTGGATAAACAAAACACTAAAATGCTCAGGGTGACAGCGCCGATCAGAGAATGTATGTCATTGGGCTTTTTAGAATAATGACAGGTCCTCTTTAAGTGGAGTGACATTAGTGCAGGAACTTCAGCCTCTGCGGGACTGAAAGAGTTAGCCAAGTACAGTGCTTGGCTATCTTGGTCGGTCTCACAGATTATGGTTGGTAAGGGTAAGTGATTGGACTCAAGCAATCAGGCAACTTCTAAGTTGTTATGGTGCTACAACCCCTTCAACCTCTTCCCGCTGCAGGCATTTTTCGATTTTCGTTTTTGACTCCCCACCTTCCAAACCCCATATTTTTTTTTTAATTTTCTGTTCACAGAGCCATATGAGGGCTTAATGTTTGTGGGACAAATTGTATTTTGTATTGGTACCATTTATTATTTCATACCATGTAATGGGAAACTGGAAAAAAATTCAGAATGGGGTGGAATTGGAGAAAAACTGCATTTGTGTGACTTTGTTACGGGCTTCGTTTATACAGTGTTTACTGTGCAGCCAAAATGACAATTCACCTATATTCTATGGGTCGGTACAATTCTGGGGATGACAAATTTATATAGTTTTATTTATGTTTTAAACCCTTAAAAAAAATACAAAACTTTGCAATAAATAATTTTCTTGGAGTCGCCATATTCTGACAGCTGTATTTTTTTTATATACAGGGATGCATTAGGTGTCTTTTTTTTTTTTCTGCTGTACTTTTTAGGTATACCATTTTGGGGGAATGGCTACTGCTTTGACGGCTTTTTGTTTTTTATAAATTTTTAGGAATTTTTTTTTCTTTTATATATTATTCTAAGGAAAGGGGGGAGATTTGAATTTTTAAGTCCTGTTATTTTTTTTTTTTTTTTTTACTTAATGTATTTATTAGACCCTCTAGGAGTCTTGAACCCCACTAATACAATGCATTACAATGCTAATACATTGCAATGTATTGCAAATTACTGGTACGTGTATTACAGGCTGCATAAAGCAGCCTTTCATACAGGTGAATGAGAGACCAGCCTGGGATCCTTCAATAGGCTCCTGACTATCATAGCAACTGATCGCCAGGACTGGATCTCGTTCCAGGCGCCAGTGATCTACAAGATGGAGGCCTTAGCGGGCACTGATTTCAGGCATTAGCGCCAGGCCTTTGCTGTATGATACAGGAGCTGAGCGGCCGCCATACTTAAATACCCGACATCCACCGTAATAGTAGCATAGGAGTTAAAGAGGACCTGTCATCTCTCCTGACATGTCTGTTTTAGTAAATACTTATATTCCCATCTGTTAATCTTCTGGGTATAAGCAGTTGAGGGCAATTCCATAGACATTCTAACGTTATCCAACTGTGCCAGACTATGCAGGGACATGCCCCTTTTAAAGAGGCAGATACTTATTTTAACCAAGTCTTTTCCAAATTGAAAACTGATAGAAGTGATCAAAATGGTTATATAGGGCAAATATGTTGTTTTTTACATTTCTTTGATGCTAGTTTACAAACTATACAAACTGTATACTGTATTATAGAAAGCATTCTGATAAGCTACTGATATTAAGGATATAACATAGATATTTATTTTCTTATAAACTGTTAATTTATGTTGTTTTATTTTATTGTATTTTTTTGACAATTCTTCCATCAGTCCATCAATGGACACATTTATTCAATTAGTTACTTAAGATATTAAACAGCTGTCCCCTGAAACTGTTCCATATGCTGGATACAATCTGAATTCCATAGGAAGTAAAACATTCATGTGCTGTAGACTGGGAAGATAGCGGCTGCAATAACACTCAAATGCATGATCGCAAGGATCAATATATTGCAGGTGAGAAAAGTGGCATTTTAAAGTAAGCAAAATTCCAGTACGATTATCCTCCATGTATAAAACATTGCTTTGATTTACATCACGTAAAGCTTCACCAGAGTTATACAATTGGTTAGAAGTTTCGGTAAATTCGGCACATTAAACCCAAATAGGCGACTCCCTTATAAAGACGCCCATCACCTCTCAACAGTGGTATAAACATAATATAAAACTTCATAAAAGCCATAAAATGGTGCAAAGATCAACAATAATAATTAGTATTGATACAGTATATCTTATTGGATATTTATATCTGTTAGAATATGGGTCTAACAATCCAGAAGGTTTCCATTCCTAATAGCTTCCGCCTAAAATCTCCACCACTTGTAGGCTTGGTAACTCGATAGTAGTTACTGATTCTTAGTAACCTGCAAACCTAAAGGAACAACAATTCCCATGATGCACTTGCAGAAAGTGCTTAGACAGCATAGACACGTTAATTGTCAGTGAATAATGCTAGGTTCACACTAGCGTTCGGGTTTCCGTCCTTTGCGTCCACTTTGGGACCCGAAAGATGGAAACCGTATCCACTTAAAAAGCAGTTACACGTGGAAATCCACAGACCCCATATACTATAATGGGGTCCAACGGGTTTGGAATGGGGGACGGAGATGCTCAAACACTGTTGTGAAGCTAGCGTTAACGGTATCTGACAAATGTCTTCTTATCCTAGCTTTTCAATCCCCCAAAGTAAATTCTATATATTGTACACGACATGCAATACAACTAATCACATATACAACATTCTCAGTAATGCAGTTTTTTTATATTGTATGATGCTTCCATGGAAGAAAGCATGGAAGTGCTGGCGCATATTTATATGATTTACATTTCATATGCTCACATTGGAAAAAAAAACCTGCAGCACTGAGACATGAACTATTCCAGTGTGAACTACTCCTAAAACAACAGGGGGACAAGATTGTATTTAATGTGGTCGATCTACAAACCTAACATTATTAGAGATCACATTACATAGGGCCGGTTCTTGGCAAGGCATAGGTAAGTATTTTTTAATTAACCATTTAATCAACCACTGTAAACTTTAATTGGTAGAAAACTTAACTCTTTCACTTCTTCCCATAGTTTTGCTAGACCCCTTAGTTCCTTCCTATCATTTTTCGTAAAATCTTCCCCCATCAATGTGGGATACTGTATATTTGCTCCAATCTGGGTAACTCCTACAACGTAGTTTGTCGCATACTTTATCCATCTCACCCTCCCAACTCCTTTTTGTCCTGATCTAGCTCCCCTACCGGTATATATTTTATGACATGTGATGGATGACACAAATTTGATTTAATATAGAATTTGTTGCTCTTGGTTTCCAATACGGCATTATATTAATATTTCCATCTCAATCTCCAATTCAATATCCAAAAAAATAAATAATTTTTTTTTTTAATCGTAATACACAGTGAATTTAAGATTCATATTATTCCTATCCAAATAGGATATACAATGGGGAATAACTGCGCTTCCTATATCAGGAGCAGGTAGTCAGTATAACAACCAGACCACCATGTGGAAATGGAAATCATGTAAATATCAAGGTGGTCTTGAAGCTTGTCGTTGGGGGATGCACGAGAGAAGTCTTGGAGACGGTTGTGTGAAGATCGGATAAGAGCAGAGCGGAGTAGGTCGTCTTTGGAGGATCGGAGGTTACGTGCAGGCAGGTAGCTGGAGATTAGGTCAGAGATATATGGAGAGGACAGGTTGTGGGTGGCTTTGTATGTCAGCCTTAAGTCTATTCGCAGGGTGATGGGTAGCCAGGAGATTGGCAGAGGGGAGCAGCCGATGAAAGGCTGGTGGAGAGGTGGACTAAGCAAGTGGCAGAGTTTAGGATGGATTGGAAGGTGGCGAGAGGCCGTGGAGAAGGGTGTTACAGTAGTCTAAGAGGAAGATTCTGAGGCTTTTGAATCACAGGAGCAACATACAATCTAAAAAAAAACTATATTATATACAATACTGAGAATTAACTTATTTATGCCGTCTAAGCACTTTTTGCAATTGCATCTTGGGAATTGTAGTTCCTTTAGGTTTGCAGGTATCGAGAGAGTTACTAAGCCTACAAAGGGTGGAGATCTTAGGTGTAAACTATTAGGAAGGGAATCCTTCTGGAATTTTATTCTTCGGACACAAATTCCAACTTGTATGAATATTTATCAGGATATAATATATTAGCACTGATTATTATTGTTGATCTTTGCACAATAGTATGGTTTTTATGAAGTTTTATATTATGATGTTTATACCATCGTTGAGAGGTGATGGGCGGCTTTATATGGGACCCCATTTGGGTTCAATGTGCTATGACTAAGGCATTGTGTCGAAACACGTAAGCAGCTGTATATCTCCATGATTGTAATGTTTTATGTGATGTACATAAAAGTGACGTTTTATATAGGGAGGTTTATCCTGCTGGAATTCTGCTTACTTTGGATTTTATGGAGTTGCTCCGACTCTTCTGTACATGAACTAACATGTGCAACATAGATTGGCCTTTGCTGTGTAACGTGCATTTTAGACCCAACAGTGTTTAGAGTTGAACCGCTAAAACAGTGGTTACCCGTGGACCCTATAGACTATAATAGGATTCGCTGAGTGTCCATCGTTTTCATACAGTAAGCGGCGGAGAGAAATGTCCTCCGTGTAGGACTTTTCTCTCCACCGATTTCTGGCGGTCTCTGCGGCAGAGACTCCAGCTCAGATGTGAATTTAGCCTTAATATGTTGTGAACTGTTTGCATATGGATCTTTTTGTTATTGGACAAATAAGATGACGGGCCTGGGAGATTTGCCTGCTTTTCTGGGTGTCCTGGAGGTTTCTCCTTTCTTTGGCCACGATACATCCACATGACCACTGCAGCCACTCACTGACCTGTGATTGGCTTAAATGGTCATGTGCAAGGACATAATGTAACCCCAGCAGGGAAGTAAACTTAGATGCGTGGGGATCTCCAGTGTGGTGGTGCAGAGGAGACACTGGCTTTACCAGCTGCATAGTGCCTATTTTTTATTTTTCTCTTGGACAACCCCATTGTTATTGCTTGCTTGTACTCCTGGACAACCCCTTTAAGTAGACGTAATAAGTGTTATGGATCATAATTTATTGTAGGAACATTCCATGCCTAGAACAATGACTGTCAGTACCACCTCGGCCCAATAGCGGCATATTCCACCACTTTTATTTCACATTTACTATGTGCCTCCAAGTATATTTTATCAGCCAGCTTTCAGACAGTCATAAATCTCTTAATATTTAATAGTGCAGTAAACCTTGGAATATCTCATAGTAATAATACTGATAAGATTACAGGGAGAATAGCTGCAGAAGGACTGGCAGCCATCTCCGCACAAGCCACCCACGGCCTGCAGTGATGTCTGATGACAAGGTTATTACCAGGAGCCTTCAATTATTATTTAACCATTTCACTGCCACTTCCGTACTGTTGTCCAGATACATTTCCAGTTTATTTGTTTCCTCTTTATCTTCAGTAAGCTTATACTTCGGATTATAAAATGTAGAAGGTGTTTTCCGCCTGTTAGATTGCAGACACACTGAGCAAAATTGATGTGGTTAGCCGTGAACCATCAAATAACTTTCAGCAGTTTACAATTGCAGCATAGTGAATGAGAATTAAACAAATCCTATCCACATGATGCATAGAAACCCGCAGCATAAGGTTAGAACCTGCTGCATGTCAATCAATGCTGCAGGTTTTCCCCAGAGTTTTACATGCAGCAGCATTTTCCCTGTGTATGGCCTTTTCCTAGTAAAATAATAAATGTGATGCGAGGCATGTAATCCACTTTTAAAGCATAATAAACCTTAAGACAACTTTTGATTTTCTGGCAGTATTTGTATGATTAATACATTTTGTAATATCTTATATTGCTAAATTTTGGCTCCTTTGTGTGAAATCCTGTATGCTTTTATTCTAACCCGTGCTTCTGTATTGAGAGCTGTTCCTGCCTCTCACTCAGTAACTGTGTATAGAGTACGGGACTATGTAACATGTGGAGGAGGATCACTTCAAACAATTATATTTAGGATATTATAAAACTTAAAAACTTGCTTTACATGTCAATCGAAAGAGGAGATTCTCTTTTTGTGTGCAGTCTATATTGTTTCAAGAGATATCACTGGTTGAAAATACAGTCCAGTCAGGATTAGGATATATATATTCAGCTGTATAATATATATGATATAAATATCCTAATCTCGACTGTGTTTTCAACCAGTGATATCTCTGGAAATAATATAAATAGCACTGCAAACTCCTCTTTCATAGGACATCAAAAGCAAATTTTTATGTTTTATAATGTCCGAGATATAACTGGTTGAATTGACCCTCCCCTACCCTCACTTTCTCTATCTGTTACACAGCCCCGTACTCCTTACACAGTAACATATAGCAAGAGGCAGGGACAGATCTCAATACAGAAGCAAGGGAAGGAATGAAAAAATGCAGGATTTCACACAAAGGAGCTAAAATGTGTTAATAAAGTATATGACAAAATGTATTAATTAAACAAATACTGCGAGAAAATCAAAAGTTGTCCAAAAGTTTAGTTACGCTTTAAGTGCAAATTGGTTTGAAAATCTCCCAGTTTGGGGTTCAAAACATTTTTCTGTATCATAAACACAAATTTTTCTTCTGATATAACAAGCATCAGCAGGTTAGCTGGCCTGCAGCCACCCCAATGCTTTGACCATCAGTTCAGATGGCCGGGTATTGGCTGGTATCTGGCTCTTCCCAGTATCCCTGCAAAATGAGAACAAAGAAAGGTTCAGCAGCCTAAAAAAATTATACTCATCTAAAGCTGACCTCCTTCCTTCACTGAACTGCACTATTTCTGTAACAGCCATCAAGGTGGATGCGAATTACGAACGCAATGTAGAACGGTGAGCTGCTCTGTTTTTACTAGGCCCTGTGCCAGTCGTAGCCCAGTTTTAGCAGACATCAGGACTGGGTGAAAAGAAGAATAGGTTTGGGGGGAGTTGTAGTTTCTTTTCTGGCGCACAAGACCTTCTGAGATACATCACAATTATTGTAGCACATGTAGGAGGTCGGTCCCATGCTACAGAGGAAGAAGCTAGAACGGGGCGTCTCAAAGCTTCGTATGTTCTGGGTGACTAGCCAGGTGGTTCCTATATTCATAGTGGTTCCTCCATTCACAGCCGATGCCACCTGGCAATTCATTTGAATTGACGGTCAGCTCCTGCACTTACAGGTGGTGAGATGCAGATGCAAAATATCACACCTCCATAGCGCCACCTGTTTGTTTATCGTCTGCTGCATCTGTAGTTGAAAACCTCATTGGTGCCATTCACTGATAGCAAACAGAGATCTTGAAATGATAAGAAATTGAAACACAAGCAATAGTAATATGTTGCTGAATTTAATATATTGACCTAACATGGGGGGAAAAAAACTAATTATATATAGCAATCTTACTTTACATTTTTTAAAACTAATCTTAGCGCTAAAATGCCATAAAACTTTTAACAAAAGCAAAAAAAAAGGCCAGACTTGTGAAACGTAAATGTAAAATGATAAGTGAAATAATATAATAAATTGTGTGTCAACAAAGAGGTTAAAGTATTTTCCCCCTCAGGAAGCTAAAAGGCCTAAATCTTTACACAAGAATGATAATGAATCCGTAATGACAGAAAGCAGTGTATTTATGACCCCATACTTCTAATGCCTGTTGTATCTCCCTGCAGCTGCTACACATCTGTATTGAAGGCTGGGGAAACTGGCGCTGGTCTGAGCCTTTCAATGTGGACAACGCTGGGACATTCATCCGAACCATTCAGTACAAGGGGCGGACGGCAACGCTGATTATTAAAGTGCGGCAGCTGAACGGGGTGCAAAAACAAGTATGTTGGGGATGGATTTCGTATCTGTATCTATTATCCATCTATAGAAATATGTTGGTTATTTTATTAAACTCGATGGGTGCACCATATTCCTGCACGGCAGCTACCGATCATAGCCCAAGTTCTTGCCGTGCTTGATCTGTAGGTTCTGCAAATACTCCGAAAGCATCCATAAGTACATTGAATGGTATATGTTTCTTACACAGAGTCAATGCAATCATATATGGTTGTATACCATAGAGTTACATATGTTCAATGCATTCATTGAGAGATGTTTCCCGATTTACACACTGAACATAGTGTTAACAGAGTCTAAGCAGTGGTCATTCTGCAAAAGTCATCATGATATCATAATACAGAAGGGTCGCAAGAATGAAATGACATACTCAGCTCTGCTGCATCTGTGCCTCTTGTGGCTATGTAATGACGTGAAAACATTACCACACATGTTCACATTTACGGCTTGTCAATACCATTGAGATTATTTATGTTACTGGATATAGTTAAAGAGAGCCTAAAACATCTCTGAAATGTCTGTTTTAGTAAATACTTGTATTCCCATGAAATAACAGTTCTGGAGAATCTTTTCTTATAGCTCTGCGTTGTGCTACTCCTCTCTTATTCCTCCGTATTTCCCTTGTCAGTGGTGTGTGTCCTTACATTGTCTGACATTAAGTGAACACTGATGTCAGATGTGACGTATTGGCACTTTCATGTATGCCCATGGATACAAGGGTAGAATTATTTTTAAGGAACATGGTTGCAGGTCTTTCAGTACTCATTTTCAAATAATTTGAGAAATTTGTGTGGCATAAAAATTTCCAATTTTCATATTTGTGCAGTGATTTGTGATTTTAACTGGTCCAACAAATTTCCAACTAAGCCAGGGGTGGATTTAGCAGAAAGTAGAAGTATAAGCTATATATAAGTATATTTTTTCATTTCCCATTCCTTCTGCAGCCACTCTTGGCTTTGGCTCAAAAAAAAAAAAAAAGCCTCGCAAAATTTGCAGCAAAAAGCACAGACTTTCTGCAATGTGTGGCCTCAGTTTAAAGGGGTTTTCCATGATTTTTATATTGGTGACCTCTCTTTAGGATAGGTCATTAATAACAGATTGGTGGGGATCCGAATCCCACCCCTGCCAGCCAGCTGATTGAACGGGCCCCGTTGCATGCCTGAGAGCTGCACTATAAGGCACAGCCACTATATACAATGGGCCTTGTACCCAGTGAAATGTCATAGTATAGATCAGTCAGTATAAAAAACTCTTTAAGTTTAGGACTATGTCTGTAGTATAACATACGTCCGTATAATGGTATCTTGGCAGCTGTATTGGTTTCTAAAATTGCCGCTGGGAATGGCTTGTATAATGACAGCCGAGACCTCTCACTACTCTGCGTTTCTCCTATAGGTGACCATCTGTGGAAGGCAAATCCTCTGTAGCTATCTGCCTGAAAGTATTGATCTCAAGGTCGTACAGCAGTATATGGGACATGATGGTTATGCTGTGGTGCGAGAACATATAGACTGCTTGGAAGCCAAGCAAAAGCTTCCATCTTACATCCTGGAAAATAGTGAGCTTACAGAACTGTGCCTAAGGGCGAAGGGAGATGAAGAATGGTCGCAAGATGTCTCTCTGACTTCTGATGTCACAGAGACCAGCTTTATCATTCAGGTATGCTATGTCCATAAGCAGCAGTCATGAGTGCAATATGTCTCTAATAAGAAGACATTGACTTACAGAGCAGCTCCCTATATTGATGGCTTTAGAGAGACCATTTCCTTTGTATACCTTTTCCCAAGCATACTGGATGTTTTTGCAAGCAGAAACAATAACCCCACAAGTGCTACATTTAAAGGGGCTTTCCAGGGCAAATGGAAAATACCATAGTGGTGTAAAATGAAAAAAAAAAATAAAAAGAAGTCGCACTCCCTACCCCTGGTCCTCCATTTACGCAGCAAGTTCCCTGTTCCTTCTACTATGGATACTGTCCAGGCAGGAAGTATGGAGACTCACATAACCTCTGCAGCAAGTCAATAGCCTCAGAAGTCACATGCTGCGTACCGTGACATCATTGCTGATGTGTCACTGGTACCCAACATGTGACAACTGTCTTTGGTTAATTTTTTGCATTTTATTGTTTTTATATTATTTTTATTACTATTATTATTTTTATTGCTGTTTTCCACATTTTTAAAATACTTTTCTGCATTTTTTCAATACACAGTAAGTTATCATTTTTATTTTCTTAAAGATTGTTTTAGCTATTTATGATTTCTAAATATGCTAAGTGTAAAAATATAGGTAACAGTTTTATAGATTTTTTTTTTCTTTCCACTATAACATATATGTCCCAATATTTGATAAATCTAATTTAATTACAAGAATATATTCACTGTAAAGACAGCCTATGTGACTGCTATGTGTCCCCAGGAGAGAGGAGGCGCTCTGTTCCAGGTTACGCTAGGTTCACACTAATGTTCGTCTCTCCGCCATTCGGGTCTGCATGGAGACCTGAAAGATGGAGAGCTTATCCGCTAAAACAGCAGTTACCAGTGGACCCCATAAACTATAGTGGGGTCCGCTGGGTGTCCGTCAGCTTTCCGGCAGTTTTATAATGAAATCGGTGGAGAGAAAAGTCCTACATGCAGGATTTTTCTCTCCGCTGATTTTAGCCGGAATCTGCGGCAGAGACTCCAATGCAGATGTGAACCTAGCCTGAGCCTTGTCCCCATTTACTTGTTGTGGAAAACCAACATACTCTGTTTACAGATGTGATCTCCGCAGGAGCAGCAGTGTCAGGAAGCAGGGGAGCGAAAAATGTAACCGAAACATGAAAATTGTATGAAGCAGCAGGACCTTCTGTCCCAAATAGTTAAAATTGTGGTGGAATCTAACTGAGGTCTTATTCTTATCTTTTCTCAGTGGTCTGAAATGTAGCAGTTTTTTATGCATATATTCCCATCTCCATTCGCATTTTTATGGTCTGAAATGTTCTTCTGTATGTTGGAGCTGCTGATATATGTAGCCCAGTACCCCAGTCTATATTGTGCTCCAGGATCTATTTATTTGCTCAATGTCTTGTACACGTAAGTCTTGGATAAACTTATGTTACACACGGGCACGGCCGCATGTGCATTGTGTATATACTGTGAGATTTCTGTTGACATTACAGTTCAAAGTCGTCTTCCAAATGTTTAGTGTGATCAGGAAGTAAGGAGCGGGATCGCCCCATAGTAGGATCATATCACCGTGGGCCCTCGTAGTGATGTGTCTTGATCACATTACAAGACAGGCTACCGAGAAGCAGTTTGCAATTTGTGTGTGAGAAAATGCTTGAGCTATGTTCTCATTTACACACCCTATGTTCCTGGCCTGTTTAGAAGTTGGCAAAGCCCTTGTTCTTTGATTATGTGATGTAGATATTTTACATCTGTTCGCTTTACTGTTGATATGTTAGACATGGATTTCCTGTCTTTCCAAAAAGAAAAAAAATGCCTGACAAAATGAATTCCACCCTTATTGCACCATTGAGTCGACAAAATGCATGCTACATCTAATAGAGTCAGTGGGGTCGGCACAGGGGTGCGTGAGGATCTCTACATCTGTCTGCGGTTATTGGTTGCGGTGGATGGCATGTGAGCTAAGGAATTGTATACATTCAGAATGTTTCCTTGGATTAAGAAAAAAATCTGCACCAAAATGAAATAGATAAAGGAAAGTTGCAGCTATATATGATAAGATCTCTTTCCGAAGCAAGACCACGGGAACAGAATAATTATCTGCCTAATGACAGACAACAATGGATCCAAAGGGACCCTATTGACTATAATGGGATCCGTTGGGTGTCTGTTATTACTGGAAGAAAAAAAATCAGGCTTTTAGGACTTTTTTGTGCGGGATACTTGACGGACACACACCGCAGATGTAAATGTATTCAATGCTGCATTAACGTAAGCAGATATCTCCTGGATTGTTGGGTACAGGATAACAACTCCATCTAACATTTTAACCAGCAGGAAGAAAACAGGCTCAGATTGGCTTAAAACTAAAAAAAAAAAATAAGCAATACTCAACTCAACAATTTTCTGCCAGGCCCCCGCTGGTGCCTACTTCCTGGTTCCACAGGAAATGCCTGGAGATGCTTGCTCAGCCAATCACAGTTTGCTGAGCAGGCATTTCCTGTGTGTCAAGGCCAAAAAAGGAAGTGGAGACCAGCAGGGACCTGGTAACCATCAGCATATAAGCAGTGGGAATTCGGTGAAGTGTGTTCTGCTTTATTTTTCCCCCTTATAGAAATACAGGGGTTTTTTTACTTTCTTTTAGGCTTCTCCAGACTGAATATCCCTGCTCTGTTATCTCTTGACAAGGATTTTTACGGTTTAATGCCAGAAACATTACACTTACATCACACTTACACACTTCATGAATCTCAAGCCACAGAACAATTTAAGGGGGCATTTTATGGCCTATTGCTAGTATATCCATAATGTTTTGATCATGAGGTGCCCTTTATGTTTTGTACAACACAGCTGACCACCAGCCATTCTCTTTGCAGGGAATTGCAACACAACCCTGTAGTACCAAAGAACACCCAAATATTGCTCCGTAAAAGCCACTTTGTGGGTCCCCTAAAGCTTCTGGGCCTGGGTGCGACCGCACCTTCTGCACCCCCGCAAGTTACACCCCTGATGCAGAGATAGCTTTAATTTACAGATTAGAACCGCCCACTGGACTCCTAAGCATAGAAGAAGCGATATAAATAAGTAATATATAGGTTATAAGAATCTTTGCCAACAAAACTATACATCAATCTGCTCAGCTCCTCCTGCAGTATAACACGATTCACGTGGTGTAGATGACATTTTTGACGTGAGAATTCCCTTTAAGAATTTTTAAGGCTTGGCCCAGTGTCAGAATAAAGTTCCTTGGGCCACCCAGATAAAAAGATCTTGGAAATAGATCACAGCACCCTTTAAAGTTGGGTGCCTTCTGCTGGCCCATTATTGTGTTCGAGCCTGGGCCCACTGAAGGATCCTTGGGTACTCTGGTGGGCCAGTCCGACACTGGTTTGGCCACTTCCTGGTGAAATTGCTAAAATACCTTTAAAAAAATGCAACCCCTTTAACTTATTGGATCAGTAGAGATCTGTTGTATTTCAGTAGGATATTCTGATGATTTATATTATTAGTTTGTACTTGATTTTTATTCTTTTCCTATAATGTTGCAAGATATTGGATAGAATTAAAAGCAGGAAATAGTAGAACTTGTGTCCAGATAAGCATTGTTAGTAATATCCTCTTTTTGCTTGCAGGTGCCGTCTTCAAAGAGGCCCATTATTTACGTGTGGTGCACAGTTCTAACCTTAGAGCCCAATTCTCAGGCGCAGCAGCGAATGGTAAGTAATGGATACAACGGCAGTGTGACCTCACATATCCTGGAAGGAATGGAGGTTGCAGCGACCTTGGAAGCAACAATTTACAATATCAGGCAGCTGGAAAGTGCAGAGATTAATGTCATTCTGTTCTTTGTCTCTCCAGATTGTGTTCAGCCCTCTTTTTATCATGCGGAGCCATCTTCCAGATCCCATTATTATACATCTAGAGAAAAGAAGCCTTGGCTTAAGAGAAACACAAATGATTCCTGGAAAGGGGCTGGAAAAGCCGCTCCAGAGCATAGAGCCAGACATAACCCATCACCTGACATTCCAGGCCAGGTAAAAAGCAAAATGCTACTACTTGTCTACTTTCTGTATTTTGGAGGCTTTTGGATGTCATAGGGGGAAGTTAGAAAAACATTTCACTGACATTAAAGGGGTTTTCCAATCCCAGTAGTACTCACCTTACCAATCCCATGCTGCTTCGGTGTGGGCACTTCCCTGGTTCCCTGCTGGTCTCCGTTATTTCTGCTCCAGCAATAATACATCCACAAGGCATGTGACACTACCAAGTTTGCTACTGCAGCCTGTGATTTTTGACATTTCATTGCTGGAGCAGGAAGAATAGAGACCAGCAGGGAGCAGTGACATGCTCACACCAGAGCAGCAGGGGAGTGTTAAAGTAAGTATTATTTCTCATTACTTAGAACTTTTTTTTATGTTTATAGAATTGGACAACCTCTTAAAGGAAATAATGTGTGGGTGGACTGGTCCACTATGGCCAGTATAGTGGGTTTTAAGTGAAAGATTCACCCTTTATGACTTCCATATGCTAAGATGGATGTTGCCATAAAGCTATCCTTTTAGTCCTATTACTTTAAGGGTGGAATTGCTATTTAAGTAGGACATGATCTACCACATTACATGTGGTCCTTGCTTATACACTAAGTAAGGCAGTAAAACAGCTAAAACTTTCTTAGAACTTTTTTCCTTTAAAATTTGACATTTCCTTACCTTCTATGTCACGGCAAACAACTTTATTATCTGATAGGAGCTGTATGTTCTTCTGTCTCCAGGGAAGAAGATGACCCATCAGAATGTGCTGTTCCCATCTCGACAGCTCTGATTAAACAAATAGCCATGAAAGCACAAAATGAATACTCACCAGGTCAGATCATTTCCGACTTTTATGGAGAGGATTGTTGTTCTCAGCCTGTGTGGCCATATAATAAAAAAGATTCAGACAGGTAGGTCTCTTTCGTCACCTTGGTCTTGTTTTTGCCCTTCAGAAGAAGTTTCCTAAAGTGTCTGTTGTTATTGAAATGATTTAGTAAAAATAAAAAATTTTAATTAAAAACAAAAAAATCAAAAGAAAACACTAAGTCTGAAGCCACATGTTGTGTAAAAGCAGCTTTTTTGTTGCAGATTTTGCTGCAGTTTTTTGAGCCAAAGCCAGGAGTGGATTTAGCAACAGGTAGAAGTATAAGAACTTCCTATATATTTCCCATTCCTTTTGTAGCCATTTTTGACTTTGGCTCAAAAAATGCAGCAAAATCTGCAACAAAAAAAGCAGCTTTTCCGCAATGGGGCCTCAGCCTAAATGTCTTTGACGATTAACTGGGTTCACACGTAGAAGCAGAATAGTGAAAATGACACCAATGACCATATCCATCACTTCACCCCAGTGGCACCTGACTAATCGTTTTGACTATAATGGGGTCCTGTCAGGGTTCCCATCATTTTACCAAACGTATTAGTGCATGATGCTGTACTATTTTATCT
This sequence comes from Leptodactylus fallax, assembly GCA_947044405.1. Classification (NCBI taxonomy): domain Eukaryota; kingdom Metazoa; phylum Chordata; class Amphibia; order Anura; family Leptodactylidae; genus Leptodactylus; species Leptodactylus fallax. The sequence continues at coordinate 5,002,983 of CAMRHE010000057.1, forward strand.
GGTAATTTTGACGGAATCTGCAAAAGTGTATACAAAAAGGAAAAATTCCTTTTTATAAAAAAAAAAAAAATATTCAGCTTTCTATAGTTTTTTTTATTAATCCCCTTCAATTTTCTAGTTGTCTGTTTCTAGTTATTGACATGTCCTACAAAATGGAGATTTAGTAAGCAAAATGCGGCAGAATTCTGGCGTAGTTTGTGCCAAAAAACACATGCTGTGCACGTTGTTTATCAAGTTTTTAGACACTTCTTAGACATATTTATGACTTGTATGACAAAGGGACATGGCTTTATGGAAAGCTGTGTCATACAATAATGAACTAAAATTTTGGTGCATTTTTCTGGCCTGAACTAAACCAACTAATAGGAGGTGTAAAGTTAGACTGGACAGTCCAAGAATACGACAGATTTATCAAACAACATCAGACACTCTCATAACTCAGGCACAGTTTACGACTGTCTAGTCTCTTGCCCCACGTAGCTGCAGAAAAGACCATGGTGGAAACACACCACTTTTTTTCTGCTGTGCTTTTTGCAGAAAGTCCACAGGGTTTTCCTCTGCGGACTTTGTCCCTATTATACAGATATGGAAAACTCCAGCGTTTCCATAGCTATAATTGATATGCTGCGATTTACAAAAACGCAACGGATTTTGAAATCTCAGCATTTCTGCCTCGGATATTTTTCTGCCATGTGTGGATGGGATTAGCCAGAATCACATCCACTTTGCACGTACTGTAAAATGCTGCAGCCAAATCGCGGCATTTTCACAACGTGGGGCCCCCAGGCTTAGACAGTATTGACAAACCCCAATGTTTCCATTCTCTAACAGCGCACAGGGATTTTCAAAACTACAATCAATGAACAAAATTCCCCCCCCCCCCCAAAAAAAAAAAAGCTTTATTTGATTTAATGGTTCATCCCAGCAGACACCTAGGGAAGTGCAGTGGAGATTATTCTGTAAGTCCTACACTCTGGAATTTTGACATGTCGAAATTTCAAAAAAGGGTTTTGCGATTTTTTTAGCGTAATTGCACAAAAACATTAACATTTTTACACCACACAGTCAGTCTGCACAAATGCATATATTATTTCACCAGATTTGTTTATATGCCCATGACTAGGTTCTATTTAGAGTATGTCAATTGTTCTTCATTGCATCAATCCTATAGGAAGGTTTTTGTTTTTTTGTTTTTTTTTACATTTTTTTCTGTTCTTTACAGTGGAGAACAGTTGGCTCAGTGGGACAGTCCCATGCGGGTTAAGCTCTCTCTCTGGAAGCCTCACCTGAAGACACTTCTTATTGAGCTGCTCCCTTGGGCTCTTCTTATCAACCAATCCCGTTGGGACCTTTGGCTTTTTGAGGGTGAGGACATAGTTCTTCAAATTCCTGCTGGAAAAACCATCGTCCCTCCTAACTTCAAGGTAAATATGCTTGATATATCCCCTAGGCAGGCTTTAGCACTGTGTTGTAGATTTTTTGTTCACAAAAGATATGGAAACTCAAATTTTTTTCAATGCTTTGGAGGCTCCATTGTGTGGTTTAAGTGTGTCTCTAGTCTCTTCTTACACTTTAGTTTCATACAATATCATTCAGCATAAGTTCAAAAACATACAAAAATTTTATATTTAATGTTTTAAAATATATTGTAACGGGATGAAATTTTCTTTAGTTTCTTGAACATTCCAGGTAATCTCAGTAACCAACAATTTTTTATTATTATTATTATTATTATTATTATTGTTTATATAGCACCATTAATTCCATGGTGCTTTACATTTGCAGATTTACATACGGTACACCAGATATACAAAACAGATAATGCTGACAGAGACCAACTGGTACAGTGGGATAGAGGGCCCTGCCCGCAAGGGCTTACAGTCTATGAGATAGGAGATATTTACCAGGACTAGTGTATACAATGTATTCTTTCACACAGCACATGCCTGACATTGAATTCCACCATGTAGTAAATTTTTTTTTTGCAAGAAGAGAGACTGTGAAGCTTTGGCTATTTTTTATTTTGCATGTGGCAAGATATTCTGTAAGTATTTTGTTCAGGACTGATACTATAGCCTTAAAGAGGAGCTTTCACCATTGCCACCAACTCCTGTTCTTGGCGTTCTTCAACAGCTGGCACTCCACTGGTTTTGGCACAGTTAGGATTTTTTTTTCTTGATCCTCTACCATTCCCAAGAAATAGTTTTTCTTATTTTCAGCAACCAATATGGGTGAGTCCAAGATTGTCTGCTCCAGTGGAGCGGCATCTATTGACGGATGCGAAAAGTTGGAATTGGTGTAAGTGCTGAAGGGTCCTCTTTAAAAAACCATTGTATCAATCCCCTCTGCAGTGTAACATGACTGACATCATGGAACACCACCACACAGACATAACATATAGCTAAAGTTCTTTTGTGAATGCTACTAGCAAAACAAATTTTGTGTCTTAGGTTTTAGGCTCTCTTTAAAGTGAACCCTTCGACTTTCCTGGCATATATGTTTTACTAAATACTTGTATTCCCCAAGAATTCTGGAGCATTAACTGCATTGTCTTGTTCCCCTGTTATTCCTCCTAAATATTTAGTAGCCGAGCCCTCTGCATATAAGGTGGATGTCAGCCATATAATCAGTGGCGTAACTAGGAATGGCTGGGCCCCAAGGCGAACATTTGACATGGGGTCCCTCCCCCCGAACCGCCGCCCCCAACCCCTCCCCCCACACAAGCCGCATTCCTACACACACTATTCTGCCCGATAGTGGCCCCTGCACACATTATTATGCCCCATAATGGCCCCTGCACACAGTATTATGTCCCATAGTGGCCCCTGCACACAGTATTATGCAGCATAGTGGCCCCTGCACACTGTATTATGCAGCATAGTGGCCCCTGCACACAGTATTATGCAGCATAGTGGCCCCTGCACACTGTATTATGCCACATAGTGGCCCCTACAAACAGTATTATGCAGCATAGTGGCCCCTGCACACTGTATTATGCCCCATAGTGGCCCCTGCACACTGTATTATGCCCCATAGTGGCCCCTGAACACAGTATTATGCCCCATAGTGGATCACCCATGAAGGAATATTATACTCTGGGGTCTTTTCAGACCCCAGAGTATAATGATCGGAGACCCAGGGGAGGATACAAACATAAAAAACAATGCTACTTACCTCTTCCTGGCTCCGAGGCACTACTTCGGCCATCTTCAATGTTGGACCAGATCTCACGTGAGCAGTGTTTGTGGGGTTCGCGGTAGCGGCTGCCACAGGGCTCCAGGCCCCTTAATGTCCCGGGCCCTGTGGCAGCCGCTACCACTGCTACCCTGGTATTTATGCCCCTGTGTATAATACAGCTGACATCAATCGCAGCTGTTAACCCTCTAGATGCTGCAGTCAAAGGCGACTGTGGAAGCTAAACAGCGCAGGCACCATTAGCGCCGCTTTTTAACAATCACCGCCCTTGGAGACATCTTCAAAGGGCGATGATCAGTTGTTATGACAGCCGGGAATCTATTGAAGGCTCCCAGGCCTGTGATTACCATATGCCTATACTTCTACTTAATAGAAGTCAATGGATTTTACTATACACTGTAATACATTAGTATTGCAGTGTATTGTATGGGCAATTTGACCCCCAAGGGTTCAAGGTCCCTTGGGTATCTGAAAATAAAAGTAAAAAAAAATAAAAATAAAAAGTTTTACATTTTTAATAAAAAAAAAAAATATAAAAATTCAAATCTCCCCCTTTTCCCTAGATCACATATAAATATAAAGATTAAACATAAACCATTTAGGTGTCCACATTCAAAAATGCCTATTAAAATATAAAAATATTTATGCCATACGGTGAACGCTGTAGCGGGGAGAAAAATTGAAATGGCCAAATGTTGTTTTTTTCAACACTTTGCCTCCTGAAAAAAGTTGAATAAAAAGTGATCTAACCATCAGACCTTCCCCAAAATGGTGTCAATAAAAGCTAAATCTTGTGCCGCCTAAAAAGATGCCTTACTCTGCCCTGTGCATATAAATAGGTAAAAATGACAGGTGTCAGAACATGGTGACACAAAGAAATGTTTCTATTTTGCAAAGTTTTGAATTTGTTAAAAGGTAACAAAACATTAAAAATACTATATAAATTTCGTATCACCGTGATCATGCTGACCCGCAGAATACAGGTGACATGTGATAATTAACATATATACTGAATACTGTAAAATTAAACCCAGAAGAATTTGGTGGAATGCATTTTTTCCAATTCCACCTCATTCTGAATTTTTTTTTTCCAGCGTGCCAGTACATTGTACAGGGTATTGAATGGAGCTATTACAAAGTACAAAAAAAAAAAAAACGATACGCAAAAATGAAAATTGGCTCGGACCTTAAGGGGTTAATGTATAAGCTGTTGAATGACATGCTGGTATACAGTACTCTTATAACACTATTCAAGAATGTACCCTTCCTTGATCCTACGGCAGACATACTGTATAATATATTGCACAGAGTAATGGGACGGAGGCATGGTAAGCAGCTGACACAGAATTTTATTCTACAGAGCAGAAATCCCCTTTGGGACATGTAAATCTGCTGCTTTGGATGGATAATATGACAACAAAGCAGTCACTTAGTGCTCCATTAAAAGTTATCGCTTTACCAATCAGTCGTCAAAGGAAAACAGGTTTCGAGGCTCTTGTAATGAGTAGCAGACATGTGTACGGGGCGGCTGCTCAGCAGCTACTGAAAGCTAACTATTATCTCTGTCCACAGCTTAACCCTTCAGTGTTACAAGGGCAGTCTCGGTGTCCTGACCTATAGGTCAGAAGTGAGGTCCTCGTCAGCAGACGGCTTTTATTTATTTCTTTATTAGATTAGACGGCTTTTATTCTCTATGAGCAGGGAATGGCGTAAACTAAAACAAATAACCAATATGTACCTATTACATTCTCCTGCCACACCATTGGTCCCCAGTGGTTATGTGATGACATCACCTACATCATTCACATCCGCACTGAAGCCAATTACCGGCCCAGCTATGACGCTTGTATGCGATGTTGGACTGGGGTGTGTAGAGTCCACCAGTAAAATTCAACTTAGGGGCCCAGTGTGCCAAATACACTGAACATTTTTTTTTTCAGTAGTTGCCTAGTTGTTGCCTCTGACTGTATCTGTATGTAGTCTGCTGCCTGACTCCTACCTTAAGCTAGTCCCTTAGCTCACATGCTCATATAGCAACAGGCCTAAGACAGGGGCAAGAACTGTGCAACTGCATTGCGGCCCGGTAGGTCAGGGGGCACCATCACCTTAATGGCAGCTTTGTGTTGTCTGATAGATTGGGAGTAAACGCCTAAACTAATAAAACTTGATGGCTAATGATTCCTGGTGGATTGTTAGAAAGACATAGGGGGCGCTCTGTTCTGAGGTAACACAAATCATGGAGCCCATAACTGTTATTGCACAGGGGCCCTCAGCTGTCTGTATCTACCCCTGCAGCTAAACATTGCAAGATGATGGTGACTGGGGCCCCCATAGTGATGTCAAGAAGTTGAAGTTGGAGGATAGTGATCATACACTTCCTTTCCATCTAGATGTAATCTCTGCCTGCCGATGCACCTACATAATGATAAACGGTGTAGTTTATAAAATAGCCTATCTGGTTTATTATATGGAAGCATAGGTTGGGTGAGATGCTTACATGGCCTATCTGTATGGGGATGGAGGCTGCAGGCCCGTACTAGCTTGGGGGATTCATCTGTGGGCCAGTCTGAACCTGCTTGTATGTCATTCATATGTTTTTTCAAGGGGTAGTTTGCTTTACAACCCCTCTCCAAATGCCCTGTGAATGTGATAACAAGGAGTTCTTGTGGAGGTTACTACTAAATATTAGTAATACTTGGAATGGGGCCCTGCTGTACAATGACTATCTTCACTGGATAATACAGGAGCTAAAAAAGTCCATTCATCATGCACAATGATGTTCCTTGAAATAAAGATGAACCGTTTCAGCTATTGGGCCCCATAGCAGCTCTTATGTCTGCTACCATGATAACTATGCATATTGAGAGATTTGTACCAATTACCATTATTTTTACTAATTAACTCTAGGAACAGATTTTTTTGGGGCACCTTAAATTCCACCCATCAAGTAAGCCACACCTTTAAGAGGTTGACCACTCAAAGAACAACAATTGACAAAATAGTCAATTTCCGAACAAATATTTTTTTGACGTTTTTGTCATTTTTTTTTTATTATTATTATTAGTTTCAGTGCAAGCTGAGCAAAGATCTAGACTAGCTGGTGCCAGTATTTCAAAAACTGGAATTCTCTTCTGTAACAAATGAAAAGGGTCAGAGGAGGACGTCAAGAATTGTTCTGATGAACGGGTGGTGCACAGTCAAGAGAATTGGTTCTCCAACTAATGTGTCCGAGCATACAACTCTTAGGACAGATGGGTTATAATAGTAGGGAAACAGAAAGATAAGACTCCAGTGGACAAAACAGCTCAAAAATTGTATCGCTGGGCCACAGAAAAACACTACCTGGTCAGATGAATACCATGTACCAAACTTTCCCAGAGTAGCCTGAGTCTTCCAATACCAGTGTATGCCACAACAAATTACTGCAGTTTGTAAGAGTAAAGGAGGTGCGAGACTCTACTAGATGAGTGTCTTTAAAAAAAAAGTGGCCATTCAGTGTAGATTGTCCCTTTTACAGGCCAACCGTGCCTATAACTAAATCCATCCTTGTCACTCTAATGACATACTACAATGCCTTACCTTTAATTTAAAGGGTTTTTCTCATGAACATAACTATATTTAGATTTGTAGACCATTAAAAGTGAAACATTTTTGCCAATATAAATAATTAAAAATTTTGCAGAGTTTTAGGGTACGTCTGCCCCCGAATCTGTCTTCCATTGTTTACAATGGGAGGCAGAGATTGTAGCAGCACGCTACAAATGTACACATTTAAACATGGTTATATTCATAAGAATATCCCTTTAAGTCATCTTCCTGAACTCTATAAATTATCATTGTGGTGCTTTCCGCTTGTGTAAGAGATACAAGGTTTTCTGTATGAGATAATACTGTTATATATTTAATTATGGAAATAACCTTATAATTCTTTAAGTGTGTCCATGTACACGATTTGAGGCCACATATGATTATAAGGGTCCCTGACATGACATAATATCATTGTAATTTGCAGTAGGGGGTATGTTGTGCTGTATAATATGGAGGAGCTTGTAATGAATACTGAAGCAATGACATCACTGCGCCTAGTTTATAATGTTATATTCAGAATATTACACATGTCTGGATTCTTCTTTAACAATTATTGCAATTCTAAGTAGTTATTTGGCAATTATTATCATTATTCATCCCTTGGCTCTGATGTCTGTGCCTTTCCTTACTAGACACTAGAAATACATGAAGAATAGGGCAATGCTTGTCTTCACTGAAAGCTTTTCCTCTTTCCACTGTAAAGAGGACCTTTCACCATCTCCTTTAATTCCATTTCTGATTTTGGTGCAGTTGGAATTTTCTCTCTATCCCCCACCATTCCCAAGCAATCATTACAGTTAGTTTTGGTGCCTGATATGTTAACTAGACTCTCTAATGTCTGACGCCACCCACTTGACATTAGAGAGTCTAGTTAGCATATCAGGCACCAAAACGAACTGCAATGATTACTCAGGAACGGTGGGGGCTAGAGAAAAAATTCCAACTGCACTAAAATCAGTGGGGCATCAGCTATTAAAGGATGAAAAGAGCTTAAGTTTGTGTAGGTGGTGAAAGGTCCTCTTTAAGGGGCATTGCAACTTATCTGCAAATGAAATATGTCGGTATATTCATGGGTTTGAGGGTGTCATTTGTCCATATGGATGAGAGGCATGCACAGTATATAGATATTTTTATCCATTGCAGTCAAACTTTCAAAGATCAGTCTTGAATCTTAATGGGGTATTCCCATCTCAAGGATCCTATCTATACTGCTAGCTTATGTAAATTCAAGAGGTTTCCTAAATTCATTGCTTTAGCAATGCTGCCTTGTTTGCCTGCTATGTTAGATAATTCCTCCCATTGTTTGCACAGTGTTTCTTTGGTCCCCATCCTGTCCTGTGATAACAGGTCAGAGGGATGAGTCGCTGCTCTCGGGGTCGGGGTTGGCTGAGTTCTCTGCTGCTATCTACAGCTCTGTGGTCAGGACAATCAGTTCAGCTAATTGCAGTTCGCTGATAAAGGCTCAGACAGTATGTTATCTCTCTGTGTAAACACAAAGATAACACTGCAACACTGCGTTTACTGCAAGTCCATTCTCTGTAGAAGCATGGTAAGTGTTCTCTCCAACCCTCTGTAATGTAATATACATTTACTTTGCATATTATTTGATCTGTATTTATATTAGATTTCTAGTAATCATAATAAATAATCTCTCATGGTAAAGGCAAAGTCTATATCTCGTGAGGTACTTCACAGTGTCCTGTCCATCAAACAGTTAAAGCCCGCCCATCATCTGTTGTAGAATGCAGGAAGTGAGAAGAAAAGTCAGCAGCAAAAGTGATAGAGGGAGACAGGAAAATCCCTTTAACATAGTGCATATTGGTCAATGTGAAGTTTGAGTCCTGTTTCTCTCAACTACTGTAACTACTTAAAAAAAAGGGTTGTCCAGGAACTTAAAAAAATAAAACATACTTACCTTTCCCCCTGCTGTCTGATCCTTGTCACTGACAGCTTCAGCGGTCATGTGCGTATGTGAGTGAGGTCCCAACAGTCACCAATGATATATGTGAGTGACGTCCCATGTCCTTTTCTGTGACCGCTGAGGCCACTGACCAGCCACAGTGGTACCATGTGGCGAGGACTTCCACAGGAAAAAAGCCCCTAGGTTCTGCAGGTGTCCGCAGCAGCCAGGGACGACAGAGCGTCTGGGACAGGGTTTTTTTTTCACATCACCAGAACCCAACATATCAAACTAGTCCTGCAGATAGATAGGTTAGGGTCTCCTAAATTACAGTGTTTTCCCCTTGTAACTCAGTGCCCCTATTGCTAAGATATTACTGTTTTTGTCAATATGCAAAAATTAACTTTTTGGAGCAATGCGAGCCTTGTCATTGCTGCAAAGAGATAAATCAAAATGCCCTTGTGGCTACAAAGAGCTCATTTGCATATCAACAAAAACAGCAATATTGTTTTATCTGATACAGGCTCCAAATTCTATGATGATAGATTTGGTGCCTGATAGGCTATTTAGTCTCTGTACTGTCAGGAGGGCGGAGTCAGGCAGGAACAGACAAGGGGTGTGATTATTTGATAGTATTGTAAGCTTTTTGAAAACAAAAATGTGTAGCTGGACGATCCCTTTAAAATGTATTTATGGAATTGCTCTTCATATAGCTGTGCCATATCAACCCTTGTTCACAAAATATAAGTAACATGTGACATGTGGAGAAATAAAATTCTCTATGAAAGGATCTTCTAGTATACAGCATGCATTAATCTAACATTGTATGTTTTGCATTATGACACACAAATATTTGTAATGAATACTGAACCGATGACATCATCAGTCGCCCTATGTGACTTATCACATCATAAATCACTTTTATGCAGATAGTCTTTGTAGAATCGCCTTCCACACATCCTATATTACTGCTCGGAGCCCTCTTATAGTCATTCTCATCTACAGTTTTACTATACAGTTTGCTGTAAATACTGAAGAGAGGAAAAGTGGAAATCTGGCCGGGTTATCCTGCGAGTGCATGAGCGGTGGTGTTAGGAGCCAGTTGGAACGCCTCAATAGTATCTGTTTTTGTTTGTTATAAATACGAGTTCTAGAACATTGTTACATTGTGTACCTCGGTGACATGATGTGTCAGATAATCCAGTCATTCTCTCCTAATTCCGCGAACCACAACCCGACATGCCTTCACTTTATAGTGGTCGTAAATGGCAATTGCAAGCCACAGACTGTATAAACACACCGCAGCTTTCATCAGATGTAATACTGGAAGATTACTCATCTGATCAAAGGGAATCAATAGGGATTGATACAGGACATGTGACTGCAACTTTTTATTTATTTGTATGTTTTTTTGTTATTGTGGGGTAGGGGCTGTCCAGTGAGGCACCAGCTGCACTTCCTGGGGTCTGTGTGTCTTTACTTAGAGGTTCTTATTAGGTTTGACTGGTGATTGTTCCTTATGGGGCTCAGCAGGAGATTCTTCCTCTTCTGATCTTCTGATTATAATCATTTACAAGGCTCCCATCGTACACTTGTCTTTGTTGTGAAAACGGAAGAAATTACAGCTGGAAATGACGTCGTCTTTCGCTATTACAATTTTCATTATGTAAGTATTTTTCGGAATCATAACTGCTTGTCAATGAGATAACGGTGACCCGTGCCAGTCTCTTGCATCTATACAATGTGAAACATACAGACGCTAAGTAACGCAAATCAAGTGTTTGTCTATCTCTTGAGCTCTAGAAGTCTGAAAATGGATGTCCAGCTATCTACGTAATACAGAAATTAGGTTACATATTCAGTATGTTCGAACGTGCATATCTGAGCAACTAGTCTAATGTGACTGATAAATGATGACTTGGTTAGAGACCATAGTTAAAGGCGTCACTATTGGTAAATGACACTTGTAGCCTTAATCGTATTCTCACAGGGCGTTGCTCTCTCAAGAGCTGTCATTAAAGGGGTTGTCCTGGATAACCTGTTTTTTGATATGAGGCCGGGGAAGGTGGAAGAAAAAAAAAAACATACTTGTCCCCGAAAATCTGGTGTGTCCCACTGCTGTCCAATCCTGCCACTCCGGTGTCTTGTTTTGGTACGCACGTGACTGCTGAAGCCAAACAGCGGCCTAAGGAATGGATACGAGATGTCACTAGCATACGTCACCTGTGACGCCGTGTGTCCTTTCCTAAGGCCGCTAATTGACCTCAGCAGTCACGTGTGGTGGGGACTTCCGACAAAACAAAACACCCCAGTGGGAGACACCGGAGCATGTTACATAGTAGATGAGGTTGGATGAAGACATCAGTCCATCAAGTCCAACCTATAACCCTACAGTCCCCTACAATGTTGATCCAGAGGAAGGCATAGTGAGTATTGGGGGTTTTTTTCATTTATTTTTTTACCTTCCCCAGCCTCATATCAAAAAACTGGTTATCCTCAACAACCCCTTTAAGGGGTTTTCCTGCCTCTAATGCATGTTTCATTCAGGATAGGTAATCAGTATCTGATATGGGGTCTGACACCTGGACCCCGCACAGATGAGCTGTTCAAGCAGCTTTTGGGTGGTGGAAGTTGCTGCAGTGGACATGGAGCAGTGTGTTCCTCTTCAAGTAATAGGAGTGGAGATGCAGTACCCTGACGCCATCACTGTAGAGGAGATGGGGCTGCAGCTCTGGAGCAGACTGTATATTGCTCTCCATCCATTGAAGCAGACCTCCACAGATCATATACAGATAACCTATCCCGTAGATGCCCCTTTAAAGGCTCACCATACACATTACAAAGGCTTGTTCGGCTGACAGCTATCCCTACTGACCCCCAAGCACATGCAAAATTGCCTCCGTTGAGTGTACCTGTGTTCTGAATGGGGAGAGAGGAAAACTGTCTCCAGACATTTCCAGCTGTGGCTTATCTCCCTTGAGAACAAAAGGATCGGGCATGTAGAAATCCTACAGCCCAATCCTTTCCTCAACCAGCGTCTGTTATTGGGTAAGATATGCGGTTCCCCTTTAACCACTAGGAAAAATTGGTAGTCTGAAACCTTCTTTCTCTTGTGACTTATAGGTCATGTTCCTAGTGTTTCGCCTGAAAGATAGCAGATACAGCCCTGAAATACATTAATACTTCCAGTTCTTTGGAATCTGGGATGTTCTCATGCTAAGAGACTCCGTTACTTTAATTCCTCAAGCATAGACATGGTGATACAAAAAAACAAATGGGCAAATGTACACCTGAGCTTTGTAAGGCATGCACCGGTTTTTGACAGATAAAACTGGGACAGGATTTCAGCCTTCTGATGTTAATGTATATGTTTCTATTTACAAACAGCAAGCAGAGATCTTGAAAATGGTAAAAGTATTGAAATACATAATTTCTAGAAAAATGCTTAAATTTTCATTATACAATGCGCAAACCAATAAAATATGCTAAGGCGCCATGTAGCGAAAAAATGCTGCAGGAGGAAAACGCGGTGGAAACACATACTTTCTGTCCCTATTATACCTATACAGAAAACATCAGATTGGCATGCTGCAATTTTCAAAAATGGGGACGTTTTTGAAAACGCAGCTTTTTCCACTGCGGATTTTTTTTCTGCCAAGTGTGGATGGGATTAGCCAGAATTCTATCCACTTTGCAGGTACTGTAAAACGGCATATGTTTTCGCAACATGGGGCCCCAGCCCAAGGGTGGGTTCACACTACTGTTAGTTCATGTCCGTTGCTCTGATCCGTCACAGGATGAGAGCAATGGACATTAATCAACCCCCTCCATCTGGTGTCCATCTGCATTCAGCCCATGTGTAACAAGCTTTCTTCAGTCATATTTTTTTACTTTTCTGACGGAATAAAAAGTCCTACAAACGTAAGAAAACACGACGGAAGAAAGTGTCCATGTTTTTTTTACATTATATTCAATGGGAGCGAACAGAGGGGGCTCTGTCTGTATCCGCTACTCTACTAACGTTAATGTTCGTTGCTATCATCCAGTAGTGTGAACATACCCTAAAAGTGCGAGTCTCACTTTTCCTGTACCTTACTTTGCTCCTATTCCAGTTATGAGTCTTTTTCTTCCAATAAATATGTATGAATTGAAGAATAATAATAAAAAGTGAAAGAAATCCCTTGTGGAGTAAAAGTAGAGCAAATAATTGAAAAAAAATTACAAAGCCGGCATAGAAAAGACCAAGAGGAGTCAAGGTTACGCACGTCAGCGTGGAAAATACCAGCGCCCGTCCTTGGGAGGTTATGTTAACAAATTTCTGCAGTCGGAACCAAACAGAGTTTCCAGTATCCAGTACATGGCAAGCTAGTAGAAAACACACACAGGGATATTTTTTTTTTTTTTATTTTAGTTAAAGATCTGTTTTTTATATCTGTCTTGTTCACGTTACTGTTGTTCATCACGGCTGACAACACAACCCAGTTTGTGAGCTTGTTTCTGTATGTAGGAAGCCATGGTTCACAGTGTAGTTATTGCTCACTGTAGCTATTGTGGCCCAGACGGTGTCTAATGAGATTGTTGGCAATGCCCTGCTCTACCTCACTAGCCCGACTTTGTATCCAAAATCATTAGTCAGGCAAATATACTCCCAAGTCTAAATACCACAGACGCATGCCCGGGAACTTTTGAAGAGATCAAAGAAAATCCAAATACGTCAATAAATATCAAGACGGTTTGCTTGAGGTCACAGACAAGAATCCTGACAGATGCTGAAATACAACTTACCTTCTTATATGTAACTAGTCAGTGAATAGCACCGCTGCTTTGTGGCCTTTGCGCTGACGTATAGAGGTTTTTCACTATGCTGATCAAGGGTTTTTTTTTTTTGTTTTTCCTACATTCTCAAGTTCTATGCATGTTAGGTCGCATGAGCCAAAGCAGAGACACCTCTAAAAGGGATAGTGACCCATTTGTAGACAGCTGTTTTGGGTTTGATTGAATAATTTTATTTACAGTCAGTCATTAAATTGCAAAACTACTGTGTACTGTGACGCAGCACAGGCTGGAACGCAGTACAATACATATCTCATACACCGAAGCATGACGTACAGTAAAGGCACAGATCCTTCACCAAACCTTACACACTGCAATTTAGCAACATTGTTCTAAAGGTTCTTTCCCCTCGTCGGTACAAGGCACTGGATGGTTGGATAAGATGCCTTAGACTAAAGGAGTGTTCTGATTCTTATTGAAGAGACCCAGCGATTGTATGGAGACTTATTTACAAGCAGTGCACCATGGGAATAAGGTATGTAAATGAACACATATCAAACCCCGGGAAAAAAGGAAGAGTGACCCATCAATGGATAGCTCTTTCAAAGTTCTTGCTCCCCTCTCTATCGAACAGGGTACTAGTTGGCTAGGTGAGAAGTCTTGGATGCAACTCAAGGTGGGGGTATTGATTCTTCTTGAAGAGACACAGCAGGTGTATATAGACCAATTTACAGACAATGCTCCGTGGGAAAATGTATGCACATTAGCCCATAGCTCCATTCTGAAGGACTAGAAGAGGCCATATTGTCTTATTGATAAATCTGTATATATTTTTCAGGAGCCTTTTCAAATTGGGATCTACTGGGCCAACACAAACACTGTGCACAAGTCTGTAGCTGTACGGTTGGTTCATGACGTCACCTCTCCAAAATGGAAGGATGGAGATAACGGTGAAGTGGTGTCTTTGGATGAAGATGGGTTTGTTGATGCCAACATCAAGCTTGGAGCCTTTCCTGGACATCAAAAGGTGAGAGGAGCAGAGGTTTCTCATCCAGGTTGGTGGAATAAGCTACTGGTGTGGGGGATAGCCAGAAGGGGATTGCAAGCCGGCCATACACATTAAATCTAATCTGTATGTTGAGCTTTCCTATATTCCCCAATGGCAGATGTTAGGAAAGAGAAGGATCAGCTTGTTGAATTTCAGCATGCCCTATCATTTTGTTGTCTGGCAGCGACTTTCTCCCCTCTCCCCATTCAGAACATTTGCAGGCTCGACCAAGCAGGGCATGTGCGTGGATGGGAAATGCTAGGACCAATCACTGTCACTCGACAACTATCTAAAGTGTATGGCTAGCTTAAAATCTTAGAGGAAGTCCATCTATTCTTAAAGCTCTCAATCCGCCTCAAAATCAGCTCCAGATTCCTTGGTGTGAACACCCCCTTATGACATACATCAGCATGCATTCATCTTGGCCCCTTCATTCTCAGGGTCAGCAAGGGATCCAGAGGATAGACCTATAGTGATATGCCAAAACAGTTGAAGATGGATTCCCCCTTTTAAGGAAATTAATTCTTGCCCAGTTTATGTAATCTAACGGGTATCAGATAAGTGGTGGATACTACAGTATCTAGATAATTCTATACATGGAACAGCCTATAGGACTGATATACAAGGCTGTTCTGACATTTGGGTCAATTTGGATATAGACTTGAGGCACTCTGAAGACCTGATATGTTTCTGAGGTTTGGGGTTTATAAGAAAATTGTAGGAAATAAGTAAACGGAGTATTCTTAGCAGATGACAGGTGTACAGTCACTTGTGCACATTAGGAGAGGAAGTGAACATTGCTGTCAGAGCACTTTATAAGTGACTGCTCGTCTTCTCGGCCTGGCTGTTGGAGTGAATGGGCCCTTTGTATAATGGGAAATGAGACCTAAAATACCAGCATATCTGATATCAAAGGCCGACTCTCGGAGTCCTTGTATGAAGGATTTTATACTGCATTAAAACTAATGATCTTTAAACAATAATATTGGAGCCAGCTCCTATTTTTACTTTGCTGTTTTAGCATTACTCCATCTTGTATTTTTTTTTCCGTTTTTATGTACTTATTGGTATTATTTTTATGCTTAGTACAACCGGGGCCGATCTCCAACATTCCTGAGCCATG
This sequence comes from Leptodactylus fallax, assembly GCA_947044405.1. NCBI lineage: Eukaryota > Metazoa > Chordata > Amphibia > Anura > Leptodactylidae > Leptodactylus > Leptodactylus fallax. The sequence goes on from CAMRHE010000057.1 coordinate 5,018,610, forward strand.
GAACAACCCTGTAACTAAATGGTGCATGCTATGCTAGTTTTATATTTCTTTTCGCAGGACACGATACACCTAAAACATCATTCCAAATTACCCAGCTCCTTTCATGTTAAAAATCAAATTAGTCTTGTAAATTAATAATGTACCTATATTTCTGGGTTGGCACGGAGGGGAACATAATTTGGTGACTACAGAAAACAGTTTGACTTTATAGCCCAAATTATAGATCATTATGGTTTATAGAACAATTAGGAGGCGGATTTTATGTTACAGTGACCAGAGACGTATGTTCAGAGAGCGTGCCAGTGTCAGACACGTGCTGTAAAGCTAGCTGTGTTCTAAGGTTCCTGGCTTTATATATGGCCTCAGTTACCCTGATGCATTTGCTAATTGTTTCTAATGCATTTTATATATTCCGGTACTTGTTTTCCCACATTCCGATTCATAAGGGTCAGTTCACACTGCTGGATTTTTGGTCACCTGAAGACATTTTTACACAATCTTTCTTATTATGTTATATATCATATTATACAGCTGTTACCTTCACAATCCATTCTGCTAGCAGTTGTTTCTTTGCTGCTGGTACTATATTGGGTAGCCACCCTTAATGACATATGGTGCAGTCATAGTGATGCTCCTAGATAAGCAAGGCTGTTGTGCCCTAGACAGCTGCCTATCTTGGCAACTCCTTTCCCCAGTCTTGACCTGTATTCGGTTAAGTTTACACGTTTAGAAATCTAACATATATTTTACTAAAAGATCTGCAGAAATAATGGATATGTCCATTATTCTTGCGAGTGAGTTTTTGGAAATTCCACTTACTTGCATGGAAAGCCAATTTTACGCCGATGTGATGCATATTGTGGCATGACTTCGACTTCTTTACATGTGAATTTAGCCATTGCAGAAAAGATGCATTTTTGTTGCAGATTTTGCTGTGCTTTTTTGAGCCAAAGTCAGGGGTGGATTGAGCAGAAGAAGATGTATAAGAACTTACTTTGTATTTCCTATAACTTTTGTAGCCACTCCTGACTTTGAATCAGAAAACTGCAGCAAAATCTGCAACAAAAATAGCAGCTTTTCTGCAACGTGGGGCCTTATTGTTCAGAGCTGCATTCACAATTCTGCTGGCTGGAAGCCTTGGAGAGTACAGCTTTGAAGAATTGTGAATGCAGCTCTGGAATATAATACAGAATGTAGCATTGGATTGGGTAACACAGTGCAAATTGTGAAATGGAAGGCTGAACATACCCTTTAAGGAACTAGGATTTGGGATGATTTTAGATTTTTGTATCCAAGGATTATCATCACCTACAGTAGAGCTTGATGTCTGTGTCTATCATGTGCTTCTCGGCTGATGGACTGTTGTCTCTTTTAGCTTTGCCAGTTTAGCATTTCCTCAATGGTTCGCAATGGAATCCAGATACTACAGATAGAAGACAAGACAACTCTTATCAACAATACTTCATTGAAGATTTATTACAGCCCCCAGATGTCTGTCCCACAGCAGCAGTCTGATGAAGAGGTAAGTATCTGAGCTCTTCTGGACTAAGTCCTTCTATTGTTTTTATACTTTATTCCCTGTCATCCATGTCCAGGTCACTGGAGTAATGAAAGGTCGCTGATCGCCATCTTCACTTAAGGAGGCTCAGCCCAAGATTTCTCGTCTAAGATTTAATGGAGTATTCATATCTAAGCCGTTCATAGCAGAGGTCAAAATACCCATCTGTCTGTGGCAGCTGGATGTGTCCAAGTGTGCTGTTCTTAGATATTTCCATAGCTCCAATATGGTAATAGGTGCTACACAGTTTCCTTAAAGACATTGTCAAGGAAATGAAACCTGTAAGGGTGACCAGGGATGGTGTAAAATTACAAAAAAACCATACCTGTGCCCGGGGCTCCGTTGTCCTCTCTTTGTACCCTTTCCGTCTTGTGCCGGGGCTGCTTTGCTGGAAGCCCTGAGGGTCACATGACCAATCAGTGATAGATGTCAGTGGTCATGGGAGCCTCAGGGCTTCTGGCAATGCAGCCTCCGGTTTGAGACAGGAAAAGGCACTGACGGCAAACAATGGAGGATCGGGGACAGGTGAGTATGCTCCAATTCCTGAACGACCTCTTTAACTCCCCATTCACATCTTTGGTATTTTTGGAAACAGTGTAGAATAGCCTACTCCGTTGTATTCATGCTCCTGGACACTTGGGACAGAAAGAGGTGCTACAAACAGTATTCCTTTAAGATGCCCATACAAATTAGGGGAAGTTGTCAAGGGAGGGAAGGATCAGTCTGTTGGATTTCAGCATGCATAAACCCTCTGTTCCCAGGACAGATAAGCTGTGACTTGAGGTGTCTGCCATTAGTTTTCGTTCCCCTCCCCATTCAAAACATATACAAAATATGGCTGCTTTCATGCTAAAAAGTTCTACAGTGGTCAGTGTGTTGTGTCTGGGATTGCAGCACAGCCGTATTCAATCCATGGGCAGGTGTGAGTTTTTGGGTAGAAAGCAGCCAGTTTTCTCATGCTGTTTTACATGCTGTTTTCTTACATGCGTTTTAGGCCAGGGCCCAAAGTGGCATAAACGCCGTAGTTTGGCCATGGCATTTTACAGTCCCTGCAAAGTGGAATCCCATCCACACATTGCAGTAAAATATGCGTATGCAATTTCCGAAACCGTCACTGTTTTGGAAATCACAGTATGTCAGTTATACCTACAGAAACACTGGTGGTTTCCCTATAGGTATAGGAAACCTCTGAGAACTTTCTGTGTAAAGTATTGTGGGATATAACGGTTTTTCCCACAGCACTTTATGACTGTGGCCCGCTACGTGGGGCCTTAGCCTAATGTGTTATCCCTGCCACCGAATGCCTGTAAAGGTAGAAGATTTAAGTCACAAAAACTTTTATCTATTTTTTAAAGCCTTTTTTTCTTAGAGTGAAAAAATATGTATAATTATATATATATATGTGTGTGTGTGTGTGTGTGTGTGTGTATATCATTTTTAAATATATTTTTATGGGATTTTTTCTGGTTTTTTTTTGTTTTTTTTTATCTGTGCACCTATCATATCACTTATAAATTCATACCATGTGCATGTGCCTGGTGGATGCAAGATCAAAGGAGGCCAAGCCCAGGCTGTACTGTACAGAACACAAAAAAAGGACAAATGACAAATCTAGTAAAATTTGTGATCTAAACAAATGAGTTACCCTTTTGGAAAATGCTGATGTTTTATCTAATCCGTGTCGTATGTAATGAGAAGAACCACAGGTCAGAGTGGGCCCACCTCTACATAAAGGTCACCCTGGAACTTGTGTTCTGCTTTCATGCTTGCTGTTATCTGTCCACAGTATGCTACGACCACAAAGACTTTTGGGGGAAATGTCGACTTTTCACCTGTTGCTAAGTCAAATACAACGCAGCGAGACCTCTCTGTGAACTATGTTTAAAGCCTAAGGAAAAATGATATCTTTGTGTTCTGTGTTGGAAATCTGGCCGTACTTCAACTATCCAATGTTTGGCTTCAGATGTCCAACTCATAATAATAAGTCAAACCTCCGTGGACTGAATCATCTGTTTCTTTTAATCAGGCTTATCTTCTTTACTTCTTTTCCCCCCTTTCTTCCAAAGTACGTTCCTGTACCAGACAGCACTGTGTTCAGCATCGGCCCAGTTGGGGAACATCCCGTCGCCAAGTACAACACGATTCCTTGCTGGGATCTAGTCTCGGACAACAGTCACTCAACAGGAGAACCATCTCCTCTGCAGAAATACATGCTGCTCAGCCTGTGCCACAATGCCGCAGCTGGAAGTCCGGACTGTTGGAGTCTACCAGCCATCGTCCGCCTGGAGTGTCCAAGGCAGAGCGTCGCTGTTCCTCTAGGAGAATGCATTGGCAACGACTTGTGCACCAAGTACGATAGCACCAGCCTTTATATAAGTGGTTTGTCTTAAGTACTGTACATGTCATCGGGAATTCCTGAGTAATAATTGATGGGGAGCTCATAAAATGTACAACTATGACCTGTGATCCTCACCTGGGCAAATGGGACTATAAGCATAGGAACATGTCATGTGATCATTGTGTATTGCGGGCACTAATGTATATCATTTATTATATATACACCAATATTTATTATATCATTTATACGCCATAACTTACCCCATGCCATATGTTGTAAGGATATTAGGAGACGCTGATAAGTGACCGTTGAAAGGCACAAAGGCGCAGGCCAAGGCACAAAGTCTTGAGATAACTTCTAATATTTTTAGTACTATAGAGAATATTCCTTATAATATGTTAAATGCTGCAAAAACTCCCTTTGAAGATGAAGTAGGAGCTGCAGTTATTGAGTCAATGAGGGGCTGCAGCAGCTGAGGTCTGAATTACATTTATTGTTACAGGGCCCCCCACCTCTCCATAGAGCCCTAGACACCCAATAATGTGCCTACCCTCACTATTATCCTCCCCAGCTACATGATTTTCACTTTATACAGTACTGTGCAAAACTTATTGTGCTTCACCCAAGAGTGATCCACACTACTTCTCCAGTCATGGCCAATGTTATAGAAAATGGGGCCCTCGACATCAAGCAAAGAAAGACAGACATATTTTTATCGATAACCTTAAAATCCCTGGTTGTCTAAAACAACAGAGGGGTTTTTTTTTACATTACCTAGTAGGGTAGTGGTAATACTTGTCAGTACTGGGGGTCCTTGGTGATTCCCCAAATTATCATCCACTTAACCCATTCCTGCCTCGAGGCCCAGTCACATCCTCCCAAACTGAGAAAAACTTAGCCAAGTATTTTCTTAATATATTGTAAATTAAGGCTGTGAACATTTTTTTTTTTTGTCCAGGGCTCTGGTTTTGACTTATCAGGAACATTACGGAGTGACGTACATAACCCTTACAGAAGACCCAAGCCCTCGGATGATTATTCGCAACAGGTGCACCGTCTCCTTACTGCTGAAGGAGAATGTTAAAGGTATGGATTACATCAGCAATAAATAACCATGTAGCACATTCATCCCTGGTAATAAAATGTTATCAATGTGAAAGCCTTCATGAACCATGTCTATGTAATAATGCCCAGTGCAGATATAACCTAATGTATGATGCCTGGTGCCTTCACAATGGGATGGGGGTTTTTAATTAAACTGAAATGGACTGGTGTTTTTATTACATTTATAAGGAAAATACATTTTTAATTTATGTAAGGTTTTCAGTATGAAGGACGGGGCAAGTTTCTTCAATCCCTGATGTTCAGTGTGATAGCATTAAAGGGGTTTTCCAGGCTAAATAATCGATGACCTATCCTTAGTATAGGTCATCAATTAAAGATCGGCAGGGTTGACACCCAGGCCCCCAGCTGATCAGCTGTTTTAAGAGGCTGCAACATTTGGTTTGGGAGCACAGTGCTGTTCATTTGTATAATGGCTGTGCCTTGGTATCGCAGCTCAGCCCATTCACTTGAATGGGACTGAGCTGCAATTAGACCATGTGAACAGTGAATTTGGTGGCATATACCCTGTGTAGTTGATGCTGATCCACTAACAGTTTGCTGAAGCAGCCGTCTCATACGCAACAGGTATAACCTGTGCCCAATACTTGATGGGCTCCGGACCATTGCCACTAGGCATGCTACAAATCCATGCCCAGTGTCAGGTCAGGCGGAAGAACAACCCATTTACAGTTTATCCCAACCTGATGGAACTCAATTGTTTTTTACCTTTTGCTTTGTTTTGTCATTTTATTGACTGTATGCTTTTACTTTGCTATTATGTCCAGGCTTTCCATTATCCTTACTTACACATATATCTTTCCAGAAACTCCAAAGTTTGAAGTTTATTGTAGGAAAATCCCCGCTGAATGCTCAGTGCACCATGAAATGTATCACCAAGTCTCCAGCTTTCCAGACTGCAAAACCAAAGATTCCCTTCCTGGGATCTACCTGAAAGTGCTGTCATGTGAGGAGTCGGCAATGGAGTGGAGCGACCTCATAGATATCAACAACCACGGCACACAGGTATCACAGCACACCAGCTCACAATTTACAATGGAGCTCTGGCCAGAAATCGAAGTTGCCTGAGACCTCAGAATTACTTGGACTGGTCACAACTAGCTTAGACCCATGACTGTCTAGATGCGTTGGCATGAACTGACAGTCTAGAAGTCTGCATAAGACTTTGTAACATATTTTATTACAGAAAACTGTCTCTTTCTTCACCTATCAGACCCCTCTCCTCATCCTCCTCATTGCTCACTTTCAGGTCTGATAAAATCAGTATAGAGAGGAAAGGTTACGGCTGCTGCCCATAGGAGGCTATGCTGTTTCTGGTAAGTGTTCTACTGCCTTACAAACACAGCAGCAGCAGGAAGGCCATTATACAGCAGTGCTGCTGTGAATCCAGCTCTAGGGGCAGATAGAGAATACATAGTAGATGCTGCAGCAGCATCTGTTTGTCCATGCCCCTTTGTCTATACAACTACTCCCTCCTCTCCATAGACTTTTATGGGCAGCAGCTGTAACCTGATCTTTCACTAAAGCTGATAATTTGTCCTTATCTTGACTAAAGATGGATTTTTAGTAGTGAATTGAGAGTGAGTGAGAGATAAGGAGGAGGGGGAGTATAATGCTAGGTTCACACTAGCGTTCAGTTTTCCGTTGTTCGGGTCCGCATGGGGACCCGAAAGATGGAGAGCCTGTCTGCTTAAAAAGCGGTTACCCAAGGACACCTGCGGACCCCATAGACTATAATGAGGTCCTCCATATGTCCATCAGGTTTCAGTATAAACCCAGCGGAGAGAAAAGTCCTGCAATGATTTTAGGCGGAATCTGCGGCAGAGTCTCCTACGCAGATGTGAACCTAGCCTGATAAGTGGAGAAACAGGCATCCTTCTTTATTAAGATATATTATTGTATTGTTGATTGCGTGGTTTCTGCTTATCTAAGTGTATATGTTTTTTTATAATATATGTTCGGTCTCAATCAGCATTGTCATTGCCTACAAAATAAGTCTCCATACAATACTCAGTTTCCTAAACTACATTTAAAGGGGTTGTCCAGGATTTGTTTATGGCTTGTACTTAGGTTAAGCCATAAATATCTAATCAGTGGGGATCGACAGCCAGCTCCTGCATGGATCGTCTGTTCTAGGCAGTGTCCAGTCCCTGTACTATACAGTGCACAGAGACAGAAGAAAATAGCTCCATACACTGTATAGTGGCCAAACACCAGTGCTGCAGCCCTATTCCCATTAATGTTAATGGAACATAAGCTGCATTAGCGTGCCTGGCCACTATATAGTGTACAGAGCTATCTGCTTCTGGCTCTGTATACTGTATAGTATGTGAACCGGACACAATTCCGAACAGCTGATGTATGCAGGAGCCAACATGGCTTATCCTAGTTGTTAAATAACACTGTTATTCCAGAGGGAGCCTGCCAAATCTTGACCAAATCCTGACCCAAATTATCCTGCGGTTTTCAATATCCATCATCATTTATTTGGTGTATTTGGTCTTACAATGTGATGAAACTCATAACATGATGAAGAGAACATTACATAGATCAGCCTAGTGGTGACACGTGAATACTCAGGCCAAGGTCTATTACTATTTCTACATTTGGATTTGTTTTTTGCCATCTGGTCTTCTGTGTCATAGACATATATTTTCCGCATGAACTAAGTGTTGTTTTATCTCTTGCTTTCCAGCAAATTGCAGCAGTGGGGCTATCAGACATAATAAATGTGTATAATTTGTGACATTTCAGAAGCCCATGTTCTCGTACAGGCATCTGCAGGGATGGTCATGGAAAGATTAAGAACATGTGTCTTATCTTGTCAGAGGAGCGTGCGTCTGAAATTCCTACATGGGATTCCTTTAGAGGGGTGTCTCATAGAACATGTTGGTATTGTTTCTATAGGTGGTTTTCCTAACTGGATATGGCTACGTCTACGTGGATATCGTTCAGCAGTGCGGAGCTATCATCATCACTCTGGCCCCGGAAGGAAGGGCAGGACCAGTTCTAACAAGTCTTAATAGGTATATAAGTTACCACCCTAAGGAGTTCAGTCTCTATGTAATATATCAGTGAAAGCCTTAAAGGTTATGGTCATCATGTCTTTTTAGGTTTGACATACTGTACTAATGAATTTCTTATTATATTTTGATAGTCGTCAGAGCTTTGGTTTTCTGATACAGAGCTCCAAATCCCCTGGACAGAGAGATTTATAACATAATGTAGTGACTGTGCTCTGGCTTCCTGCAGCCACCACTAGAGGGAGCTTACTACATGCTTTTACATTGAAATAATGAACAGAGTGCTCCCTCTAGTGGTGGCTGCAGGCAGCGACAAAATTGTATTTTTAAGGTATGGGTTTATGCAGGTGATGTAGCACTTTGTATCAGAAAAATGGAGCTCTGAACACTATAAAGATATATTATGAAATGAGAGCGGACCCTTCACCACCTCCACCAAGTTGAGCTCTTTTATCCTTTAATAGACACCAGTTCACTGATCCTGGCACATTTGGGAATTTTCCCTCTAACCCCCACCGTTCCTGAGCAATCAGTGCTGATAGTTTTGATGCCAGATATGCTATCTAGACTCTCTAATGTCAAGGAGGTGGTATCAGTACCATCACTTGATCTACATACTGTAGCGACTAGTGTTGGTACTGCAGTGCTACCCATTGAAGCCAGTACTGGTCAGACCTCCGCAGATCTAATATTGATGACTTATCCTAAGGGTAGGCCATCAATCTTAGAATCTGAATAACTCCTTTAAAAGAAATGGAGGTGGCAAAAAGTCATCTTTAATCTGCACAGACTTTTATACCTAATCCCATTTCATAATCGTAATCCCACTTGTCCTAGCCCTTACTGTGTAGCCTCCCCCCTGCCTATGGTATAGTGTTAATATAGCACTGTATACAGGGGTATCCAAGATGGTGTGGCTACCTCTTCTATTGCAGGTGCAATAGAGCAGGCAACCACCATCATGCGTCCCCGTGGATGCAGCACTATGTTTGCCAGGGCACAGGGGAGGGAGGATTCATAGTAGAAGGTAAAGTAAGCACTAAAGTGGGATTACGGCTTGTCACGCCATTACATGTTAGTGTATAGCATCTGTGAAATTTATTCGGAATGTGGCCAAACCATGTAAATGGTTGGCTGACCAAATAAACATGTGTGGGCTGGGGCCACAAGAGCAGGTGCCACTCTCTCTGCTCCGACTCTTAAAGGAGGATCCCAAGTGGGTTTCCTGACTTTCTGAAGGACTTTATATTGTCATTTTGACACTATCCCTTTAATATACCTATTACTTATACTTATCTGTATGTGGTTGTATTGACTTATTGCTTTTCCTAGGACTCAGTGTCAGCGCATTGTGTTTAAGGCCTTTATCACGGAGCTCAGCCTGGGCATATACGACGACATCACGAATTATAAAGCTTCGTCAGAACTCCTGCGGGTGACGTTGGATAATGTGTTCCTACATCTCACCCCAGTCACCAGCTATCTCAGACAGCCCTGCCAGGAGATGCCAACAGAGCTCACTTTCGGGATGCCCATGTTTTACAGCCTGGAAGTGTATTGTGGAGACTTACAGATAGACAATCAGCTCTACAACAAGTCGAATTTCCACTTCCCTGTTCTGGTTTGCCAAGAGGAGAAAATGGAGTGCACCAGATGGCCAAAGGCCGGCAGTCTGTTCATGTCTATCAAGGAGCTGGAAGAATACAAGGAGACTTCGTTCTTCAAGCTCTTCATCACGTTCTCCTTAGAACAAGGCGTCTGTGATCTGAATGAACTGAGCTTTGATCTGAGGCCATCCCGACTCTACGTGGAGGACACATTCGTCTACTATGTAAAGACACTGTTTGATACCTATCTCCCAGATAGCAAATTGCTGGAAGGTCAAGTCAAACACATTGGATCTAAGCTTCATCATATACTGCCGGATCAAGTACGACAGCATGCTTCAGCCCTGGTTAGTCCAGTTAAGCTCAGGAAATTGACAGTACAACCAGTTAACCTGCTGGTTAGCATCCATGCGTCTCTGAAGCTGTACATTGCCTCTGATCACACTCCATTATCCTTCTCCATCTTTGAACGCGGGCCAATCTTCACCACGGCCAGACAGCTCATACACGCCCTAGCAATGCACTATGCCGCCGGTGCACTCTTCAGAGCAGGTGAGTTTTCATGTTTTTCATCTCCAGCTTCCTGAAAGGGAGACCATCACCAGATCCCAGCCCTTCGGATAGATAGGATAGGGTCACCTGAATCAAACAGTGTCTCCCTTGTGAATCAGTCACTCCGTTGTTGAGATATTGCCGTTATTGTTAATATACAAATAAGTTCTTTGGAGCATCGAGGGTGTTGCCATTGCTCCAAAGAGGTAAGCGGCAATGCCTTTGTTGCTCCAAAGAGGTAATTTACATATTGACAAAAAGGACATTATCTCAGTGATGAAGACACGGATTCACAAGAGGGAAACGCTGTTTGATTCAGGTGACCCTAACCTATCTATCTGCAGGGTTGATATGCTGGGTTCTGGTGACAGACTCCCTTTAAGTGACAATTTCACTATCAGATTGTAGAGCTTCTTTTATTTTAAAGGGGTTGTCACAACATTTAAGAAATTAAATCTCCGGCCGCTGGTGTTGTGTACATGCTGGTATCACAGCTAAGGCCAGTGATTGGCTGAGCTGATCATGTGATTGTCCAGCATTTCATGGCTCCTGGAAAGAAAACTAACACTGGTGGGGACAACTGGAGTGGGGGGGATTTTACAGAGCAGTATTGTTTATTTTGTATCATTTCCTGGTGCTAATTAATTTCTTAAAGGGGTTTTTCAGGACTATGATATTGAGTTCTACTTCCTCTTCTCAGGCCGGTGACGTCACATGGCTATGCTGCAGCTCAGTCCCATTCAAATGAATGGAGACTGCAGTACCAAGCACAGCCACTACTCCGTGTATGGCGCTGTGCTTGGTAGGTAGTGAAGAAGCCGCAGTAATCAATATCATCGTCTTGAATAATCATCCCCTTTAATAACTCAGATTTGCTGTCCATCTGTGCCGGAATAATGTGAATAGTGATGAATAATTTAGGACAAGATCAGGATATTTAATATATAAGAGGATGGGGCACCACAGACACCCTATGATAAGTAACAGGCAGGACAGATCCAATAGTAAAGTTGTCTTTCCCATAATGTGTTCAGACTGGCAGTCCTGTCAGTATCTGCTGCCCGACTCTTGTCTTGGACTAGGGTCCTCTTAGCTCTGTGAGCCAGGGGTATGTTCACACACAGCAGCAGAAGCACTCTGCAAGATGATTGATGATTGGGACCCCTGCAATGTGATTGAGAAGATGAGGGAGGGAGGAAGGATCCTGGTTGACCTGACTCTGCACCTAGAGGTCATCTCAGCTACCCAATATATCTGCAATATATAAAAATAAACGGAGTAGTTTCTTAAATAATCTGCCCTGTATGTTAGGCTAGGTTCACATCTGCACTGGGTTCTCATTTGGGTGCATCAGGGGTCCTAAATGACAGAGAGCCAGAACGTTAAAACAGCGGTTACCTACAGACACCGGCAGACCCCATAGACTATAATGGGATGCGTCCACCGCAATGATACTGAAAGCAGCAGAGGGAAAAGTCCGATTTTTGGCAGTTTCTGTGGCGGAGCCTCATACGAATAGCCTGGTACACACATAGATGGATGGATAGATAGATACGATAGATAGATAGATAGATAGATAGATAGATAGATAGATAGATAGATAGATAGATAGATAGGATAGATATGATAGATAGACACTATAGATAGATATGATAGATACGATAGATAGATAGATAGATAGATAGATAGATAGATAGATAGATAGATACGATAGATATGATAGATAGATAGACAGATAGACACTATAGATAGATATGATAGATAGATAGATAGATAGATATGATAGATAGATTAGATAGATACTATAGATAGATAGATATGATAGATACTATAGATAGATAGATTAGATAGATACTATAGATAGATAGATAGATACGATAGATAGATACCATAGATAGATAGATAGATACTATAGATAGACAGATACTATAGATAGATACTATAGATAGATAGATAGATACTATAGATAGATAGATAGATAGATATGATAGATGGATATTATAGATAGATACTATAGATAGATACGTAGTGATAGATAGATAGATAGATAGATAGATAGATAGATAGATAGATACTATAGATAGACAGATACTATAGATAGATACGATAGATAGATAGATAGATAGATAGATACTATAGATAGATAGATAGATAGATACTATAGATAGATAGATACTATAGACAGATACTATAGATAGATAGATAGATACTATAGATAGATACAATAGATAGATAGATAGATACTATAGACAGATAGATAGATACTATAGACAGATAGATACTATAGATAGATACTATAGATAGATATGATTGTAGATAGATAGATAGAGAGATAGATAGATAGATACTATAGATAGATACAATAGATAGATAGATAGATACTTAGATAGATTAGATAGATCGATAGATAGATAGATAGATAGATAGATACTATAGATAGATACAATAGATAGATAGATAGATACTATAGATAGATAGATACGTAGATAGATAGATAGATAGATAGATAGATAGATAGATAGATAGATAGATACTATAGATAGACAGACACACACATATATATTTTCTAACCTTATAGAATGAAGCAGATTTGTGACTTCTCCTTCCATGTGAGCGCGGCAGTGTCACCTGATATAGGATCATGTACAGATTCTCTTCATTAACATATTTGTGGCAGCCCGTTTAATCCCCAGTTAATATCTTACGGATGGAGTGTAACGTTTACACCCTGGAGAATCGGGGATGGCTCTGTTCACAGATGTCAGGGTTCCCGGTGACTGGAGCTGACCTGACAGGCGTGCAGTACCCAGAGATCAATGGTCATGAAATGTCCTTAATTAGCGGAGTATTATGTTTAGCGCCGCCGCAGCGGGCCCACTTATGGGTCACTGATCCAATTAATGGTAAACCTTGATTTTCACACACATTAATGGAATTCACTTTGATGGCTGATCAGACACGACAGGTTTCTAATACCTTCAGCTTTTTTCTTCCTCTTTACTGGATAATCATATTTGTGGAATGGCACTGCGAGGTTTCCAAAGATTAAAGGACGTAACGCCCATCTCAGTAGCTAAATCTGCTCGCCCCTTCTCCACTTACTTTGTTATAATTGCCAACATCGGTGAAAAAAAAAAAACTTTCTTTGGTTGTGTCACAAGCCTGAGTTTTATTTAAAGGGGTTCTCCACTTTGGACAATCTCTACTTTTTAGAAGGGCCCCTTGACAATAAGCTGATCACAAAGCTCTACTGGGACCCCAGCAATGAGCAATAATATGTAAATGTTCAGTTTTGCCTGCAGCACACCCACAGGAGAAATTAGGCATTACACAATGTCCATTCTAATCAGTGGGCTGTCTTTGTAATACAGGACAGGCTGGGACCTCCCTAGTGAGAGACACTCTTTATAACCACTCTCCGAACCTGATAAACAGTGACCCTATATTAAAGGGGTTTTTCAGACTTTGTTAATTGATGACCTATCCTTAGGATAGGTCATTCATTGAAGGTCCAGGACCCTTGCGGATCAGCTGTTTCAAGTAACAAGTGGCATTCCCTGAGCTCTACATCTGATTTACATGCTTATCCCAGCTCAGTACCATTCAAATAAAGGGGATGAGCTGCAATACCAATAACAGCCACTAAACAAATAGATGGCACTGCTTGATTTCCTGTGAAGAGGCTGCAGCGATCAGTATCACACACCAGTCTCTTCATGCAGCTGATCGGCGTGGATTCCGAGTGTTGGACCCCCGCCGATCTTCAATTGATGTCTTGTCCTAATCTAGATCCTCAATTAATAAGACTCTAAATCTAAATTCCTTAATAGAGTGTGTGAAAATCCATTTAAACTGGACATCCCCTTTAACATCCCCCCCATAAACATATTATATGACCATGGGTAAGGCCAGTGATCTTCTCATGGTATCGTAGGTCGATATGTCCAGCTGTAACATATAGTAACTGTATGACATGTGCATAGCTACCCTGGTGTTTGTGCGAATGTGCCATGAAATGGACCTTAAAGTGGGCGGTGCTTATACAAATGTGCCCAAAGTGGGTGGTGCTTATACAGATGTGCCTAAAGTGGGTGGTGCTTATACAGATGTGCCTAAAGTGGGCGGTGCTTATACAAATGTGCCCAAAGTAGGCATTTTTTTGGGTAGGAAAGTATCTTACATTCCCATCTAACAGATGTGTGCGGATCACCCTGAAAACATAGCACATTGTTAGCGGCTGTAATCACAAACCACCAGTGTTGTCGCATACCGCCGCTTCCTGCCGTCCCTTAATTCTCTGTTTGTTATTATACATATTGCAATTATTCTTCGTGTTTTCCGCGACTTTATATTATATGGGCCATAATACTAGGATTCATCCGCAGCTTACAGTAAAGTCATTAGAAGCAAATATGTTTCTATTAAAAAGATCAACAGATGTATTGAGGGGATGAATCACAGACATGACGGGAAAATGTCACAACCACAGGACTGGAGCTGTTTACACCGCAGCGGAATGGGAATTCTTAGTGAACCGGTGCTGTCGGTCATTTAAAGCGGCAGTAACCCTAAACTACAAGAGAACAAATGTTACTCAGATCACACACACAACTATAAGGCTGGAAAGTAAGTCATACCAGTGGATAAGATTATATTGTACTACAGCTGTGATACCATCCCGTGCAAAGGCTCATGGGAAAAGAAATCATTAAAATTGTTGTGAAGTCTGCTTATCTGCAAAATGCATCGGTCTGGTGGTCTGGAAGCCACATATCATCAGCTTTTATAGTTATTGGGGATGCTGAACGTGCTCTCCCATGTCCTACTTGGATAATGCCGAGGCTAGGTTCACACTTGTGCTGGGATCTCCATAGTTTGGGTCTGCCGGAGGACCCGAACGATGGAGAGCCCCAACCGTGGCAACCTGCGGACACCCGTGGACTCTATAGATTATAATAGGGTCTGTCAAGTTTCCGCCATTTTTATACTGAAACCAGCGCAGAGAAAAGTCACAGATGTGAACCTAGCTTAAGGCTGGCCTCGAGTTTCTGTTAGGAGACTTCTCGATTGTGTCTGCCTAAAATTGCCTAAAAGTCCTATACACACAACTTTTTCGTCCAATGCTTTCAGTTTAAAACAACGGGCACCCTGATGCAAGTGTGAACTTAGCGTAAACTCTAAGTACATTTGAGAAGATGTTCTAGCATACTGGCCCCCTTGTCTGGAGCGTGCAGGAGGCGTCTGGAAAAAGGGGAGACCTCCTGACTCCCAAAAACATTGTCAGATCCCCTGAGAACCTCTCAGTGAGCAGATATATGTTATGTATGTGGTGCTGGCACAATGCGTCATTAGATGCCTGGACTCACATTCAGGGGGTATGACCTGAAAAAAAGTAAGGCAAGTATGAGTTGTAGCAGGTGGACCCCAATGTGAAATCAGTAGGATGGCTCCATCTGCCATGTATAGTGTCTTACAGTGGGACAGAGGCCTTTTACATGGCTGATATTTGCCTGAACGACTGTTTGTTTGTGTGACTGATGTTCACAATCGTTGCCTCGTGTAAAGGTGCAGCGGTCCAATGAGGGTTTGTTCATTTGTCATTCATCATGTCTTTTATGATAACACGACAATCATCATTGGGTGACGCCATGTTCCCTCATGTAACCAGACTGTAAGAGGGCACTGACTCTGAGACCACTGAGTCTAGTAGTGCACTGAAGTTTGGAAGGTGAATAGTAGTCCGATCATGTAACTACGGGATTGGTGAGGGGGGCGAGACCAGCTCCCTGCTGCCCTGAAGTGCTGAGACTGCTAGAAGGAAAGACAGGTGTCCTGTGAAGTGAGTCACCGACTTCCAAGTGAGCAGGAGTGTATTTGGACAAGGTGCAATGTCTGACAACAACCGCATGTAGACAAAGCGAGGGCTGTGCCGAAACACTGGGGCATATCTATCAATACTGTCGAACATTGCACAATCCCATTCGTAGTTCTAGACATATTTATAAATCTGTCTCACTTTCCAGTGTGCCAAAATTAGGGCTCGCTTTTCCGATACGCCAATAAATCTGTCTCCATTGCTGTGAACCAAAATTCTGTCTCAGCTGAATCTTCAGCTAAGTTTTGCATCATTATAAAACTTGATATACTTTGCACAAGAAATTCTGTGCCATATTCGGATAGGGGATAAATGTCTGATCACTGGGGGTCTGATCTCCTGATGCCCCCAACGATCAGGAGAATGGAGGACTGAAAGTCCCCCTAAGGCCTCCTTGTGAATGGAGCACCAGTGTGCCCTTGTGACCGGTGCTACATTCACTTCTATGGGGCTGCGGCCGCTGCCAGAGATTACAGTACTAGCAGCCCCATAGAAGTGAATGGAGCGCCGGTCACAAGGGCACACTGGTGCTCCATTCACAAGGAGGCCTTAGGGGGACTTTCGGTCTCCCGTTCTCCTGATCACTGGGGACCCAGTGGTAGGGCCCCTAGGAATCAGACACTTATCCCCTGTCCTGTGAATAGGGTATAAGTGTCCTTAACAGCACAACAACCCCTTTAAGGGTAGATGATCAATATTGCGATCCCAGAAATTATAACAGCAGATTCTGAATCCTGACTCATTTCCAAATATGTCATACCTGAGTGTATCTGAGCTCCCCCAGAACCCCCACCCCCCTTGCCGTTACAGGTCGTTTATTTCCCCCCATTGATCTACATGACATAACTTTTATGTTTTTAGTCCCATTAGTTAACTAGTACGAGACAGCTGCGGAGTTGTCACTGATCCATGGCCCGAGACCAGTCACGGCCCTGGCATTTCAGCCCGTGTCTCTGACCCGCAGTGTTACTTTAAGACTTCTGTGACAGCTACTTGGTCCCCATCTTCGCCTGATATATGAGGTTTTACAGGAGTGTCTATGGCCAGAGTGAAAGAAAAAAAAAGGAAAGAAACTAAAAGCAATTTGTAACAAATTATTCAGTTGCGGAATAAAAACCAGCGGTACATTAAGATAGTTGTGTAACGTGAGATCATCGCATCTAATGGTTTTGTCTGCTGCGGAGAACAAGAGATCCCAATAAAGAAGTCTCCGCAGGACACAAGGGGATGGCTAACATGGCTGACACTAAGCAGACGCGTTGTACATGCCAGCTCTCTAATGAGGCAGAATTGTCTAAGACCAAAGCAGATACATTCCTGCACTGCCTAATAGACAGCTCAGCTCTTGGAAAATGTGTGAACAGCGCTTTGTGAGGCGCTGAAGTGCCCTATAGCACCAGGATAGGCTCCATCCTCGCCGTCATATGGCTCTATCCTTCCTAGGGTGACCCTGCCAAAACTAATCTTCTGCAACCAGGGGTAAGAGATTTAATCAGCGGGAAGATGTCACTGCTTAACACACATGCGGATGAAATAAAACAGCTATCTGGCAGTGAAATATGAGGTTTCTGGAGAAAACCGTCCTCCTTCCAACGTAGTGTGCTCAGCTAAAAGCAATTCCATAGTGTGTGTGTGTGTGTGTGTGTGTGTGTGTGTTATATATATATATATATATATATATATATATATATGTACAGAGTAGTGTTGGTTACCATAGAGTGGGACTATATAACTGAATTCAATGGCACAAGGGATGACGGGGGTTAATATGGATTTTGGCATTTAAACATTTTTTGGCATTTTGCATTAATACATCGATCAGCCATAACATTAAACTAGCATTTTGTTGCCATTGTTCTGGTGCGTAGGAGGACCAGAACAACAGAAAGGTGGACTACTAAAATAGCGGTAAGGCTGGATTCACACTTGTGTAGGAGACTCCGACGCAGAATCCACTTAAAATCGGCACTGGTTTCAGTATAAAACCGGCGGAAACTCTGCAAACCCCATTATAGTTTATGGGGTCCGCAGTTTTCTGCGTGTAACCGCTTTTTAAGTGGACAGGGTCTATGTCTTTCGGGTCCCAGTGCAGACCCAAAGGATGGAAATCTGAACGATAGTGTAAATTGTTTTAAAACTGAAACCGGCAGAGGAAAAATTCCTCCGTGCAGGACTTTTTCCTCTGCCGATTTTTCAGGCCAACACTGCGACAGTCTTCATATTCCCTGCACCAGCAGAGGGTGCACCTTATTTATACCTTCTCATAAATCATGCGCACCGTCTGCCTGGCCGCGCACCGTCTGCCTGGCCGCGCACCGTCTGCCTGGCCGCGCACCGTCTGCCTGGCCGCGCACCGTCTGCCTGGCCGCGCACCGTCTGCCTGGCCGCGCACCGTCTGCCTGGCCGCGCACCGTCTGCCTGGCCGCGCACCGTCTGCCTGGCCGCGCACCTGCACTGAGCTCTATGCCAGCTGTAGCTGCTGTAGATTTTAGGGATCATTTACACCAGTAAACTGTCCTAAATGATAATAAATCTAGCACAACTTTTATGGGTGGGCGTGGTTAGTGCAAAACCGAAAAAGTTGCACATTTTTGCACAAAGACCACAAAAAATAGAGACTTTTTATGCACTGTATGCTAGAAAACTGGCGAGCGTAAGAATCTCAGTGACCGACAAGGGAAATGTAAGAAATAGACAACTGGGTCGGAGCATCTCTATGGAGAATATCTCTGGATATAAACAGTAGGGAGCGGTACAGTTCTCTAAGAAGAATTAGAGGTATTCACACTGTCTTGTACTACAGTGTACAGCAGAGGTATAGGTCAGGAGGATTTTACAGCGGCGTACATCACACATTTTCGTAGATTTCTATCTTTTTTTTTTTTTTTTTTTTTTTTAAACTAGATACATTTGTATAGAATAGTATTCTGAGTAAGGAATACCAATAAGACCTCATTGGTGCTCCTAGTGCCATCTATTGGGAGGAAGCTACCTCCCTTATGGGAGACATTACCCCTTCTGACCCATATAGTTGTCTACAGCAAAAGCATCATATAAATATGGTGTCAATGCAGCGCTCACTATGTGACACTTGTAATACAGTCCATACAACTTGTCGGCCACAGGTACAAGATCATCCCAAATCAGGAGTGGTATGGAAAAAATATACCATCATATAGTGGCGCAACAGAAGTCAAAAGGATACTATTTTGGTCTGTGACAGGTGAATGGTGCCTTACACATATGTTTGATATACTGTATACACCACAAGCTGTATCCTCCAGGCATGGTGTAAATGCAGCGTTACGGCCTCCATTCTCTGATGCTCTGGTTTTGGTTACACCACATCAATGTGCACGAGCCTTTATATGCACTTACAGATATGACAATGTGCCCGGGGTAATAAGCACGTGACACCGGTATTATTGCACGTCTACCTAGTAGACATATGAACTACACGTAAAATCCCGGCCAGTTGTAAAGATGTTAAATTGATAGCAGTTCTGCATGTTTTAGCAATAAGTAATTATCCCGACCTCTCCGCTCTTCAGTCCTCATGTAGTTCATCATCTCCCCTGTCTGCACCCCGTCCTGCGCCAGTTTCTTGTAGCGTAGAGAACACCATTGCTAGGCTACAGCTGATGGAACAATACATTGGAGACCAGGATCCTGCACGATGAAGAAGAAGAAGACAGTCTGTTCAAAGCCAAAATATGATCACACTGCAAGAGAGAGAAAAAGTGTCAATTTTAAGGGGAAACCATTATTTTCGGGCCAGCTGTACTGTAAACTGTTGATAAATTGATTCCCAGAAGAGATGTGGAATGAAGTGGTGAATATCACATCACCGCACAGATATGACCTTGGTAGCGTGTCCAGCTCCTCGGCACCGCTCTCTGGTAATTGTCATAAATGGATGGAGTTGTCTCACGTTCCTCCCATATAATGCACATTGATGAGCTATCAACTGTTCAGGGGCAGAAACTAGGGAACATAAAAATATGAGGTCAGCCTACAGCCATCCAAGGAGAATGATGTATTGTGGTCATGTCATGTCAGGACAGTACTCTGCACCGAAATGTGAAGTGTTCATGTGAGGCTGGGGTCTGCGGGACCCATCAGATGAACATCCTAGTGATAGGGAGCGATGGAACTATTGTAACCATATCATAAATACATATATAGAAGGAATCTTCTTATACAACCTGCAAAAAAGATTGGGAAAAACTCATAATAAGCGTTTTCTACGTCTCTAGCTGCCACATTGTAATATTTTACACCGCTAATAAAGACAGACCCTTTCTGTGGGCCCTGTTAGGGAATATTGACCCCTACAAGTGTGTCTTTTCCTAGGTGTCCCCTTCATTGAAAGGGCACAGATCTGTATCAGACAGCAGCTCATGCCCAATGGCCGTTCATTTGAATTGTCAGCATGTAATACAACATCTATCCTGCAGGGGGTGCTGCAGGGAAATGTAAGACCTGCATGTGCTTCTTCACCCAGATCAGTGGTGATCAGTCGGCCGGCTAGCTTCAGTATATAACTGTTGTCTTGGTATACAAGTATATGACTTGTCTCGGTGTGAAGTTGTTCACATTCTTGGTCAGCATTTTTCTCTTTTCTGGGTGACAAGAAAGGTTCCTGTCATTAGGGCGTCCCAGAGGAGTCGTCCAGTTTTTATACTACCTATATATGTAGTTTTATGGGAGAAAGGGATGTAGTTTTGCATTTGCTGTAATACAATCTTCTATATACAGTACACCGGATACCTCTGAACTTTTTGATGGTCAGAAAGATACTTGTATACTGTATACAGTATATATACTGTCTGCTCCTTATAGTGGTTTTATCACTACTAACACCTGTCCCCTATCCACACGATAAGTTTTGGTGAGAACAGGGGTCCCTGAGGGACCTATATGAATGGAGCAGAGATGCACAGTCATGGCCACGTCTCCATTGACTTCTGTGGGATTTCTAGAATGGTGATCTTCTTCAGTCCCATAGAAGTGAATGAAGTAGTGGTGACATATGCGCAAGAAAACTCCTTTTACATGGGGCCTCCTTCCATGATCGGACATATCCCCTACCTTGTGTTTAGGGGATGAGTGTCAGTACTGAAAAAAAAAAAAAACCTTTTAGGAGCGAATAGAGACTGTCCCTCCAGAAGAGGAATACTTGGGAAATGTGCGGATACTTCTTGGTGCTTTGGACCTCATCATATAAATTTATTGGGGAAATAAATAGCAATAAGAAGTGGCCTCAGAATGCAAAGAAAATGGTGGCCGCTCTGTGCTTACCTGTTAAGGTCCAGGGCACCTTCCTGCTTTACATCGCTGCATTGATGCATTATTATGTATTTTTTATTGTATTTTATGTTTTTTAGCTTACTATTGCTTCATTGTGCTACATAATAATTCTGCTTATTCTCTTTCTGAACTTTTTCTGTGGACATTTTCTTACCATCTACAAAAATATATTTTTTTTCCCCTTAGGCTGGGTGGTTGGATCCTTAGAAATCCTGGGAAGTCCAGCCAGTCTGGTGCGGAGCATTGGGAACGGCATTGCTGACTTCTTCAGACTCCCATATGAAGGTCTCACCCGTGGTCCAGGGGCCTTTGTGAGCGGCGTCTCCAGGGGCACCACATCCTTTGTAAAGCACATTTCTAAAGGTACGACACAATATGTCTTCTACAGATAATATCAGGACATTGCCTATGCCAATATAGCAGGAGCCCTGGTTTTATCAGCTCTTCTGGCTGTATAACACTCTCCACCACATATGTCTGTGTATAATAGCTAGGATCAGATGTGAGGGGTAAGGACATTACACCGTGGGGAATGATGTATGTGGTAGACCTTGTGAATGTCTGGAGGCAGGGGAAAGAGAATTCCAGAGAACTGGTGCAGCACTAGAGAGATCCTGGAGGAATGAGTGACTAGAATAAGAGCAGGCCATAGAAATGTATAGACTGTTCCATTTTATAGCAGATGACATGATGCTATTCATGGGGGATTTTTTACCTTCATCTGGATCAACTGGGCTTAGTATAAACCAGGGTTACTCAATTACTTTTAGTAAAGTCTGCCATCGGATGAAGGTCCAAGTGGAACAGTAGCTGAACATGTCCACTACTTAAATATATTAAGAGGCGTTTCTAACCCTCCCCCTTGGACCCTACCCAGTCCTTTTGTGCCCCATCCATACATAGTGTAACATACAATTATGAGACCTCTTTAGCGCCTCCACAAAGTATAATGTCCCCATAGTGCACACACAGTGCAGTAACCCCAAAGTGCCCCCGGTGGAGGAGTAGGAGGACTGCAGGAAACTTCCTTGTCACCGTATAATGACACTGACAGCATTTAGGAGAAAGACTGATCTCCCGACCGCCGTCCCTTTTGCACTGATGTGTTGGAGTCTTTGCAGTAGGGTCGGCAGCCAACACAGCAGCATAGCCAAAGACATGCTACACCTGTGTAAGCGGCAGGGACAATTATAGATCCCCGCTGCAGCTGCTATATACATCAATGCAAAAGGGATAGTGGTCGGGAGGAAAAGGGGGCAGGGGTCTGAAGTGCTGGCATTTGTAGTCCATCTTCAAACCATGGTGTGCAAGTTATGTACTCCAGGTATTGATCTGGATTGAGATTGATCTTTTCCAACCATGTAAGTATGTATGTATCAGAGGCGTAACTTGGAGTTACTTTCCCCACCTATGCCTTTATATGTACTACATTAAGAGGGTTTTCCAGAACTATGATATTGTGGGTCATAAATATCAGATCTGTGGCAGTCTGACATCCAAGACCCCAGAGATCAGCTGATTCATGGTGCTGCAGTGTTCGGCCTCTTCACTATTTACCAAGCATAGCACCATACATTGTATAGTGGCTTGATATTGTAACTCAGGCCCACTCATTTGAATGGGACTGAGCTGCAGAATGGCCACATGACCAATGGAAGTGATGTCACTGCCTAAGACACAGAGGTGGAGCTCAGCTAAGCATCACAAGCTCTTAATAGAGCTGATCAGCAGGGGGCACCGGCGTAGCATTGTACCAATCTAATATTAAGGGTCGATCCTAAGGATCAGGCTTCAATATCATAGTCCTAGAAAACCCCCTTTAATGCCATCATACAATATCCAGTCTATATACATGGTAAAATTAGGCATCATAAGAAAACCTGTATGGATCAGTGGACATAGGTGGAAATATATATAGTGTGTATGTGTGTTATATATATATATATATATATATATATATATACAGTATAACTAATAATAGAATTCTTATCATAGTATAGTATCCCAGAATTTTACATTAAAACCAGTCCTCAGCCCTGCACTTGTGTCCCCAAATCCACGCTGTGCCAGGGCAGCTGCCTCTATCCTCCGAGGTCCTATAAATGAGGTTATTATGGCCCAAATATATGATCTATAAGCGCCAGGAATAGGATTATCTGGGGAAGTCTCTGGATCCATGGCTGGATTCTGAGGTCCACATGATAACACTCGCTCTATATATTTCATATTCACTCCTGGCTACGATGAAAAATTATTACTAGAACTTGCCAAAGAGGAGATTTCATTTCCACGGAGTGAACCGGTAATAAAAATAATGAATAAATCACAAGTAGAGAAATATTAATATTTCTGTGTGGTCATATAGCAAGAAAATCCCCCACATACCAGCACCATTACATTGTGTCGTTTCATAAAAAGGTTAGATTTTAAGCTTCTATGGGTATATGATACTCATCCACAATATATTGCAAATCCTTATATACATCTTCTGTGGGAGCCTTCCAAAAGCGATGTACTGACACCCCCCTCAGGAGTAATGTGATGCTGGCTGTAGATCCCGCTGCACGTGATAAATGGGGAAACGTTAAGTATATTTCAGTGTTCCTGTGGGCTGTGAGAAATCCTACCCCGGCTGGCCGGGCTGCTGAGTCCTCCTGCAGCAGAAATGTCAGCTATAATATGACATATAGAGGAGGTGAAAGTGTACAGACAGTGACATCTAGTGGGCAAGTGGGGGAACTTGCCGCCATACAATGTGTGTCTATGTATACCTATATAATAATTGGAAGGGCTTTTCATAGGTGAAATAGCTATAAATTGTCCCTATTCTGTTCAGGTACCCTGACCTCTCTCACTAACCTGGCCACAAGTCTGGCGAGGAACATGGACCGCCTGTCTCTGGATGAAGAACATTACAACAGGCAAGAGGAATGGAGAAGACAACTGCCTGATAGTCTGGGAGAAGGACTTAGACAAGGCTTGTCCCGCCTGGGAATCAGTCTGCTGGGTAACGTGTCAATATCTGTCCAATCATTTATTGTTTACTTCCCGGTATTATGTAGCGGTAACATATTCCACAGCGTTGTACAGATACTGTCTGCACTTATACCAGTCTGTGTACACAATCTAATTGTCTACATCTATCTATCTATCTAGCTATCATATATCTATCAATATCTATTGTATCTATCTATCTATTGGTCTATCTATCTTTCTATAGTAAATAATTGAAATCTATTTTATCTCATCTATTCTGTCTCTATCCTCCATCTATTCTGTCTCTATCTATCTATCTATCTATCTATCTATCTACGTATCTATCTCTCTATCTATCTATCTATCTATCTATCTACGTATCTATCTCTCTATCTATCTATCTATCTATCATATCTATCTATCCCATATCTATCTATCTATCATATCTATCTATCTATCTATCATATCTATCTATCTATCTATCCCTATCTATCTATCTACGATATCTATCTATCTATCTATCTATCTACGTATCTATCTCTCTATCTATCTATCTATCTATCTACGTATCTATCTCTCTATCTATCTATCTATCTATCTATCATATCTATCTATCCCATATCTATCTATCTATCATATCTATCTATCTATCTATCATATCTATCATATCTATCTATCCCATATCTATCTATCTATCATATCTATCTATCTATCTATCCATCCCTGTCTCTCTCTCTCACTATCTATCTATCTATCCCTATCCCATATCTATCTATCCATCATATCCTATCTATCTATCATACATCTATCTATCCCATATCTATCTATCTATCTATCTATCCATCCCTGTCTCTCTCTCTCACTATCTATCTATCTATCTATCTATCTATCCATCCATCTGTAGCAGGTGAAGGTGACACCTGTAGATTTCCTGACTCCTTACACATTTCTCTTGCTTATATCTATAAGCCAGCACTTCAGCTGACTATTATTCTCAAGTACTTCCAACTTTTATACATTTTTGGCGTATCCATAGAATATTCCATAAATGATGGATAGTCGCAGGTCGCACCTCTGTTCCCCGGCCGTCACCCTCTCATACGGTTCTTTCTGCAGCTCTTTCGGATTTAATTGGAAAGTCTGGTTTGTATAGAGAGTGCAGGGGCTGAAAATCCAGTGGTGAGACAACCATCAGGCATATACGTCATGTGTGAACTGTGCCTTATAACTGCATAGTAATAGGATGGCAAAACAGCCAGCGATGCGTTGTACGTGTACCAAGTCACAGAAGGCTTAAAATTACGTAATGGAAAATTCTAAGTTTTTGGCGTTTTGCTTGAACACGGAGACAGCGTTGTAGCGGGGCAGTGGTGTGTTTTATCATTGTAGATCATTGAAACTGAAATATTCTTTATAGTGATGCCTGACACTGACACCTGACACTTTCTCATGCCCACGTACCCACACACGGGCAGGTGAGTGAGGATATCCTGGGGTGACTACGGCCACCGCTTAACCCTTTCATTGCATTTTTGGTAGTTCTTATTATAGGGGCTCTCGTACTGTTACACATGGCTGTAGCAGTGCGGGCTTCAGACTTACAGGCCTAGAATTGTTAAAAACCTTCAGTATTTAGTCCATTATAAAAGCAGGATGGTAAAAAAGATGAGTATTTTACCAGCAATGATACCCAAGTAGCTTTAAGAAATATAAAAGGAGGTGTCACCATTTTCTGAAACTAAAGTGACCCCCCCACCCCCCGCTCTCCCTTACTAAGGTCAGCCATATATGTTACATAGCTGTCGAGTGAATGCCCGTTTGGCTGACAGCCATCTTCTCTTGTCCTCCATAGACTTGTACAGTCAGCTCAGCCGAGTGTGCGTGTGTTCTTAATAGGGACTGGGGAGTATCAGCTGCTGCCAGACATTTATCTTTCTGAGAACAGAAGGATTTTTATTAAAGCTCCAGAGTAGACAGCCTCCTAAAGAAAAATCAGAAACCACCTGACATCATGTGCACAACTTTGTGGTCGGGTCGCTAGGTTCACACTAGCTTTTGGCTCTCTGTCATTCAGGTCCATATGGGGACCCAAAAGAAGGAGAACCTGTCTGCTAAAAAAAGCAGTTACCCACTAACACCCATGGACCCCATAGACTATAATGGGGTTTGCCGGGTGTCCGTCAGATTTACGCTGGTTTTATACTGAAACTGGCGGAGAGAAAAGTCCTCCATGTAGGACTTTTCTCTCCGCCAATTTTAGATGGAATCTGCGGCAGAGACTCCTACATATATGAGAACCTAGCCTAACCTGTGCATTACTTTCCTGCCTATAACACGGGGTCCAGAAATGCAAAAAATTGAAAACACCCACAAGGGTTGTTGTTGTCCTCCTTCATCCTAGCAAAGGAATAGGAGTTCTCATAGACTTGTATGAAGACTCATCTGACAAGACACTCAGAGCTTATGCCCTGGATATAGGAAAGTCTGGCTACAACGCCTCTGTCCTCTCCTTACGTCCGTCCCTTACTCTTTCATTTTGTTCCCATTATCTTTTACATATTATATTATCTTTTTTGCTTGTATGTCCTCCTTGGAGTGTTCTCGTTGCCCTGTGCTCCATTGGATGCGTCTAGAACAGACCCATCTATGTATTCAGTGTGGAGGGAGTTCCCCTGGTGTAGCATTCATCGGCCATGTTGTGCCCATCACTCATAGCCTATGTACTCCACTACTCCTGGTTTTCAGCATTTTCTTTATATTATTCCAGGTTAGTATCAGCTTAGATTCCTAGCAGGTAGTTCTGGTAAATTCTTGGTTAGCCCACCTTTGGTGCGGGTGTATCTGCAGTAGTCACAGCCGTCGGCCTGCGCTGGGTCTCATCGCTCGGCGGTGCAGGGTGTATATGACTTTTGCTCTCCACTCAAGTGTAATGGAGTCTCCTCCATCAGCACGCAGGATGAGCAGAATTTATTGTCCAGACCTTGTCCTGCTGTATGCCGTGGTGTAAACATTTCCGTGACTATATCCTTATTCACACTTTGATCTACACTTCCATTACAGGTACACATTAGAAAATGCTCCTAATTTATACCTAGCATATAGGTCAGTTGTGGTGTGACAAGTCTCACTATGCTGAGGTACGAGGCTCTGGTTACCCCCTGCCTCAGCCTAGACCCCATTTCCCCCACATCGCTGTACTCTATGACGTGGCAGGATATTCTAAGACAATGATTGATTCTCTAGAATTAACTATATGAAGATGAATTAACTTTGGGGACGGTTTCTGGCGCTCTGCTTGTTTGTGGTGTGTTCTTTGTTGGTGTTGGCTCCAGGAGAATACTGACATGCGAGCACGTATGGTATGTACACATGTACTGTATCTTGTTGTACTTCATGTGACACGAGCCGCGTTTTTAGCTGCGGTCTTTCATGAGCTTCGTTCCATGATCTTAAGGATGCGAGATCAAAGCGACCAGAGACATTCCATGGGAAAAGGTCGCAAGAGATGACTCTGTAAGGATTTGTAGACTTTCCTAATATGTGGTACGTTGGTCCTGAAATTGCAACCACAGACCTCAAAAAGGTCCCCAGAGGAAGTGGTGAAATGTTACATGTTGGGCCAGAAGTGCTGGAAGTGATTTACGTTCTAGCATCCAATGATGTGGGTAGTGTCATGTGATAATCCCGGCAGATTCCACCGGGAGGTTCTGGTGAGGTTAATCCCAGGATCACAGCAGTACAATGACCTCTGTCGCACAAAATGGAGATATCATTGTCTGTTCGCTGATACAATAGCAATGGATGGAGCTGCTTTCTAGTATTCTATAGAGGATTTTACAGCACCTGCATCCTCTGCCATGTTGTTGTATTGCTGGGGAAGTGTGGTTGGGCATGACCAGAGGGATGTGCCAACAAGACACTTGGGCAGAATCTTTAGATACAGGGACAGCCAGAACTATAGTAATACAAAGGTGTGGTATAAGTAAGTGTTAAAATGCATTACTGTTTACAAAGTGACTACAACTACAATTTGGAGTGCTAATACTTCATACCTAGTGGTGCTATACCGCAAACATAAATAGTAGTGCTATACTGTACACATAGATAGTACTGCTATACCGCAAACATAAATAGTAGTGCTATACTATACCGTACACATAGATAGATAGTAATTTTATACTACAAACATAAATAGTAGTGCTATACCGTACACGTAGATAGTACTGCTATACTGCAAACATACATAGACAGTACAGCTATACCGCAAACATAAGTAGTAGTGCTATACTGTACACATATAGTACTGCTATACTGTAAACATAAATAGTAGTGCTATAATGTACACATAGATAGTACTGTTATACCGCACACATACATAGTACTGCTATACTGCACACATAAGTAGTAGTGCTTTACATGCACATTGATAGTACTTCTATACTGCACACATAGATAGTACTGCTATACCGTAAACATAAATGGTAGTGCTATACTGTAAACATAAATAGTAGCGCTATACCATACACATAGATAGTACTGCTATACCGTTAACATAAATAGTGCTATACCATACACATTGATAGTACTGCAATACTGTACACATAGTACTGCTATACCGTAAACATAAATAGTAGTTTCATACCGTACACCTAGATAGTACTGCTATACCAGAAACATAAATAGTAGTGCTATACCGTAAACATAAATAGTACTGCTATACCATACACAGATAGTACTGCTTTACCGCAAACATAAGTAGTAGTGGTATACCCTACACATAGATAGTACTGCTATACCGTAAACATAAATAGTAGTGCTATACCGTACGCGTAGCTAGTACTGCTATACCGTAAACATAGATAGTACTTCTATACTGCAAACATAAATAGTAGTGCTATACCGTACACATAAATAGTACTGCTATACCGTAAACATAGATAGTACTGCTATACCGTACACAGATAGTACTAATATACCGTAAACATACATAGTACTGCTATACTGTAAACATAAATAGTAGTGTTATACCGTATACATAGATAGTACTGCTATACCGTAAACATAAATAGTAGTGCTATACCGTACACAGATAGTACTGCTATACTGCAAACATAAATAGTAGTGGTATACCGTACACATAGTACTGCTATACCATAAACATAAATAGTAGTGCTATACCGTACACACAGAAACCAAAAACATACCGTACACAGATAGTACTGCTATACCGTAAACATAGATAGTACTGCTAACTGACATTCGGTACACAGATAGTACTGCTATACCGTAAACATAAATAGTAGGCAACCGAACACAAAAAAGCAACGAAAAAAAAATAGTAGTGGTATACCGTACACATAGTACTGCTATACCATAAACATAAATAGTAGTGCTATACTGTACACATAGATAGTACTGCTATACCGTAAACATAGATAGTACTGCTATACCGTACACAGATAGTACTGCTATACCGTAAACATAAATAGTACTGCTATACTGTAAACATAAATAGAAGTGTTATACCGTATACATAGATAGTACTGCTATACTGTACACATAGATAGTACTTCTATACTGCAAACATAAATAGTAGTGCTATACCATACACATAGATAGTACTGCTATACTGAAATCATACATAGATAGTACAGCTATACTGCAAACATAAATAGTAATGCTATACCATACACATAGATAGTACTGCTATACCACAAACCTAAATAGTAGTGCTATACCGCACACATGGATAATACTGCTATACCGCAAACATAAATAGTAGTGCTATACCGCACACATAGATAGTACTGCTATACTGTAAACATAAATAGTAGTGCTATACCATACACACAGATAGTACTGCTATACCACAAACATAAATAGTATTGCTATACCGTACACATAGATAGTACTGCTATACAGCAAACATAAATAGTAGTGGTATACCGTACACATAGTACTGCTATACCATAAACATAAATAGTAGTGCTATACTGTACACATAGATAGTACTCCTATACCGTAAACATAGATAGTACTGCTATACCGTACACAGATAGTACTGCTATACCGTAAACATAAATAGTACTGCTATACTGTAAACATAAATAGAAGTGTTATACCGTATACATAGATAGTACTGCTATACTGTACACATAGATAGTACTTCTATACTGCAAACATAAATAGTAGTGCTATACCATACACATAGATAGTACTGCTATACTGAAATCATACATAGATAGTACAGCTATACTGCAAACATAAATAGTAATGCTATACCATACACATAGATAGTACTGCTATACCACAAACCTAAATAGTAGTGCTATACCGCACACATGGATAATACTGCTATACCGCAAACATAAATAGTAGTGCTATACCGCACACATAGATAGTACTGCTATACTGTAAACATAAATAGTAGTGCTATACCATACACACAGATAGTACTGCTATACCACAAACATAAATAGTATTGCTATACCGTACACATAGATAGTACTGCTATACAGCAAACATAAATAGTAGTGCTATACCATACACATAGATAGTACTGCTATACCGCAAACATAAATAGTAGTGCTATACCGTACACATAGCTAGTACTGCTATACCGCAAACATAAATAGTAGTGCTATACCATACACATAGATAGTACTGCTATACCGCAAACATAGATAGTAGTGCTATACTATACACATAGTACTGCTATACCATAATAATAAATAGTAGTGCTATACCATACACATAGATAGTACTGCTATACCGTACGCATAGATAGTACTTCTATACCGCAAACATAAATAGTAGTGCTATACCGTACACATAGATAGTACTGCTATACCGCAAACATACATAGTAGTGCTATACCATACACATAGATAGTACTGCTATACCATAATAATAAATAGTAGTGCTATACTGCACACATGGATAATACTGCTGTACCACAAACATAAATAGTAGTGCTATACCATACACATAGATAGTACTGCTATACTGTAAACATATAGTAGTGCTATACCGCACACGTAAATAGTACTGCAATTCTGCACACATACATGGTGCCACTGTACCATGATACAAACACATATACATAATACACACAAACTGCACACACATACTTAAACACATTGCACATACTTACCACTCCTGCAGAGCTGTCAACTGCCAGTAGTGAAGAGGGGCCGTGGTTATCAGAGGACAGAGGTCCAGATTTACTACTGCGGTTACAACTAGACATTGGTACATCTAGTTTGGGATATTTTGTTTTTTTTACAATTTGCTAGACAGATGGATGTGGCTTAAATGCACCAAAATTGTGTGGTAAAAGTCTGGCTCAGGTGGTATAAATGCAGACTAGACAGTCTAAAGATGTGCCAGAATTATCATCCAGCATCAGCCACTGCGATAACCTGGCACATTTTCAGACTGTGCAAGTTTACACTAGCTATTAGTAAATCAGGGCCATTGCCTCTCTTCAGCTTCTCTCCTCCTTCTTAGGTCCCATGCACACAACCAAGTGTGCTTCCGATGGGCCAAGTTTGCAGTGGAATATACTCGGATGACACGTGAAGTTATGCATTCACCTCTGTGGGGCTTCTGATCCTTTCTGTTCCAATGATACATAGCAGGATAAGACCTGCTCAGTAATCATCCGTGTTATCAGAATGGAATGGACTGGAAGCCCTCATACACGTGAATCGGGTATCATCCAAGAGCATTCTGCTGCAAACTTGGCCCCACGTCGGAAGCACACTCGGTCATGTGCATGGGGTCTTTTATCTATCCTGACAAAGCTGCTACCTGAATCAGGTTACAACAGCCATAGAAGCTTTGGCTGTTGTAACTTACAATACAGACAGAAAAGGGAGAGGGAAGGCAGAACTACCAGAATAAGGCCCATATCCAGTCCTCCCTCCCTGCCTGACTGGTTGTGATTAGACGTATATTCCCTATAGGGGGCTGGATACATATGGTTTGTGGTAAAACCCCTTCTTTTGCTCCTATATGTGCCTTGTTACGCAAACTGATCCTCTTCAGTTCATTACACTGGGGATTTCTGCCTTTTAGCCCTGGCTAGGGGACAGTATGACATCTAATTCTGCCCTTATAGATGACTTGGGGGTGATAATAAAGAGGTCATAGTCATCTCCTTCACACGTACACTCATCCCGTGTATGGATTTCACTTCACATGACCCTACTTTACCACTAAAGGGATTCTAAGTGTAAAAACTAACATGAGACTTTGGCTGCGTACTCCGCACGCCTCCTGGTGACCTCAGTGTGAAGCCAGGACACTGCATAGCCTACGATTATGTGTGCTCAGTTATTAGCCCCGGGGGTCGCTGCGCGTCCAGATCTCTCCTAATCGCATTCTATTCAATCTAATATAGATGACCCTAATTAGGAATCCAGAACAAGGCCCGGGATGAGTGATGAGGTAGGTACAAGCGTGAGAACAGCCATCTTTATGAAGCCCCCACGTATTGTATTGCGTACGCTCCAAAGCAAACAGCGGCCGTAGATTCCCCATTGATGTCTACAAGCATGATGCACAAGCAGAAATATTCTAGTGTTATTGGAGATAGCAGGCCTGGCCGTGTCACTGACAGATTGTTGAATGTCACCTCCATCTACAAAAGCCTTTTAAATCTCCATAGTCCAAAATATCTCAGGAAAAACGAGAAGAACAGCAAAAAAAAAAAGCAATACCATTAAATTGCCGGGAATGACTGCGTCCCATGGTAAAGTTAATATTCTCTCCTTCACTCCAAAGAAATTAAGTGTTTCAGTCCCGGCCACAACGTGATCGGATTTCATGAGGTCTATTGGTTTTTAAACAACAAAGGCCATAAAGACAGAAGTAAAAATATATGTCATGTATTGGCCGCAGCAGATACTGTTATGTCATTCAGGGGATGAATAATGTGCTCTCCGCAGCAGAGCCGGCAGGTCAGGAACAGGGACAGAACATTCATCACACCAATGAATGATGGGGGTTGTAGTCCGTGCAGAAATCTAAATACAGGGCTGTAGTTGTTACACTTAAAGAGAATGTATCACCATTTTTTTTATCTTTATTAAAACCAGATAAAATAGTAAAATATATCACTATTTTCTAATCCGTGTATTTTTTTTATTCTAATTTTTTTACATGATTATGAGGCGGCCATCTTGCCTTAGAGTCTCCTCTGCTGTGTTAACAGCATTTAGTAATATGCTTTACAGCAGTCCTATGGTCATGGGCTGCAATAGTCACAGAGGTCTATGGGAGAGACTAGAGACATACTCTATGCAAGGAGGGGAGTAGATAAGCTGCAACATCATCTATTGTCAGTAGTGGATGTAATGATAGGTCAGTGCTGTTATCCATAGAGGTGTTATTTTCCATTGTAATTCTGTCTGTGATCTAAATAAGGTGATTGCGCCAAAGGAAACCCCTACAGATTTAGGAAGTGCTGGTCTGTAATTAGGCTTAGTGGCCAGAGTGAAAATTACAGGATTTACATAATTGATAAGGTTGGATGGAAGTCCAATCTATAACCCTACAGTGTTGATCCAGAGGAAGGCAAAAAAACACAAAAAAAAAAAACCATGAGGCTGATGCCAACTGTCCCATGTCAGGGAAAAAAAAATTCCTTCCTGACTCCAACTCCAGCAATCAGTATAAAACCCTGGATCAACTTGTATTTACCAAGTGCCCATAATATTTTTCCATTCATGAACGACATCCAGGCCCTTCTTGAACTTGCACAATTAATCCACCATCATCCTGTGACAGCGAGTTCCATGGTCTCACCTCTCTTACAGTAAAGAATCCCACCTTTAACCATGGCAGTGGTCCAATTTCCTCCGTCACTCTATTTACTCTCTCTTACTTGAAGATCCCCCATACTGTATATACCTGGTTTTAGTATAAATAATTTCAAAATCTAGCACTGATTCAATTACTGATATATTTTATAGTGTATGGACCACCTTTATCTGTTACAAAGCTCCAAATCCCCTACATAGGCATAATAGTTAAAGAGACAATTTTTTAATCCAGGGCTGTAGGTCCTGCAAGTCCTTCACCTTGAAGTTCCTTCTGCTCTTGGCATTATAGCCCACACATACAGATTATGATGCTCCCCTGTGGCCCCACACACAGTATAATGCTCTCTAGTGGCCGGCAGACAGTATAATTCTCTCCAGCGCCCACGCACACAGTATAATGCTCTCCAGCGTCCACGCACACAGTATAATGCTCTCCAGTGCCCCCACACACAATATAATTCTCTCCAGCGCCCACGCACACAGTATAATTCTCTCCAGCGCCCACACACACAGTATAATGCTCTCCAGCGTCCACGCACACAGTATAATGCTCTCCAGCGTCCACGCACACAGTATAATGCTCTCCAGTGTCCACGCACACAGTATAATGCTCTCCAGTGCCCCCGCATACAGTATAATGCTCTCCAGTGCCCTCGCACACAGTATAATGCTCTCCAGTGCCCTCGCACACAGTATAATGCTCTCTAGTGCCCACGCTCACAGTATAATGCTCTCTAGTGCCCACGCTCACAGTATAATGCTCTCTAGTGCCCACGCTCACAGTATAATGCTCTCTAGTGCCCACGCTCACAGTATAATGCTCTCTAGTGCCCACGCTCACAGTATAATGCTCTCTAGTGCCCACGCGCACAGTATAATGCTCTCCAGTGCCCACGTACACAGTATAATGCTCTCCAGTGCCCACGCACACAGTATAATGCTCTGCAGTGCCCACGCACACAGTATAATGCTCTCCAGTGCCCACGCACACAGTATAATGCTCTGCAGTGCCCACGCACACAGTATAATGCTCTGCAGTGCCCCCGCACACAGTATAATGCTCTGCAGTGCCCACGCACACAGTATAATGCTCTCCAGCTACTGCACACACAGTATAATGCTCTCAAGCGCCCATGCACACACAGTATAATGATCCCATAGATCTTCTATGCAAATAAAAAAAATAATACTTACCAATCCCTGTCCCCTTAGAGTTCTCTGGAGAATGCTTAATGCAGCTGACTTGTGCCAAGCCTGTGTCTTGAGCTAGAATTGACATTGGCATATGTGGCCATCTTGTCATGTGACAGCGTGTGTTGGGCCTGTACGCTTTTTTTTTTTTGCTAAAGAGGCAGCACAGCATTGGGGCTGTACGTAAACGGTGCCATGACATCACCACCTAGAGCTGAGCAGTGCAATTTATTTCATCCCATCCCAGCTACATTAATACAGATTGAACCATTTCACTATGGGACGCTGTGTCATGTGATCACCAGTCTGAGCACCAGTTTTAATGCGTGCTCTCCTGTGTGTAGAACTAGTGAAGTGGATTACATCATCACCTATCAAAGACTCTCCTGGCCGCTTTCTGACACCTCCCATGTCTACCCTCCTTGTCTCTTTGTATATCCCTCCAGTACTGCTAAACATACCATTTGTCGCTTAGCTAAGGTAGTGGAAACGCAGTGATATAATGAGTCCATATACGCGATCACTAGTGCACTGTCTACTATCTGCTGTGTGCAGAGTCTCTGTGTACAGTATCCTTTAGACTCAGAGCAGATCAAGTGCAGGGTAATAAAACTTCACCACAGAAGGATCATGGGAAATGTAGTCTGCATTAGGGAAAACGTATCAGAGGGAAAGAAACAATCAAGATGGCAGGCAATCCATAAATGGCACATCAAATAAAACCGCTATACACAAGGCCCTGATTAAGAATAGCCTGTGCTGCACTATATAGGCAGAAAGTGTTTTTCTAGAGTGCTTCTTTAATTCGCACAGAACCTTGGACCTACATGTAACATGGTGATGAAGGAGGACATTCCCTTTAAGCAGTCTAAAGCTTATAACATTGTATTATTGTTTCAGGTGCAATCGCTGGCATTGTAGATCAGCCCATGCAGAACTTTCAGAAAACGTCCGAGGCTCAGGCTTCTGCTGGACACAAGGCCAAAGGGGTCATCTCTGGCGTGGGGAAAGGAATTGTTGGCGTTTTCACAAAGCCAATCGGAGGAGCAGCAGAATTAGTGTCACAGACAGGATATGGTAAGTGGCACAGCATTCGGGGGACTTACCGGACACTCACAAACCAGTCACAAATTTCATAAAAAAAAAAAAAAAAAAAAAATCTGTGATATACCTTTAAGAAAGGAGCAAAAACTGCAACAATCACTGGATCTCCCATAAAGTTACATGAGCTGTCACCAGCCCATATCTGTGTATGTACATACTGTATATGAAGTACATTTCAGTGCAGGGGATAGTGGAGAAGGGATTGTCAGAAAACAGTTATGTTAGTAGAAGCCATAGGTCGGCCTAGAAATGTATGTTTCTAGAGCACATTTAAGACTGTGGATATTGGGAATTAATCTAATTGACTTGGGTGGCGCAGTCTAGGAAACTGTTGCAGCTCCAGAAAATCTGATAA
The DNA here is from genome assembly GCA_947044405.1 of Leptodactylus fallax. Lineage (NCBI taxonomy): Eukaryota > Metazoa > Chordata > Amphibia > Anura > Leptodactylidae > Leptodactylus > Leptodactylus fallax. The sequence continues at coordinate 5,055,448 of CAMRHE010000057.1, forward strand.
GCATTGGTTGTATGTCTTCTATCTCCTTTACCTGTGCACTATGGGACGTTCAGTCTGTATACACACTGCGCTTTATTCTGGACTTTTTCTTTTCACGCTGTGAGCCTGCTCTCACAGGAACATGGCCCCAACAACCCTTCTGACTCCGCTTACTCTGCTGCTCTATCTTATGGAGGTTCTCACTTTTCTCACACCCCGAGACCTGAGAACATGCCTGATGAAGGAGCAGCAGGTATCCTTCTGTCACCACAAGGCACTGTCCAGGTCATTTCCCAAGTACCTTTATTTACCTTCCGCTATTTTGAGGTCCACACCCTCAGACTCTTCCACATGTTCTCCTTCTGTGTGACCATTGTTTGCCGCCCCCTGATCAAACTCTATCAGTTTGTAGATCACTCTTTTTGCCTGGCTTCTCATTTCCTATCTAGTGAAATACCACCTCTCATTTTGAGTGGCTTTTCATCCTTTAATAGACTCTCCTCCACCGAATTCAGCACAGCTGGGAATTTTTCTCTAGCCCCCACCATTCCTGAGCAGTCAGGGCAGTTAGTTTTGGTTCTTGAAATGCTAACTAGACTCTCTAATGTCAAGTGGGTGGTGTCAGGCAGAAGCAGGCAGGGAGGTGTGACTTTGAGCTCTGACATTGCCTCCTCTGATTGGAGCTATGAATCACGCCCCCTTGTCTGCTCCTGCCCGACACCACCCACTAGACAGTCTAGTTAGCATATCAGGCACCAAAACTAACAGCACTGATTGCTCAGGAATGGTGGGGACTAGAGAAAAATTCCAACTGTGCCAAAATCAGTGGCGGGGAGTCTTAAAGGATGCAAAGAGCTTAAGTTGACGGTGCTGGTAAAAGGTCCCAATTAACATACCCAGTCTTCCCATCGGCCTCCCAGCTTCCATCATAAACCTCTCCGGGCCTTTCTCAACTTACTAATTGAATCCCGCAGCGCGAGCCTTCCCTGCCCCATACACATTAGATAGTGGGTCGGTTCGGCTGACATTTATATATCGGGTATGACCAGCTTTAGTTATTTCTTCAGTACGGGGGTGGGTGTCTATAAATACTTGGCGTCAGTTCTAGCAGAATTGGACAAGGATCTGTCTGTCATCTTAATGTGAGTGACGCGGTCTGTAGCGGTGAGCGATATATGGCTGGTGATAATGGAATTAGGGAGTAGAGCGCAGTAAATTCTGAGACCGATTACATTTCAAGCTGTGCATTAAACTCTTCCTAATGTACGTGAAATCCATGAGCAAATGTTACTTTTTTCCCCTATTTAAATCTTTACGAACTGGGATGTATATTTCACAGTGGAAAAACCAGTGCACGTCCCCTCCCATCTCCGCAGAACATATTCTCCGTGTCTGGCGTTCCAGGGAATTCATCCCCCATAAAAGCATTTTATAGGATCGCTGAAGGTTTTACAAACCACTAATTCTTGCAGTAATGACCATGCCTCATTTATTAAACCTTTACAAGCCATCACAATGCGCACATGTTGTCTCCTCTTCTCCTCTCTGAGACCTGTTTAAATAGTTCTCGCAGTCGCCCTGCACTCGCTGGCACCCGCTGCCGCATCCCCGAAACCACATGTCTCCGGAGGGCTCATAAACCTATATGTATCGATGTTTAACAGCTGGATTAAGTAACTTCTCTATAAATACTGTATCTAGGCAAACTGTTTGTTTTTTCAATTTTACCATCCATGACACGTACGGAGAAGAATTTTCTTTCTAAGGGAGGACGGTAACTTCAGGCTGATTCCTTCTCTTTCTGCGGGGCTTGTAAACGATGTGTGTGATACCCGGCGGACATGGCCGGCTCTCAAGAGTATTAGGTTTCCTCTAATTGCTAATACAAGGTTGCCTTTCAGACATTCATTTGCTTGGATTTAGACTAATGCAACATCATTAGGTTTAAGTGCACGGCCATTGCATTTCAATGTTACATGTTGCAGAAGTGGCTTCCAAAGAAATGACCTCATTGGGAAGGACTTTGGGGCTGAATATGGAGCTTTGTATAAAGATACACTGCATGTGTAATATACTGCTCACTGTAGAATTGTGTGTAGCCCTTTAAGACTTTCCGTAGCATTATTGCGGTCCCTGTCTCTTGGCATTATGGTATAGGGTACAAAGGATGTGGAGGGTTAATGTGCTCTAACATGACGTGTGTCCAGTCTAAGTGTCACTGTCTCTGTTCCTCCTCCAGGGATATTACATGGGGCCGGACTCTCTCAGCTTCCTAGACAGCGTTATCTGCCCAGCGACCTGCAAACCCAGAATGCACCCAACAGTCACGTGAAATATGTCTGGTAAGGTTATTCATGGTGATCTTGGCCTTAGTGGCACTATGGGCATGTAGGATAGGCACCCATAGCAGCCTATCACATCCTACTGCACAGACGTGTCCACCATTGCCTTTGCATTAATTTGCAGTTTTCACAAAACAAATTTCAATGCAATTTTGCAACTTGTTAGCAGATCCCTCGACAGGCTGCAACTCACTACATATCCACTAGGTGGCCTCACATATAGGATATAGATCTTGTGACAGAATATCATGAGAACATGTTTGTTTCATTCTGGTCCTCCAACACCAGACTTATTGGGGTATGTTGAGCCAACAGGAAGGTAAGGAGACATGTGTACCTCTGTGTTATGTCTTCAGTGCCATACAGAGGTCTACTATGATGTATTCTCTCCCCCATACATTGCTAATGGTGTTTTATAGAGAAAACATAACAGTAGGAACCATCTTATTGCACCATACAGGCTCGTGAGTTCGTATATAGCAGGGGTAGGCAATTATCAACCCTTCAGCTGCTGTGGAACTACAAGTCCCAGCATGCAGAATTGCTGCGCTCTTCTTGGCGCTACCTATAAAAGTGAATGGAATATGCTAGTTGTATTACCACAGCAGCCGGAGTGCCGAAGGTTGCTAATCCCTAAGGAATTAGACATGTCCGTGCTGTCCTGTGAGTCCATCAGAAGACTGCGGACACTTGTTATGGTATAATGCATTCTACCCATAGGACAGCAGGATGACAAGGGGCAGGGACCCCAAGGAAAGGCGGATCTCCACTGACTATCCTGCTTTGTATTCTTTCTTCATTTCACAAGAGAAAGTTCTGGACAGACTTCCATTATAATAATACATTATGGAGTCTTAATGCAAGTACTGTGCCAAGATAAGTTCACATTACTGCCTAGGAAAAGATGGCACCACAAGTGCCTGAACAGAATCTTACATAGACTTGTGACATAGTCTAAGACTCCATCGCTAAGTCCACTGAAAATTGGTTTCAGTCTAAAAACTATGGACACCTGCGTTATAGTAAGTGGGGTCCGCCGGGGTCTGTGTGTTACCGCTATTTTAGCGGGACGTTTCTCCATTGTTTGAGTCCCCCGACGGACCCGAACAACAGAGATGCAACGTTCATGTGAAACTAGTGTAAGACAATTCTGTGTTCAATGAGTTGTTAGAAGACGTCTTTGCATAACCCATTTATTTCTTGACATGTACCTCCAATTATAAAACCACTTTTCATAATTGAACAATTCAGGAGAATATAGTTACTTTACATAGAAGGCTATGGAGAGGGGAGGGGGAGGCTGTTGGTAAAACATACAAATAACTGCTGCTGCTAAACTGTAGTACCGGAGCTGTGCTGACACTGCTGTATCTTCAGGATAAGCCTGTACAACTGCACAGAATGAGGCAAAAAAACAGTTAACAGCCTTCTCGCCCCTCCATAGACTTCTATGTGTGAGATGAGACAGATTCTATATAGATAAGTCTGAAGATAAGCAATAGGAGAGCAGACTAGTACATGGAGAAGGGAACAGATGTCTTTAATAAGATATATGACAAAGTTTCTTATTTTCACTTGTACTATTCATTTATGAGAAGTGGTATTATAAGTAGAGGTGCACTATAAGTACCACAAGAGCTATCTGCTGAGTGGCTTCTAGTAACATAGTTTATGTACATCAGGGATCTTGAGAGATTGATCTCATGTGAACATGAGGCTGCAGCGCTATTACATATATGATATATTATTTATGATGCTGAATTCTTCTGCTCTCCAGGAAAATGCTGCAGTCTTTGGGTAGGCCGGAGCTGCACATGGCTCTGGACGTGGTCATTGTCAGCGGCTCTGGCCAGGAGTATGTTGGCTGCTTGTTGCTCACGTCAGAGGTTCTGTTTGTGGTCAGTATCAGTGAGGACACCCAACAACAAGCCTTCCCTGTCACCGAGATAGACTGTATGGAGGACCAGGCCTCAGAGAACTGTCTCCTGGTGCAGCTCAAGCAGCAGCCCGTCTCCAGCGAGCTGGAGGTAAGTGTCACGGTTATCCCTGCTCTAAGCCCACGTGGGGGCAGCACGCACATATATATACTGTATATAAATATAGTTACCTATGATATGTAGAGAATTAATACAATATTTCACCCCACTTTTTCCTTCATACAAGCACAAGTTGCAGGTGATGTATCCCGAGTTCAGCTCTTCAGGTATCTAAGGTTTAGATACATCATATTGTCTTGTACAGGAAGTGATTTATGGTCCATGAATGGCATATTCTTTTATCTTATTATTTATACATCTTCCCATTATCCTTCTTATAAATATCTGGTTACTCCAATGGGACCTTAGCATAGGTCATCAGTATTGGCCTCCCAGAAACCCCACCCATCAGCTCAATGAAGGTGCCATGTACCCTTCATTGTTCAGTCAGTAAGAGCACCACTTGTACAGCTCTGGTTGTGCATGGTACTGCAGGTCAGCCCCACTTATGTCTGATCCCACCAGTCAAATGCCCTCCATATTGAAGAGTAACTAAGGTGTGAAAAACTTTTCACATCCAAAAGCTTTCCATCAGCGGTGGTCTGGATCCTGAGAATAGGGGGCAGAAGCGCTCATGAGTCCGGTGTTCCTTTGGCTGAGTCTGGCTGTGGATGACTGTTTCTTGGAGAGGTCCAGTGTACGGACTCCTATGGGCCACTATACCCCCTGCCCACATCTTTAGATCAGAAGGGCATTACAGATCACAGCTGAAGGGACACCGAGCTCAGCTGCGCAGTTTTACCTTTAGTTTCTGAGATCATTGGGGGTCTCAGTACCCAGACCCCCATAAATCAAAACATACACTGACATATGGCTGTGACATGAAAGCCGTTACCTACATTACTAGCACACATGAACAGTAAGTGTGTCATGATCTTCTCTCTCTCACAGTGTGATGGGACCAGAGAGCGCCTCTCTGAACAGCAGTACAGCCGACTGGTGGACTACGTGACAAAAAGTTCCCCTCACCTGATCCCCAGCCAGTCCTCACTCCACATCGCTGCCCAGGTAGTAGCAGCAGAACCACCGCCGTCCAACATAAAGACTTACCAGTTCCTGGTGGGGGCCGCGTTCGCCAGAGTCTTCATTAGCAAATTCAAGATGGTGAAGAATAAGGCTCTGCAAAGAGGATTTTACTGAGAGGTCTCAACACTATATCATTGTGCTAACCTCCGCTCATGAGGGGGCCACAGCCAGAAAGTATTTATTATCAGGAGACCCTACAGAAATGTCCATCAGATTACTATATGTGTCCTATAGGACAACCCTCACTAGGAATAACATACAAGCCGTGTATGTTATACCTTTCCTATAAAGCTCTCTAGGTAACTGTGTCCTCCGGTATGAGGTGTGATGGACACTACTAGATGTTACACAGTCAGATAAGAGCGCTCACAGAGTATACAAGGCCTTTACCCAGCATAACACTTGGCTGCCATCTTTTTTTCCTGCCATCCTCACAGAATCCCAGGTCAGTGGGTGATGTGGGTACATTCTGTGGTAGATTTACTTGCCATCTTAAATGGCCACTAAAATCTCCTTGGAAAACACGACAGTAAGTCTCTCCCAGCCTAAAATAATTGTTTACAGGGAAAAATGTTGATACAGAGCTCAGAATGTAAAATACAATGAAGCAATACTCACCTCCCCGACGTTAGGATGTATGGGCTGATAAGGAGTTTTTGACTTGGCATATAGGTGACGCTGCCTCAGCTCCAGGCATGTTAGCTGTCCAGCCCGCCATCCCATAATATGCTAATACAACCTACGCCTCTGCATTTGTGGTTGCAGCATGGTCCAAGGACAATAAGGCCCCAAGTACATGACCGAGTGTGTGGCCTGAGGCTCTTCTGTAGAACAGAACCCCCCTTTCAAATCAGTCGAGTACAGAAGTCACTCGGATGTCATATGATTGCATATAGCTAAAAATCCGCCCTTCTCGCCCTGCACACTGAGCTGTGTACATGAAGCCTAGTTAAATATGCTTCTCCTAAATGCTCATACCTTCTAGGAACTCCCCTCACTGACTCCCTGATGGTCTCTACTTCCTAATATCTCAACCCACAGGAAATACCTGCTCAGCCAATTACTGGCTGCAGTGTTGACTTACCTCAGCTTGTGATTGGCTGAGCATCATTGAGGGACCAGGAAGTAGAGACCAGTGAGGGATCGGTGAAGTGACTAAAGATCAAACATGTCACAGAACAACTTCTGACCTCCACAATGAAGAGGTTATGGCCCTGTACAGACTGCCTGAACAGCGTTGTCTCTGGCACATCATGTACAACCCTTTATCGAGAGATTTCCCAGTGATGGGGTCTGACCACACACTAGTCTATACAGTAAATCAATGACGGTGCAGACTCCACTACTCTCCATGAGATGGCTCAAGGCTGGACGTCCTCTTCTAAGAAGGTGTGTGGTGGTCAGTCACTGGGATGCTCCTAATGCATAAAATAAAGGCAAAACCAGGTGTCTGACATTTTTACAGCGACACCTGCAGGATATATTAGGGAACTCGATCTGGGTGGATGTTACAAGTATTTGACTACCAAACTTGGGCTGACAACATATTCCTCAGGTAATATAAGACATTTTTAGAAACCCTCCTAGAATATTACTTATACATGGCCCCGGCAGAGTATTGTGACCGGGCTTTACATAGGACGGGCATAACAAGAGTGAGATGACAGACTGAGCTCTGCTACATCTGTATGTACAAATATCCAAAATATAAAAATCTAATTATAAAATCTTAATCTTTTGGGCATTTACAAAGTTATAGATTTTCTGAAATGATTATTATGATTTTGTAATAAAACATCTGAGTTCTTTATAATGGAGGCCGATGTTCTGGTTTATTAGTAGTTTATCATCTTCCTAGTATAAGGTACCTCCAGGATCTCGCCGTATTCTATATAACTTACTGGTTGAGGTCTCCAAATGTTAAAATTTAGACTGAAACAAGATGGCTGCATTCAGGGTTTGTTTATTTTTTATTATTATTTGGGGGGTTCTTTATTTAACTAAGGGGTTATAGTAGTTGCAACTATAAACTTATTAGCAAAGTCTTCTCCGCCATCTGCACGTCACTGCTATTCTGACAATGGCCACTGACAGAGAGGTTCGTGAACTGACCATCCGTCTCCTCCATTACATAGAAACATTGCAGCTGATTTTTCATAACTTGTTCAGCCAAAAACTAAAATGAAAACAGTTGCTGTTTTTGGTGCAATTCAGAAATTTTGCACAAAAATTGCCATTTTTTTTTTATTCTAAGTTCAAATGTATCCTCATTTATGGTAGTTTACTACTATAGTGGTATAATGTAGGAACAAACCTAGTCTGAGCTGGTGGGTCAGGCTAAATGAGCCCCACTGCATACAGGAAGGTAGCGTACGTGTAGTGTTTTGGCTGATGGATATGTCTGGGCACGAGCCTCTCAGTCTGATGTCTCTGGGTGCGTGCCTCTTCATCAGGACCTATTTTCAGACAGAGATGCTGTATAATGGCCAAGAACAGGCTTCTGTCTGCCAAAACATGGTGATGGATTTTTTTTTTAGCCTGTCTGTGTTGGGCCAGTCATTTACCAATTAGTTTTACACATTTTACAGCGATCTGCTTCCAGCTCTGTTCTCCATATAGTAGTAGCTGGTGAGATCAGCTGATCGGGGGGGGTCCCAGGTGTCGGACCCACACAGATCTGATATTGATGAGCTATCCTAAGGATAAGATGTGAATATCATTTGCCCAAAAACCCATTTTAAGTCCACAGGGAGATTTATAGAAGATTATTTAGGACTTAAACACATCAAGGATGGATGACGGACAATTCTGAGGCTTATAAAAGGGATTCTCCCATCATAATAAGAGTGTTCCTATTTTCTTAGGCAGCTCAGGAGGACTCAACACTACCATGTAGGGGTTCCCATTCCTCTGGATAGGCCTATAGAAATACCACCTTATCCGCCTGCAGATTCCTCTGCTTTTATCCAGATGCTTTTAACAAGATTCTCCAGGATTGTAAAAATCCCCTCAACAACACATGCCAGGCTGCAACATTTATTATACTATATAATTAAAGGGATGGTATGAGATTGGAAGAACAAACCATGGCTGCTTCCTTCTAAGAACTGCACTGCTCACGGCCATGGTCTGTACCAGCAGCGAACATTACCTACTTCCATGTGATCTGCCCCTGGGAATCAGACTAGAGTAGTCGTCCCTGTGAATTGTGAGGAGCTGACAAGACATGAAGCGTCTGCCCGCTCATATCTATGTATCCCTGTCTGTGCACTCCAGGAGGAGCCTTCTCTGGGAGCGCTACGTTTAAGTGGTGCCTTTGTAATAAGCAGGACCAATGTATTGCACTTTAATATCTTGAATTTCAGGTAATATCCCCCCCAGCTGTTGACGTGATGTGTGATGCCAATTACAAGCCATGTCTGCCCCGTCTCTCCCAGGTCAGCACATATAGAATGTGTAAATAGATGCTAGGACTGGAAACAATCTTTATATGATCTATTTCATAGAACTGAACCAATGTATATTACTGGATATTGTCTATATTTCAAGAATAATAAAAGTGATATTGTAAAGTGATATCTGGACTGTGGTGTCTGTGTCTTGTAGCTTATAACAGCAGGAGGTGATGTCCATAGTAATGCAGCCTATCCCTCCGCACAGGTCTTAGGGATCAGTGACATCATTGCCTTGATAAGTCTATACCCCCCAGCGAGTTTCTTCACAAAAAAAAAAATTGTCTAGTAGAGCTGGGAGATTTTGCCTAAAAGTAAAATTACATGTGAACCCACCCTAACATATTAATGATAATCCCAGCCTCTAACAGCACTGTCTCTGTTTTGCAGATGACACCAAGCTATGTAGTACAGTGCAGACTTGGACAGACTTAACTGAACCTCATTTGCCATGTGGAGAAGGACCTGGGTGTAATAATAATAATAATAATAATAATAGTCCTTTAATAGTCCCACAATGGGGAAATTCAGTGTGTTACAGCAGCAAAGATAAGCAGATACAAATACAAATACAACATGTACAGGAATGTTCCAAGGTGAGAGGCATTACATTAATAGCAGACAGACAGATAGGATGTAGCAGGGGGGGGTGATTTAAAAGGCAGAGAGATATTTCAGTTCTCTGTGTGTAATGATCTCCGCTTAGGTGGGTGTTGGTTGTGCAGCCTAACCGCGGTGGGGAGGAAAGACTTCCGATAGCGCTCCTTCTCACACCTAGGGTGGAGCAGTCGGTCACTGACAGTACTGCCCAGCGCAATCACAGTCTCATGCATGGGATGGGACTTCTTCTTCTGCATGGAGCTCACCACGGACAGTATCCTTCTGTCACCCACCACCTGCACTGGGTCCAGTGGGCTCCCCAGGACAGAGCTGGCCCTTCTAATCAGCTTGTCAAGTTTATTTCTGTCCCTGGTTGATATACTGCTCCCCCAGCAGGCCACTCCAAAGAAGATGGCTGATGCCACTACCGAGTTGAAGAAAGTCTTAAGAAGTGCCCCCCGAATTCCAAAGGCTCTCAGCTTCCTAAGCAGGTAGAGCCTGCTGTGGCCCTTCCTGTACAGGGCCTCCATATGATCTGCCCAGTCCAGCTTATTATTAAGGAGCAAACCCAGGTACTTATAGGTGTTCACAATCTTGATGCCTGTCCCCAGGATGTCCACTGGTTTAGGAGGGCTTCTGCCTTTACGGAAGTCCACCACCATCTCCTTGGTCTTCCCCGCATTAATCTTCAGGTGGTTCCGGTGGCACCAGTCCACAAAATCCTGGTTCAGTTCTCTGTACTCCCTGTCATCATCATCTGTGATGAGACCCACTATTGCAGAGTCGTCAGAATACTTCTGTAGGTAGCAGCTGGATGAGTTACACCTAAAATCTGCAGTGTACAGTGTGAAGAGGAAAGGGGCGAGAACCGTACCCTGAGGTGCCCCCGCATTACAGATCACGATATCTGACACACAGTCTTGGGCTCTCACGTATTGAGGTTGATTTGTGAGGTAGTCTAGGATCCAGTTGGAGATGTGGTGGTCCACTCCAGCAAGGCCCAGCTTGTCTCTCAGTAACCTGGGCTGTATGGTGTTAAAAGCACTGGAGAAATCAAAGAACATTATTCTCACCGTGTTCCCTGGTTTTTCCAGGTGAGACAGAGCCCTGTGCAGAAGGTGGATGATGGCATCATCTACCCCAATGCCCGGTCGATAAGCAAACTGGAGAGGGTCCATAGCGGGGCTCACTAGAGGGCGAAGATGTGTGAGAACCAATCTCTCTAAGATTTTCATCAAGTGGGATGTCAGTGCTACAGGTCTGTAGTCGTTGAGGTCCATAGGGTGAGGTTTCTTTGGAACTGGTACCACACAAGAAGATTTCCATAATTCAGGGACTATTTCCTGCCTCAGGCTCATATTATACATATATGTAATTATACCACACAGCTGGTCCCCACAAGTCTTAATTAGCCTTGCACTGATGTCATCTGGCCCTGCGGCTTTCCTCGCCTTGATCTTTTTCATCTCCTTCCTCACCTGGGCCCGTGTGAAGGTCAGACTGTGGCCAGATAAAGATGGATTTCTGGATTTACTGGTCTGTTGGGAAGTGGCCGCATGGGGAGAAGTCATTGTGGTGGAGGGAGCTGAAGGACATACTGGGGTGGGAGGAGGCTGGTGTGTGATCAAATCTGTTGAAGAATAGGTTTAGTTCATTAAGCCAGTTAACATCTGCCTCAATCTGGCAGACCGACTGTTTATGACCCGAAATTGACTTAAGCCCCTCCCAGACCCCCCTCTACTTGTACTTGTAGATCATAGATTAAATTACAGCACAATGTCAGTCAGCTGCTTCTAAGGCCAGCAGGATATTATGTATTTAAGGGGTATGGACTCGGAACAGGGATGTAATATTACCACTATATAAGTCATTGGTGCGCCCCATCTAGATTATGCAGTTCAGTTCTGGGCACCAGTTCATAGAAAGGAGGTCCTAGAGTGGGAAAAAGTTCAACAGAGGCGCCACAAAACAGATAACTGAGGTCCTCCATGTCCCTTATGAGGACAGACTAAATGAGCTAAATCTGTTTAGTCCAGAGAAGAGGCATTTAATAAATGATAAACCTGTATAAAATGGCCCAGAAGAAATACAGGGAAAGCTGTTCCATGTAAAATCCCCTCAAAATACAAGAGGGCGCTCCCTCTCAAGAGCCGACAAGGCTTCTTCACTGTAAGGACTGTGAATCTCTGGAATAGTCTACCCAGGAAGTATCCACAGCCAAGAGCTTCAAAAAAAAAAAAATTCAGATGCCTATTTAGAGCAGAATAGCTTGATTACAGAATGTCATTAAGTTTCCCATCAACTTGTTGCATTTTTTTTTTTTATGTACCTGTTATTTTCAAGTAAATTTTAACTAGGGAATTTTAAATTCCAAAGATGGGCACCAGAGGGCAGCACTGAAAGCTCATCAGCCAGTATACTGTGAGTTACATGAGTACCTTACCTGTAAAATACATCAGCGGTCCCAATGGCAGTGAACTGAGGACCAGTCACCACAAAAAAAAACAAAAAAAACACCAAGTTAACCAACAAAGTCAGGTTAAGTTCACATCTGTGTTGGAGACTCCACCGCAGAAACTGACAAATCAGCTGAAAGAAGTCCTACATGTAGGACTTCTCGCCACCAGTTTTAAAACTGCGTAAACCCAGCGGACCCCATTATAGTCAATGGGGTCTGCCAGTGTCTGTGTGTAACCACTAGAACAGCGGACTGGCTCTCTGTTGTTCAGGTCTGCCACTGACCCAAACCGGCGCATATGTGAGCCTAGCCTCAGCCTGTGATAAGTTACATTTTAGGATATTGTAAGAAATAGGCTTAAAACAATCTCAGACCTATACACAGCAGTCAGGACTTTCAGGCCTGATAAAAACCAGCTCTGCATTACCAAACGTAAGGTCCAAAGACCATCACAGGATTAGTATGATTGGGAGAAGAATAAATGCTACTGTCTTACCAAACTTGAGAGGCTGCAGGAAGAGAAAATCCAGGGGACAAAAAAAAAAAAAAAAAAAAAAAAAAAAAAAAAAATTGTATACTGCAGTGGATCTAATGGCGGTCTCTGCTCTCTCTTATGCCCCACACACAGACTCTGCATTTACATTACACTAGCAGGGAACACATTCAATGGAGAAGCCTATAAAGGAAGGTTACCAGAGGTGTGAGGGGAGAATTAGACTAACCAAAATAAAGATGGCTTAGCTATACCAAGGACCAGTAACCATTAAACATAAATGCATAAGGGAGAGCAGAGACCTCAGGGTGAGAGTGGGAACCGCCATTGGAGCCACTGCAGTATACGATATTCCCTGTATTGTCTCCTCAGCGCCTCCTGCAGCCTCTGTCCGGTAAGACAGTAGCATTTATTCTCCCAGCATACTAATCCTGTGATGGTCTTTGGCTGTTCCTTTTGGTAATGCAGAGCTGGTTTGGTCTTTTTCTTGACAGATATGGAAGGTCCTGGTTGCTGTGATATATATTATATGTGGTATATTTATTATCAGTTACATTTTAGGATATTCTATCACTGGCTGATATTACTTAACACTTACAAAAACATCAAAACCAAAAATTATAATCCATCCATGGAAAGTTACTACAATGCCAGTAGCAAACATGACATTGTGTGTCGCTAAGGGTATTTATGGAGCTTGTGCAGGGCCTTGAACAGAACAATAACCATCAGCCCTACGGGGCATGTAAGTGAGAATGAGGGCTCAGGGCTTTATGAATGACAGGGAGAGCCATAATACTACGGCAACCCATGAGGACCAGTCTGCTGAAACCATCAGTGTAATGTAAGGCAGATAAAGGCTATGACAGCCGGAGCCGTCCTGTGTCTAGTTACACATGTACACGTCACACAGAACATGTTTAAGTGATATATTTAAGTACATTTACAGAGAATTGTAAAAACCAGTCCAGTGGCATTCACCTTCACTGGTATCTGATCACATGTTACATCAAGAATGCCCAGCACTGAATCCACATGGAGGGAGAATTGGTTCCAGGGTTATGGATCTTCCTAAAAGAAAAAAAAAAAAAAAAAAAAAAAAAAAGTCATAGTATAAGTAATCTGAAGATTCAGATCAATGAGAAACAGTGGATATCCACAGGCGACCACCATACTAACAGTCACATGACAGCAGCTCATCCTGGGATGTGGCTCATTTCACCCATGTGCAGCTAGCGTCAATTCACACTGCTTTACCAGATTACATCTAAGGTCAGGAGGATTTCCAACACTGTATACCGCTGTATAGCCAGTAGCATACGTGCCCATAAACCCTAGCACCACAAAATCTGCATTCATTATCCTAGGAAAAGCTATACTTTAAAGGGTTTTTTTCCACTCACACTATAGGATTGCTTCACATGGAGGGGTAATGGTACTGCAGAGCACTATACATAGGCCACGTGCCGCACTGGCTTCATTTGCTCACATTTTCACCCTATGCAATACAAGTATAATTTGTGGCAATAACCTTCTGTGGCTGTGAACCCGGCACCTTATGCAAAGCACTGACATGTGAATAAGGCCTAAGTAAGTACAAGCGGATTGAAAACAGAACAGGTGCAAAAACCTTCCAATATAACTCTTCTCTGTAGTCTCCACTCCTGGTATTGGCTCACAGACATGTGAATAAAGCCTTAGTTAGCGAATAAAGACAGTAGGACAAAGCAATGAACACCAGAGTAAATACTTAAGGCAAACCCTGGCCCATCAAGCCCTGCACCAAGCATAGGATCACTGTCACATACAAGTGAAATGAATCTGTATGTTTTGTGCAGCTTTATATGCAGATGACACATCGATTCTCTGGTAATATCTATGGGCAGACCAGAGGTATAAAACACGCTGCACATCATCTGAATGGTGCTAGAGCGCTGAATGATCACAATTGCCTCCTCGCTTACCCTTCCTTGACTGACATCCCGCTTGCACACATCACTCACCATTCATCATTCATAGGACTTGAACTGCAGAAATTTTTTATAAGGTTTCTCCCTTTTGTTATCATTCAAAGAGAACCTACCACCAGATTAAGTCACCAAAGTCAAGCATTTATCACCCCCAACTTAATAGATATCTCACCTGAAATTTGGTCTCATTATTCTTTGGGACTAACACCCTGGAAGACTCCAGCATCCCTCATTGCCTCAAATTCCTTCACTGCATCGTAGTTCTTGTAATAGTTGGCATACGCCCTCTTCCTTGGTTCCGCCACGCCAAACTAGATCAATGGGTTCAGAGAAGCCACATGTTAAATGAGAGGTAGGCGACAATCTCAGCTTAAAAAGGAACTTTTGTGTTAATACATTTAGGCAGCCGATCAACCGCTGAATCCAATGAGGGAAATATATCATGCCCAGTACTCCTCCCGCCAGCGCTGTTCTTCAGTGTGAATGTGCGGAGGTGTACATCTCCATCTCACTGCGGAGCAGCAGAGGCGTGGGGCGCTCCAGAGAGAAGGCTGGAGTGTTTTGTTTTTTTTTTTGTTTTTTTAAATGTGGCTGTGGATTGAGTTATAACAGGGCTATTTGGCACACAAAATCCATAAGGACTTGTGGGTGGTTTACTGTCCCAAATCGCCCTGACAAGTTCCCTTTTAGGGCCAGTTCACATCTGCATTCGGTTTCCGTTTGGGGAGTCCACTTGGGGTGTGTGGTTTCCGCTCGGTTTCTGTACAAAACATGCGGAGAGGAAAGTGCTGCTTGCAGCACTTTTCTCTCCTCTTGCGGAAACCACACGGACCCCATTGTAGTCTATGGGGTCCGCAGGTTTCCTTAGGTAAACCACTTTTCTATGCGTATAGGTTTCCGTTCGGGGGGGTCTCCAAGCGGACTCCCTGAACGGAAACCAAACACAGATGTGAACCAGCCCTAAGTCTAATACCATATTAGGCTGAGGCCCCACGTTGCAGAATTGCAGCTTTTTTTGTTGCAGATTTTGATGCGGTTTTTTGTACCAAAGCCAAGAATGGCTACAAAAGGAGTGGGAAATATATAAGAAGCTCTTATACTTCTCCCTTCTGCTCAATACACTCCTGGCTTTGGCTCAAAAAATACAGCAAAATCTGCAACAAAAAAAAAAGCTGCGTTTCCGCAACGTGGGGGCTTCAGCCTTAAAGAGGTGTCCCCTCCTTGAGCAATTTCTTATACAGCATCTGATAGACCAGTCAAACAAAGAGAACCTCTGCATGAGATCTCTGCACAGCCAGAGATACAATAGAGCCCACAGACTTCTAGGGTGGTCCATAGAACCAGAGGTTATATGAAGCTGTAATACTGCTCATATAACCTCCCCACCCCTTACACAACAGTCACATTACATTTAGTCTATTTTACAGGTTCTCCCACGGTAAGTTCACAATACCTTATATAATGCAACAACAGCTATTGAAAAGGCAAAGGCTCCAAAGATGTGGAATCTCAAGCGCTTGGCCAGGAGGCCCCTCATCTGAGGCTTGGACAGAAGAGCTTGTGACATGGCGATGATTGGTAAATCTACAGAGGAAGAAACAGAACATTACAGAAATACAGACCCCACAATGAACTGACAGGTACAGGACAATTGTGTACCCTGAAAATTACAGCAAAAGGGTCACAGAACTCCAAGGTGACCCCATGATGGACAGCAGTGGGCACATCCCTATAGCCTCAGCTGCTGCAGAATGCACAGGCAGGAATCATTTATTACTTTGGCAGACCTCAGTAAACCATCGCCCTTCATACAGGCACACTGGGGTGGCCGATGAGCTGACAAGACGACCATTCCTCTGTCAAACCCCGCAGTGGCCAGAGTCGCTATTGCTGCAACATCTACCATTACTAAAGTCCGTTGCTGTCTTCCGTCATAGGATGACAGTGACAGTAGTGTGAAATCCCCCTAAGGGGTTAAAGTGATCAGAGAACAGTATTGGTCTTTTATCAGTGCTGTGAGTAATGGGCGGGGCATCAGGATCACAAAACTGAAGGGCCACCATAAAAAGGCAGTGCATAAACAATATATACCTACAATTGACAACCCATAAAAACACTATATAGTGGTCATCTAGGGGTTAACAGGTGCAGCACATTATGTTGAGGTCTGAAGGTTGGGCTCTGTTCACACCTACATTTGCAGCCTCCATTGCTTTAGACACCATGTACAATGGCAGCGCTATTCTTGCTGTCAAAACGGAATAAACCATGACAAGCCTGGGGGGGGGGCACATAAGACTGATGCAGCACAGATTCGTTATAAGCCAGTGGCCTGGCTGCAGGTGTGAACAGAGCCCGAGCACTAGAGACGTGCGGCATTCAGCAATGACCCTCTCTATAGCAGGAAGCGGCTGATAGCAGAGAACACTATCTGTTTTTCATGGTACTATGACACACATTAGCAGGGGCAGCAGCATGGCGGCAGACACCCTGGAGGATCAGGCCCGCTATGACCTTGGCCCCACCTGTCCACTCAGGAGCCTTACACAGTAGTCAGCAGCACACGGGGGAGACCTGAGGCCTGGACGGACCCCGCACCTCAGGCTATCCGGTCACCTGTTCCAGGAAACAACGACCCTCCGCAGGCCGCGACCGGCTGAATGACCCCGCACACCAGAGCCAATGCCGGGAGGCGCCTACAGAATATCCCCCTCACCAGCACCGCTCACCGACACAGGCCGGAGACCACAGCGGAGGACCGGCCATCCCATAAGGCCACTCACCTCCGCAGCGGGCGCTGTGTCCTTCCCGAATGAGACGAGACCGGGCGGAAATAGGGATAGATAGCTCCGCCTCTTCCACTACTACAAGTGCCGAGCTGGGACAAACCTGCTCAGAATGCGTGATGTGACTACGTGTCTGATGTGACTATAGTGGTAGGGGTGGAAATGAAAGCGGCAAGCTGATTGGTTACTATGATAACTCTTAAAGGGAATTTGTCACTAAGATTGATGCTCCTAAACCAGCAGCATGTAACTTATGGTGCTTGGGTTTAGGTTCCCAAACCTGGTAAACTGGTCCCCATTTGTGATTTAATGAGCATGAACTAGGAAGTGAGCTGATGCCCTTGGCTTTAAATGGTCACTAACTTTTCAGACAATTTAGTCTCATTTCATAGAGCATGTAAATTTTGTCCAAAATCTAATGCACTTCAATTTAAAATATTGCAGTTTTCTGCCTGAAAAAAACTCTCTAGTTCCTGCCATTAGGTGTCTCCCTTCTAGCTAATTCGCAGTTCACTCCTTGTTGCTAAGGAAATCTGTCCATAGATACATTAGATAAGCAAAGCGTCTTCACAGTAAGTGGAAGGACGAGGGACTGACCTAGTAACAGAGAAGGGGTTGGCAACACACAGAGTGAGTATTGGTTTGCCACAAAAAATTTCACACCGCAACATTCTGCACCCTCACATCTAAATTTTGGCAAATATGCCCTAACTCTCAGCAGCAACCCAAGTGAAAGGTTCCCGCTCAGCTGGTTATACATGAGATAAGTGTTGGCCAAACTCCCCTGTTTGGCTGGTGTATAAATGTTCTCAACGAGGAGAGGGGAGAGTGCCAATCCTTATCTCAGCCCTAAAGTGAGGTATGCTGCAATACAATGTGGAAATTTTATTAAAAGGTGATTACCTGTTAATAATCATAGACATGACATCTGTGTGCCGTCCATGACTCCACGGATCTATTAGTTTCATGTATTCAGCACAGGCCAAAAAACAGACAGAAATCAGACCTGATCTAAGTTTTTCCACCATGCTCATTGCCCCTACACAGACCCGTGATAATATACAGGCTTGTGTATTGAGTCACAAGAAAAGAACAAATCAGTGTTCTCGCCATTAAAAGCACAGCTAACATATTGACAAGGCACACAGTCGTGTGCAAGGAGCCTTAACCCCTTCCCGACTTCCGCCATAATAGTACGGTGGATGTCGGGTGTTTAAATATGGCGGCCGCTTGGGAGCCGAGCGGCCACCATGGCCGCGGTGTCTCTGCTGTATTATACAGCAGATACCCGGCGCTAACGCCCGCGATCAGTGCCCGCACTGATTGAGGGCATTAACCCCTCTGGCACCTCGGTCAAAGCTGAACGAGGCGCCATTTTACCGGCATCGCACAGGTGTCGCCATTTTGTCAGGGATCGCCGGCACCCGGATCAAGCTCCGGGGCCGGCGTCCCGTTACTATGACAACCAGGAGTCTTCTGAAGGCTCCCAGGCCTGTCTCTCATTAGTTTATATTGCAGGCTGCTCTATGCAATAGAAGCGCCTTTTTTTTGCAATGCAGTGCAATGTATTAGCATTGTAATGCATTGCATTAGTGATCAGACCCCCTGGAGTTCAAGACCCCCTAGGGGGTCTAATAAATGCAAAAAAAAAAAAAAAAAAAAGTTAAGAAAAAAAAATGTAAAAAAAAAAAAAATATATTAAATGTTAAAATCACCCCCCCTTTCCCTAGAACACATATAAATGTACTTAAATACTGTGAAACACATACACATTAGGTATCCCTGTGTCCAAAAAAGCCTGGTCTACAAATCTTTAAAAATATTTTTCCTGTACAATAAACGCCGTAGCGGGAAAAAAAAAATCAAAAGTGCCAAACCGCCATTTTTTCACTCTTTCGCTTATGATAAAAATTTGAGTAAAGTGATCAAAGCAATAGCAATTCCCCAATGGTATAACTAAACAGTACATCTGGTCCCGCAAAAAAAAGGCGCCCTATGGATCCCTGTACACTGAAGTATAAAAAAGTTAAGGTTGTCAGAATATGGCGACTTTTAGAAAAAAAATATTTTTGCACAGTTTTGAATTTTTGTTAAGGGGTTAAAATGTAAATAAAACCATATAAATTTCGTATCCCCGAAATCGTACCGAAACATAGAATACAGGTGATTTGTCATTTTGGTTGCACAGTGAACACCATAAAAACGAATCCATAAGAAAGTCGCACAAATGCACTTTTTCTTCAAATCCACCCCATTCTGAATTTTTTTCCAGCATCCCAGTACATTGGGGTTAAGGGAAAGGGGTCAAAGAGGTTTTACCATCTTCCGGTTTCAGCAGCTTTGCTTGCTGTCTCTTCTTCTCACTTCCTGTATTCTTCAGCAAGCTGGGGGAGGCGGTTTTGACTGTTTGATGAACAGGACACTATGAAGTATGACAATATAGACTTTGCCTTTACCTTGAGAGATTATTTATTATGATTACTAGAGATCTAATATAAATATTGCAGATCAAATAATATGCAGAGTAAATATATATTACATTACAAAGGTTTGTATACAACACTTACCATGCTTCTAGAGAACTCAGTGTTATCTTTTATGTTTACATAGAGAGATAACAGACACATATTCCAGAGCCTTTATCAGCAAACTGCAATTAGCTGAACTGGCTGTCCTGCCAGCAGAGCTATACATGGCAGTGAGAGCACTCAGTCCCCCCAGAGAGCAGTGACTCATGTCATTTGTCCTGTCCTATCACATAGGCCTCCATGGAAATGATGGGTAAACAATGGGAGTAATAATTTCACATACAAGGCAAACAAGCAACAATGTATTTAGGAAAACTCTTGATTTTACATAAGGCAAGCAGTATAGATAGGTTCCTTGAGATGGGAATACCCCGTGTATCATACAAGGGGGTAGGTAGGTAGCCCATTAACCCTGCATTCACATATCAAAATTGGACAATTGTTTTTTTTTAATGGCTGTCACACGGCTGCATTATTTTCAATGTCTGTGAATGGGGGCTATTCATATGACTTACATTTTGACAGTCGGTTATCATGGGCCTTCACAATATAGGTCATGCTCTATTTTTGTCCGTTTTCACAGATCCCTCCATACACCTTAATATATAAGGGATCTAAGACTCTCAAGTGCCAACATACACCAAGAGCTGGCCTTCTTACCAGGACCACCATTTGCAACTTTTTGTAGATTGCACCTCTTCTAGGCTTACCTCAGCCGGATCTTTCTTCATGAGTCTCTTTTTTTCTCTTCTTTTTTTTCCTATTTTATGCTACACATATCTACTAATGGCAAGTCTATGGCCATGTCGCTTTGGTTGATAAACCTGTGTAATGTATGTCCCAAACCCTTTACTTCTGAACACTGGTAGCACGGCCATGGCAGGATGTGAGGACTGAGTCATTTCATCCGATGTTTGTGTCCTATTTAGAGTTTTTTGTTTTTTGTTTTTACAAATTAGGAAAATCTGTTCTCATGTCTCTACATGTGCACCACTTATAGGACAAACCGTCCTGGCAATGAACAGTGATGTCAGCTTTAGGGGCAATCTCCAGGAATGCTTTTGGCCAGCTGAGATTGATCTAAGGGTGTCACTTTTTCCCCATTACAAGCATTAGAGTGTGACAGCATCTAACAGGGTATATTTGACCGCACTTTGCCAGAAACACTGCGACATACTGCAAAGCAGACTCTCAAAATACCTCTATGAGAACAAAAAATAAAGATACTTGATTCGCCTGAGAATCCAATTCTAGTAAGTCAAGACTAGAATGTCTCCATGGCTGGTGGAAGCTATATAACATCTACAGAGGGCACATACTGTAGCTGTGAATTGTATATGCTTAGGATAGATCGGTGAGTGTCCATCATCTGGTACTTCCACAATCAGCATATTGAAGGCAGCGCTGGAAATAGCAACGCTCCATACACTGTGCAGTGGCCCAAAATGGTACAGTAGCTGTCTTACATTAAAGGGAATAGTAGAGAGCTGCAGTACCATTCCAGGCCACTGCACAGAGTATGGAGCTGTGCTATTTACAGCACTGCAGCAGCCTCACCGATCAGCTTATTGGTGGCGGTACCAGGAGTTGGACCCCACTTGTGACCTATACCAAGGTGACAAGCACACGATCATGTGCGCATCCCCGGGCGTGATTGAATGGCACAGACAGCACATAGATGACATCCGTGTGCAGTCTTTGCTTCCGCGGCCCCATGTGAGTGAGCACTGGCCGCAAAAGGGACTTGAACAGGACCAGTCTTGAGTTTTGCTGGGTCACAGTCACCAGTGGGGTGCCACAGGGGTCAGTATTGGGCCCTCTCCTGTTTAATATCTTTATTAATGACCTGGTAGAGGGTTTACACAGCAGGGTGTCCATATTTGCAGATGATACTAAATTCTGTAAGATAATCAAAAATGAGGAGGATAATAGAATATTACAGGGGGATCTAAGGAAGCTGGAAGAATGGGCCGAGACTTGGCAAATGAAATTTAATGTTGACAATGTAAGTTTATGCATTTTGGTTGAAGAAATAAAATGTATGATTATGTACTTAATAGTAAATTACTGGGTAAGACTGACAGTGAAAGAGACTTGGGGATTGTGGTGGACAATAAGCTTACCTTTAGTGACCAGTGCCAGGCAGCGGCTGCCAAGGCAAAAAAAAATTATGGGATGTATCAAAAGAGGTCTAGATTCTCATAACAAAAACATAGTTATGCCTCTATACAAATCACTGGTACGGCCACACTTAGACTATTGTGCACAATTTTGGTCCCCAGTATACAAGAAGGACATAATTGAACTAGAGAGAGTGCAGAGAAGGGTGAGAATGATTATTAGGGGAAGGATGAATTAGAGTACAGAGACAGATTAACAAATTTAGGGTTATTTAGTAAAAAAAAAAAAAAAAAAAAAAGACATAGGGGACATCCTCTACGTCTACCGGAAAGCATCATAGCAGCAACAGCATCATAGATTGGGATTCTTTACTGTAAGAGCGGTGAGACAATGAAACTCGCTGCCACAGAATGATGGTGGATTCATCGTGCAAGTTCAAGAAAGGCCTGGATGTCGTTCTTGAATGGAGAAATATTCTGGGTTTAGCTTTTGGTAAAGACAAGTTGATCCAGGGTTTTATACTGATAGCCAGATTTTAAGTCAGGAAGGATTTTTTGTCCCTGACATGAGGCAATAGGCATCAGCCCTGAGTGGGGAAGGGGGGGGGGTTGCCTTCCTCTGGATCAACACTCATCTACTATGTAACTATGTAAATGGCGCTCACATGAAATATGGATGGGATTTAGATTTCTCTTCATTTTCTTTTCTTCATTTTGTTAATTACTGTGCGTTTTTTTTCCACACCTGCCTAAAACTTTTGCATAGCATTTAATCTAGTCCTACTTTATAATAATACACAACCAACTATTGAATTCATACAAAGTAGACTTCCTAATGGGGAAAGACATTTAGAGTACGGCTCATTCCTCACTGTCTGTACTGAGGTGACTCATTCCCAGCTGAAGAGCGGAGATGGATGATGGATGGAAATGTGACGTACACATCAATCCCAGTGTTTATTTTATTATCAGATTGAAAGATGTAGGAAGAGACGTGATCTCATGTGTGTCTTACATGACCAGACCTCTCATCATAAACTTGTGTTGTAGGTTAAATATTTGTGACCTCTTCGGTGTGCGACTGGTGTTCCTATAATGCATAGACCAGTGGTGGCGAGAGCTTTTTCCCTTACTAGGAGCTGATATACAACATAGCATACAGTAATGAAGGATGATCTTTTTGCTTTGATGTCTTGACCGGGCTGTGACTAAGCCTGGCTGTACTTTGGAGTTTGGGATTTGGAGTTACCTGTATGTCATAGAGCAGTCTGTTCCTTCTAGTCATTATTCCTGAACTTTTATTTAAAAGGGAGATGTGGATATAACTATGTTCAGACTTGGACAAACCATGAAATTGCCAGCAAAATCCAAATCTGTAGCTTGTAAGAAAAAAAATCTACTTTAGCACCAAACACTTACAAAATGATTACAATTTACAGATAGTGTATATATATATATATATATATATATATATATATATATATATATATATACACACTAGCAGAAGGACCCGGCTTCGCACGGGTATATTTAATTTTTTGTTTGTGTAGTGACCCCATAAGAATTGGCCAGTTTTGCACTTGACATCCAGTATGGCAGTCCAGTATAGGTATAGTCTATTTATGGCTGTGTTGCTATGGAAACCTGGTAAATGAAATGTGAACTTATATTGGCTGATGCATGTCATATGACTGAATATTTAAGGACCTGCGAACTGCTGTTGACTCATACAGGTCATAAATAGCTTGGTTTCTATGGAAACCTGGTGTAAAGCTGTGTGTATGTCAAGACTGAAGAACCTGCGATTTTCCATTGGTCCATAAGCGTCATGTGATCATGTGTATCTCAGTTTGGATATCAGTGAAAGACCTGCGATCGGTTGTTATGGAAAACCTGGAGTAAAGCTGTGTGTATGTGACCTTGTGTAACAGTGTCATCCACAGCGTCCTGCCCCTTTAAAGCTGACCCACAGGAGGGACGAAAAATGGCTGGGTTGTTATTGAAACATGGAGTACAGTTATGTGCATGTGGCTGACAATGCCTTGTCAGATTGTAGAAGGGCTTGGGTCTGCTGGGTTGTTTCAGCAGCTCGCTGTTGTCTGTGACATACCTTTTCAGATTGGAGACGGGCTTGGGTCTGCTGAGAGTTTTCATTAGCTTGAGCAGCAGCCATGTGTTTTGCTGCAGGGGACATGAGTAGTTTAAAAACGTTTCAATTTATAAGAATGCTGAAATCCAGTATGGCAGTCCAGTCAGTGGCGTAAATACCGGGGTAGCAGTGGTAGCGGCTGCCACAGGGCCTGGGACATTAGGGGTCCCGGCGGGCCCCTGATGTTTTTTCTTTTTTTTTAAATAGGCCGTTACCTGCTGGTGTAACACCAGCAGCTAACAGGCCCTATTTACTTACCGATCCCCGCTCCTGCTCACGGCCGTCTGCGCTTCAACTTCTGCAGAGGCGGCTGTGAGCAGGAGCAGGCATCGGTAAGTAAAGCCTGCAGGCCGTGAACCCCACAAACACTGCTATCATTATACTCTGGGGTCTTTTCAGCAGGCTTTGGGCCTCCTTGGTGACGTCCCAGATGTCGGTGGGCCAGTCCAATGTCATTATGCATCGCGATGCATGCCTGGCTCACGAGACATCTGGTCCAACATTGAAGAGGTAGCGGGAAGTGCGCATAATACTATATGAAGGGGCCACTATGATACTGTGTGCAGGGGCCACTATGGGGCATAATAGTGTGTTTAGGAATGCAGTTTGTGCGGGGGGGGCGGTTGCCGGGGGGGGGGGGGGTCTATGTCAAATGTTTGCCTTGGGGCCCAGCCATTGCTAGTTAAGCCACTGAGTCCAGTATAGGTACAGTCTATTTATAGCTGTGTTGTTATGGAAACCTGGTAAATTAAATGTGAACTTATATTGGCTGATACACGTGATATCACTGAATATTTAAGGACCTGCGAACTGCTATTGACTAATACTGGTCATAAATAGCTTGGTTGCTATGGAAACCTGTGTGCCTGATGAGAATAAGTGCCTGTGAGCTCTTATTGGCTGATAAGGGACATGTGACCGTGTGTATGACAGTTGGAATATGAGTGAAAGACTTGCAGGCTTGTATTAGATAATGTTGGTCATTTTTTGGAATACTGTATCTCAGGAATGGTACGTCCAAGAGAGCTGAGACCCAGTCTAAAATATTCCCGGACACCTGATGTACATGTGTGCCAAATTTGGTGAGGATCAGTCCAGTCGTTTGGTCGCGCATAAAGAACAGACAGACAGACAGACAGAAACTCATTTTTATATATATAAGTATATATATATATATATATATATATATATATACATATATATGACAAATATATGTAATCCGCTTTTCTCACAGGGATTCAAAGCACAGGGAACATTGTGGAGTTAGTGGCTGCTGTACAGGTGCTCAATCTCCAACACCCACAAGGGTCAGTTGTTTTACAGGAAGCCAATTTACCTATCAGTATATATATTCAGCATGTTGGAGGAAATCCAGAGAAAACCCACACAAATACAGGGCAAATGTACAAACTTCTTATAGATATTGCCCTTGTCAGATTTCAACCAAGAACCGCAGAACTGCAAGGCAATAGTGCTAACCACTGAGCCAAACAGAAAACAATAGAAACAAATAAAACAATATAAGAGCTACAGTAGATGTAATCGGCCCTGAATAATTTCCCACATGACCTTTTGTACATATATGGTGGTCAGTGTCCCATCTGATGCATATTACTGATAAATGCCAAGTAGTTTGATATTTTTCCTGTTTGATCCTGTTCTATAGAAGTACTCAGTCGACTGAGCCCGGATGGGCTGGAGAGGCTGTGGTCCCGCTGCACTGATAGCGGTCAGAGAAAGCCTGGCCACTATACATCTCAGGCAGCAGAGATCAGTGCTCATTTTTGCTGCCTGTGGACAGGGACCCAGCATTATGTGAGGTAGGCACATGCCATTGGGCCCCTTTCCATTAGAAGCCTGCCCAGAAGAGGGAAGTAAGAATAACAAACATTTATACTTACCTCTCCTGGGCTTCCGATGATCTTCAGTATCCTCTTTGAGGCTCTTCTGGCCTGCAACTGACGTCACGCACCCCGTGGATCACCGTTGAGGCCTCAGTGGTAACATGGGACGCGCTGACGTTTGGGGTGTGTGGCGTCAGTCTCAGGCCAGAGAGGCCCAAAGAGGACGTTGGAGAGAGACAGACACAGCAAAGGTGCGCGAGAGAGTTGAGGCAAGATGAGTATAAGTGTTTCTTATTTTTCCTCACCTCCGCTTATTATACTCTGGGGTCTGAAGAGATAACAGAGTACATTAATGGCGCACGAACTGGAGGGCCGAACCTCATGAATATTTGTCAAAATGAGTGTTGAGGGGTTTGCCTGAAGCGGCTTGAAGCTTCTAGAGCATATACTGTGGTGGGGGCTCTTGGGAGCATATTATACTGTGTGGGGCCACTGTGGAACAATATACTGTGTGGAGCCACTGAGCTATATACTGTGTGGAGGCTGTAGGGAGCATATTATACTGTATGGGGCTGCTGTGGAGCATTTTACTGAGGGGGCCCCTGGGTAGCATATTATACAGTGTGGGGACCATTGTGGAGCATATTATACTGTGTGGGGACCATTGTGGAGCATATTACACTGTGTGGGGCTACTGTGGAGCATTATACTGTGTGGGTCCACTGTGGGGAGCATATTACACTGTGTGGGGCCCCTTCACTATTTACACTGCACACCATCTGTTTTATAGGAGCCGTGTGACGTTATTACAGGCTGTACTTACATTGCATGGTCACTATAAAACAGATACTGTGAGATGCAAATAGTGGACCGCCACTAGTATGCTCGTGTAGTTCTATGGAGCACTGAGCATGCTCAGTAGCTCAGTACTCCATAGAACTACACGAGCATACTGCGCAGGCGTAGTACCCTCGTGTAACAAACGAAAGAAAAATGGCTGACGGAGCATGTGTAGTCGGCTCTGCCGGAACCTGAAGTGGCAGAGCCGACTGCACATATGGATTTCAATCCAGAAGAAAACAGTGTCGGATGCTTACGCAAGCAAGATGAAGAGCAGAAGATGCAGGGGGGAGTGACTATGAAGCACTGGAGGCGGCGAGCAGGGGATAACGCTGGTGTGCTCGGAGCAAAGGGGGAACACTCCCTGTGCTCCCTGAGCATCATTTGCATATGGAAAGAAATGGTTTTTCAGAGAAATGGCAGCGAGCAGAATAGAAATAAAGTTATCAGTAGAATAGCCTTTATAAAGGCTATTACAACGTGACTTTAGTTAAAAACGTGTTTTGGCAATGATAGACTCTATTTAAAATCCAATATCTAGACATGGTTCAATAGGGCATGCAGTATAAAAAAAGGCTAGTCTAAAGCAGACAAGCCCTTTACCTTGCTACATTAGAAATACTGTAAGGACTATACCATAAAAAAGAATCTCAATATGATAAGACTTCTAAAAAATAAATGTAATCGTGATTTATAAACCTTTCATTTCAATTATTTATTTGACCGTTTTCCCCCAAAGGGCTTTATAGTGAAGGTCAAAGGCCGAGCAGGGAACGTTCCCACAAAGCCTGGACTTGGGCTCAGCAGAGATTTATAGGATTATTTCTCGGCATACTTAAGTAATGTAAGAACATGAAGAACATCCTATTATTATGGGATATTAAATGATATCAATTTATGCCTTTTGTACTAGGAAACAATAGATAAACTATGGTGAGAACAAGATGTAATAAATCGTCGGAAAATATGAATCAGTGAAGGGCAAGATCTATTCCCAGGGTCCTGGTTCTGTATCTCAGTATCCAGCGATTTTTCCATCCTGTAATTCACAAAATTGCTATTTATCCTCATAGAAATCATTTGTGGGAATCATTATTATCAATGTATCCACAAATAGACAAAGTAATTACGTGCAATTACAAAATGTGGAAAGTCTGGGATATTTTACTGCATCCTGGTTTATTCTTATGATAATATATCAATCCTGTAAAATGACACGAGACAAAGTGGCGGCTGAATGATATCACCTGAGCTTGATTCATGGGGTACTTCTAAACAGTTGCCAGTGTGGCCCCTGATATCTCCATAAACTTGGAATGGTTGAATTTGTGAAATAGTTGAGTCTTGAAATCAACCTGAGCTCTTGGCCCTACTCAACTATAGTAAAGACTGATGGTCTTCAACCTACGACTCTGCAGCGGCTATCAGGGTTTGCTGGGGTTGTGTTTTCCCAAAATCTGGAGGACCACTGGTCTAGATCAACTAGAAGATTATAGTCCTGCTTTTAGTATCTGGACAGATAAAGCCAATTTAATGACATTAGAGTTGTGTGGGACCAGCATGCTCTTTGGTAGATGAAATGTGACCTATGGGATCAAGAGATTACTGTCATTGGACCTATGTTCCTGGTAGTCTTACTAGCACACTTGGGTTTTAGAAATTGCACATAACCACCAAAGAAAACATTGGGTTTGTTGTTGTCTTGGAGACCTAGATGGTGTAAACGTAGATAGAATTTTGGACCATGAGATAACGCTCTCTCTCCATATATATGTATAATCTATTTTGCTTATAAATTACTTAAAGAGGAACTTTCACCGCCTCCAACAACTTCAGTTCATAGCATCTCTAAATAGGCGTTGCTCCCCTGATTCCGGCACAGTTGAGATTTTTTTCTGTATCCCCCACCATTCCTGAGTTTTGGTGCCTGATATGCTATTTACACTCTTTACTGGCAGGTGGGTGGTGTCAGGCAGCAGCAGGCAAGGGGACATGACTGAGAGCTCCAATCAGAGGTGTTTAGTGTCATATCTATGAATCACACCCCCTTACCTGCTCCTGTCTGATACCACCCACCTGACAGTACAGAGCCTAAATAGCATATCAGGCACCAAAGCTAATAGCACATATTGCTCAGGAACAGTGGGGACTAGAGAAAAAAAATTCAAATGCTAAGAGCTAGACTTGGCAGAGATGGTGAAAGGTCCTCTCTAAATAAGCTGTCTGCTTTGGCTAATCCTTTTTTGTTACCTTGGTGCTCCAATAAATAAGTTTATCACAGGAAGTCCCAATGCAGGGGCCCCTAGCAATCCAGCTGCATTCTGTAGAAGAACACAGAAGCAAATTCTCAATTTCTCTGTAGTGCCAACAGAGTGAAGCATTACATGATGTATGCTAAGATAAAATGGCTACCCATGTAATGCATGTACAAGTTGAGCCCTTCAGAGACAAAGGAGAGAGAGAGCTTCTCTCTGTCTATAGCTTCTCTCTGCTCTGACTAACTGATGGAGGTCACATATAAGGCACTCCATTCTTTTAGCTCTGTATGACCTTATAGGATATTTAATAATGAGTTTTCCAAACTGGATAACCCTACATTGGACTATGGCCTCTCTTTCTGTAAAATGGTGAAGCAGAATGTAATATTATAAAATTAACTTGAATAGATTTTCAAAAGCAGAATCTTACATATAGGATACAAAGAATTCATAGATTTGGGTAACTAACAATTATGTTAATATAAAGTTCAGTCATCTGAGACTGATAGTGTAATGAATGACTCTGGCGGATTCCATTTCAGCTACAATCCCAGCAAAAATGTTTTATTAAATTTCTACTTTTATCGTCTTGAAGCCGATGAAAGTCTTTGCGCCTGTACAGACTGGTGTGATGAACCGACAGTCTTTCCAGATCTTTTTGATGCATCAATTTTAATGCTGTAGATTGAGGAGTCATCTAAGTGAGCAAATAAATGAGACAACATAAAGTTATCCTGATATCAGAAATGATCTTACCAATCCCAGAGGAGTCCACAAATCACCAGTGACCACTACAACCTCAAAACTGCAAGGCAGTGTGGCCATGCAACTCAGAAGCTACACCTCACTTGTGGGGAAGTCTGCCTCCATGAAGACTTTCTGAGTTATCCCCTTAATAATTGGGCATGGTGCTCCTGAATCACTCTGCCAGATCATAGAGAAAACTGTGCAGCTGCCCAGCCTTGCATTTATCCCTATGATCAGCGCAGGGAGGAAACAGGAAGCTCAATAATCAGTGTTTAACATGTCACATGGCCTGTGATTGCTTTAAACAACTGATCTGCAAGGGTCGCTGGTATTTCACCATACGCATCTACAACTAATGACCTATCCTAAAGATAGATCATGAATTAAAAAGTCCCAGAAAACCCCTTTAGGCCAAGGCCCCACATTGCAGAAACACAACTTTTTTTGTTGCAGATTTTGCTGCGTTTTTTTGAGCCAAAGCCAGGAGTGGATTGAGCAGAAGGGAGAAGTATAAGAGCTTCCTATATATTTCCCATTCCTTTTGTAGCCATTCTTGTTTTTTTTCAGCAGCATTTATCAATGCTTTTTGCACATAGTTTTTCTCTGCGGACTTTCTGCCCTTATTATACCTATACGGAAAATGAAAGCATTTCTGCAGGTATAATTGACATGCTGCAATTTCTGCTGCGGATTTTTTTCTGCAATGTGTGGATGGAATTAGCCAGAATCCCATTCACTGTGCGAAAAGAAACGCTGACTCTAGGTTCACACCTGAGCTTGGGTTTCTGTTCTTTGAGTCCGCTTGGGGACAGAAAAACGGAAACCCAATCCGCTTATAAAGCAGTTATCCGCAAAAATCCGCAAACCCCATAGACTATAATGGGGTCCACCGGGTTTCCACCCGAAAAAATGTGGAGAAAAAAGTCCTGCTTGTAGGACTTTTCTCTCCGCATTTTTCAAGCGGATTAAGGGACGGAATCCCTGAACGGAAACCAAGCGCTGGTGTGAATTCAGCCTTAGTTTCGCAGTACCAGCAAATAAATTAGATAATTTCGCTAATTCCACCACACACTGCAGAAAAAAAGCTGCAGAAAAGCTGCGTTTTCAAATACACCCGCATTTTTTAAAAACGCAGCATTTCAATTATACCTGCGGAAACGCTTGTGTTTAATAAGGGAAGAAAATCCACATGAAAAACATTGCAGAAAAAAACATGATGTGTTTCCGTTGCGTCTTTCTGCGTTGCGGTTTTTTTGCTGCGTTCCACAAGTGTTGCTCTTGGGACAACCCCTTTAATCTGGTATTGTTATCTGTACCTGACAAGACACTTGACTCGGCTTTCTTTTCCAAGTCCTGCTGTATTTTTAGAAGCATCCTTTCCTGCTCCAGAGCCTCCAAGTACTTTGAGTAACTCCAAGACACCTATGTGAACAGTGACATATGATATAACTTGTGATATTGCTATAATAAGTATAACAAAGCAGGAAATATATAGGTGATTTTATATAGTCATATGTACATGTTTTAGCATGAAAGCCCATGTGCATGTCACAAGTGTAAAGCCAAAAGTGATATCCTGTATCCATGCAATATGTGCTACTCTACAGTATATCGTTTGAGTCAGCACCTATAA
The DNA here is from genome assembly GCA_947044405.1 of Leptodactylus fallax. NCBI lineage: Eukaryota > Metazoa > Chordata > Amphibia > Anura > Leptodactylidae > Leptodactylus > Leptodactylus fallax. The sequence goes on from CAMRHE010000057.1 coordinate 5,086,709, forward strand.
ACCCCTGGAATCCATCAAACTGGTGTATAAAGGAAATGACAGCTGTACGCTCTACCACTGTCTAATTTCCCCAAAAAGTATGTTGGCACAGAAATGCGTGGGTCATCGCAGCTGCAAAAACTGTGCCTGGGCAATGAAAACATGACATAATTCCATCACATAATAAGAAACCATTAATCACCCTCAATAAGTAAAGTTTCCAGTTTTGTCAGATTAATAGCTGAAGTTTTTCCTCACTTATGTGATTATTACAGAAGCAAAATAAAGGTCTATAAAAATCACGCCCCCTTGTGGGCAGAGTTCACCAAATACTAGTTAACTGCATATACTGCTCCTGGGGACCCCTGGCAAAATCAGCGTTAGCCATTGTCAGGCATTTCTCCAATGAGCACTTCAGCCTAAAAGTAGAATTACATTCAGATAAATGGCTACGCATGTAATGCAAGAACGGCTGAAGTCTGACAGAAGAGGAGCTACTCACATAGGGCCGGCTCTAGGTCCTCTATGACATCCATATGCCTTAATGGCAAAGTTGGCCAGGGACAGTCTTTATGACACAAACCCTATAACAACGTTTCAGCACCTCCACCAACTCCAACTGGTTCCAGCACAGTTGGAATTTTTTTCTCTAGCCCCCACTATTCCTGAGCAATCAGTGCAGTTAGTTTCCGCACTTATTATGCTAATTAGGCTCTTTACTGTCAGGTGGGCGGTTCCAGACTATGTGATCTTGTTTACTTCCAATGGATAAAATCAGTCCAAGCTCATGTGATATGCAGTCCACAGTCATGTGATATACAGTCAATGGTCATGTGATGGACACACAGGTGCACAGCTCGTTACTGTCCTGTGACTGTAACGAGCTGTGCACCTGTGTGTCCATCACATGACCATGGACTGTATATCACATGACGATGGACTGCATATCACATGACCACGGACTATTCATCTCATGGTCACGGACTAAGTTTATCCAGTGGGAATAAGGAGAATGAATGACAGCAAGCAAAGATTTAGAAAACCATGAGGAATTGATACAGAAAGTATATTGGAAATTTGCACAAGTTTTCATTATACATGAACGGTGCACAAAACGTTGGTTTTAAAAAGTTGGTCCTATTGATATAAGGACATGTATCAAACATTCACAGTCAGGAAATCCCAAGATTTGGCATGGAAGGACAGACTGGGATGTGCAGCTCTATTAATGGCTACCACATATCGGGGGTGTATAATAGTTACTAGATAATGAAAACCACCATTTAAAGTTCTATAGACCATTACTGTAACTGATGACTATATTATAATAAATGTATAATAAACTCTACTCACATTTCTGCTACGTCCAAAAGTATTGCGGCCAGACAATGACTCTTCGCTGTAGGTGCTCTCATTATCATTGTATATGTCTGAAAAGGTGCCCTTTCTTTTTGAGTCTTCCTGTTGCTGCTGCTGTAAATGTACAACATGATGCTAGGTTGAGATCAAAGGATTAATACACAGAAACATAAAGTGATCTGAAGTAAGATGAGAAATCTCAGTATGGGCAGCACCACTGTTTGTTTTACTATCTGTGGGTTAAGTATGTGGAACATATGACGCTAGGTTCACACTAGCATTCAGTCTCCGAAAGACAGAGACCCTGTCCTCCTAAAAAGCGGTTACACACGGAAACCTGCGGACCCCATAGACTATAATGGGGTCCGCCTGGTTTCTACCAGTTTTATACTAAAACTCCTTGCAGGACTTTTCTCTCCACTGATTTTAAGAGGATTCTGCGGCAGAATCTCCTACAGAGACTCCAATGCAAGTGTGAGTCCAGCCTGAGGACCAAGCTCCATTGTAGTAAAGCCTGGGTATACCCGTCTTCAAAAACTCTCAGGAGACATACACCAACTACCTATACCATTACAGCTTTGTTACAGGCTGTGGCACTGTTTGTTTTTGGAACTGTGGGTTAGATATGAGGATAATGCTTCCATTATAGTAAGGCTTATAGTAAATGTCCTCATTCCAAACTGGAGAAATACACCAACTACCTATAATATTAAGGCTTTGTTACCAGGCTGCCACACATGGCTGGAATCGTGCTTCTCCGAAGTAGCCAATGACCACTCCATTTTTCTTCTCAGTTGTGCAGTCATTGTGAGTGTTCAGCCATGCATGGTTGCCACAGTTTGGTAACCCAACCTAAAGCCACACGCAGGAGCAAGATATTGCTTATCTTTTGACAATAGCCTTCCAAGAGGTGGGATATATGTTGTGTTAGGCAGCAAGTCACCATTCAGTTATTGAAGATAGTATCTTGAAAGCAGGAAAACTGGGCAAGTGTTGCTATCTAAGCAACTTGGACTAGGTTTTCTGGGCTGGCGATAATTTTTGATACTGATGACCTAGCTTTACGATGATACATCGGTATCCGACACCTAGACACAGCACTGTCCAACTGTACCAGGCAATCTCCAGTGCCTGGACCTATTTAGGGGTTGGAGTCACTGTATGGTTGGAGCAGCTCTGCTCCTATTCACTTCTGCTTCTGGCTCTGTCCCCTGGTGGAGGCTTCCTGGAACAGCTGATCGGTGCAGGGTCCAGGGATTGGACTCCCACAGATCTGATACTGATGATGTAGAGTGAAATCTATTACTAACACAAGGAGCATTGATATTAGTAAAGAGACTGACTGTGCTTCTATGCTCTGTAGACTGTGTCAGCCAGGGACACAAAAATATTGTGGAAGGAATGGAAAATGTAGAGAGAAGCAGAAATATGATAAAGGATTGTATATTTCATCATATCAACAATCTAAAACATACTTATGTGTAATTCTGCATAAAGTATTACATTGGCCTTTACAATCTCCCAATTGGAATACTTTGTTATTGAGAATTTCAAGCATATAAGGCAGGATGTCCAAAATTATTTCTGCAATATAATAGTTCTGCATGAGAGAAGGGGCAAAGCCGTATAGTAAGAGTATAAATTGGCCGGCTCCATTAAAAGTTTGGAGACTGATTTGTACTCAAGGAGGTGTCACTAAGTGCTGACTGGCAACTTGCTCAAGACTTTGTACAGCCACATTCATGTATAGTTTTAAGCCTCTTAGTTAATATATAACATTTGCAAAGAATATTGTGTAGAACTGTGTTCATTTAGTGTTCTATTAATTGTGATTTGGGGGGTGATCACCAGTCCTCATTGAGGGAGCCACTTCTGTCCATACACTACTAGACTTGTGACCTGTACACAGGAAACATAGTATTACATGCCACCTATTCAGATGAACGGTTAGTGATGTAAAACAGACCTAGTTCATTGTTTCAAAACTTGTATTGTATTGTATTGGAGTAAGTCACTATTGCAATATATGTTAAATATAATATGACTAGTCTAGTAGGATGAATTTCTAGAATATTATTATCCTGATTCTTTCTCATCCACCAGATATTTTAGGATGGCTTAGGCAAGGTTTACATCTGGACACGGGTTTCTGTCATTTGGAGAGCTGAACTGCTAAAATGCAGTTACCCTGTGGACCTCCACAGACCCCTAAATTATAATAGGGGCAGCCAGGTGTTCACCATTTTTATGCTGAAACCGGTGGAAAGAAAAGTCCTCCGTGCAGGACTTTTCTCTCCGATGATTTTCGGCGGTTTCTGTGGCGGAGTCTCCCCACGAAGACTCCAGTGCAGATGTGAACCTAGCCTTAAAGAATTGTACACAAATTAACAATAGGCATAATAAGCCCGAACACAGAGTCCATTAAATTTGTAATGTTCCCTCTGTATTAATATGAAATGTGATTCTAAGGATGTGATGCATACATTACTGTAATGCCTGCCCTCTATGTATACCGGCATCCTACCTTTCCCAGCAGACCTATCTGGTTACCTCTGTACATACTCCTCCTGCCATTTCCAGTCTGCATGTGCATATAAACGTGTGCTTCTCTAGCCACGCCCTGCCAGAGCAATGTCTTAGTTTCTACCTGTACCCCTGTCTGTTTGGATGCATGGTGTCCTTCTTTCTGAATGTCTGAGCAATATTTCAGTTTCTGTCTGGTTGCTGGAGCCAAGTCCTAGTTTCTGTCTGTATGTGTTTGCTATGTATTCCAGTATGGATGTGTATGTCCTTCGGCCATGAAAGGTGTATGCATGTCTTTCTGCCATGTATTCCCGTGTGGCCAAGTATATCTTTCCAGCATGTATGCATCACTGCTACCTCTCTAGGCATCTGAGAAAATTGTGAAAAGTTTTAGTACAAATATAGTTTGCACAAGCATTTGCAGCTTATTAATGCCAAAACACTGGTGAAAATTGATTGTCCTCTGCAAGGGAAATGCGACCAGAATATTCCATTGATTTGGTATTATATGAATAATGGCTTATTTCCCTTATTGTATTTGATAGATATTTATGTACTCACACTAGCAAGTTTCTCTTGTTCCCTCATTTTTTGTCTCATCTGTTCTGCCTTCTTCGCCTTCTTTCGCTCCAGAAGAGGCACAATCTTCTCATCTGTCAGACGATTCCGGAATTCACAAAACTCTGGCCAAAACTTGAACATTATGCTGAAGATTGTCATCTAAGTATATAGAAACATTCACAGTTACTGTTGTCCACCTGTATTTCACATGGCTATAGAAAGGCAGATGGATCTTAGACTTTAAGATGATGGGAAGGCTTGTATGGATTTTTTATGCTTTCTATATATTTGTATGGGTTTTCTCTGTACACTTCCTACGAAATTAATGTTACATAATACAAGTCGTTGCAAGTAGCTTTTTACCCATGGGTATAAACCAGGATAATCTACTGATATATGCTTATTACATACAAGCCAGATCTCCTTTGTATTGACAAGCATAGTTGAATATGCTTTTCCATGCAGTGAAACAAGGGGGTGTTGATGCTTATTGGCCATATATATGCCAAAGGGATAAAAGTCTGGTTAACTGAAGCCCATAGATGTGTTTAGTGCATTGCAGATTTAAGATGTGAACATAGCCTAAAATATAATGGGTTTTTTGTGTTAGATCACACACTACTACACAAGCAGACTAGATTATAATTTACCCCTGTAAACTGCACAGAGGACCCTACTCATAGGCTGACTATGGATTCGAGGTATGTCTAGCTAATAGAGGGATCCCCTCTATCAGCAGAAGCAAAGAGTGTCACTGAACACTAAGTGTGAAAAGTAGAATTTTCACCGGAGACTTCCCATGACCAGCTGCTGGCCGGGGTTCTACAGTGTGAAATATTCTTAACAAGGACTTCCACTTTAACTAAAAGATGAAAATATATCCATCCAGTTCTGCTGACCTGGGCTTCCCGAAACACATATGGTCCTAGATCTCGACGTCGCTCTATAATTTTCTCTGCTTGTTCTGGAGGAATGTCTATCTGCAGAGCTGGTGGGATGGAGGAGTTGATGAAACAGTTGATGAGAGCGGTGATCTTGCTCTGAATTGTAGATTCATCACAGTGAGAATGGCACAATTCCTGAAGGACAAGTAAAAAAAATTGTATTGAATAGGAAAGATGACACTGCAAAGATATAAAGCCATAGATGAATTAACAAACCAAATGTAAAAGAAGCGTGGTAAAAAGTGCAATACTGAGTCATATCTAGGTTTTGCTTCACCTGGGGCATATATTGCATTTGCAGCTCTGTATATACATACCCTAGCTAGAGGTGGTCATACACATTTGAACCAAAAGAGCCTTCAGGTGAATGGGAGCTGAGCTGCAAGAGTGCGGCATGGCCCCCGCACAGTATACAGAGCTGTGCTCTGAACATATGATCAATGGAGGTGTGGGGAGTCAGCTCTCACCAGCCAGACATTGGGGACCTATCCTAAAGATAGGCCATCAATATCAATTCTTGGACAACCCCTTTAAGATGCCCGATCCTTCATTCCAAAATATAGATGAATGAAAGATGGCTGGACATGCAATACACATTAGTTGATTAGTCAATACCACAGAAATTGACAAGTTCACTGACCTTAGTCTAATGTGTATGGCCACCTTTAGGCAATATAACTTGATGTTACCTTCCTTGGCATAAAACCACCCATGCTGATCAACCCACCTCTAGATACTACACCCCTGTGTTATGTCTCCAATAAAGAAACAATTGGTCTATTACCTTATATTTCTGCACCTCTTGCCAGAAGAGCAGTCCATTTTCAAAAAAATCTCCCTTTAAAGATATATATCGTTGAAATTGACTCGCCGTAATTGGATTCAGTAATGCTTTGCGGAAAGCTATGATTTCTTTGGAGGAGGAAATCCATTTGCTGTCTAACTGCTAAAAAAATTGAAAAAAGAAATCCAAATGAGTAATCCTCCACACACAATCCTATTACAGGCTTTGGGTGCTGTCTCCTGCACTAGCAGATCAGAAGAATAACTATTTATTTTTTGGTCTTCTTATTTTTGTGTAAATCTGAAAAAAATAACCTTCATAATTTATATGTTTTGAGCATTGCTCAAGATATGACTTGCCTCACCTTCTTATTCTGTTAAGTAAAAACATTTGCTTTATAGCTTACAGTGCGTGAAAATGAAAGGGAAAAGTTACCAGCTCGGCCAACTCCAACTCTTTGCATCCTGATTCCATTCCATTCCATTCCTGAGCAATCATTTCTGTTAGTTTCAGCACCCAGTATACTAATTAGACTCTCTACGGTCAGGTGGGAGGTCCCAGACTAACTGCTCCAGCAGAGTACCGCCCATCTGACAGTATTGCTCATGAACAGTGAGGGTTAGAGATAAAATTCCCACTGTGTCTGAATCAGTGGAGCACCTATTGAAGAACTGGAGTTAGGTTGGAGTTTAAGGAGCTGGTGAAGGGTCCTCTTTAAACAAATAAACATGAATGGGGGAAATTTACTAAGCTAAATATGCCTTATTTCTGGCTTAGTTTGCCCAAAAATCAGGAGTACATGCCTTGTACTATATATCGAACGTGCTTTAGACACTACATAACTTAAAACTTAAAGTGTGGCACAGCAGGTGGCGGTGTCTTAAAATAGAAAACCATGTGCCAAATTTGAGCCAAAATTTTGGAATAAAGTAAGACAACCAATAGGTGTCTAATAGGTACAAGTTTAACAATTAAAATAAATATATTTTGTAGACGTACATAATAAAATAGAATATAATATACCTTCCACACTCCCAATTTCTTCTTATTTGTTTGGAATATAACATCTTCTGCCACATCTTTCATCTGTGACTAGAGAGAAATATACACATAAACCACAGAAATATGTACAGATATTAAGACGTCTATCTTATGTTCATTTACTATTCACTGACTAGTCAGTAATTGTTCGTTTAGGCTACTGGGGATTACTTTCATGCCATTTTAAGTTATTGACTACTGAGGACTCCATTTTTATCTTTTCTATCTACTGGCTAACACAGTACAAATATCTTTTTCTTTGCACAACCCATTTACATCTTTACATGTCAGTGTTCTTCTATGCTGTCCCTGACCAATTATTGCTAGGATGGCACAAGAAACTTGGGAATCGAGACTATAAAGGAAGTGGAAGTATCTCTTCAATATCCTAGAATCAGCAAAGATAACCATTTGCTACGTTCTACCTGATGCTCCCTGCTTTTATTACGACTAATGGATGTCCTGGTGACTGCTTCTTTAGTTGGAGATATTTTAACAGTTAACTTTGAGATTACTGTGCCCTGAGCCATCTCCTAATATAACCATGTCTTTGATCTATGGTCTGTTAAGGGAGTGATTGGCAGATTTTGGCAGAACACTTTCTAAGAGTGATTGGAACAATTTCTTACTCAATCTCTCATAGCTACACACAAGAGAATAGCTGTATGTTACTGTCCAGATACCGCAACCCACACTTTCAACAGAAAATGTTCTCATTGACGTTCTCATTGTTGGTCTGTCAAAGAGCTTAAGGTACACAACTGCATATTCGTTGTGACTGTAGGATAGGATGTTCCCCTAGAGCAGTGATGGCGAACCTTTTAGAGACCGAGTGCCCAAACTGCAACCCAAAGCCCACTAAATTATTGCAAAGTGCCAACACGGCAATTTCACCTTAAATTAACCTGCCTCCCCAGCATCCCCCCTCTTGCTCGCAAGCAGCCTGCACCCCCATTCCTCCCTCTTGCAAGCAGCCTACATCCCACATCTCTCCCCCCCACACTACACTCTGCATCTCTCCCCCCACACTACACCCTGTATCCCACACTACACCCTGCATCTCTGCACCCCACAATACACCCTGCATCTCTGCACCCCACAATACACCCTGCATCTCTACCCTCCACTACACCCCACATATCTCCTCCCCCACACTACACTCTGCATCTCTCCCCCACACTACACACTGCACCCCCACATCTCTACCCCCCACACTACACCCCACATCTCTATCCCCCACACTACACTCTGCATCTCCCCCCACACTACACCCTGCACCCTACATCTCTCCCCCCACACTACACCCTGCACCCTACATCTCTCCCCCCACACTACACCCTGCACCCCACATCTCTCCCCCCACACTACACCCTGCACCCTACATCTCTCCCCCCACACTACACCCTGCACCCCACATCTCTAACCCCCACACTACACCTGCACCCTACATACTGCACCCCACATCTCTCCTCCCCCACACTACACTCTGCATCTCTCCCCCACACTACCCCCCACATCTCTACCCCCCACACTACACCCTACATCTCTCCCCCCACACTACACCCTGCACCCCACATCTCTACCCCCCACACTACACCCTGCATACTGCACCCCACATCTCTAACCCCCACACTACACCCTACATACTGCACCCCACATCTCTACCCCCCACACTACACCCCACATCTCTACCCCCCACACTACACCCCACATCTCTCCCCCCACACTACACCCTGCACCCCACATCTCTAACCCCCACACTACACCCTGCATACTGCACCCCACATCTCTAACCCCCACACTACACCCTGCACCCCACATCTCTCCCCCCACACTACACCCCGAGCCCCACATCTCTACCCCCCACACTACACCCTACATCTCTCCCCCCACACTACACCCTGCACCCCACATCTCTACCCCCCACACTACACCCTACATCTCTCCCCCCACACTACACCCTGCACCCCACATCTCTACCCCCCACACTACACCCTGCATACTGCACCCCACATCTCTAACCCCCACACTACACCCTACATACTGCACCCCACATCTCTACCCCCCACACTACACCCTACATACTGCACCCCACATCTCTAACCCACACTACACCCTACATACTGCACCCCACATCTCTAACCCCCACACTACACCCTGCACCCCACATCTCTCCCCCCACACTACACCCCGAGCCCCACATCTCTCCTCCCCACACTACACCCCACATCTCTGCATGTTCCTCCACTGCTCGTGATACTTTTCTTCATGTGGAAGGAGCTTCTTACAAGCAAAGACACGCCTACCCTGTCATGTGACCTTATGACGTCAGAAGGTCCTTTCAGAGTACTGTACAGCATTTAGCATGTACTGTGTAAGCAGTGGTCCTGCGGACTGCAGCTTACACTGACAGCTTTCAGCTGTATGTACATTTGCACATACAGCTGAAAGAAGCGATCGCTCACTAATGGGGAATCCTGGACCGGATTCCCCGTTAGTGAGATATGGTGACGGCGCGCGTGTCATAGGTTCGCCATCACGGCCCTAGAGCTTAAAGGGTACCATCAATTATAGAACAGCATTTCATAAATGAATAGTACAAGGAAATATAAGACACTTTGCCATATTTCTTATTAAAGAAAAATGTCTAAATTTATCAGGCTGAATTACTTCTAACATAGAAGTTTATGGGGGGCTGCTGGAAAAAACATACTGCATCTACTAAGTTCTGCTACACTTGGTAACTAAGATAGCTCTTTTAACTACAATTAGGCTGTACCATTGTACAGAATGAGGCAATAGATCAATCACTAGGCAGCAGCAGCCTCCTCTCTCCCTCCATAGACTTCTGTGTGTGAGGTTGGATATGGAGACAGGTCCTATTAGAGCTAAGAGTCTGAGTGAAGAAAAGGAGGAGGAAAACAGCCTGAGAAGTGGAGAAAGAAACATATTTCTTTAATAAGATATATTACAAAGTGTCTTATATTCCCTCATACTATTCATTTGTGAAAAGTGGTTTTATATTTGGAGGTACACTTTAACCATCGCTACTTATTTTTGGGTAAGAACTACATCACTTTTCCTATTTTATCTGAAAATCTGACTTGTAAATTCTACTTAAAATTCTGCACAACATAAAAGTACAATATGCAGTTCTTACTTTACGTTTTTGGCGTTCTCTAAATTCTTCGGTTGATAGAAACATTGGTAGCCATTTCTTCTCAATCCTCATACGGACATATTTCTGTATCTCTGTGACGGCGGTGGCAGGCAGACGCTCATGTAGCAGCTTGCCCCATCCTCCTGCCAGCATCATGACCTGTACAATATTATTTGTAAAACTTGTATTTCTAACTTTGTTTGGTGAGGCCACAGGATTTATACTCAGTATACACAAGTGCCACATTATACATAGAGCAAAATAGCATTGGCGCTTATGGAAATGTATAGAATGTCATGCCCTTTCCCATCCCCTGGTTGAATTTGATGGACATACAGTATGTTTTCAACCGTACTAACTATGTAACTATGGGTGGTCTAGGGAGATAAATGGTAACATTCCTAGTAGTATATGTTATAGTCTGGGGTGGTAAGGGGTTAATAACTAACATTTCTGATCAATAAAAGTGGAGAAAGGGTTAGAAATAATATCTGGTCTAAGGTTGTTTTGGCTTCATATCTACACCCTTATGGGTCTATGTTGGACTAGCAGTCAGGATTTAATATTCTTAGTGGTTTAGAATGGTGAAGGGGTTAATTGTTTTACTAGAGGTTGTCTGGGGCATTGTGGAGCTAAAATGTACTCCAGCCATACCGTTTTTTCCAATCTGATATCATGCTTGCATGCTGGGGTGTACAGCTGGCGGAGCAACCATATGATGCCCTGTTCAAATCAATAGGACCCATGTATGATACTCGATGGATGGATTTCCAATGGGTGTATGGATGTTCAATGGTTATACTGGTAAAAGTTGCTGCTGTCGTTTATCTCCATGCTCAGTGACATCAGCAGGAAAGTATAGCTGGAGTTTCACTTTAGTCTAAATAGGATCAGAAGTCCATACTGACTACTTTCATAATATATCTTAATAAGGCCGGGGCCCCATGTTGCAAAAACACCACGTTTTAGCCGCAGCAAAAACCACAGCATTTTACAGTACCTGCAAAGTGGATGGGATTCTGGCTAATCCCATCCACACTTTGCAGAAAAATATCCACAGTGGAAATGCTGCAATTTCAAAAACCATGGTTTTTGTAAATCGCAGCATGTCAATTATACCTAAGGAAACACCGGCGGTTTCCGTATAGGTATAATAGGGACAGAAAGTCCGCAGAGGAAAACTCTGCAGACTATCTGTGAAAAACACTGTGAAAAAAAAACGCGCTTCCATCGCAGTCTTTTCCACAACGCTTTTTGGCAGCAATTCGCTGCATGGGGCCTTAGCCTAATAGTTTTGTTGGATTTCCATGCAGATTATTCAGCAGCAAATTCATTCCAACTGAACATAGGCTTAGAGGGAGTGTTTGTATTCTTAGTTCCCAAGGTTCATATGGATTGTCATAAGGGGATCCATGTCTTTGAAATGATATGCATATATGCTCTTGAAGACCAGTAGACCAAACACTTATTCTAGTTCCTTGGCGGTAAGAAGTGCAGCTCTGAAGTACAAACTGCTGTTCTGACAAATAAAATACTGTGCAAACTAAGATAACAGACAGAAAAATCATGACTGGTATCTGTCAAGGAGAACGTCAGAACCACTTTTCTTTGGCTTTTGTCTCACCTGTTCCTGCTGATCTCTTGTAGCCGGACTGTTAGGTCCGAAGAAATATTTTTTATTTAGATATTTGTCCTTTATATCTTTAGATGTTTCCAGTCGTTCTTCCTTTTTTCTGTGCGAACCCCGTCTGAGATGTTCAAGATCAACCCAGCACTTAAGATCTATGCTACAAAAGACAAAACAAAGCATTTTGAACAAACTTACCACAAATCAAGACAGAAACAGCGGTAAGAACATAAAGCACTAAATTCTGCTGCAGAATGCATGCACATGATGAGAATTACCTGCAGATTTTCTGTGTGGATTTCAATGTAGAAAATCTGCGCTGCAATTCATTAGCAATAAAGTCAATGAGAAATTCTATTTTTCAAGCGCATGATGCAGATTTTTTTTTTCTGTGTGGATATAGATCTATGGTGTGTATTTTAAAATCTGCAGCATGTCAATTTTTTTTTTCCAACACATTTTTCTTTTTTTTTTTTAAATGACTTCCGTATCACCATACATGTACATGTGTGAAAATCTGCAACAGATTGTATAGGTTTTCTGCAAGGATTTTCATGCAAGTACATTCAGATTTTCTACATGTAAATCCTGATCTTGTGCATGTGCCCTTAGGGCATAACTAATGTTTGTTGTATATCATTAATAGTATATTAAACTGGATTTGCTGGGTAATGGGTAGCCAGCGAAGGGGTAGGCAAGTGGAGAGGCAGAGGAGAAATGAGGACAGTATCAGCTCGGGAGCAGCGTTAAGGGTGAACTGGAGAGGAGAAAGAATGTTAGATGGGAGGCCATAGAGGATGATATTGGAGTAGTCTATTCTGAAGATGATGAGGGTGACCATATGGTTAGACCTTCAATAGAATAAGTGTGGCTGACATACAGGGTGCAATGGGGAATGTGGGTGCATTTTGCTTAATTTTCCTAACACACCAAATGCTCTTGCCCTAAGTAGTACATCAACCAGTGCCCTTGTGCTAGGAAACCGCAGTGGCAATCCCATAGATGTCATAATGGCCGCACTAAATTTCACACAGAATTCCTGCAGACAGCATAAGAACACATGCTCTGCATATGTTTTATTTAAAGGGATTTTTGGGCTAAAAATATTAACTAGTTCCCACCCTGTGATATAGTATTACATCAGCGACTGATACCCTTTTCCGCGAACTGACATAATAGTACATCATGAAGATGGCACTACCTGAGGATGGTGATGGGGGCATCTAAGGGGTCTCTTTGTATTTGTGGGATACTTAATGTGTTCCCATGGTGCCGGGGTGTTCTACTGAAGGCCCCCATGTCACCCTCACAAGCCTTACTCTAGGTTCACACTAGTGCTTGGGTTTCCGTGTTTCCGTCCGCTTGTGCACCCGAAAAATGGAAACCCAATCCACTTAAAAAGCGGTTACACGGGGAAACCCGCGGACCCCATAGATTATAATGGGGTCCGCCAGGTTCCCGCCCAAAAAATGGCAAGAGAAAAGTCCTGCTTGAAGGATCTTTCTCTCCGCATTTTTCAAGCAGATTCGGGGACGGAATCCCCGAATATAGAGCGAGTGCTGGTGTGAATTCAGCCATAGGATAAAACATTGCCAATGCCAATGTTTTATATTGAGACTTTCACTTTCAAATATTGTAATACACAACAATGAAGAAGCATTGCTGTGCACTTCTATGGCAATCGTGTCCAGTGTTCAAGCCCCAGTATGGTAATATGCATAAATATAAAAGAAAAAAAAAAAAGTAAAGCGTAAAATAAAAGCTAAAATAACAAATAAATAGTTAAAATTTTCACAATATATATTTTTATTACAGAAAAATAAATGTAAAAAAATTAAAAAGTAGCCATAAGCAGTATTGATGGTTCCTCCCAACCCCTAGTGTAAAAATAGAATATTATTTAAACCCCACAGTGCCACTAAAACATATTATTTTGGGCAAATAAGTGATTTTATTGCGTAAAAGTAGTACAACATAAAAGCCCAATATAAGCTTGGTATCACTGTAATCGTACTGACTGGCAGAATAAACGTAACCTGTCTGCTCTGCTCCTGCTACATTCTCTGTATACCAGCTGCCAAACAGATGATAAATGGGGGTCACGGTATCAGACACCCACCAATCTGGTATTGAGGACTTATCCTTAGGATAGGTCATCAATATTTTAACCCCTTTAAGGGAAAAGTCTTCAATTCAGCAGCTGCCCACATTGACACTCATTGCCAGCATTTCCGCACATCTAGTCAGCTGCTATGGTTCTAAACGATGTGGTCAGCAGGATGCAGACGTGTAGTTCTGCAGGTATAACCTTAAATTATCACCAAGAGAACCTTGAAAACTTGACGTCCAAGATCAGTGTCTTAATCCCCTGATATGCCTCATGTGTCTGTGCTTTGGTCTCAGGTACATCAGTAAGACAGTTTACTCGGATACTCACCAAAAAGTGTTACAACCCAGCATCAGAGTGGTATATGCAGATCACATATCTATCACTAAAAACTCCTATATAACGTAGCTGTTTCCAGCCCTGTCCTACGTGAGCTGCCTAGAGACCAGGTTTGGCTCCAGGGTCTCTGCGCAGACTTAATGCAGCGCACGGCTGCCAATTACACTCCTGGCACTGATTCTACTACATCTCCGTGTCTGCTAGGGGCAGATGTTTTTATTCTGTACGACAATGATAAAATGGATATTGGGGAATTTTCAGGCTCATTATTAATTCTTATTGAGCAATATAATTGTATCTGATTCTAAGTCCCATTACGTTTCAGCAATTCTAATTTATTGGGCATTTTCGTATGACAAGGTTCATGTCATAATACGCAATAAGAATGTGAGAATGATTTATGGGTCTCGGTAAACTGGCAAAACTGCAAGGAAAACAAATGCCTATAACAAAAGAAATACATTACTAATATGGAAACTAGGAATGGGACTTGAATGGATTAATATCCATTCCTGGTCTCTAGTGAAGGTAGAATGTAAGGTCAATACACGCAAACAGATCATAATGTAGCACAGATTATAGTAACTCAATATTAAATGGGCAATAACTTTTCAACAAACTGCATAAATCAATAGTACAAGTGAATAGAAGAAACACTGTAATATATCTTATCAGAGAAATATGCTTCTTTCTCCACTTATCAGGCTCTTTTCCTCTTCTCCTCTTCCTCCTAAACTGACATCCTATTAAGATTTCTCACAAGATATGCCATAAATGTGGAGTAGATGTGGGTCCCATCCAGGGACTCACATCTATCTCAAGAACAAAAGACACTGACCCCCGTCTTGTGGCAGTGAGCAAAGACTATGTGTAGCTCTCTCCATTCATTTCTGTAGGACTTCCAAGCATAGTTGAGCATTGAGGGTGATCTGTAGGCAGCCTAAAATGTTCTCCACCTCACTCAACACATCTCCAACACACATTTGGCATTCTCAAGATCATATACTGACCCAAGTTAGACAAGTCTGAAAGCATCCAACACACATGTTGCCCCAAAGGCAGGACATGGCGCATCATGTGTCAGAGAGAGGGGTGCAGGACGTTTCAGGCTACCTAGGGCCACATCTGGTGGTCCTATAAAACTAAAGGTGCATACATAGCCTGCTTAGTATAACTTCTTAAGATGTCTGTGCTGTTCATTGTGCTGTGGTATCAGAGCACCAGATCTGATCACAACTTTTGAGGGGTGCTCTTTAAAAGGTTTCACCTTCCTCACCTTACACGCCTACTTAATTCCAGAATGGGGGATCTCATTCCCTCAAGCTGTAAGACTGCTGCTTGGAGAAGCATGAAGGGCTTGGCGACTAAGCGTCTGCCCTGCTGCTCCATTCAAAGAGTATGGCAAGTGTAAACATAGATGAACATGAACAGATGAGCTGAGGTACCAGGGCCCAGATGCTGGTGCCAACTCTGCACCTGCTATAGTCTGTAGGGTGAGCATATTGACCTGAGAACACATGGACCCTTACATTTATAGAATATAAATAGAATAGCAGAATCACAGAATCGGGCCCTTGCACAGTTATATATGCTCACTGTGTACCAATTCTGTCAGGTATACACAGACTTTACTCACTGCACACATGTGATCATAGAGGAGACTCTGCTTCTTCACTCCCATCCACACTCACCTATCACACTAGGCTACATAGGAACAAAGCGGACTTCTACAATCACACATCTATGCAAATAGCTTACATCACTTGCCTTTGTATGGTAAGCGAGACACTAATATACCCAAACCACACACACTTAGCAAACAAAAGGATAACAAGACTAACAATGTGCACTCTCTTCGGATTTGCGGGGACTTTTAGAGCCAAAGGACAATCTTATTAAATTTTAGATTTAATATGCACAAAAAGTACAGTGCTTTAAAGAGGACCTTTCACGTCCTCATGTATATGCTGTTTTACATACCACTAGAAAGCCGAAAACGCGCTGAATTCAGCACACTGCCGGATTTCCCGGTATGTGCCCCGGGGCTGGAGATATCGGCGGTGTAAGTTTCACGGTTTACTGTCAGAAGGGCGTTCCTGACAGTCTATCTGAGCTGTGAGGAACGCCCTCCCTGACAGTTCTCGTTCATAGACTTGTACTGAGGTGGCGTTCCTTACAGCTCAGCATCATCACCTGGCAGTGAGGAACGGCCCCTCTGACAGTACAGCGCTATAGACGAGTACAGAGAAAGGGGGCATTCCTTACTGCCCGGCAATGATGCTCAGCTGTGACAGTAAGTCTAGCTCAGCTAGACTGTCAGAAACACCTTTCTGACAGTAAACCGTGAAACTACGACCCCCAATATCTCCAGACCCACGGCATATACCGAGAAACCTGGCAGTGCGCTGAATTCAGCGTGCTGTCGGGTTTCTAGCGGTATGTAAAACAGCATATACATGAGGATGTGAAAGGTCCTCTTTAACAATAAAAAGATTTAATAAAAAGACAAAAACATACAATGTAAAATAAAAAGGAACAATGTACAGATCTGTTTTTAAGTCAGGCTGGGAGCACAGCCACCAAAGGAAGGACACACGCTAAATGTGGCTCCAAAATGTCTGACATTTAAATCATGAACCTCGTCACATTTATGAACCCCTTACCCCCAAACTACTTCCAGCAACCTCCCGTCCATGATGTCATAATTTTCCTTTGTTGAATATCAGGGCTTTGATGAGTAATGATCCCAGAAGATCTGGAGTTGCAATGTCTGCTACACTCAGCACACCTGACTTGCTAATTAGAATGACCACAATTGAATTAGCTCCTGGGACTTTGTTCTTTCTCTGTAGCCTGAGCTGTGGATTGTACATTATAATTCCAGCAAACAGGAAACACAAACACTGTAGCTTAGCACATACAGTGGGGAAAAAAAAGTATTTAGTCAGCCACCAATTGTGCAAGTTCTCCCACTTAAAAAGATGAGAGAGGCCTGTAATTGTCATCATAGGTAGACCTCAACTATGAGAGACAAAATGAGAAAACATATCTAGAAAATCACAGTATCTGATTTTTTTAAGAATTTATTTGCATATTATGGTGGAAAATAAGTATTTGGTCACCTACAAACAAGCAAGATTTCTAGCTCTCACAGACCTGTAACTTCTTCTTTAAGAGGCTCCTCTGTCCTCCACTCATTACCTGTAGTAATGGCTCCTGTTTGACATTATTATCAGTATAAAAGACACCTGTCCACAACCTCAAACAGTCACACTCCAAACTCCACTATGGTGAAGACCAAAGAGCTGTGGAAGGACACCAGAAACAAAATTGTAGACCTGCACCAGGCTGGGAAGACTGAATCTGCAGTAGGCAAGCAGCTTGGTGTGAAGAAATCATCTGTGGGAGCAATAATTAGAAAATGGAAGACATACAAGACCACTGATAATCTCCCTCGATCAGGGGCTCCACACAAGATCTCACCCCGTGGGGTCAAAATGATGACAAAAATGGTGAACAAAAATCCCAGAACCACACGGGGGGACCTAGTGAATGACTTGCAGAAAGCTGGGACTAACGTAACAAAGGCTACCGTCAGTAACACACTACGCCGCCAGGGACTCAGATACTGCAGTGCCAGACGTGTCCCCCTGCTTAAGCCAGTACATATCCGGGCCCGTCTGAAGTTTGCTAGAGAGCATTTGGATGTTCCAGAAGAGTATTGGGAGAATGTCATACAGTCATAGGAAAAAGTTTGGGCACCCCTATTAATCTTAATCATTTTTAGTTCTAAATATTTGGGTGTTTGCAACAGCCATTTCAATTTGATATATCTAATAACTGATGGACACAGTAATATTTCAGGATTGAAATGAGGTTTATTGTACTAACAGAAAATGTGCAATATGCATTAAACCAAAATTTGACTGGTGCAAAAATTTGGGTACCCTTATCATTTTATTGATTTGAATACTCCTAACTACTTTTTACTGACTTACTGAAGCACAAAATTGGTTTTGTAACCTCACTGAGCTTTGAACTTCATAGCCAGGTGTATCCAATCATGAGAAAAGGTATTTAAGGTGGCCAATTGCAAGTTGTTCTCCTATTTGAATCTCCTCTGAAGAGTGGCATCATGGGCTCCTCAAAACAACTCTCAAATGATCTGAAAACAAAGATTGTTCAACATAGTTGTTCAGGGGAAGGATACAAAAAGTTGTCTCAGAGATTTAACCTGTCAGTTTCCTCTGTGAGGAACATAGTAAGGAAATGGAAGACCACAGGGACAGTTCTTGTTAAGCCCAGAAGTGGCAGGCCAAGAAAAATATCAGAAAGGCAGAGAAGAATGGTGAGAACAGTCAAGGACAATCCACAGACCACCTCCAAAGAGCTGCAGCATCATCTTGCTGCAGATGGTGTCACTGTGCATCGGTCAACAATACAGCACACTTTGCACAAGGAGAAGCTGTATGGGAGAGTGATGCGAAAGAAGCCGTTTCTGAAAGCACGCCACAAACAGAGTCGCCTGAGGTATGCAAAAGCACATTTGGACAAGCCAGCTTCATTTTGGAAGAAGGTCCTGTGGACTGATGAAACAAAGATTGAGTTGTTTGGTCATACAAAAAGGTGTTATGCATGGCGTCAAAAAAACACAGCATTCCAAGAAAAACACTTGCTACCCACTGTAAAATTTGGTGGAGGTTCCATCATGCTTTGGGGCTGTGTGGCCAATGCCGGCACCGGGAATCTTGTTAAAGTTGAGGGTCGCATGGATTCAATTCAGTATCAGCAGATTCTTGAGAATAATGTACAAGAATCAGTGACGAATTTGAAGTTACTCCGGGGATGGATATTTCAGCAAGACAATGATCCAAAACACAGCTCCAAATCTACTCAGGCATTCATGCAGAGGAACAATTACAATGTTCTGGAATGGCCATCCCAGTCCCCAGACCTGAATATCATTGAACATCTGTGGGATCATTTGAAGCGGGCTGTCCATGCTCGGCGACCATCAAACTTAACTGAACTGGAATTGTTTTGTAAAGAGGAATGGTCAAAAATACCTTCATCCAGGATCCAGGAACTGATTAAAAGCTACAGGAAGCGACTAGAGGCTGTTATTTTTGCAAAAGGAGGATCTACTAAATATTAATGTCACTTTTCTGTTGAGGTGCCCATACTTTTGCACCGGTCTAATTTTGGTTTAATGCATATTGCACATTTTCTGTTAGTACAATAAACCTCATTTCAATCCTGAAATATTACTGTGTCCATCAGTTATTAGATATATCAAATTGAAATGGCTGTTGCAAACACTCAAATATTTAGAACTAAAAATGATTAAGATTAATAGGGGTGCCCAAACTTTTTCATATGACTGTATGGTCAGATGAAACCAAAGTAGAACTGTTTGTTAGAAACACAACTCGTGGTGTTTGGAGGAGAGTGAATGCTGAGTTGCATCCAAAGAACACCATACCTACTGTGAAGCATGGGGGGTGGCAACATCATGCTTTGGGGCTGTTTCTCTGCAAAGGGACCAGGACGACTGATCCGTGTACATGAAAGAATGAATGGGGCCATGTATCGTGAGATTTTGAGTGCAAACCTCCTTCCGTCAGCAAGGGCATTGAAGATGAAACATGGCTGGGTCTTTCAGCATGACAATGACCCCAAGCACACCGCCAGGGCAACGAAGGAGTGGCTTCGTAAGAAGCATTTCAAGGTCCTGGAGTGGCCTAGCCAGTCTCCAGATCTCAACCCCATAGAAAACCTTTGGAGAGAGTTGAAAGTCCGTCTTGCCCAGCGACAGCCCCAAAACATCACTGCTCTAGAGGAGATCTGCATGGAGGAATGGGCCAACATACCAGCAACAGTGTGTGCCAACCTTGTGAAGACTTACAGAAAAAGTTTGACCTCTGTCATTGCCAACAAAGGATATATAACAAAGTATTGAGATGAACTTTTGTTATTGACCAAATACTTATTTTCCACCATAATTTGCAAATAAATTCTTAAAAATCAGACAATGTGATTTTCTGGATTTGTTTTCTCATTTTGTCTCTCATAGTTGAGGTCTACCTATGATGACAATTACAGGCCGGCCTCATCTTTTTAAGTGGGTGAACTTGCACAATTGGTGGCTGCTTAAATACTTTTTTTCCCCACTGTACCTACTAACACATTGAAGCAAAAAAAAAAAAAAAAACACTACGACAATGGACACAACAGTTAAAACATAATTAAAAACACAATTAAAATAATATAATATATTCACAAGCAGGTTAGCTTATATAATAGTACACATAAAGGACAATGTAACTGGTAATAATTGCTCATTGTAATTTTGCTGCAGATATAACTTTGATCCATTAACAATCAAAAATTATTTACTTGCATTTGTCAGAGCGGGTAAATCTGTCAATCTGAGGCTTTTTTGTCACCTGCTTATGAGTTGTTGACATTTTACCTTGCAAAATGATCTTCCAGAAAGGAGCGGAAGTGCTCTAGCTCCATCCTGTGCCTGAGCAATGTATCAAGGTTGTAAGTCCTGTACTCTTCCGGAACCAGCTCCCATAAATTGGGTTCTTTAGGAATGTCAGGAGGCGGAACAAAGATTTTGTTGACCTGATTCTGGTAAAGAAAGTTGAGAAATAATATATTGATCTGTATTGTTCCATAATATACAGAAAAAGGGGAAAAAAAAGTTGCAAATTTTAGTGCACACTCAGTTTTCACTAAAAATTTGCAACTTCTTCCCCTCCTTGCAACTTTCAAAGAGAGAAAATGGCACAAATTTGAGCACTAATCTCTCTGCTCATAGTCATACATTTCATTCTCTGCATTTAGGACAGCCTAAGGGTATGTGCCTCTTAATAAATCTGGTGCAGTTTACACCAAGGGGCTTCTGTTTAGAAGTGTCATATAAAACAGTCTTAATAAAATGCTATTTTAAGAATATATGCATATATAGTAAAATAGGGTCTTCTAATTGGAACTTATACTGGTGAGCTGGGTCAAATATACCTGTAAAGTAATGCCATACCCTACAAGGGAAAACAAGGAACGCATGCACCACCAAAGTTTGTATTTCCTGCCAGCGGGACCAACAGGATGAGTGTTATTTTGGGAGACCCACCATCTAAGATCGATCTGCCTCTTTAGCTAAGGTCATACATACCATACAGGCTGATTATACAGCTGCTATTGGGCCCTTGGTTGGGACCATTCCATGTGCTACTGTCCAGGAGTCACCTCTCCAACATAGGGATGGGCTTTTGTTCCAAGGGGCATGGGAAGGGTGTGGAGAAAGAAACAAACATCAGAACTTTATATCCTGTTTGGCAATTTCTGGCACCATTTGTTTAAAGAGGAAACGCCCAATGTCACGTATCATCTGACCGGCGCTGTCACCCTGAGCATTTTGTTGATTTGTTTATTCATATCTGTTCAGCTATTCCAAAGATATATTGCCTTTTAATGTTAATGCAGACTATAGGGAATACTAGTCAAGTGGGCGGTAACATTGCATGACATACAGCCCACAGGGAAACCACAGTGTTACTGCCCACTTGGCTAATATACCCTAATAGTATATCTTAATTTGCGTCATGACAGGGCTTATAACTTTGGAATTGCTGATCGGATTTCGATTATAAAAACATCAAAAAGCTCAGGGTGACAGCGCCGATCAGATGATGTACGTCATTGGGCTTTCAGAACTGGTGACAGCTCCTCTTCAACTCTCATCCACTTTGCTGCCTCTGTACACTGCAGAGTTACCTGTTGCAGACTACATCTGCTGAAAGTACATCCCGTGTGGGCCTAGTCTTATGCTGCTATTTAGGATTAGCAACTAGGACATAATCCATTTCTACAACCTCTATATGCAAACAATAAAGGGTTGTCCAGTGAGTGGACATCTGTTCAATAAAACTTGGTTATGAATAGCACAATAATATCAAAGCATATAATCCATCACTATGATTTATAGTATACGTGCTGTATTAACAGGAGGTCTGGCAGTCAACATTTTACTGCATACAAAAAGATATGGTTACAGATTGTATTATGTTCACTGACATTTTTAATGCCTGTCTGGGTGTTTCTATAGAGGATTGAGAACTGTTAATACCAAATATATTCAGGACTAATGCTGCCATAAAGCGAGAAATGATGATAAATGAGATGTTTTATTCTGCTGACTAATCACTCTACTTGGAATAACTAATCTAACTGTATAAAAAAGGATTATAGGGTTTGGACGATAAAAATGGTGACTTTGATTTTCAATGCAGAATTATGTTTGTCTGAAGACATTCAAACCCCACATCTGCGCAAAGGCTTCGGGAAATTCATTTAATCATGTTTGTTGGAAACTTTGCAAAGTCGACTTTTATCAAAGTGCAAAATTCTGTTTGTTCACAAATTTTTGCAGATGCTGAAACAACACAGACTGGACTGCACAGGAACATATTGTATAGCAGTCTGGCCCTGGACATAGAGAACTTTTGCATATTTGTTATTAATCTGATATTTTGTTATAGCTGGAACAATTCTTGAAAAACAAAGAAGATATATGAAGGTATTTCTGGGGTCCAAGGCTATGTGTGCGTAGCAGAGAATGATAGCCTTAGGCCAGTGTATAATGCTGTCGTATGGCACGGTAAAACACATGTATCCTCTCCTAGCGGCAGTTCTTGTTGGGCAGGACGTCACTATAACATAGAATCAAATGGAACATGGTACAATTTGTGTTCTCTCTTATTGTGTATGCATCCATTGGAAACAACAGTGGGGCAGATTCACTAAAGACCTGCGCCACTTTCTTGATACAAAACGGTGGTTTGTCCCACCTGTGACTACAATAGTTGCAAAAGGGTGGAGTAATTTACACTAACTATGAGCTGATAGAGATTTTTGCCAAGGTGTACAGCCCAGCGGAGGATGCAACTAATTCGTAACAAGGCCCGCATCTTGTCATAAGTCCGGTAAATCCTCCGCTGTCGCAAGGATCAAGAAAATTGGCGTATAATACGCTGGCAGGAATGTTTCTGTATGAACTTGGTATTTGTATGGAACCATATAAATGGGGTCTTTTACTGAAATAATTGACATAGGAACTGTCACAACCTGGTTGGAATCACTCCAGATTATCTTACATTATAGAAAATTTTGATACTTAGCCTAGATTCACATGACCGAGTTTCATCCATGAAACTCGGTCTGTGTGACTACTGGATTTCCCAACCTGAACAGTGTGCATGGAAAGGGACTCCTAGCATAATAGTTATGTATGAAGCTAGGAGACCCTGCCTCGTAGCATGGGATACTGCCCCATACTGTAATCACTATAGGACAATATGTCGCTGGGAAGAAGGGATTCCTAGCAGCATAGATAACTGTTATGCTCCAGGCATGATATTCAGGCAGCACTCACATGGAACGAGTTTCACCGGTGAAATCTGAATCTGCAATAGGCAAGTAGCTTGTTGTGAAGAAATCAACTGTGGGAGCAATAATTAGAAAATGGAAGACATACAAGACCACTGATAATCTCCCTCCATCAGGGGCTCCACGCAAGATATCACCACGTGGGGTCAAAATGATGACAAGAACGGTGAGCAAAAATCCCAGAACCACATGGAGGTTCAGATGAAACCAAAGTAGAACTGTTTGGTAGAAACACAACTCGTGGTGTTTGGAGGAGAGTGAATGCTGAGTTGCATCCAAAGAACACCTTACCTACTGTGAAGCATGGGGGTGGCAACATCATGCTTTGGGGCAGTTTCTCTGCAAAGGGACCAGGACGACTGATCCGTGTACATGAAAGAATGAATGGGGCCATGTATCGTGAGATTTTGAGTGCAAACCTTCTTCCGTCAGCAAGGGCATTGAAGATGAAACGTGGCTGGGTCTTTCAGCATGACAATGATCCCAAGCACACCGCCAGGGCAACGAAGGAGCGGCTTCGTAAGAAGCATTTCAAGGTCCTGGAGTGGCCTAGCCAGTCTCCAGATCTCAACCCCATAGAAAACCTTTGGAGGGAGTTGAAAGTCCGTCTTGCCCAGCGACAGCCCCAAAACATCACTGCTCTAGAGGAGATCTGCATGGAGGAATGGGCCAACATACCAGCAACAGTGTGTGCCAACCTTGTGAAGACTTACAGAAAACGTTTGACCTCTGTCATTGTCAACAAAGGATATATAACAAAGTATTGAGATGAACTTTTGTTATTGCCCAAATACTTATTTTCCACCATAATTTGCAAATAAATTCTTTAAAAATCAGACAAAGTGATTTTCTGGATTTGTTTTCTCATTTTGTCTCTCATAGTTGAGGTCTACCTATGATGACAATTACAGGCCGGCCTCATCTTTTTAAGTGGGAGAACTTGCACAATTGGTGGCTGACTAAATGCTTTTTTTCCCCACTGTATTAACATCAATCTATGCCAGAAAACTGGCATGCATGTGCTGATAAAATCCCCCCAGTGTGTAAAAATGTTAATTATATATAGCTACTTAAAAGAAAAAACTTCATAAAAACATTTACCAAAATATTCTAAATAAAGACAAATATACAGACAAGGGAGTAGCTGAAATAGTCTGAAATGTATGAACCCTTTCAATTATTTGTTACCAAAAAGTATGTGCACGCATTAAAGACTATTTATAAGCATAATACACTGAAACCTCTCCAACTCTTTGACAAAATTACTCCCTAAAGCTAAAAATCCACGTTGCGGAAATAGCTTTTTTTGTTGCAGATTTTGCTGCGGTTTTTTGAGCCAAAGCCAAGAATGGCTACATAAGAAATGGGAAATATATAGGAAGTTCTTATACTTCTCCCTTCTGCTCAATCCACTCCTGACTTTGGCTCAAAAAATTTCAACAAAATCTGCAACAAAAAAAAGCTGCATTTCCGCAACGTGGGGCCTTAGGCTAAGGCTACAAGCACAACCGTGTGCATGTCGCCAGGCCATGATTGAGCGGCACAGACGGAACATGGTCATCACCCTTGCTTCTACGGCCCCATTCATTGTAGCTGGCTAGCACACTGACTGTGCACATGGTTGTGTGCATGAGGCTTATGGCTAGTTTAATACTGCCATCGAATTCCATTGCTCTAATCCATTCTATGCAATTTAGAGCTTGTATAAAAAAAGGTGACATCCTCCTGCACAATAGACTGAAGAACTGAATCTTAGCCATCAAATTCCGAGGCATGATTGGAAATATTTCAGACTATAGCCTCTTGCTTCTGAGGTTTTGTACAGCCAATATAGCTCCCAAAAGTGCTAAATGTAATGATATAATTCCTGTTATATTTTATAAATTTTAGTTATAAGTGAGAAAAAAAAAACATTTTTTTAGAGAAATTATAGCAGTAGGAAGTGGTAAAGAAAAAAATTGGCTCCTTCTTGGTGCTGCTTGACACTACCATACTCCTTCCTACCAGAGAACATCTGGTCCTCCCATTCTATATTCATTACATTACTAGATTATTTAGTTAATTATTTAGTTACATATTTACTTTCATAGGAATCAATCACTAGATTTTTTTGTGATTTAGAGGATCTTTATTGCCTCGGTCTGGCCATGGCCATCAACCATTATTAAGACAAAAACTTGGCTCTCCAGTAGGTTTAAATGCAAATAGGTAACGGTTTATTGTGTTACGCAATCCATATAAATTGTAACCATTTATGAAGTTGGAGTTGGAGCAGGAGTTGGAGTCAGAATTGGGCTGTGACTCCACAGCCTTGGTGGCGATCTGGAATGGATTCAGGACCCATGGTGTGTAGCAGCAGAACATCAAAGTACACAAGAGGTCAGAATTGTGTTGTACAAGGTACGTCTTTTGAGACATATATTATATATATACTATATATATATATATATATATATATATATATATATGTGTGTGTGTGTGTGCGTGTGTATTCCCGAAGGAATTTGGGCAATTCCAAGAAAAGGAGAATACTCTGTCAGATTTTGGGTCTTTGGGAATTCAAGACACAAAAGTATAAGACATATTTGTGCAAAGTTCATATTCTGTGACATAATTATCCAAGTTTTGAAATTTTACTAGTATTTAAACAAAAATTACATATTTTGTCTTCTACATGTGAAAATTTGGAGAACATTGCTGCAAACGAATGCGGTAAAGCTATTATCTTACCTCATCTTTCTTGGACGCCTTCTCCTGTTGCAAAGCTTGTAGCTTTCGATAGTTAGCTGACTCCAGCTGTCGTGATTCTTCAACCAGCTCTACCTAATAAAAAAAGAATAAAACAAAGTAAGGGAGAAACACTGCTGACCTCTCTGCCAGTGAGGGGGTTACATTGACAAACGAATGTGAAGACCATCTGTCTATTGTTGTGACAAAGAAATCCTGATGTATTTATAATGATAAATCTGTCATCGCTCTGCTAACAGCAGTTATTTTACTCTGAATATTGTGGGAAGTGATGTGGAGCAGCTGACTGTACCAAATAGTAATTCTGACGGTAATAAAGAGGGGAATATATAAGTCTATATTCTATTATATGGCCCACCTATCCACAGGAAAACCAGTGATTTTCACCCCTCTAGTCGTCCTTCTCTCACGCTGCACCAGTTCTCTGGAATGCGCTATCCCAGACAATCAGATTAATTCCCAACATCAAGAGTTTTAAGCATGCTCTAAAAACTCATCTTTTTTTAGTCAGACCTATCATATACCCTAAAGTGATTCCTCCCCATTTACTCCATTTCCTTCTACATTATTCCTTGGAAGTCTATCCCCTTACTTCACACCACCTGCCACATTACTTGCACCCTCTTGCACTTGGGCTGGTGACAGACTTCATGCAGCTCCTATAAAAGATGGCATGACCATTGTGACAAGCACTTTTACATTCATTATTATTTTATTATCCTGAGGCCCGATCATAATATGACTGCAGTACCCTTGCGGTAAGTGTTCAACCAAGCTTACACTGCCATATTGCCCTGTGTTCAGTCTAGTTTGGTTCTGTAGAACAGTGGCACTGAAGCTGTAATGTGGACATTAGAATTACTGTATGAAAGTAGTCATTGTGGTTCATATTGAGGATCGGACCACTACCCATCTGTAGACTTCACATGGTACTATACATTTTCCTGATATGTTGATATTTAAAGGGAGTCTGCCACCAGAACCCAACATATGAACTGTAATAGATAGGTTAGGGTCACCTGTATCAAATAGTGTTTTTTCCTTGTCAATTGATGCCTCGGTTGGCGAGATATCACCGTTTTTTTTTATATGCAAATGAGCTCTTTGGAGCAACGAGGGTGTTGTCATTGCTCCAAAGAGCTATTTTACAATGGCAACGGAGGCGTTGATTCACAAGGAAAAAACACTGTCTGATTCAGGTGACCCTAAGCTATCAAACTACAGGATGATATGTTGGGTTCTGGTGATAAACTCCCTTTTAACCCCTGTCTAAAAGGCAAACAAATTACAATAAATACCTTCACATAGACCTGTTTGTCTAACTCAGTCATCTGTATCCAGGCTGAGAGTAGAACTGTGAGGACGTATTCTTCAGCTGAGTCAAATAAATCCTCAAAAGGTGGATCAAGTTTCTGGTAAATCTCTTTCCTTATGGTCTGCTCAACACCAATGTCCATGGAAGCTGAAGGAGCAAGGTAAGTGCCAAAAATGAGCTGGAGGAGAGAACCAAACTTAGGTCAATAAATCATTTTATGACTTTAATGTGGGATTTGAATTTCACTGAAAGAAAGAACTTGACAGCAGATTCGATGCTTTATGTACCCAGCCTGTACGCTGAGATTTGTGGAAAGTTCATTCTAGAACAGATGTGTGTAACCTGCGGTTCTGCAAGGGCTGAGAGGTACGAGCTGGCTTGTACTTCCACAGCAGGTTGAATGACAGGTTGTCTATGTCCATTTTGGAAATTGGCTAGCTCCGACATTAGACAGCTGTAGCATTATGAATGAAAAACACACCATTCTTAACCCCTTCAAGACATGGACTATTTGGGTATTTAAGGACACAGTGCCTCTTTTTTTCATTGTCACACCACAAAAGCCATAACCTTTTTATTTTTATATCAAAGTAGCCAAATAAGGACTTTTTTTTTTGCATTAACAGTTGTATTTTTCAATGGCACCATTTTTGGAACTTTTATTAATTCTCTTTGGCCAGGAGATAAAAAAAAATACTTTTAACCATTAGTTTTTTACATTATAAATTTTGTTAAACATGTTATTTTTAGGGGGTGTTGACACTACCATTGGATGTCCAATCTGATAGGGACAAAAAAAAAAGGACGCCTTTCATAACGGATCCATTTAATGGATCAGATGAAAAAACAGTGTCCGTTAATGTCCTTTTTTGCTTATTTTTTTGCTCTGCACCACGCATTATTATGTCCACTAAAATAATGGACGTCATAGATTTGGTGAAAATGGACACTAACAGACACTAACAGAAGAAATCCCATTGAAATTAATGGGATTTTTAACGGATTTATGACGGGTCTGTTAGTGTCCGTTGTTGCTAACATTAGCTTTAGCCTGTGGATCAGTATAGCTGCAGTGATACAAGTTTGTGTTGTTCTTTATGTTTTACTGCATTTGTAGAATAATATAACTTACTCTAAGTTCACACTTGTGTTTGGATTTCCGTTCAAGGGGTCTGTTTGGGGATCCCCCAAACGGAAACCTAATCTGCTTAAAAAAGCAGTTACCTTTCGAAACCCACCGACCCCATAGACTATAATGGGGTCTGCCAGGTTTCCGCCCAGAAAATACGGAGAGAAAAGCGCTGCTTGCAGGACTTTTCTCTCCACATTTCTAAAGCAGAATGGAGAGCAGAAACCCCCAGCGGAGACCGGGCACAGGTGTGAACCTAGCCTTATTTAAAAAATAATAGTAATTTGCTTTTGTGTTGCTGTATTCTGACAGAAATAACTTTTTGTTTTTCATGGACAAAGCTGTTGGGGGCTAGTTTTTGCAGGGTGAGTTAAAGTTTTTGCTCATACCATTTTGAGGTATATACTTCTTATTTCAATTTTTGGAGGCAATGTGACCAAAAACGGCAAGTCTTGCATTGTTTTATGTTTCTCTTTTTATGCTGTTCATCTTGACTGAAAAATAATGCATTATGTTTATAGTAATGGTCATTACCAGAGGCGTTGCTGGGCAAGGCAGGTGTCCCTGGGCCCACTGATTTGTTTGGGCCCTCCAAGACACCGATACAATTAAAATATGTGGAGGCTGCAGGTGCCTTGGCAACAGCTAAAGACGTCAGCATCCTGATACAGGTGGGCATGATGACATCACCACATTGTGTCAATGACATTGGGGGACAATGACGTCTTGTGGTGATGGCGCCGGAGGTGGGTTGCAAAGAAGTGATAACTCCTTGCATCAGGGGATTGAAGGCAGGTATTTTTTTTTTTAGGTAGGTGAGTCACATGGGGCCTTAATATTAGGGGGCAATAATGATATAAAGGGGTATTATTAATATAAGGGGTCATTGGGACAAGCGGTGGTAATATAAAGAAGTAATTAGAGGGCATTATTAATATTATAAGGGGGGGCATTGGTAGGCGGTATTTATATATGGGGGTATTAACCTATGATGTATTGGGTTATATTAATTTAAGGTGGGCATTAATGATTTAGGGGGTATGCAGGAGTATTTTTAATTAGGGGGCCCCAAAGGATATTATTGAGGGCATTATTGATTTAAGGTGCCATACAAGAGTATTATTAATTAGGGGGAACACAGGGAGCATTAATAAATAATTGAGGGGCACTCTTAATATAAAGGGAGTCTGTCAGCAAGAAAATCAGTATAAGTCTCACGGCAGTACCTTGTAGAGCGGCTTCTACTCTTTCCAAAGATGCTTCTCTTATTTTGTATCGCAGCTCCATTTTCATGAAAATCCACATTTTCTTATGCTAATTAGCTGAAATGGGCTTTAGGGGCGTGTCTTCTCCTGCCAGGCTCTAAAAAAAATCAACCCTAGCTGTCACCCAGTTCTTCCCCCAATTGCCTGAGTGACATCTTCCACTTTGTCTGCAGTTAGGGGCAGTTATCTGGGGCAGAGACAAAGCCCCAGCAGGAGAAGAAACAACCCGACAGCCCTTTTCAGCTAATTTTCATAAGAATAAAACACCAATTTTCATGAAAATGGAGCTGCAATGCGCAATCTGTGTTACAAACTTTACAGAGAGAAGTCACAGCTGGAAGAAGTGGTCATGGCGGTCCAGATGGAAGACACGAGAAATGTGAATGATAACAGTCAGAGACGTCACCTGTAAGTCACTAAATATTTCCTGTGCTGTGTTCACTTACATGGTCTGCAGAGCCCTGTGTAGAGTCGGTATCAATCGCTATATGGTTACTGTAAAGTTATAATATCAGTATACCTGGGATATGTTTCCCCCCCCCCCTGTCCTGAACCCCTAGCTATGTCTCTGGGCATTACAAATGCACCAATACCAAATTTGTATAACTTTTTTTTCTATTTTTTTATTTTCTAAACCTTTTTTAATGGCAAAAAGATGGCTTGATTGTGTTTCTTAAATATATTTTATTTTAATTTTTAACATTTTTATTTAGCATGTCAATGGGGCAGATTTATGTGTCTAAAGTCATCCCCAAATCAAGTGCAGCGCATTGCTCAAACATCAGTTCTTCCTTGGCGCAAAATAATAATAAATTATGAGTGACCAAAAGGCCAATAATAAATTATGAGTGACCAATGAGGGAGCATCACAAGCCAAAAAACAGGTGAAAACATGGTAAATGTATTGTATTGCATTTATGTTTTACCAAACATCCATTTTTCTAACTGGTAAATTCTTATTAATTCAGTATATACTGGGGGCTTTTCACATAACTAATTTTTTTAATGGTCCATTTCAATGTTCTATTTTTGACCTTTTTCACTGATCCCTCAGTACGCTCAACTGTGCAAAGTGGACGTAAAATTGTATATTTTTCATAGCCGTTTTGTGCCATGGTTGTCTGAATCTAGGCTTAGGCTAAGGTACATGGTGTTATGAACTTGTGCTTGAATCGTGATAAATTGCAGTATCAATATATTATAGCTAAAGAAAAATGAAGAATAAAAATAACTTTCTTCTGGTGGACCAAAATATAGTCAAAGGAAAAAAAAATCAATAAAAGCAAACAAACCAAATAACAGATTTATAAAATATACTGAACATATTTGACTCCATACAATTCAGTTAATCGTAAGATTTTTGCATTGGCCCCCCCGTCAGAATAAAGCTAAAAATCCTTTGTGCCCTTTATGTGACATGACATATTTTTTTTCTAAAAATGTGATATTCTTACAACTATCAGGCAAGGACAAGAAGGGCTATGGAGAGTACAAGATGTAGTGAGAAGTGCACCATTCTGCTTTATTTTGTAAGAGCAGACAAATATTTCATAGTCCTAGATGTTCTAGTCCTCCAGAACAGGAAATCCAGTCCATGTACTGTCTGAATTTCCTGTCCCAAACCATGTGCAAAGATCCGGACTCCAAACATTGCAGTCATCTATAATGCTAAGAGTCCCTGCTCCTCTGCAGGATAACTGTCCCGTTGGAGACTCCGCCGATGGAGTCCTGCATGGATGGTTTGTCTCTCTGCTGCTTTTAGTATGAAAACTGCAGACACCTGGTGGACTTTTTTATAGCCTATGGGGTCCGCTGGTAACCACTGGTTTAGCGGTCCAGCTCCCTGGCATTCGGGTCCCTGAACGGACCCCAATGACTGAGAGCCCAGCGCAGATGTGAGCCTAGCCGCAGATGTATAGCTTGTTGCATATTTTCTTTCATAGGAAATAAGTTACTAGATTTTTTATGAGTTAAAGGAGCTTTACTGCTTCTGTCTGACAATGGCTCCATTATTGAAGGAATTGGATTGTGGAAAAAGAGAGGAGTCAGGCTATGTTCACATTTGCACGGATGTGACTCCATCGCAATGTCAGTTTGAAATCTCTGGATGGAAAAGTGCTGCACGGACGACATTTTCATCCGTCGGTTTCAGTTTTAAAACAATGGACACCTTATAGTCAATGGGGTCCGTCGGACTCCGTGCGTAATCGCAATTGTATTGGTTTGCTTGTCTTTTCTTCTAGACCTCTAACGGACCAGAACAACGGACAGCTCAACACAAGTTGAACTTAGCGTCAGAGTCACTGGTTTGGCCTCCTGACTCCTCGGCCCCGAAAGTAAGAATTTAGACTCTACAGTCTGAAACTGTACCAGATTTATTGACTACATTGACAATTGGGTGTTACCAGTTAGGAGAGTGTAACAATACAGTCTGACATTGTCCTATCCATGCTGACAGTGCTTTGAAAAAAAGAAAAGTAACACCCAGTTGTTGAAGCATTCATAAATATACAGGAGGAATAACAGAGGAACAGCACGAGCATTATAAGAAAAGGTACTTCAGCATTATCTAATGGGCAATGCAATTACGGTATTTACTGAAACAGACGGGTCAGGAAAGGTGACAGGCCCCAATAAATAGGATTTTCCTTTTATCCCAGCTCAGTCAGTGCTAGGTGAGATACATACCTTCTTTCTGCAGCCCAGGAACAGGTGTTTCACAAGAAGTTTTCATGATGTGACTATGTTATTGTAACCCAATCTTTAGCTACTGGTAATATTCCAAAAAATGATGTGCTCTTTCCATACAGCAACGGCCAGAAACACAAGAAATGTGTCAAAAGCCACAGAATCAGTGAAATTGGAACCATTTCGAGAACATCTCTGCAGACTTGTGTTCTGGGCCTGGAAGGAAGGCTGGTAACGTGCCTGTGATATCTAAAGCCATTGTAATTATTTTTCTCACAGAAATCAGTCATGACACCATGATATGCCAGAGGCGAACACAGATATTGCGAACACTTAGCTTGCAGCAGCTTTGGTGAGGAATCAGATTAACGCTCATTTTTGTTCCAATAATAACAAAATTTGTATTTGCAAACGGCTTAAAAAGCTATCTAAAGAACAAAAGTAAATATCCAGGCCAACGGGCTGATCTGTCTGTGAACATTCTCATGTGTGTAAATGCCATGAGGTCTGTGTAGGATTCCTGTATTTATTTTAGAGGTCACTTTATGTATAATGATGGCCAGTGGCGTGGTAATGTGTAATATGGAGATCTGCTGTCACCCAGAGGCGGACACAGGAATTAGCTGCATGTATCATGACGCTTCACTGAATTGTGT
Organism: Leptodactylus fallax; assembly: GCA_947044405.1. Classification (NCBI taxonomy): domain Eukaryota; kingdom Metazoa; phylum Chordata; class Amphibia; order Anura; family Leptodactylidae; genus Leptodactylus; species Leptodactylus fallax. Next base: position 5,120,390 of record CAMRHE010000057.1, read on the forward strand.
TTCCTTTTTATTTTGATTGTATCTTTTTAATACCTTTAAATTCTTGTTTTCCAGCATATGATGCTTTTCAGCCATGTACACTACATGTCTATCAAAGTTGTACAATTTGCTTCTAATCTGCAGCGCTTGCATGGTTGCATTTATGGTCTGTTTTGGTTAATATTGTTTTATGTTGTTTTATTTGTGAAAATCAATAAAACATTTGAATTGAAAAAAGTTGTACAATTTTCCTCCCAGTTTTCCAGATCTCTGGTTGCGGTCATTCATTCTGCTTACTTCAATTGGATAAAAATCAGTCCATGGTCATGTGACGGGCAGTCCTTGATCATGTGATGAACGTACAGTTGTACAGCTCGTTACAGTCGCAGTTAAGAAATCAGACATTTGCCTGGAAATGAGATGCGCATCTGCGTGTCCATCACAATATATGACATGATCATGCACTGTACATCACATGACCGTGGACTGTATATCACATGACCGTGGACTGTATATCACATGACCATGGACTGTATATCACATGACCATGGACTGTATATCACATGACCATGGATTTATTTTTATTGGCTGAAAGTAAGTAGAATGAATGACAGCAAGCAGAGATTTAGAAAACTGTGAGGCATTGATACAGAAATTAGATTAGAAAATTGTACAACTTTTTATTATACAAACAATTACATTTGTCTCTTAATATTGGTCTGAAACTGGACAACCCCTTTAAAAAACTAAAAAGTTCAGTGAGCTGGCATAGGGGGAAGGAGTCAAACATATTCGATGCAGGCTTCCTTGTCCTACTACTCAACTACTGACTACAGCAAAGACACATCATAGTTTGCAGTGGGACGAGAAAGCCCTCATGGAAGATATCAGACTCAGAGGACTTAGGGGTTGTTCACATGTAGGAAGTTGATGCTGATTCTGTCCAGATTCTTCCTCACATATGTCACAAGAAATACTTATCCTCAATCCCTAGGAAAGAGGATAAATAGCTGATCGTTGGGGGTCTAATTGATAAGACCACCACCAATCCTGAAAATGGGGGGTGTTTTAATCCCATAGTGAATTCAGCTTGACTGTAGGCGTGCCCCTGCTGGATGGAAGCGCCGTAGGTAGCCGAGTGCCGTCCATAAAATGACTCTTCATTAGACTGTTATCAGGGACCAACAGAGGGGTGCAAACTGAAACTCCTTCTTTGGACACCAAGAGATCCTGATCTACTTTGTATAACCTGAGGGGCGATTCCATTAACAAAATAATATTCTACGAAAATCTGTTTCATAACTGGATAGTTATGTTTTCCTTTAAATCTTTGGATTTTGATATTTCTGATGATTTGTGATAAAAGGACAAGCCTAATTTCTATTAATCCTGTACTGAGGTTCAAGAGATTTGATAGGGGTATGCATCATATGTTTTGGGTTCAGACAAGGGTCCCTCTCATTAATAAAGACAATATTCCCTGAGCGGAATTTATAAGAATCACAAAATATGAAGAACATTATGCAATCTGCTTTTACTCGGCACATAACATCTCGTTCCTAAGATTTACCACTTACTTGGGAATGTCTGCGTAGTTTAAAAGGTTGTAGGGTCTCTTGGTAGAAGAAGTGATGATAGGACTGTAGATCAAACCAGAAGTGGACACCATTCTCCCACAGCTGAAATAAAATAATATTAACATATTTAGCTATTGAGATATCATTATTAAAACTGCCTATTTGGTGGTTGTTCTGGTATTCACAGTATTACAGATAACTATTTGGCAACGGTCGGTAAAACTAAATGTTGTCTTATTTGGATAACTTAAAAGTTTCCTCCACGATCATAAAGAATCTTTTTTTTTTCCAGAAACAAAATCATCCATGTTTATAGCCTGTGACTCATCGGGTTCTTATTTCGGAGACTCCTTTGCAGTGTCCGCCTAAACTCGCCGGACAGAAAAGTCCTACATGGATACTTTCAGATTAAAAAACACTGGGCACCCAACAGACCCCATTATAGTCCATGGGGTCCATCAAGCTTCGTATGTGTCCGCTATTTTAGCAGTCTGTTTGTCCATTGTTCTGGTCCTTTAATGGACCAGATACAGCCAATAGAAAAGAATGGTGTTGTTTCTGAAAGCAGAGAAGATACATTTTGTTTTCTATTCCTGGACTACCCCCTTTAAAGGGAATGTATCATGAGAAAATTACCTAATTTTTTAATCAAAGTTTTATATTAAAGGTATCTTTTAAGAATTTTTGGCGATTTTTTTTTTCAATTGTCGATGTCAATATCCATATTTAAAAAAGAATCCTAAAATTCTGCAGTTTTAACTTTAGCTACCAAACCTAATAATAGGCTGCCATTTTGTGTTCTGTAACAGATGGCTTTGCAGCAGTCACCTTATTATTAGGACAGACAGGATTACAATGACAGCTATCATCTCTATCTATCTATCTATCTATCTATCTATCTATCTATCTATCTATCTATCTATCTATCATATCTATCTATCTATCTATCTATCTATCTATCTATCTATCTATCTATCTATCTATCTATCATCTCTATCTATCTATCTATCTATCTAGCTATCATGGCTTCCAATCACAGTAGGTGATGGTCACAGCTTATTTACTCCCCTTCACTGCACAATGACCTGCTCCCAGGCCTCAGAGCATGTCTACAAAATCCCATAGACCTCAATGAACATCTACAGAATATTGTGTTATAGGGTCCATATGGCTGCTATAACACAAATCTCTAAACACTGTCGACAACAGCTCAGGCAAGATGGCAGCTCCTATAAACATGTACAGAAAATAAAATTAAAAAAAATCTAAAATCAGAAAGCAAAAGCAAATTATTAAAAGTTATATGTTCACTGTTCTGTTTTCATTTGTGAATAAATATAGATAATACATTTCTTTTAAGGGTGAACTACACAAAAATATATATTATATTTTATACTCTTAAATATGTTTTAAAATCTTTCCTCAGAGATGAAAAAGACAGATTTCCACTGAGAAAAGTGAATCTGGCTGCTTCTCCATGACAACACCTTTGCACTTCTATGCTTTGACAGGTGCATTATCATAGGGGCATTAGGCCTCACGGCAGGGGCGTAATTACCAGGATAGCAGCGGGAGCAGCTGCCAAAGGGCCCGGGACATTCAGGGGCCCGAGGGCCCCCAATGCTTTTTTTTTTTTTTTTTTATATAGGCCCTTACCTGCTAGAGTATTTACTTAACAATCCCCACTCCTGCTCACGGCCGCCTGCGCTTCCCATTCTGCGGAGGTGGCTGTGAATAGGAGCGGGGATCAGTAAGTGAGGCCACGGCCCGCGAACACCACAAACACTGCTATCATTATACTCGGGGGTCTTTTTAGACTGTGACTTACCTCTCCGATGCTCCGCAGGCTTTGGGCCTGTTTGGTGACATCACGAGGGCCGGGACTGCGTCACGAAAGATCTGGTCCAACATTGAAGATGGCTGAAGTAGCGGGGAGTGTGCCGGAGCCAGGAAGAGGTAGGTAACATTGTTTTTTTGTTTGTATCCTCCCCTGGGTCTCCGATCTTTATATTCTGGGGTCTGAAAAGACCCCAGAGTATAATAATTGTTCATGTATGGTCCACTATGCGGCATAATAGTGTGTGCAGGGGCCACTATGGGTTATAATAGTGTGTGCAGGGGCCACTATGGGGCATAATACTGTGTGCAGGGGCCACTATGGGGCATAATACTGTGTGCAGGGGCCACTATGGGGCATAATAATGTGTACAGGGGCCACTATGGGGCATAATAGTGTGTGCAGGGGCCACTATGGGGCATAATACTGTGTGCAGTGGCCATTATGGGGCATAATACTGTGTGCAGGGGCCACTATGGGGCATAATAGTGTGTGCAGGGGCCACTATGGGGCATAATACTGTGTGCAGTGGCCATTATGGGGCATAATACTGTGTGCAGGGGCCACTATGGGGCATAACACTGTGTGCAGGGGCCACTATGGGACATAACAGTGTGCACAGGAATGCGGTTTGTGCGGGGGGGGGGTTGGAGGGGACGGTCCTGGGGGGGCAGGTTGGAGGGGGCGGTGGTTCAGGGGGGCCCATTGTCAAATGTTCGCCTTGGGCCCAGCCATTCCTAATTATGCCACTGCCTCACGGTAACCATGCACATCACTGGATAGGGGCACAATTTATGACCCTTTAACGCTTCTTTGCTTTTCTTAGCAGGGCTAAAATATAAAGCTGGGTTCAGATATGTAGGCCAGGGTTCATTGAATAACACTGAGATACTACAGCACAAAAGAGCAAGTGCACAGGGGGCTTTGGTGAACATCTTTTTTAACATCAGTTGGGTCTAGCCATGTACACAAAGGGCCATGGTTATTTGCAGGTTAAACCCTCTTCGTAAAGATAACATTTGGAATCTGGTCACACCAAGCAGGTGGCATTTTCCGTATAGGTAGAATAGAAGCAGAAAGTCTGCAGAGGAAAACTCTGCAGACTTTCTGTGAAAAACGCTGCAGAAAAAAAAAAAATTGGGGCCTTTTTTGGCTGTGGCTCGCTACGTGGGGCCTTAGCCTTAAAGACTAAAGGCACTCCATCTGTTTGGAGAAAAAAAAATTCAATCTCTAGAGGCAACTAGGCTTCTTCACCAAAAGAACTATGCTTGGACTTGATGGACATAGATCTTTTTATAGCCATACTATTTAATTAAATTACAGATAAGAATGAAGGTCATAGCGGATAAATAAGATTTGTAGCAGAGCTTGGATCATAACATTCAGACCTAAAAAGAGAATCTTGTGATTTTCATGGTTTATCATACTCTTGGGCATATATCTATGAACGGTCTCTGTATAATGGAACACAGTGTCCAGACCAGGATATTCATGTAACTGTACAACCAGCTCTACATTTTCCCAATTACAAGATCGTAATTTTTGTCTCTTTTCTTAGCATACCTTGTTCCCTGACTGCTCACAAAAAGTTGTGAAGAAGTACCCAGCCCGAGAGTCCAGATGTAGAGCTTGCAACATTTCCTCCATCTTGGAGCTCTTCAGAACACCATTGCTTGCATCTGGGCTCTGTAACCAAGCAGTATACCATGATTTATCTGTAAATTAACCATCTTCCTTCCAAATACCACAAAGTTAACCATATCACAAAACAGAGTGATACACAAGACGTATTCATTCATGTTGATCCTAAATCATTCATTACGCAGTTTGCAATTTAACATCGCTATTCATGTTAAGTCTCAACCTAAGCCCAAACAGGGAGAACATATACATGTCTTGTAGATGACACCCTAGTCATGAGTTTAACCTGACTAGGTTGTCATCTACAATTTTTGTCAACTAAATGACTTTCTCTGAATTATATGAACACATCAGCATCTTTAAAATCTTTCCTGGACACTCTCCCACCTCTCCCACTATCCTCAACCTCCCATGTACTTCTATATGTTCATCCATGTATAGAGTGCTATTATATGTGATGTAAGAGAACAGGAGTGCAGTGTCATAATACATAAGTCCATACAGCAATTAGCTGCAGAGTTATAAAAGTCCCATGATTCACATTTTCTATATATACTCTCTGTGTGCTGTGTGCAGAATCTCCAGTGTATCCCATTAGATGCTGTATCACTCTGCTGTCCCCTGCCTCCTGTTTCTAAGAACTCACATGGGACACAATCAAGAGACAGGGGAGACAGGAATAAGTTGCAACACATAGGATACACTCAGGGCTGCTTTAACTACTGGGCCAACGGTACAGCCGCACCAGGCCCTATAGTTGCGGGGCCTCTTCAGCCACCCCGAAAAGAGTTGGAAAGCCCCGCATTTCGGGTGCTGTGCCATTGTTCCAGGCGTCACGCAGTCATTTCAACTGTTTCTGTGTCCTTATGCTAGTTATTGTGAAATTAAATTATGTGGGGCGGTGCCCACTTACAAAAAGTATGAACAGGGTCCCGATGTATGTAAAACAGCCCTGGATACACTGAGATTCTGCAGTGTGTGTTAGTGGTCAGAAGTTTAACGTCACTGACCTGCTGCCCTTAGGTAAGACTCTGTTTCCTCTTTTTGGCAAAACCAGAGGTATAATGGGAAATATAGGATGCATTATGGGAGCCATACAAATGGAAGAGAAGAGAAAAGGATGGCAGCCAACCCATTAATGGAATGTCATATAATACAATTAAACACAAGGGATACACAAGGTCCTCTACATTATTCTTTATCTTTTAATAGAGCCCATGCTGTGCTATATAGGAAATAAATAAATAAATTGTTGGAGCGCTCCCATAAAAGTGATGCTCCAGTTAGGGTGGTAATATCAGTATAATCACTTCTGATAACACTAGTGAGTCATTTTTAGGGCACTACCTCCATCTAGCGGGAACTCTGGGCAGGGTCATTTGTTGTTCTCTAACACTAGGGTTATAAACTAGTTCTGTTCTATTCTACTTGATAGAAATAAATGATTATGTGATACTTCCTCCACGTACAATGCTTATTTGCTGCAGGGTGTACTCTAATTTTCTACAAAATGAAGTCACTCAGAAGATATTAACAGTAAAAGCAAACCTGCAAACAATCTTAACCTCCCTGACGTACATACACTTCTGGGTGAAAATACTTAAGCGCAAAAATTTGTAATGTAAATTAATTTTTCTTCCTGGAAGACCTAAATCCAGATTAAGAAACTGATGGAATCAAATTTTACTTGGGGATGGATTATTTGTACTGGCAAGGAGTTTATTTGTAGTACATTCAAGTAATCCTATGAGGTCATGAGTTTAACACTGCTGTTTGTATTGAAAAGTGTCTCAGCACAGTTGTCAGGGGGACAAGTCCATGGCACGAGACCAGAGTAGCAGCATATGCTAGTAAAATATGGAATCACACCAAGGATCATGAGCGGCTATTTGACCTGGGCTGGAACTCCCACCCTGGCAGTGTTTTCACAATCTCAAGAAGACAGTCATCACTTCCCTAGATCCCCATAATCCATCTTTAAGCAGTTGGGATTTATAGCAAGCTGTATGAGCCTCCAACTATTCACACACAATGCCTTAACAATTATTAATTGTTGATAGAACTATAGTCTCATATTCTAGGAATGCTCAATCAATACCAGAAGTTTCAGTTTATATACAGTATATATTGACAATTTATCACAGATCATAGTCGTACCCCATCAGGGAGTCAGCTTACGCTTGTCTTAGATCTTTCCATTTTACACTATTTTAAGGCTGCATGTCATAGATGGCTTGGGGCAGCCCCTAGAGTAAAATTCAGATCGCAATCATTTATTCTTGGAAAAGCAAAAAATAAAATCCAATAGTTTTTCTGGTGTTGCTTTGGGCAATGAACCAATTGATATTAAGTCATATCCCAGTATAGTAGTAAAACTTCCGTGTCTATGTAATAAAAGTATGTCTGATCTTTGCCATAAAGAGTAAAAGCTATGCTATCTGAGAACATTGTTAAAGGGGCTATTTTTACAATAACAGCAACAAATATGTTAAAATAACAACAAAAAAAAAAAAAATATATATATATATATATACATCACCACTGTAGTCAATCAGTAGCTCAGCAATAATGTGCCATACATACTGGCATCATGACACCCATAACTGAACCATCATGGAAGTAAACAGTACATCATCACTGACCTACATGTTGGATGGTAACGTGCCAAATAAAGAGCATCAGGGACTGCCAGAGCTTCTGTGCTGGATCACCAGGGAATCAGAGAGTTTAATATAGGAGGTTCAGGAGCTGAGCCCTTTCCATACATAGCAATAGCATCGACAGGACCACTGTATCTCAGCAAGTGTATATATGGGTTATCAAGGCGGCTGGGGACCCAGTGAGGGCTCCTAGGCCTGCCATCTTTTTACACTTTTTGCACCATATCTCAGACAGGGTGTAATTGAATGCTATTCAATGCACAATACACTACAATACAGAAGTATTGCTGTGAATTGCACAAGCAATCATTGAGAAAGCAAACAATTGCCTATTAAAGAGGTTTTCCATAACTTATTAATTCATGACCTATGCTTGGTATCGCACCTCATACTATTCACTTGAAGGGGACTGAGTTGCAATTACGCCATGGGACCAATGAAAGTGACGACACATGACCTGTGAAGTGGAATCAGTGCTCAGGGAGTGCTGCTACCAATACAAGCAACTGATCCACCATGATCTCAGATGTCGGAGCCCCACGGATCTTCAATTGATGAAAAGCCCAAAGTCCCAGACTCTGCATTTTTGCAGCGTGGAGCCCCGGCTTAAAAAAGGGTGAAATTAAAAAAAAAAACCTAACTAATAAAATATAAAAAAAAAAAAAAAAAAGCAGAACGCAATTTTGTACTTGTTTTTTTTTTATAAGTAGCAAAATATAACTATAACAACTAATATAAATAACTATATAAATATTGTATTGCCGTAATTGTACTTACCCTCAGAATTAATGTAACAGGTCATTTTTCTGGACAGTGAATAGCCCAAAAAATGGAATGTCAGTATTGTAGTTTTTTTTCCCAATTTCACCCAAAAAATCATTACTTTTTTACCATTTTAAAATACATTATATGGAACATCAAATAATACCATTAAAAATACAATTTGTCCTGAAAAAAAACAAGCCCTCATACAGCTATGTGAATGAAAAAACTAAAAAAGTTATGGCTTTTGGAAGGCGAGGAAATAAAAAATAACAATTTGTTGCGGCAGGAAGGGGTTAAATCTTATAATGTACAGGTATTTGTGCATGTAAATTCATGTACATATAAACATGCCAGTAAGCATGTACATGTATCTTCAGAAAAAGAATGCAAAATAAATGTACATTTTAGAAAGCCTAAAGTAAATAAAGCAGTACTTGTGTCTAATAAATGTACTGTATACTTACTGATAGGGCATCGTGTTCCATACCACTGTGTTGAGACTTTGATCCTGCTCTTTCTTTGACCACAGTTGGATAAACAGTTGCTGATCTTGAGCTCAAGGGTCTAATTTGTGTCCTAATTTAAAAAATAAATAAATAATAATAATAATTAAAAAAAAAAAATATATATATATATATATATATATATATATACACACAGTACAGACCAAAAGTTTGGACACACCTTCTCATTCCAAGAGTTTTCTGTATTTTCATGACTATAAAAATTGTAGCTTCACACTGATGGCATCAAAACTATGAATTAACACATGTGGAATTATATACTTAACAAAAAAGTGTGAAACAACTGGAAATATGTCTTATATTCTAGGTTCTTCAAAGTAGCCACCTTTTGCTTTGATTACTGCTTTGCACACTCTTGGCATTCTCTTGATGAGCTTCAAGAGGTAGTCACCTGAAATGGTCTTCCAACAGTCTTGAAGGAGTTCCCAGAGATGCTTAGCACTTGTTGGCCCTTTTGCCTTCACTCTGCGGTCCAGCTCACCCCAAACCATCTCGATTGGGTTCAGGTCTGGTGACTGTGGAGGCCAGGTCATCTGGCGTAGCACCCCATCTCTCTCCTTCTTGGTCAAATAGCCCTTACACAGTCTGGAGGTGTGTTTGGGGTCATTGTCCTGTTGAAAAATAAATGATGGTCCAACTAAGCGCAAACCGGATGGAATAGCATGCCGCTGCAAGATGCTGTGGTAACCATGCTGGTTCAGTATTCCTTCAATTTTGAATAAATCCCCAACAGTGTCACCAGCAAAGCACCCCCACACCATCACACCTCCTCCTCCATGCTTCACGGTGGGAACCAGGCATGTAGAGTCTATTCGTTCACCTTTTCTGCGTCGCACAAAGACACGGTGGTTGGAACCAAAGATCTCAAATTTGGACTCATCAGACCAAAGCACAGATTTCCACAGGTCTAATGTCCATTCCTCGTGTCCTTTAGCCCAAACAAGTCTCTTCTGCTTGTTGCCTGTCCTTAGCAGTGGTTTCCTAGCAGCTATTTTACCATGAAGGCCTGCTGCACACAGTCTCCTATTAACAGTTGTTGTAGAGATGTGTCTGCTGCTAGAACTCTGTGTGGCATTGACCTGGTCTCTAATCTGAGCTGCTGTTAACCTGCGATTTCTGAGGCTGGTGACTCGGATGAACTTATCCTCCGCAGCAGAGGTGACTCTTGGTCCTCCTTTCCTGGGGCGGTCCTCATTTTCTTTGTAGCGCTTGATGGTTTTGGCCACTGCACTTGGGGACACTTTCAAAGTTTTCCCAATTTTTCGGACTGACTGACCTTCATTTCTTAAAGTAATTTTTCTTTACTCGTTTTTCTTTACTTAGCTGCTTTTTTCATGCCATAATACAAATTCTAACACTCCAGTCAGCTGTGTATCCACCTGACTTCTGAACAACACAACTGATGGTCCCAACCCCATTTATAAGGCAAGAAATCCCACTTATTAAACCTGACAGGGAACACCTGTGAAGTGAAAACCATTTCAGGTGACTACCTCTTGAAGCTCATCAAGAGAATGCCAAGAGTGTGCAAAGCAGTAATCAAAGCAAAAGGTGGCTACTTTGAAGAACCTAGAATATAAGACATATTTTCAGTTGTTTCACACTTTTTTGTTAAGTATATAATTCCACATGTGTTAATTCATAGTTTTGATTCCTTCAGTGTGAATGTACAATTTTTATAGTCATGAAAATACAGAAAACTCTTGGAATGAGAAGGTGTGTCCAAACTTTTGGTCTGTACTGTATATATATATATATATTTATCCCATAAAATATTCAGTTACATTTATACAGCTCTGATCAGACTTATGAAATGATCTCTTTTATAGATATGATGTCTGATACATGTACCCTATTACACTAATAATACTAATATGCTTTTATTGCTCATAACAAAGGTGGTCATGTGTGGCTTGTGACACCCCACCTCAATGACCAACAAGATTCCAGGATTCAGTCTGACTGTTCTGTTTTCACATTGTCCCAGAATGCTAAAAAATTTGCTCATATGCTACAATCATATCAGGAGCACCTTCTAAGTGCACACACTAAATTTTGGGGCATATAGTTTGTAGTGTACTCAGCTGGATACCAGCCTATTGTGCATGCCCAAACTGTGGCAATTCATAGAATGTTTATTAGTTTTTCGATATACGAAGAAGGTATAAAATTATACACCATGTGAAATCGCAACTTGTAACAATGTACGAGGATTTGGATGGTATTAATAAGGTCAGGTAGAGTCATGAAAAACAGTGCATTTTAGATTGTCGGGCAAGAAGAAGAGAGTCACTTCAAAGAATTTTAGTGTATTTACAATACTAAGCATCCACCCGCCTCATCGATGATATAGTAATGTGCAAAAGTTTTAGGCAGGTGTGGGGGAAAAATCCTACAATGTAGGAATGATTTCACAAATAGAAATGTTCATAGTTTATACAAAATTAGGTGAATGAAGAAAAGAGAAATGTAAATTCCATCAATATTTGGTGTGACCTTTGTCCTTTGCCTTCCATCAGTTCTTCTTTATACTTGCAGACAGTTTTTGAAGGAACTGGGCAGGGAGGTTGTTCCTTCCATCTTGGAGAACTAAGCACAGATGTGGATATAGGCTTGCTCCAATCCTTCTGTCTCTTCATGTAATCCCAGACAGACTGGATGATGTTGAGATCAGGGCTATATCTGTGGGGGCCATATCATCACTTCCAGGATTCCTCCTCCAAAGGGCAAAGGTCACACCAAATATTGATGGGATTTAGATTTCTCTTTTCTTCATTTACTTCATTTTGTCAATTGACAAAAATAACACTTCTATTTTTAAAAGTATTCTTAGTTTGCAGCATTTTTTTCCATGTATGCCTAAAACCTTTCCACAGTACTGTGTAGTGTGTATATACCATGTACTATCTATAATTCTGGTGTCTTCTTATGTTGTAGGGAGATCTTTGGGTCTGCTTAGGCTCCAGTGCCCAGTAACAATTGCTACCTCTGAATCCCCTGTAGCTACACCCCTGGAGTCAGGATCACAGGATTACATACTGGATTTGTTTAGGGGGGGATGTCTAGGGCAATAATGGTGATCATTTCTGTGACACTTGCTTCTATGAATGAAGCTACTTATCACTGGGGCTACACGGTTATTTTGTCATGACTCCCATTGCACAACCAAAGATCCCTGTGTAGTCCTATTCTAATGGTTGTTAGCCAACCTTAACCAGATGAAGGTCAGTATGTCACCTGTTCTCATGTGCCAGTACTGCACTGCCAGGTAAGCTCCTTATTTGTCTTTTCTGTGGCAATAACTTTGCAGATATCAGTCTTCCAGACAGTCTAGGAGAGGAGGCACTTTTAATCATTTTAGGATATCCTTGATTCTTCTCATTCACCTATAAAAATATACAATTAGAATAATATAACACAATGTAAAATATTTTACTTGTAAATGAAAATTGATAAAATTTTATAAACAAACAATAGTCCTAGGTTTCTATATATGTACGGCTGAGTTTACTGATCATTCACAAGACAATCATCTGCTTGTTCGCCCATCAGCCTACTTGTATCTACTGTGTATGGCCACTAGTACTAGTACTAAGTGAGAGTACTGGGGAAAAGGATCTGGGCATAATAATAGATCACAAATTCAACATGAGTCAACAGTGCGGTGCGGTGGCTAAAAAGGCTAACCAAATTCTAGGATGTATCAAGACGAGCATTGAAGCTAGATCAAGAGAGGTAATTATTCCGCTGTACTCTGCCCTGGTCAGACCCCACCTGGAATACTGTGTACAGTTCTGGGCTCCCCAGTTTAAGAAAGACATCGATTTATTGGAGCAGGTCCAGAGAAGAGCAACCAAAATGGTGGAAGGTCTACAAACCATGTCCTACGAAGAAAGGCTAAAAGAATTGGGACTGTTTAGTTTGCAGAAGAGAAGGCTAAGGGGAGACTTAATAGCGGTATTTAAATATCTGAAAGGTTGTCACAGTGCAGAGGGATCTACCCTATTCTCATTAGCAGAAGGAAGCACGAGAAGTAATGGGATGAAACTAAGGGGAAGGAGATTCAGATTAGACATTAGGAAAAACTTTCTAACAGTAAGGGTAGTGAGGGAGTGGAATAGGCTGCCACGGGAGGTGGTGAGTTCTTCATCAATTGAAATCTTCAAGCGGAATCTGGATAGGTATATAGCTGGGATGATCTAGGAATTCCTGCTTTTGCAGGGGGTTGGACTCGATGGCTCTTGAGGTCCCTTCCAACTCAAACAAAGAAGAAGAAGAAGAAATACTTTTAGTCTAGAAAAGGGGACATCTAATTCCCTAGCCATCCTCTTCTAGTGACCTCAGCAAAAAAGGGGAATGATACCACCCCAGTTGGATCCATTGACTGAATATAATTGCTGACCATATCACCAGTACTGAACTGTGTACACCAGGTAATGGTAATATATTGGTAATATATTAGTGAAATTCCACCAATGGTGAATATTTGGTTTACTATTATAGCAGGAGATACTTGTACCAGAATTTGAGAATAACCAAAGACGCCCGAGTTTATTAAAAAAAATAAGCGATATCATGTTACTGGGCAGAATAGAACAACATGGGCACCTACCGTGAAACTGGAGGTGGCAATTCTTGGCATACAGGACTTGGGTCTGAGAGGTAGCAGGGTTATTGTCTGTGCAAAGGGGTCAACATCTTTCTTTGGCCTCAGCTGCCGGTCATAATGTGATTTGAGATTGGCACCAACTTTATTAGCCATTACAGAGCTGGACAAAGAAAATCTAGGGCCCCTTAAAAATAAATGGAGATATTTAAGCTGGTGAAGCAAGAACACAGATGTCTATAGAAAGTGGTGAGGAGACGCAGCCATTTCCTATTCTTACCAGTACAGAAGCAGTGCTTTGGCTATTTCAGCCTGGACTCTTTGCAGATGGTTCTCATGCCACTGATTTGTATCTAATAGAGTCAGTCTTGCCAGGACCTCGGCCTGAAGGTATTGGTCACCAGTTACCACCAAATACAATTTTTTCATCTTGTTAAGATGGCTTGAAGGAATAAAAAACACAGTCAGTGTCTTAGTATAATATGTACTACTATAATGCATTATTACTAATATTATTGAAGGGATTCTCTGCTTTAGACAACTTTCACATATCATAAGTTCCCTTGGCAATAAGCAATTCTGAAAGTGTCTTTCGACAGAATTTTTCACAGAAAGTACGCACAGTTTACCTCTTTGGACTTTCTACTTCTATTATCCCTATACAGAAAACGCCAGGTTTAAACGATATGCTGCAATTTGCAAAAACACTCACGTTTTTGAAATCTCAGCATTTCCACTGCGGATTTTTTTCTGCAATGTGTGTGTTAGCCAGAATCCCATCCACTTTGCAGGTAATGCAAAATGCTGCCTTTTTGCAACATGGGGGCCCCCAGCCTTAAAGGGGTTTTTCCCTTGAACATAACCATATTTAAAGTTGTAGGCAATAAAAGTTAAACATTTTTGCAAATATAAATGATTAAAATTTTGCTGAGATTTAAAGATTTCTCTAACTATCATAGTCGTGACATCTGTTGTCTTGATCGGTTGCCAGTGGATATGACCATGAATGCAGAAACATTCTATGGTCTGGGACTTGTCAGAAACCCAGCCATGATGTCCTTATTGTGGCCGGGATATCTTCTCATACACGTAGTGTCCCTTCCTGACAACCTGGCCACAATAAAGAAATCATTGGCGACTGATCAGGGCAACAGACTTTCACCTCTAGGATGATCAGAGAAAGTCCTTAAATTTCTGCAAAAATTTTACTTATTTATATTTTTATATTTATAAAAATGCTTAACTTTTATTTTTTTACAAATTTAAGTATGGTTATGTTTGTGGGAAAACCCTTTAAAAGCTGAGGCCCCATGTTGCAGAACCGCAGCATTTTTATGTTGCAGATTTGGTATGGTTTTTGAGCCAAAGTCAGGAGTGGCTTAAAAAGGAATGGAAAATATAAAGGATGCACTTAGACATTTCCTTTTTGTTAAATCCACTCCTGACTTTGGCTTAAAAAAAGGCAACAAAATCGGCAACAAAAAACACTGCGTTTCCGCAAAGTGGGGCCTCAGCCCTAAGATGCTTCAAATCTGTACATACGCTTTTTAATGGCATATGTATATTATTCTTAAATATCGTAGGCAATACTGACCACAGCATCTAAGTTATTTAAGAGGGATGGAGCTCCCTCTGTCAAGAATTCGACACCCTGACAAATGCAATCACTAAGTGTGAATGTCTGACAGAGGGAGCTCCCACCTAAAACCAGCAGTACAACCTGAGCCTATAACCTGTCATACCACACAGGACCAACATCCCACTGCCCAGGACCTAACAAGTAATAGGGAGTGAATTTGTCACATGGTGGATTAATGGCATTTTTAGAGTACTTACCTCTGTTTTATTTTCCCATCATTCATAGATTTCAGCCTCTCAATGTCCATCCACAGCATAACAAGTTTTTCTCCTGAAGTTCCCCTAATAAAGGATTTAAACTTTTCAAACTCTTTCCGGCTACGAATCTGAGAATATTCCTGCTTACTATGAGAACTATCCAGATTGTCCTGTTCATCGCTGTCTGATTCGGAGATATCCAGCTCTTCCTCAATCGACGCTTCAGAGGAGGAGGAAGGGGCCCCTGTACTAGGTACTCTTTGGATAGTCACCTGAGACAAGTCAAAAATATCCACCTCATCTACACTTTTCTTCGCATGGTTACCATTCAACTTGGAAACTGCAGATTTCATAACTTGATCGACGTAATAAAATGCAAATTCCTCCATTGTTGGAAAGACTGGAACTTGAGTGTTTGGGGTATTGTGAGGAACATTGTCTTCTGGTTCTACATAAAGTCTTACTGGACTTGGAGATGGGGAAGGTGCAATAGATACAGAATATTCATCCGTCTCCCACGTATCCTGCATGATCTTACCGTTCCTTTGAGATTTAGCAGGTAAATTCTTATTGGTGTAGGGAAGACTTGGTTTTCGGTGACTTGTGCCCTGAAGAACTTTGTACAAGAAAAAGTAAAGTTAAGCACTAACTGCAGCTCTGAAACACATATAATAATAACCAGGCACATTGTGTGTAATGAATCATGGAGACACATTAGGAGCTGTGGGCACAAAACAATAGATTTTTGTCATCAAAACTATTTGTAAAATTTATATTTTTTGTTGGATTATTTTATTTATTTATTTTTATTTTAGATATTACAAAAAAAAAAGTTATATATAGGTGGCAAATGTTTTTATTTACCTTTGTTACATTCATCACCCCAGGAGATGGTTCCAGACACTGAATCTGTGGTATTGAGATTTGCACTTTGTTTCGCTATTGTAAACCATTCTTTTGTCTGTGTAAAAGAAGCCTGTAAAAACACGAGTAGATCTATGAAACAAGTGACAAGATTTCTCTCCTGCTAGGAGATATCAAATGATTAAGTCAACACTTTGGCTCATCAATGATCCAGGTAGTTAGAAAATAAGAGGAGGTAAGGAATAAAAAGGAAATAATCAATAAAATACAACAAAAGCCAAAAAGACAGCCTAGCTTAACGAGGACCTTTCACCACCTCCACCAATTCCAGTTCTTAGCATCTGTTAATAGCTGCTTTTCCACTGATCCCAGCACAGTTGGATTTTTTTCTCTAGCCCCCAACATTCTTGAGCAACAAGTGCAGTTAGTTTTGGTGTCTTATGTGCTATTTAAGCTCTGCAATGTGAGAGGGGCGGTGTCAGGCAGGGGGGCGGTGATTCAGAGCACCAATCAGAGGGAGCCAGTGTCAGAGCTCAGAATCACACCCCTTGTCTGCTCCTGCCTGACTCCGCCCTCCTGACAGGACAGAGACTAAATAGCATATCAGGCACCAAAACTAACAATATTGATGTTAGGAATGGTGGGAGCTAGAGAAAAATTCCAACTGTGCCAGAATCAGTGGAGGAGCACTTATTAAATGATGTAAAGAGCTGGACTTATTGGAGGTGGTGAAAAATCCTCTTTAACTAAAATACAATCATTAAATACAAAATGTAGGGTTTATGAAAAGTAAAAAACATTAACAAATATTAAATCCTATTGTGATACTCATGTCTGAATTTTGACTGTTTCAGTGTTGCTAAATACAGATACACAGCGTTAACCCAAACTTCTGCAATTCTTTAAACTGCTACAGCATGGTATCTTGTCACAGAAGAACCATTGAAAAGTAATTGAAAAAAGTTTTTCCCCCAATGACTTTTCATTGGTTTTTGTTGTCTTCTGTGATATCACGTTGCAGCAATTTAACCAATTGCAGAAGTTCAGATTAACTTTGCTTTATCTCTATGTCCCGCATGGACTGGCCCACAGGTGAATCCTCGGGTGGGCACCTGAACCAATTGGAGCCCTAAGCTCAACCCAGGCATGGCAAAGTACTCTCAGTGTACTTTATACAGATACATACAGCATCTCAACCAGACTATGTGTGAGTATAATATAGTGAATATAATGGGTAGATTATTTATTTATATACTGTAGACACTTTGGATAGCTGAGGTGACATCTAGGGATCTAGCTGCTCACAGGGAGGGGTAGTGAGCTTGCAAAGGAAATGTCACAAATGATGCTGAATTTAAACAGGCTATATATTAGGTTTTGTATTCATGTATAAGTGTTTTGTATTCATGTATTTTGTTATTTGACCCATATTTTATATATATACAGTACAGACCAAAAGTTTGGACACACCTTCTCATTCCAAGAGTTTTCTGTATTTTCATGACTATAAAAATTGTAGATTCACACTGAAGGCATCAAAACTATGAATTAACACATGTGGAATTATATACTTAACAAAAAAGTGTGAAACAACTGAAAATATGTCTTATATTCTAGGTTCTTTAAAGTAGCCACCTTTTGCTTTGATTACTGCTTTGCACACTCTTGGCATTCGAAATCGTGCAGCTGCAGAATCGGGGAGTCTGCTGTAACTACAGCCGGAGCTCCCCCTAGAGAAGGCAGAGAAGGTTTATCACCATCTCTGCCTTCCCGATCGCTGTGTATACAGCGCTCAATGAGGATAGCTTGTTGCAGAGAAAACACTAAAGTAGCTCTGTAAACATAAGCAACCTTAATTTAAAGGATTTACCTGACCAAGTGTAACAAAAAACCTCTTCATAAGTTCTTCATTTTCAGTCTCAGGGGAGGGGGACGCAGTAACTACATTTTTCAGTGTCCAGGGCTGATAGTGTGGATCAATCTCTAAACTCACTCCCGTATTATTTGCTTTCACCTGGGACAGCAACTTCGCAAGTCTGTAATTACCGAAGGAAAAACATGTCAGAATAACTACTATGAGTACTTCCAAGAGAACACTTAAAGAGGACCTTTCACCACCTCCGCCAGCTCCAACTCTTTGCATCCTTCACTAGGTGCCGCTCCACTGACTATGGCACAGTTAGAACCGCACCATTCCAAAGCAATCAATGCAGTTAGTTTCAGCACCCAATATGTTAGTCTGACTCTCTACTGTACTGGGCTGTAGCACATAGTCAAGGACCACCCACCTGACACTAGACAGCATAAGTAGCATACTGAGTGTTTAAACTAACAAAAATGATTGCTCAGGAATGGTGGGGGCTCAAGAAAAAATTCCAAATGTGCCAGAATCAGTGGAGTGAAGCCTATTAAAAATGCAAAGAGAAGAAATTTTATAGAATTCCAAGTAACCTATCATAAGTTCATGAAGTGTGGAAGGAAACTGAAGACCCAAGAGGATATATAATGAAGACAGAGTTGGTCCATGCAGTTGTCCTCAGTGGGATACCATCTCAGGATCCTACAAGGTAACAGTGCTAACCACTGAGCAAGTCAGAAGCTAAGGCAGAAAGGTGAACTTTTGGTCTGTGTGTGCAACAGACAGCACACACAACTATAAGGGTAAGTTCACATAGTTTTTAAAGGCAGATTTTTGAGGCAGAATCTGCTTCAAAGAAACACCTCCCAATTATTCCTTTCACTTCAGTGGGAGTCAGGCAAATTTTTTTCTTCTAGCTGACTTTTTCAGCTAGATGGGAAAAAGATAGTTTTTTGTTTGTTTGTTTTTTAAGCAATTAAAAAAAAAAAAAAACCTCTAAAAAACGCTCCAAAAATGGCTAGCATTTTTTTTTCTGCCTCCCATTAATTTCAATGTGGTTTACAAGGCAGAATCCACTGAAAATCGGTAATGACACTTGTTTTTTCCTCTAGTAGAAAAATCCGCTAGAGGAAAAAATCTGCTTCTGGCTCTCACTGAAAAGAATGGGAGAGTTGGGAGGCTGATTTCTAGGCAGAATTTGAAGCGGATTCTGCCTTCAATAAACTCTGTGTGTACTTAGCCTAAGGGTGTGTTCACACAAAGGAATTTGACACTGAATTTTGCTGCGGAATCCTCCTCAAATTCCCCCTGAAATCCGCCTCCCATTGAAATTAATTTCAGTAGATTTTTTTCTGCTCGCTGATTTTTTTCAGCAAGCAGAAAAAATAAGCATCCTGCTCGTTCTTCAGGCGGATTCCGCCAGAGAACTCCTATTGAAATGAATGGGAGGTGGAAAATACACCTTTTCCATCAGCGTGAAATTTGAGGCGAAATTTGTCAAATTCATACAGGAATTTGAAAAGTTGTGTGCTTCTTGCTGATGCAAATATTTTATATGTTCATGTGAATGTGGTCTTACATTATGGTATTGAGAATAAAAATGGTAGGACCAACAAACAATTTACAGAAATAACTTATTATATTTCAATTTTTCCTAAAACTGATGAAATTCAGAGTGGAGATGGCCTGTAAAATGGCCTGGGGAGAAGATCAGCATATGAGATGACTTGTTCAGTGCTGAAAAGATGATAAATAAACTTCTGAGACCAAAACCTGAATTTTCAGCGTAAAACTACCAACTTTTTAAGTAAGTTTCCATATAACTGAGAGCTTTCCATTACCCCTGACATTGTTAAACCTTTCTCTGCCCCTGTTTTATTACTCTCTAGGCTGCGCTTACATTTCATAATGGTTAGACAATGGGATGTTTTTGGTAACCCTGGATACATTTAGTATCTAACCATGAAGTATGTTATAAAATTTACCCATTAACAGCTTCTAGACTGAACTGCATAAGCATTGTGGTCCTATGTATGTATTACATTATCATTGGCTATAGAGAGGAAGTCAGACTTAGTGTTTATATGACATTTTGATCATCCATTTAACCCTTTCCCACCGCAGTCATTTATTTATTTTTTTTTCCTCTCCGCCTTCCAAAAGCCATAACTTTTTATTTTTACATTCACAAAGCTATATGAAGACTTATTTTTTGCAGGACAAATTGCATTTCATAGTGGTATCATTTAATATTCCATATCATGTACTGGTGAGAAACAAAATCAGAATGAGGAGAATTTAGAAAAAAATTAAATTTTCTTAGGGGTTTTGTTCTAGCGAATCCCATCCACACATTGCAGGAAAATAGGCGCATCGGACACATGGCAATTTCCAAAACCGTTGCAGTTTTGGAAATCACAGCATGTCAATTATTCCTACGGAAACGCCGGCGGTTTCCCTATAGGTATAATGGAAGCAGAAAGTCTGCAGATTTCAGTGAAAAGCACTGCGTTGCCGCCGCGGTTTTTCCCACAGTGTTTTTTTTTTTTTTGCTGTGGCCCGCTACATGGGGCCTTAACCTAAAATAGTTTTTCTTATGCTTTAACAAAAATTAAAAACATTGGGAAAAAAAATCTGATACCTGTAAATAGTTTTATATTTCTGTATACAGGGCTATGTAAGGCATCTTTTTTGTGGGGCAGGATGTACTTTTTTTATGCCATTCTGAGGAATTTCTGAAATTTTGAGCGCTTTTTATTCAAAATTTTTGTGAGGTGAAACAACAAAGAAACAGGTATTTTGATTTTTTTCACACTACAACATTCACCGTATGGGAAAATATTTTTATTAAAATATTTTTGTTTCGCTGGGTCTCCACTGTATGAAACAGCACAGAACCCAGCATTTATGACGCCCGCTCTGCTTCTGAGTGGGCGCCATATTTAAAGTCGTTTTTTATGGATGCTAAAAATAGATGAAATGGATGGAAAATGTTGACCATCTGTCTATATAGTGTCAATGTGAAATAAAAATGGATCCGTTTTTTTAAATCTTTATTCATACATAACAAGGGAATATTACATTTTTCAATACATATCCAGGCTACAAGCCGACACTGAAATACAGAAGTAAAATAACATTCTAAGTATTCCATAACATCTCCTGATTTTAAACAGAATGAAAAAAAACTAAAAAAATTTACAAAAAAATAAAAAAAACTTTTCTATCCTACAAAAAGAAACTGATCCTTTATTTAACACTGACTCTATGTAAATGGATAGTCATCAGTTTCCAGTTGATTTCATCCGTTTTCAGCATCTGTAAAACTGATTGGTTAAACAGATCTTGAAAACGCGATGTGAACGACCCCTTACCTCAAATTCTGCCTGAAATCTGCCTCCCATTCATTTCTAGTGAATTGCATCCACACAATTGCAGAAAAATAAGCGCAGCGGAAATGCTGCTATTTCCAAAACCATTGCATTGAGATTTTTGCTAAAAATTACGTCCCCGACTGAAGAAAGGATATTAGTGAAGTCCAAGGTGAAAATTAAGTTTGAATCAATCTGGAGTCGGTAGTTAGATGCTTTGGGACTACCCTCAGACCACAATTTCCAGAATCTTCAGGCCGGGGCCTCACGTAGAGTAAATGTCGCGATTTTGCTGCAGTGTTTTACAGTCCCTGCAAAGTGGATGGGATTCTGGCTAATCCCATCCACTCATTGCAGAAAATAATCCACAGCGGAAATGCTGCAATTTGAAAAGTGCTCATGTTTTTGCAAATCATAGCATATTAATTATACCTACAGAAACGCCGGTGATTTCCCTATAGGTAAAATGGAAGCAGAGACTCTGCAGAGGAAACCTCTGCGAACTTTCTGTGAAAAGTGTGTTTCCACCGTGGTTTTTTCCCGCAGCACTTTATGGCTGTGGCCCGCTACGTGGGGCCTTAGCCTTAGGTGGATTCGCCTGAGAACTCCCATTCAAATGAATGGGAGGTGGAAAGTACACCTTTTCCTTCGGTGCGGAATTTGACACAAAATTTGTCAAAATCTACTCTCGGAATTTGACCCTGCCTAATGAAGGTAAAATACAGTGGCACTCTTCTCCAAATTCGGTGTCAAATTACGCCTCAAATTCAGCGTCAAAATCCTTTACTTGCTGCTTCAATTAAACCTATTGGGAAACTGCCGGTATAATTGACATGCTGCAATTGTCAAAAACGCATTGGTTTTGGAAATCCCAGCATTTCTGCAGCGCATATTTTTCTGCAATGTGTGAATAGCCTTCGTTAGATTAGTTTCTGCCGCGGCCAAACAGCAGCGTTTACGTCACATGGGGCCCTGGCCTAAAAGTTGAAAGCCTGCGGGGGTCTGCAGAGAAATCTGCAGAATTATCACAA
Source organism: Leptodactylus fallax (assembly GCA_947044405.1). NCBI lineage: Eukaryota > Metazoa > Chordata > Amphibia > Anura > Leptodactylidae > Leptodactylus > Leptodactylus fallax. The sequence goes on from CAMRHE010000057.1 coordinate 5,142,939, forward strand.
CAAAAACAATCAGATTTTCATTTGTTTTTACCGCAGTGATTTTGCAGATGAAAACACTGTTCAATTTCCCGGAATGTCTCTGTGTTTGGCCTTAGCCTAAAAGAAGACCTGCTTTTTTTTTTTTTTTAAACAGAGTGGTGTACAAATCTTCAAAGAATTTTCTGGTCTCGTATGCAATCTATAGTCTACTGAGGAGACTAAAGAGTAAAGCTCAAAAAATATGAAATTTACAAGAAAGCAGGTTATCGCAATATATGGTACATCTTCATTATTATATACATATTTTTATACATGTACACACTATATTGTAAATGACATTCTGTTTATTTTCTATTGCTGGACCATATAGTGACATGTAAACAGGACTTCAGGATGGACAAACAACATGTATGCTGTATATTGGCACATTATGGTCAAATGTTTACTATGGACTGGGGGGGGGGGTCACTTTAAATTCTTTTTCATTATAGTTACTTTATTTTCTCAGTTTTCTCAGTTTACTGTACCTGTATTCAAAGTAACAGTCACTCTTCAGAAACGCTGGGAGTCTTTCCTTCTTTATCCATTCAACTCCTTGTTCCCGATTCAAACACTTAAAAATAACCAATTTAAATAATCAATTTTTATCCAGTTGTGGATTATTTTTGGAGAATTTTATGTTTAAAAAAACAAAACAAAAAACACAGAACTATCAGCATCAAAACAAGCCTCATTGTATACAACGTAACAAACTGCTTCACTATTCACCATCTGTAAAACCCGTCAAACTTCATTCCACTGGTGCTGCACCAAATTTGTGCAGTCCAAATGGAAGCAGCATCACTGACCGACAGAACTTTTCTCAATCAATGTTACCGCGTTTTTATTAAAAATAAATATAAACCTTCAATATTCTATCACTACCAGAAAAAGTATGACTAGGAGTACCCACGGTGCACCTGGATTACTACACTGTGTTCCAAATTGTTATGCAAAAAGTGTTTAGGAGTGATAAGGTAAGAATTTTTTTGTTTGTCAGTTAAACTCATTGATGGTGATGTGTGTCAGGGCTCTTTATATCACTGAAAGCAATTGCAGACACCTGTGCTAATTAGTTTGGCAGGTGTGTCCAATTAAAGGCAAGACTACTTAAGAAGGCTGTCCCACATTATTAAGCAGCCTACATTTTCAGCCAAAATGGGAAAGAAAAAGGATGTCGGCTGCTGAGAAGCAACAAATTGTGCAGTGTTTAGGTCAAGGCATGACTACAATCAACATTGCCAAGACACTTCATCGTGATCATCGCACAATCAAGAAGTATGTAGCTGATTCACAGCACACACGTGTGCGTGCTGATAAGGGAAAATTGAGGACTCTTTCCAACAAGCAATTACGTCAGGTTAAAAGAGCAGCTTCAAAAATGCCTTGTCATAGCAGCAGACAAGTTTTTGAAGCTGCTGGTGCCTCCAACGTCCCCCGAACAACAAGATGCAGGGTCCTTCAGAGGTTTGCAGCTGTGCGTAAGCCATCCTGTCGACCTCCTCTATCCACTGCACACAAGCAGAAACGGCTCCAGTGGGCCAAACAATACATGAAGACTGACTTCAAAACTGTTTTGTTCACCGATGAGTGCCGTGCAACGCTCGATGGTCCAGATGGATGGAGTGGAGGATGGCTTGTTGATGGACACCCCAAGCAAACACGGCTACGGCGCCAACAAGGAGGAGGTGGAGTAATGTTTTGGGCTGGAATCATGGGGAGAGAGATTGTCGGCCCCTTTAGGATCCCTGAAGGGGTAAAGATGAACTCCATAATGTATGTGGAGTTTCTCAAACAGCACTTCCTGCCATGGTTCAAGAAGAAGAACCATGCATTCCGCAGAAAGATCATTTTCATGCATGATAATGCACCGTCTCATGCTGCAAATAACACATCTGCATCTCTGGCTGCTATGGGCATAAAAGGGGACAAACTTATGGTGTGGCCCCCATGCTCCCCTGACCTCAACCCCATTGAGAACCTCTGGAGCATCATCAAAAGGAGTGTCTATGATGCGGGAGGCAGTTCACATCTAAGCAACAGCTCTGGGAGGGTATTCTGTCCTCATGCAAAACAATTGAAGCAGAAACCATCCAAAAACTGACAAATTCAATGGATGAGAGAGTTCAGAAGCTTCTTTCGAACAAGGGGTCCTATGTGCAAATGTAACATCACCTCGAATAAAGTTTTGGCTTGAAAACTGTTTGATTTCAGTTTGTAATAACCTGCTAATGCTTATAATTTCACAATGACCATTTTTTGTTCTTAATAAAAATGAAAAGGTTGCAAACTCTGCTGTGCATAATAATTTAAAACATGCATTTTGAGTGTTTATTTTTTTTTTTTAAATATACTGTTATCATAGGCAGTTTGTTCAAAAACCTTTCAATTATACTCGAATAGTTGATGACTGGAAAATTACAATGACTGCAATTCATATAGGTAATTTTGGAAAATATGAGAAAATATTATTTGCATAATAATTTGGAACACAGTGTATTGTGGTATGCCTCTGTTGTCATTGGTGTTATGGCTTCTGTTTTTACAAGATTTAGGCCTCATACACACAGTGGGGGCTCCGATGCTCCGTTCCAATAATTATAGAGCAGGTCTTAGCCTGCTCCATGGCAACAGAATGTATCCCCCTATTGAAATCAATCTAATCTAAGTGTCATCTGAGTGCATTCTACAAAAAAAAAAAAAATCAAACCCACCTTGGCCTATACAGGGGCCTTGTGATAGATATAATGGATATATATCATCATGTAAAGTGAGCCTGTCACCAGGATGAAGCATATTAAACCAGCACCACAGTTAGATAGATCAGGCTCACCTGAATGTAACGCTATTTTCGCCATGAAAATTCTGTTGCCAAGATATTCATTTTTCTCAGAATATGAAATTGAGCATGCTGGAACAAAAAGGGAGGCTCAATTGCTCCAAACTGCTTCGCCCCACACTGCCCAAGAATGCCCTCCTTACCCCTTCCTTCTTTGAGTGACAGGGCCAGGGCTAAGCTGAACTCCTGCCGGGCTTTGTCAGACAAAGAAGGGAAGGAGAAAGGAGGATGTATTAGAGGAGTGATGTGCGTAGCAGTTCGGAGCAACGGAGGTGCCCTCAGTGCTCCAGACTGCTCGTTTACATAATGTGAAATAAATGAATATCTTGGCAACAGATACAAATTTTCATGGGGAAAAAGGGGTTACATTCAAGTGAGCCTGACTTGTCTAATGCTTCACCCTGGTGACAGACTCCCTTAAAGATATGTTATTATTCATCATAATCCTTTTTTATCTTCTCCATTGACTACTACTAATAATAAATAGTTTCCATCAGGCAGCTGTATGAAATAACAGGCCCAGGATCCTATAGGTGAAACATTACAGATATTAAAACAGTTTGCATGAGCCTTAAAGTGGTATTTTCCAAAACCTAAAACCCCAATTCATATCTTCTGGGCAACTGCAACAACTTGTAGTTGAACCCTTTCCTTGAACTCCCCCTTATGTCACGTAAAAAGGCTTTGTCCACCACACTGTGACCATCTGTGAGCAGGCCTTCTGTAGTCATAGCTATGATACATCTAATAGGCTACCCAGACACAGAGCAATGACACGAAAAGGCTGAGGCAGTGGATGAGGGTGGAGTTGTACAGTATATTGTACTGGAAAGGCCCAGGTATAGTTGACATGAGGAGAGTTTAACAAAACAGGTTCATCTATTGATGGAATGGCACATTTTCGTTAATATTATTATATTGCAAAGATGTTTCATTTGCCCAATTGGTGAATATGAACTGTTTTTAGGTCCAGAAATGCCCCTTTAAACTGACTGTACATATTAGATTAAAGGGCTATAATGACATCGCATAGCTGCTATGAAACAAATGGATTGCGATGTAAACAGTGAAAGGGTCATGGCGCTCACATGAGCATTGCGGCCCCTACAAACAGCTGAACATAGGGGGTCCAGGGTGCTGAACACACGCTGATCTTTTATTGATGACCTACCCTGAGGATAGATCACCAGTAAAAATGAGCTGGACAATCCTTTTAATGTCAGATTAAGCTGCTGGTACCGGCCATCTAAAGGGCATCTGGGGCCTCTTGACTCACCCAAAAAGGCAGTTGTCAGGGGAATGAACGGAAGAGTTGGATTTTAACATGCCTAATTCTTTTGTGCTCAGGACAAATAAGTCACCACTATAGGAGTCTGGCAATGGTTTACTGCCCCCTCCTTTTTGAGATCACAAGCACTCTTGGCTGAGTACAGCGTGCATACATGGGGGGGGAGTCGGGAAGGATAGCTGGTGACCAAGCAAACATTTGACTCTGTATTTAAAGCCGTAGAGTCAATAACATGGACCCTATCTCTCAGTTTTTCTCCTAAATCTCTAGCCCTAATAGGCTACATTTTAACAGTTTTTATTGCAAAATGTGACTACATTGTGTGGTTACCACTATACCGTTTGAATGTAGGGGATGAACATCTAGAACAGGGGTCAGCAACCTTCGGCACTCCAGCTGCTGTGAAACTACAACTCCCAACATGCTCCATTTACTTCCATAGGAGTTCCAAGCACAGAATGCAGGTTGGGAGTTGTAGTCTTACAACAGCTAGACTGCCGAAGGTTGCCTAGCCCTGATCTAGACAATGTAATACATGCTCCGATATGGCTTCCTTATTGAAGAAAAAAAATAAGGAACAAATTGGAAATATAAAAGTAGCACAATGCACTTCACCTACCATAACACTATAATTGTTGTCAATTTTAACATCCAAAACAGAGGATTTTTTGCATTCCAGCCCAGTGACACTTCTGGTTACATTGTAGATGGGATTTGGCAACTGGTGGTCGTGTAAAATCTTTTTGATTTGCTGTTCCAATTGATCAGGTACATTATTAATCACTTCAAAAACTCCATAGATTTTGTTGAACCTGAGCGCTTCACTGAATGCCTGCAAAGAAAGTGATACAATAGACAAAAATATGCATGCCTCCTGCATTATTCAATTCAAGCCTTGTTCACATCATATCTGCCAAGAAAATCTGCATCTGTGGATGGATTTTGCCACTGTCTGCAATGGCTAAATCTGGATTTTGAAAAACTCTATTCACTTGCATGGTAGTATAGTTTATGTACTACAAATATGCAATAAATGTGTAAACGTGGTCAGTGTAGGTCCTGTTCAGATGTTGGAAAATGAATTTGAGGCAGAAATCCTCCTTGGATTCCTCTTTATTTTCTGACCCATGGCTTCTGACGATGATGATGAATAGTCCTAACCAGTGGGGAGTCTGAAGCTGCAGCAAGATCGAGCAGGACGCTTATTTGTTCAATGTCCTACTCCAATCTCTGTCTCTTATTCAAAACAATTGGAAGCAGAATCAGGGCAGAATCTGCAGCAGATTTTGGGGCGGAATTTGCTGCCACATCAGTGGCAGATTCTACCGTGGGAATGAGGGCTTATACTATAGATACTGTAATGTATCATACAGTACTAACACAGACTGTAACACCAGCAAACTATTCAGACACTTAATGACCCCCAAAACCCCTACGGTTGTTAAAGATAGTAGCCATGTCACTTTTAATAAAATAACCATCAAATTGATTTTTACTAAAAATTACGTTCCCGACTGGAGAGAGGATTTTACATGAAAATTAAGTTTGAATCAATCTGGAGTCGGTGGTTAGATGCTTTGGGACTACCCTTGGACCACAATTTCCAGAACCTTCAGGCTGCATCCCCGTAAATGTTGCGATTTTGCTGCAGCGTTTTACAGTACCTGCAAAGTGGATGGGATTCTGGCTAATCCCATCCATACATTGCAGAAAATAATCCGCAGCAGAAATACTGAAATTTTAAAAATGCTTGTGTTTTTGCAAATCGCAGCATATCAATTATACCTACAGAAATGCCGGCAGTTTCCCTATAGGTATAATGGAAGCAGAAAGTCTGCAGGGGAAAGCTCTGCGGACCTTCTGTGAAAAGTGCTGCAGGAAAAACCGTGATGCATTTTCACTGCAGTTTTTCCCACAGTGCTTTTTGGCTGTGGCTCTTTTCTGTGAAATAGGGTGAACATATTGGGTAAGTTGGAAAAGGGACCCACTAGCTTCCTGCTGCAGTATGGATTACAAATTGGTAAATAGGTTGGGCTGATCACATTTTGTGATTTATTATGGTGCATGATGTACAGTTGAAACCAGAAGTTTACATACACTATATAAAAAGACACAAATACATGTTTTTCTCACTATCTCACATGGAATCAGAATAAACCTTTCCCGTTTTAGGTCAATTAGGATTGCCAAAATTATTTATATTTGTTAAATGCCAGAATAATGAGAGAGAGAGAGAACCCCATCCCAACTGTGACACACGGGGGTGGCAGCATCATATTGTGGGGTTGTTATGCTGCAGGAAGGACTGGTACATATCACAAAATAGATGGCATCATGAGGAAAGAACATTATGTGGCAATACTGAAGCAACATCTCAAGACATCAGCCAGGCAGTTAAAGCTTGGGCACAAATGGTTCTTCCAAACGGACAATGACCCGAAGCATACTGCCAAACTGGTTACAGAGTGGCTTAAGGATAACAAAGTCAATGTTTTGCAGTGGCCATCACAAGGCCCTGATCTCAAACCTATTGAAAATTTATGGGCAAAGCTAGAAAGACAAGTGCGAGCAAGGCGGCCTACAAACATGGCTCAGTTACACCAGTTCTGTCAGGAGGAACGGGCCCAAATTCCTACCAACTATTGTGAGAAACTTGTGGAAGAATATCCAAAACGTTTGACCCAAGTCATACAGTTTAAGGGCAATGGTACCAAATACTAATGAAATGTATGTAAACTTTTGACCTTGCAGAAAGTAATAAAAATGCCTTAAAAAATTCTCTCTCTCTCATTATTCTGGCATTTGGCAAATATAAATAATGTTGGTAATCCTAATTGACCTAAAACGGGAAAGGTTTATTCTGATTTCATGTCAGATAGTGAGAAAAACATGCCTATGTGGCTTTTTATATAGTGCATGTAAACCTCTGGTTTCAACTGAATGTGTATATATACACGCTGGCTGACTGATGCATTATATATACTGTATTTACTCCACTGTTGTCCAGGTTAGAAGGAGGGGGCAGTATATTTTATGATGTACGCTGTTTTTTGTTCTGTAAAAACCAGGTCTAATAAAAAAAAAAAAAAAAAAAATTTCCCTTTATTATCCAATATCACCTCTGACTGGCCATGGCTCAACTCCTTACCCGCTATTGTAGCAGTGGTACATCAGTGTTAGGTGGCAGGGAATATATCATAATCAGACAAGTCAGCCTGTGTGGGGACACAGCCTATTGACGAGTGCATTGGCAACACCCATTCGTCAATTTATTCTTACATTTCCAGGAGGTATAACAGAATGACACTACAATGTAAGATGCTTCATGGAGAATACAATGTACATGTCAGGAGATCTGGTGGGACCTCTACACAAGAACTGTGTCTGCTGACGCTAGGTTCACACTAGCATTTGGGTTTCCGTTCTTCGGGTCCGCTTGGGGACCCTAAAAACAGAAACATAATCCGCTAAAAAAGTGGTTACCTGCGGACCCCAGACCCCATTATAGACTATAATAGGGTCCGCCAGGTTTCCGCCTGATTTGTGACCGAAAAATGCGGAGAGAAAAGTCCTGCTTGCATGGACAGGATCCCCAAACGAAGAGTGAGCGCTAGTGTAAACCTAGCCTGACAGGTATTCTGTATAACCACAGAATCTCTACAGCATTGTATGTGTTATTGAAACAATCCCAAAGCTTAACGGAGCAATTTCAGTAAGTGTATTATATGAGTGAATTATTATATTACAAGAAGAATAGGATCAGGGGAATGAGCAATAATGGGGTATTTAACAATGTATACTTACAGGTAGGCTTAAGAATTCATTGAAGTAATCTACAAGCAAGTCATCTGTTACTAGGAAATCCTCCTGTGCAAATAGAACAAACACAATACAGTATATGATTAAATGCAAACCATAATAGTTGCTGTCAGAACTGATGATAGAATATGGCAAACACTGACAGGCACGACTACAAATAAGAGCATTAATCTAACACTCTTCTCTGCAGTCAGTTGTGTGTCACCATGTAGATGTCCCTTATGTGTTTCTACCCAATCCATCACGTGCGGTATGAATGGAGATCAGCTTTGCCATATGGACACATATGATTAATATTACAAATATTATACAGTATTCCTATAATTGGTCGTCAGAACTTTAAGGGGTTATCTGAGGAATAATAAAGCTTATTACTGCATTTCCTTCACTGGTTAAGCTTTATTATTAATGTACACTCTTGACCAACTCCATTCTACTAAATGGACCTGCAGCCCGAGTCTGGCTGTAGGGGAGACTGAGGAACCAGAGTTCTGACCTCCCCAATGAATGGGGCTCCAGGGGACTGGGAAATGCTTAAGATGTGCGGCCACACCACCTGACACACACCACATCTTTCATCAGAGCAGAGGGAAGAGTTGTGGAGCAGCTCAATGCAGAGAGTGGAAAGCACTTTAGGGTGAAGGACCACCCTAAAGAGCACTTGCAGGACCTGCAGCCCTGGATTAAAATTTATTTTTTTTACAGTCATGTTGCTACTAATAATTTACACCGAGGTATGCATAAACATCTCTCCTGGGCCCTTACCTAAGGACAACACTGCTGACAAATTCCCTTTAAGATGTGTTATAGGGCATCACCCCGCAACACTAAGGGATTTGTTATATTGTTGTTTTACAGGAATGCTAAGCTCTACAATGCAGTGTCTAGGGAGATCTAGGATCTAATGTAAATTCTCTGTCTGTGTTTACCAGACCAGGACCTATGCAGTAATTACAGGAGACTCTGGGGATTATACTACTACTATTACAGCGCTGAAATATATAGAATACGACCTAAGGCTTCTACATATCAGCATTCGTGAGGTATCTAAGGTATTTCAATGATCCTTAAGTATCCAGCTATGACACATATAGCCTTTAGCAAAAAACTACCTAGCAACATACATCCACCAAAGCCTAATCTATAAATGATAATGGTAACACTTGTAAACAGTATTCACTTATAGTATTGCTATAGTTGAAGTATTTTGGGGGAAAGTGACGTAAAGCTAAATATTTCCCTTTTTTTAAGAAATAAAATAATAACTTTCAGCATAAAATGCAACAAAACAGTGACATTTGGTTGCATATATGATGATGAGTGCAAATAAAGAGTGACGCTGGGTTCACACTAGTGTCGCCTCTCCGTTGTTTGGGTCTGTCAGGGGAGATGCAAACCGCAAAAACAAAGGTAACACACGGAGTTGACAGACCCCATTGACTATAATGGTGTCCATCGGGTGCCCGTCATTATAAAACTGAAACCGGCATAGGAAAAAGTCCTCCGTGCAGGACTTTTTCCTCCACCGATTTTCGACTGATACTGTGACAGAGACAGATGTGAACATAGCCTGAAACAAAATGATCAGAACCCATCTACTACAAAGTCCCTACAGTCCAGTGATGTCTATGGGATAGATCACTTGCTATGTTGATTTTCGACAAGCTGATTTTCGACAAGCTGATTAGAAGGGCCAGCTCTGTCCTGCGGAGCCCCCTGGACCCAGTGCAGGCGGTGGGTGACAGAAGGATACTGTCCGTGGTGAGCTCCATGCAGAAGAAGAAGTCCCATCCCATGCATGAGACTGTGATCGCGCTGGGCAGTACTGTCAGTCACCGACTGCTTCATCCTAAGTGTGAGAAGGAGCGCTATCGGAAGTCTTTCCTCCCCACCGCGGTTAGGCTGCACAACCAACACCGACCTAAGCGGAGATCAATACACACAGAGAACTGAAATATCTTTAAGTAGTGGTATCCCTTGTACTACTTTTCTTACCTGTACCAACTGTCACAGTAATGCCTCTAGCTTTCTGTATATATTGTATTTGTGCTTGTATTATCTAAGCTGCTGTAACACACTGAATTTCCCCATGGTGGGACTATTAAAGGATTATCTTATCTGATCTTTCAGTCTAGTCATCATGTGTATGATCGATCACCTGACAAGAAATATTTGAAATATTTTTTAAATAAACCGGCAGCAGTTTTAATGGTAATGAGCATTTCCCTGATGTATTATTGGTGTAGTGTTGCAAATAAGGGACCATGGAGTTCCTTAAATGTGTATTCCGCCATCAACACTCTTCGGTGGTCCCACTCTAGTGAATGGAGAGGGGCATGCATCTCCAACAACTGCTCCATTCAAACTGAGAAGCAAAAAAAATCCATGGGGAGACCAGAGGTCGTACCCCCACCAATCAGCAGGTTATCCCCTAAACTGGGTAATTTGTGGTGACCAGAATAACCCTTTACAACTCCTAATGGCTTTAATAGAAGATATATTCAATGATATTTCAGAAATACACTTTAGATACTTACAAAATTATCTTCTGTAATATTTGGTGGCCCTGTCAATTGAAGAACAAGACATTTAATCATGTAGTATTTGCATTTTTGTAGAAAAAAAAATGTATTCCCATTACAATATTGCGCTTACTGATTTAGGCTGAAATCACATTTGTTTTGAGGATTTGAACTAGAATGAAAAAATAGAAGTATCCTTTTTTCTTATACTTCTCCTTCTTTTTCAATTCACTCCTGTGTTTGGTTCCAGCCTTAAAGAGGACCTATCACCACATGTAACAAGTCCAGCTCTTTACATCAAGTAATATCTGCTGCTCCACTGATTCTGGCACTGTTGGAATTTTCTCTCTAGTTCTCACCATTCCGGAGCAATCAGTGCTGTTAGTTTTGGTGCCTGATATGCTATTTAGGCTCTGTACTGTCAGGAGTGCGGTCAGGCAGGAGCAGACAAGGGGTGTGATTCTGAGCTCTGACACTGGCTGCCTCTGACTGGAGCTCTGACTCATGCCCCCTGCCTGACACCGACCACTGACATTACAGAGCTTAAATAGCACATCAGGCACCAAAACTAACTGTACTTATTGCTTTGGAATGGTGTGGGCTAGAGAGAAAATTTCAACTGTTCTGGAATCAGTGGAGCGAAGAATTAGAATAGGTGAAGCTTATCAAAGATCCTCTTTAAGAAGTAACTATGTGATGAGGAGTTGTCCTACTGATCGTGACAAAGGAATTTTTGCTTACATATTGCTTACATATTGTCATGTAGACATTTTGTTGTAGACATATGCTAAGGGAGTGTGCTTGAAAAGCATGTTGCCAAAGATGTTGTCATGACTGTCTGGATGGATGACTATGCTTTGCAGAGTACCAGTGTAGAACTGATATCTGACTGCTATTTCATCACTGATGGTTTAAGACCCTAGTAAAGCTCCTAACCATATAAACAATGGGGTGAATTCATTAACCTATTTCCGCCAGTTTTTTGGCATAGGTCGGTATAATTGTGGCACATCTTTGGCACACAGCCCTTTTTTGGTTCTGCACTCCACTCGCCACTTTTTACAAAAGTGTGTGAAGCAGGACGAAGACACCTCAGACCAACAGATTTGACATAACTCACGCCAGATAACTGGCATGAGTTATACCTGAAATCTACACCATTTCCTGACTAGCAAAGATTTCAATTGTGACACAGTGAATTATTAAGGGGCCAGATCCTTTTAATAATTTAGGTACATCTTGTTTCAGACGGGAATTGATTAAGACTGGCATAGGAAACACCGGTCTTAATAAATTTCACCCATTATGTATTCCCCTTGAAGTAGATGTCCCACAGATTGACCACCTAGGCTATACAGTATACCTTCTGTGCATTACTGAATAGTCACCTACATTTTTCAATACCATCTAAAATAATCAATAAAATCATCCAATTTCAACAAACTGAAATTTGGGCAGAGGAAAAACATTTATGATTCTCATGTCATACAAGTCAGATTATTGGAGACCGAGCTGGAAGATCCAGGAAAGAAAGAGTTACTAGGTCCATAACCCCAAAGGTTTCAGTCACATAGCCAGTCATGTGTCCATGTGAGGAAAGCTTTATCTAATCTAGTGATTATCTCATCTTTTTCTGATCCGTTCCACAAAATGCAGATATAAAACAGGTACTGTAGGATTTTTAGGTTTACCTGCAGCCCTTTGTAGAATTAGACATAAAACATACATTATATTGCCATCATTTAGCTTCACTCAAACTGCATGATGACTTTTACTATTCTAAGTGTGCGGGAAACTCATAATAGAACAATCTTGTACATTATTGTAGAAAGTGTCCATAACAATTCTAACAGTACATTTCGGGTCACTACACTTGTGATTTATCTATAAAGTCTACTCAAAACCAAAAACAAGACACAAATGGTTACAGGAAATAAGTGGTCAATCCATTGTTTTTCTATATCTGTATGCAGCATTTCTCCCCCTCTATGAGACTAGACAGTCTGACTATACAGTTTATATATTACAGTGGCACTGCATCCTTCTCCTACCAGTTGCCAGCCTCTTGTGCCCCATGGTAAGTGGCAGCGTTCAGTCCTCAGGAGAATTGATTGACGGGTCTGTCTGCATAGCGAGGGTCCTGACAGGTGTGTGCACCTAGGAGTGAGAAGAGAATCACTGACCTCCAGGGAGCAGTTACTGGATTGCAGGGCAGGCACAGCTTGCTTTCTTCCTGGGTGTGTATGTGACTGAAGGTTGCTATGGTGTTCACAATGGTAATGAATGGTGAAAGTTCTTCTCCTCCCACAGCCTTCCTGAAAGGATGGCAAGTTAAAGACTTTGTGTAATGCTTCCTGAGTCTGACATTCTGATTCGTAATAGGGGCAACTGAAAAGGCAGCATGCCAACAATTGTACCACCGCTGGGCTGTCATCTCTGCAACTGCAAACAGCGGACTAACAATCATACTGTGCAATGTAATGTGCTAGGATATTGTGTATTATCCTAGTAATGTACTCTGCAAAATAAAGAAGCATGTAGAGGGCATGACTGGTGGGTGTCTCACCATAACTATAGACCAATTGAGTCCTCTTTTAGTAGTACATCATTACACTATGACATGGGATTTATTTAATATCCTGTTGTAATGCTGTTGCTAAAACAGCAAACATATGTGAAGGGGAGTGGCTATAGGGGTGCAGAGGTGTGGCTATAGGGGTGCAGAGGTGGCAAGTGCTACCAGGTCCTAGAGCCTGAGGTGCCCAAAGTCCTCTGTATAACATAAGAAAATACATGAATAAATGATACTATAACTGGCGGTCCCATTGCAAATTTTGCCTCTGCATATATGTGTATACTGAAGAGAGAGTGTGAGAGATTTACATTATTATTATGCATATACAGATGTAACAGAGTTAACCCAAACTTCTGCAATTGAGTAAACTGCTGTGGCGCGATATCTTATCACAAAAGACAACAAAACCCAATGAAATTAAATTGAAAAATATTTTGGGTTTTGTGATAAGTTATCACGCTACAGCAGTTTAACCAATTGCAGACATACATACTTACAATACTTAGTACAAAAGTTGAATTACAATGAGATTGAAAAAAAGGAATGAGCTCTAGCGCCACCTTTTGGAAGGTAGCTCCCTATAAATCTATGCATGGTTTTCAAAAGAAACCTAAGAGCATAATCTGGGAATAATAGCCAAAACTTTGGAGGAGGTTTTCTGACTTGGCTATTATTCCAAGAATATGCTCTTAGGTTTCTTTGAAAACTATGCATTGATTTTTAGGGAGCTACCTTCCAAAAGGTGGTGCCATCAGAGGACCAGAACAATGTACAGGCAGACCACTGTAATAGCAGTTACATATGAGGCCTGGAGGACCCTATTGACTATAATGGGGTCTATCATTTTAAAACTGAATTCATTGGAAGAATAAGTGCTCTATGCAGGATTCTTTCACCCACCAATTTTAGGCGGATATTTCAACAGTATAGGTGAACGAAACCTTAGATGGAGTTTACTGCATACACTGCTGGCCAAAAGTATTGGCACCCCTGCAATTCTGTCAGATAATACTCAATTTCTTCCAGAAAATGATTGCAATCACAAATGCTTTGGTAATAATATCTTCATTTATTTTGCTTGCAATGAAAAAACACAAAAGAGAATGAAAAAAAAAAGTCAAATCATTGATCATTTTACACAAAACTCCAAAAATGGGCCGGACAAAAGTATTGGCACCCTCAGCCTAATACTTGGTAGCACAACCTTTAGACAAAATAACTGCGAACAACCGCTTCCGGTAACCATCAATGAGTTTCTTACAATGCTCTGCTGGAATTTTAGACCATTCTTCTTTGGCAAATTTCTCCAGGTCCCTGAGATTTGAAGGGTGCCTTCTCCAAACTGCCATTTTGAGATCTCTCCACAGGTGTTCTATGGGATTCAGGTCTGGACTCATTGCTGGCCACTTTAGAAGTCTCCAGTGCTTTCTCTCAAACCATTTTCTAGTGCTTTTTGAAGTGTGTTTTGGGTCATTGTCCTGCTGGAAGACCCATGACCTCTTAGGGAGACCCAGCTTTCTCACACTGGGCCCTACATTATGTTGCAAAATTTGTTGGTAGTCTTCAGACTTCATAATGCCATGCACATGCAAGCATTAAAGGGTGCCAATACTTTTGTCCACCCCCTTTTTTATGTTTGGTGTGGAATTATATCCAATTTGGCTTTTTGACAATTCTTTTTGTGGTTTTCCATTGACGACAAATTAAATGAAGATATTATTACCAAAGCATTTGTGATTGCAATCATTTTCTGGAAGAAATTGCGTTTTATCTGACAGAATTGCAGGGGTGCCAATACTTTTGGCCAGCACTGTATGCTTTGAATTCAATAATAAAACATGCAGTTAGCTCCCCCTGGTGGCTGAAGATATAGCTTTATTATATTACTATGGCTGTAAAAGTAATTTGGAGCTCTGTATCATAAAAAGGCACAGTAGCCATGCTATGTATGGTGCGGTGTCTGGTATGCAGTGAAGAGGCAGCAGCTCTTGCTGCGTACCATGGCCCCTTCACTCTCCTGCTGTACGTTTATGGCTAAGGCGACACAGTGACTGTGGCCGCGACTCTCTCTGCCACTCCTTTACTCACGTTAATGAATGGAGTCACATTGCGACCCAGAGGGTGCGTGACCGCAACTTATAGTCACAAATATAAAAAAAAAAGTTCTCCGTTCATTTTTTTTTAAGCCAAAGACAGGAGTGGATTTAGCAAAAGGGAGAAGTATAAGCATTGCTGTCATATTTCCCATTCCATTTTTAAGCCATTCTTGACCTTGGCTCAGATCTGCAGCAAAAAAAAAAAGTTATATATTTTTTATATATTTATTACAGCTTTATGCCACATATGGCCTCAAGTACCTTTTCAGACCCCAGAGTATAATGATCGGAGGCCTAGGGGAGGTGAGGGAACATAAAAAACACTGTTACTTACCTCTCCTGCGCACCAGCAGGATTCAGGCCTCCTTGATGACGTCCCAGACGTCGGTGGGCCAGTCCAAAGTCATTATGCTTCGCGTTGCATGCCTGGCTCACGTGACATCTGGTCCAACATTGAAGAGGTAGTGGGAAGTGTGCATAATACTATATGAAGGGGCCACTATGGGGCATAATACTGTGTGCAGGGGCCACTATGGGGCAGAATACTGTGCAAGGGCCACTATAGGGCATAATAGTGTGTTTAGGGATGCAGTTTGTGCGGGGGGGTCCCATGTCAAATGTTCGCCTTGGGGCCCAGCCATTCCTAGTTATGCTACTGAGTCCAGTATAGGTACAGTCTATTTATGGCTGTGTTGTTATGGAAACCTGGTAAATTAAATGTGAACTTATATTGGTTGATACACATGATATGACTGAATATTTAAAGACCTGCGAACTGCTATTGACTAATACAGGTCATAAATAGCTTGGTTGCTATGGAAACCTGTGTGCCTGAGGAGACTAAGCGCCTGCGAGCTTCTATTGGCTGATAACGGACATGTGACCGTGTGTATGGCAGTTGGAATATCAGTGAAAGACTTGCAGGCTTGTATTAGCTAATGCTGGTAATTTTTTGGGAACACTGTACCTCAGGAACGGTACATCCTTTAGAGCTGAGACCTGGCCTAAAATATTCCCAGACACCTGATGTACAGTACAGACCAAAAGTTTGGACACACCTTCTCATTACAAGAGTTTTCTGTATTTTCATGACTATAAAAATTGTAGATTCACACTGAAGGCATCAAAACTATGAATTAACACATGTGGAATTATATACTTAACAAAAAAGTGTGAAACAACTGAAACTATGTCTTATATTCTAGGTTCTTCAAAGTAGCCACCTTTTGCTTTGATTACTGCTTTGCACACTCTTGGCATTCTCTTGATGAGCTTCAAGAGGTAGTCACCTGAAATGGTTTTCACTTTACAGGTGTGCCCTGTCAGGTTTAATAAGTGGGATTTCTTGCCTTATAAATGGGGTTGGGACCATCAGTTGTGTTGTTCAGAAGTCAGGTGGATACACAGCTGATAGTCCTACTGAATGGAGTGTTAGAATTTGTATTATGGCAAGAAAAAAGCAGCTAAGTAAAGAAAAACGAGTGGCCATCATTACTTTAAGAAATGAAGGTCAGTCAGTCCGAAAAATTGGGAAAACTTTGAAAGTGTCCCCAAGTGCAGTGGCCAAAACCATCAAGCGCTACAAAGAAACTTGCTCACATGAGGACCGCCCCAGGAAAGGAAGATCAAGAGTCACCTCTGCTGCGGAGGATAAGTTCATCCGAGTCACCAGCCTCAGAAATCGCAGGTTAACAGCAGCTCAGATTAGAGACCAGGTCAATGCCACACAGAGTTCTAGCAGCAGACACATCTCTACAACAACTGTTAAGAGGAGACTGTGTGCAGCAGGCCTTCATGGTAAAATAGCTGCTAGGAAACCACTGCTAAGGACAGGCAACAAGCAGAAGAGACTTGTTTGAGCTAAAGAACACAAGGAATGGACACTAGACCTGTGGAAATCTGTGCTTTGGTCTGATGAGTCCAAATTTGAGATCTTTGGTTCCAACCACCATGTCTTTGTGCGACGCAGAAAAGGTGAACGAATGGACTCTACATGCCTGGTTCCCACCGTGAAGCATGGAAGAGGAGGTGTGATGGTGTGGGGGTGCTTTGCTGGTGACACTGTTGGGGATTTATTCAAAATTGAAGGAATACTGAACCAGCATGGTTACCACAGCATCTTGCAGCGGCATGCTATTCCATCCGGTTTGCGCTTAGTTGGACCATCATTTATTTTTCAACAGGACAATGACCCCAAACACACCTCCAGACTGTGTAAGGGCTATTTGACCAAGAAGGAGAGTGATGGGGTGCTACGCCAGATGACCTGGCCTCCACAGTCACCAGACCTGAACCCAATCGAGATGGTTTGGGGTGAGCTGGACCGCAGAGTGAAGTCAAAAGGGCCAACAAGTGCTAAGCATCTCTGGGAACTCCTTCAAGACTGTTGGAAAACCATTTCAGGTGACTACCTCTTGAAGCACATCAAGAGAATTCCAAGAGTGTGCAAAGCAGTAATCAAAGCAAAAGGTGGCTACTTTGAAGAACCTATAAGACATATTTTCAGTTGTTTCACACTTTTTTGTTAAGTATATAATTCCACATGTGTTAATTCATAGTTTTGATGCCTTCAGTGTGAATCTACAATTTTTATAGTCATGAAAATACAGAAAACTCTTGGAATGAGAAGGTGTGTCCAAACTTTTGGTCTGTACTGTACATGTGTAAGATGGGGAAACAGCCCTCATGCTATGAATGTAACTGTTTCTGTAGAGAAGTATTTTTTTTTTATAAACTGATATTTGTTTGTTTGACCACAAAAGGCCACTGTTACCTCAGAAATAGAAGAGACTGTAATTCTGTAATTCCCTGGAGTAGTGACGTGGAGACCCTGTTCTGCAGAGGTGGGTCAAGATGCAGCAGAGTGTGTCTGGCAGCCATCTTAGCTGTGTGTGCTTCTGAGCTTTTAGAAGAAGAAGGGCTGAAGTGAGAGGAAAAACATTCTTAAAGGATTAGAGACATAACAAGAGTGTGCTGAAGTAGAGACTGTTCCAGGGTTTGTTCAGACAGCATCCTAAGTTGAAGATTGCTATCAAGGACCAGCTGAGAAGTGGCCTTGTCAGTGAGACCGCATGTTTGGGTGAGCCCTGCTTTCACCGGTTCCAGAGAGAAGCTAAAAGGTACCCAACAAATCTGAATCAGTAAGAGAAGTAAACGTGCACGCACTGCATTACATTTTTGGCACAAATTGCTTGGGACTGAATAAGGGCCTGTAGTTAGACTAGTTAGGCATCCTCATATTCACAGGCCACACTACTGGTGAATTATTTACCTATTCGGTAGTAAGGACTCAGAGAATTCTATTGAGTTGTAACTGCCAGAGAGGAGCTTCTGAGGAAGTCTAGAAGCGACATTTTATACGTTGTCATATTTCTTTGGCTTGCAAGCTGACCTACTATGATATTTACTCAGCTATACTTTGTTTGTGGGGAATAGGGGTATTTGATAAGTTTGTAAGCTCTTGTGTTATACCGCCGGTGCCCTCTATCACACTCACTGAATTGTTCCTGTGACTAGGGTGATAAAAAGGTAACAAGCGGCTGGGTAGTAGCAGCCTGCAGATAGGTAAAAGCTTGGAGTGTTTTGGAGCATCACATAAGAGGGCACCGCGCTGTACAACACCAGGGCCTCAGCTTACTGGCTGAGTGTATATAAATAGTTGGGAGTGTTTTTCTGGTAAATAGGTGTTACTACACAAAGTAAAATCTTGTTTTTTTTACTAAATTGATTTGGAGTCGCTTCCTTTGTTCGTGACTTCACTGTATCCTGGGGAGCACACCCCGATACACGGCTTACACTTGTGTGCCAAATTTGGTGAGGATCGGTCCAGTTGTTTGGTCGTGCATAAAAACAGAAACTCATTTTTATATATATGAGTATATATATATATATATATATATATATATATATATATATATATATATATATATATATACATACATACATACACACACACACGTGGACAAAATTGTTGGTACTCCTCGTTTAATGAAAGAAAAACCCACGATGGTCACAGAAATTACTTTTGTCAGATTCAAGTTATTTGCCAAACTACATGTTGACAAGCCACAAAGCATGTGGGAGAATGTCCTATGGCCAGATAAGACAAAAATCGAAATTTTTGGCAAGGCACATCAGCGCTATGTTCACAGACGGAAAAATGAAGCATATCTTGAAAAGAACACTGTCCCTACTGTGAAACATGGAGGAGGCTCTGTTATGTTCTGGGGCTGCTTTGCTGCATCTGGCACAGGGTGTCTTGAATCTGTGCAGGGTACAATGAAATCTCAAGACTATCAAGGGATTCTAGAGAGAAATGTGCTGCCCAGTGTCAGAAAGCTTGGTCTCAGTCACAGGTCATGGGTCTTGCAACAGGATAATGACCCAAAACACCCAAGAATGGCTAAGAGGAAAACATTGGACTATTCTGAAGTGGCCTTCTATGAGCCCTGACATAAATCCTATTGAGCATCTTTGGAAGGAGCTGAAACATGCCGTCTGGAAAAGGCACCCTTCAAAGCCGAGACAACTGGAGCAGTTTGCCCATGAGGAGTGGCCAAAATACCTGTTGAGAGGTGCAGAAGTCTCATTGACAGTTACAGGAATCGTTTGATTGCAGTGATTGCCTCAAAAGGTTGTGCAACAAAATATTAAGTTAAGGGAACCATCATTTCTGTCCAGGCCTGTTTCATGAGTTTCCTTTTTTTACAAAATTCTGTTGAAGCATGGATGAGAAAGCAATGTCTGACTTTCATTTGTTCATTTTCATAGAATTTTTTATATATATATATATTACTACTTTTGTCAGATTCAAGTTATTTCTGTGACCATTGTGGGTTTTTCTTTCATTAAACAAGGGGTACCAACAATTTTGTCTATGTGTGTTATATATATATATATATATATATATATATATATATATATATATACACACATACATACACACACACATATCACACACACACATATATATATACACACACGCACTGTATTATATATGGATTAGGGATCCTCTGGCGTAGGTGTGTATGCCTTATTTCTTTTTTCCTGTCAGGACAGAGCATAGGGTCAGGACGCAAAAACCACCGACTCAGACCCCTTTATTTTTTCCAAAGCCAGACTCCAAATCCTTCTATATACTGTAAATGGCTGACAGCCTTGGTCAGACAGAATCAGTAAAGCTTCTTTAATTCAGAAAAGATGTTTTAGTGTATGTGATTCACTATTTTTTTACTTTTGTGTTTCTAGGGAAAGGAGGTGGGATTCAATTTTTTTTTTTTACTGTCATTATTAGACCCCTTAGGTATCTTGAACCCAGTGGTGTAACTAAAGACTTGTGTGCCCGGGTGCAAACTTTTGTCTGGGGCTCCCTATCCCCTCCCTACAGCAAATTCTTGATAGTGACGGTTACAGGGCCCCACACAGCATAATATGCTCGACAGTGGCCCCCACAAAGCATTATATGCTCCACAGTGCTCCCCACCCACACACACAGTGTATAATATGCTCCACAGTGGCAGCACACACAGTCTAATATGCTCCACAGAGTGGGCCCACCTAGTATTATATGCTCCACAGTGACCCTGCACAGTATTATATGCGCCCCACAGTGTCCCCCACCCAGTATTATATGCTCCCAACATCCCTTCTCCGCTTCGGTGCTATTATACTCTGGGGTCTCCTCAGACCCCAAAGTATAATAATCGGAGGCCCAGGGAGGGTGATTAAAAATAACAATCACCTTTCCTTTGCATCCTCACATCTTCAGGCCCTCTTCAGACGTCGCTGCTGAGGCCAGTGATTGGACCTCAGTGGTCACATGGGGTGCACTGACATCCTTATGCCGCCACGTCCCATGTGACCGCTGAGGCCTAATCACAGGCCTCAGCCACATGATGGAAGAGTGACGGAGAGAACGCTGTGCCCTGGAGAGGTGAGTAATATGTATTTATTATTTTCAGTCACATCCCCTGGCTGCCATCTATTGGAAAGGGGCCTGGCAATATGCCAGGGCCTCTTTCCAATAACAGTATGTATAGCAGTCGAGGAACCAGGCCTTCCCCGACCACTATCATCTCCAGCTGGCGATGGGCCCTATGCCCCGCCGGGCCCGGTCGTGCTCCCTGCAACCGCGATCGTTATGCCACTGCTTGAACCCCAAGGAGTCTGATTACTAATGCAATGCATTACAAATTTACAGCACTTGTTTTACTGGCTGCATGGAGCAGCCTGTGATCTAAATGAATTCTATTAAAGCCTGGGAGCCTTAGATAGGCTCCTGACTGTCATGGTAATGGATTGCCGGCCCTGGATCACATTGCGGGGGCTGGTGATACTCCCCAAAATGGTGCCTCAGTCAGGTTTGACAGAAGCACCAAGGGCCTTAATGCCTGTGGATCCTGAGTGCCTGTTATGTTTAAATATCTAACATTAACCGTACTAATTAGGGCAGATGAAACAACATTTTCATAAATGAATAGTACAGGTGAGAATAAGAAACTTTGTAATATATCATCTTATTGAAGATTGTTTCCTTCACCACTTAAAGCTAGGTTCACATCTGCGTTGGAGTCTCCATTGCAGTGTCTGCCTGAGCACGGAATACTTTTTCCTCCGCCGATTTCAGTTTTATAACGATAGAACAGTCAATGGGGGTATGCCGGACATAGTCAATGGGGTATGCCGGACTCCGTGTGTTACCGCTACTTTAGCGGTCTGCCTCTCCTGTGTTCAGGATCCCCATATGGACCTGAGCAAAGGAGAAGCGATAATTGTATAAAACCTGGCGCAAGCGGTTCTCCTGCTCCATATCTTCAATCCATCTGCTTTGATCACATAATATTAGTCTGTCTCCATATTCAGCCTTATATATAGACCTCTATGGAGGCTGGAGTGAGGTTCTCCTGCGGTCTGGTAAATTGACTTATTGCCACATTTTTTGCTTATCTACAACTTAGAGTTAAAAAAGCAAGGAATAGCAGAGTGTAAGAGCAGCAATTGAGTGTCTTTTCTATCCCCCCATCTCTTCATAGACTAATATGGAGGAAAACTGCCTGGAGTTATGCTTTAATATTTCCTACATTCTGAATTCACTCCTGGCTTTGACAGAAGAAAAAAAAAAACAAAAAAAAAAAAACACCCCAGGTACCTTGGCAGCAAAGTGATCCATAGCCCTCACACAGTGGAAATAAAGCTACAAAACTACATCAGTACAGAACCAATAAACATGGATTTAATGAGTGATATAAAGCAGCAACAAAGACACACATACAGAATGTAATATTGTACAGTTTGCAAATGCATAGCTAACAATAGTAAAACTAAATTTACGGTCTTAAAATTTTATTTAAAAATTGTATTGAAGCAAAAAAAAAAAAAAAAAAAAAAAAGAAGTTTCAATAAATAAAAAATTACAAAACATCTGTAGATAAAGATAATGTATATACAATATAAAACATTAAGGAATAGCAACATTACAAGACATTCTAACACTTCGGAAACTTAAATGTAAAACAGTGGCAGTAAGTGCTACAACCACAATACATATTCAGCATTGTAATGCGTTTTGCCCTGTTCTACAGTAATCCCTCTAGCCTCATGGACACTTTAAACCTTACATCAGCCAAGAAGATGTGCAAAAATAAGTAGACATTGATAGAAAAATTAAAAAAAAAAAAAAAAAAAAAAAAAAGACTTAAAATGGCCCATACAAAGAGCAAACAGTGTAAAAAAAAAAAAAAAAAAAAAGTTAGAGCCTTTTCAAGTTGCGCTTGCTCTGGGCACTTCCAGGTATTACGTCTTTTTTGTGTACGCGCTTTCCTGATCCACTGTTACATTCCCTAGAGCCATGGAAAGCGCACAAGCAAAGAACACAAAAGTCAAACCCACAGTCTTTTTTGCTGCACTTGCCTCGCTTCTTAAGTGGCTGATACTTTGCAGGGTACTGACACTGTGGACATGGTTTCAAGGCTTCATCGGTGAATAAAGTTTTGGCAATCTGTAGAGAGAAGATTTTCAGGTGATGTAAAAAACTAAATAAATAAATGGCGCATTAATTGTACAGTTCTGCAGATCCTAAAATTGTAAAGTGTAATGCAGGGGCAACCCCCGGCACGCATGCCAAGAGTGACACGCGAGGCTTATTTCCCTGGCACGGGTAGACCGAGTCCTCGCCCAGCTGTTTCGATCGGATCAAACACGGCCGAAATGAAACTACTATAGTATTATACTATGGGGGTCTCTTCAGACCCCAGAGTATAATAAGCGGAGCCCCAGGGGAGGTGATGAAACATAAAAAACGATGTTACTCACCTTCCCTGCGCTCCAGAGCAACTCTGTAGGCGCTTCTGCCTGAAGTCAGGGACCCCTGATAGGACCTCAGGTGTCACGTCCGGCGTCATTACACATAATGACCCTGACGTGACCCCCAGATCCAATCAGCAGTCCCTGACTTCAGGCAGAAGCGCTGAAGAGAACAGAGCTGCTCAGGAGCGGAGGGAAGGTGAGTAACTTTTTTTTTTTTTTTTTATGTTTGTCACCTCTCTTGACCGTCCACTTATTATACTCTGGGGTCTGAAGGATGCTGCCACACGGTGCTCCTGGACACATACATTTACCACTGATTGCGGGATGCACATGGAAAGTACAGGTGTGTCCTAGGAAATAGTAGTAAACACATGCGTCCTAAAGCATCTGGTGGCAGCACTTCTGTGTTATGGTTTGTGGTATATGACTTTAGTTTAGGGGTCGTCAGACTTACAATTATTGACCGGCACTCCAAGTACTTCATCTTTGATTTCTTTAAATTAAAATCGGCACACCGAACGAAAAAAGGTTGCCGACCCGTGGTCTAATGCCTTACTAAAACATTGTTTGAGCCAATATTAATGACAATTATCTCAGCAGTAGGGTCAACTATGAAGAAAAACAATCAAGATTGAGTGGAACAGCGGCTTTCTAAGGCTAGGTCCAGCCTAAAATTAAAACCACCACCCCCTTTATAACCATACATTTATGCAAAAGGAAATAGACTAACCTTAACATATTCTTGTTGTTTGCTTGCAGACTGACGAAGGAGTACAGAATTTTTTGGGGTAATAATCCCACTTGAAGTTGGGGTGTAAAATACAGACTTGGATTGTGCTTGAACAGATTTAAGAGCAGATCTGTTAAGGAGATTTAATCTGGTTGCGGCATCTTCAGAGGAGAAGATCCACCCGTGCTAGAAAAGTTGAGAATTATTGGAGATTAGTTGTCTGGATTATGTCCATGGTATTTATAGCATTTTATCATATCTTATCTACATCAAGCTGAGCAGCACTTTTCTCTCCGCATGTTTCATGCGGAATCCGAGCGGCAACCTCACTCACTCACCATTATATAGTCTATGGGGTCTGCAGGTTTCCTTAGGTATACCACTTTTCTATGCGTATAGGTTTCCATTTGGGGTCCCCAAGCAGACTCCCCGCACGGAATTCCAAACGCAGATGTGAACCGGCCCTAACTGTGTCAAGTATTTTTTGCTAAGAAATTTTGTAATATATCTTGTCACTGGAAAATGCTCCTATCATCAGATCCTCTCCTGCATGGCAAACTGCGCAGTTCAGTGAAGAAAACAAGTCTTCACTGAAGACAGTCTGCAGTACACACAACCCTATGATCTCTCCCTCACCAGAGCTTTATTCACATTATACCACTCAGTCCTGCCAAGACCTGCTGAAAATGTGTGTAATAAAAGTGATATAGATAGCAGATAGGTACGTTTTCCTCTGATAAGACATACTGTATTACAAAGTTTCTTATATTCAACTGAACAAAAAAAATGTTTGATACAATTACTCTTTAGGCTAGAAAATTGGTGTAATCAATTTTGGCTGTCTAGCCATCTAACCAAAAAAAAAAAAAAAATGCTTTACCATAAATGTGATTTTGAATTAAAAGGGGTTGTGCCACAGGACAGGGGATAATGGTTTGATTGCGGAGGTCCAAACGTTGAGTCCCCCAGGAGAATGGGGGACTGAAAGTTGGCTTCCTGTGAATGCAGCGCCAGGTTGTTTGAGTGACTGGCACTCCATTCACTTCCATGGTGCTACAGGTGAAATCAGTAGAAGTCTCCCGATTTCTGGAGGACATGGCAGTCAGGCCCCTGCGACAGGACACTTCCTTAATGACACAAACCCTTTAATTGATGGAAATACAGTAAACAGGTTAGACTAAATAGAAGGATCTGGTGCAAGAACAAATGTCAAATCTCAAAGAATTATCTACAATTACTAGAAAGGATGTTTATGGGGTATTCCCAACTCACACACATCTGGCATTATCTACAGTCTGAAAGGTGCAGGTCTCACCAACAGAATGGCTCATATTGAATGGAAACAGTGTGGCTGTAGTCTTACTAGAGAAGGCAAATAAGCTGCTGCCAGCCACCTCTAGTGGTTGCTTATCTGACACCAGAAAAAAGGATTGGGAAGAAGAAGGTGGTTTAAAAGGATAGCCAGACTAAATCCATGGAAATCTACCAAACACACACGCTTTAAGCCAAGTGAGCAAATTTACACAGTTTACTGTCAGGAAAAATGGTTGATTCTTACCTCCGGTTCAACTCTTAGCTTTTTCAGAAACAATTTTCTCCTGTGATAAGCATCATTATCTTGAGTTACCATTTCACGCCATTCCTTACTGACTTTCCAAACGCTAAGAACAATTTAATAAAACATTGAAATATATAAAACAAAACATTTGTACCATAGGATCAAGAGTATATGAGCACTTTCAACCGGCATACCATGTTTCTCCAAAAATAAGACAGGGTCTTATATTTTTTGCTCTGAAAGATGGGTTAGGGCTTATTTTCAGGGGAGGTCTTATTTTGTTCCCCCCCAAACAATCCACTCCCTAGATCCCCTTATATCCAAAACAATTAGAGTCTGCAAGTGCCAATGGT
Source organism: Leptodactylus fallax (assembly GCA_947044405.1). NCBI lineage: Eukaryota > Metazoa > Chordata > Amphibia > Anura > Leptodactylidae > Leptodactylus > Leptodactylus fallax. The sequence goes on from CAMRHE010000057.1 coordinate 5,169,041, forward strand.
GGATGTGCTCTCACACGCAGATCTGCGACACTCCTGTCAAAGTCAGGCCCCTCGTCATTGCAGCAGCATTCCACTGAAGCTAAGTGTAGCAGATGGCTCCCCCTTGGTGACCGGAGGCAGCCACAATGGAGTGATGCCAGCGGGACTACCACATCTGTGTGAGAGAAACCAGCACAACTGGTAGTCAACCCTTGTTGTGGAGAACTGTTTCATTAGTGCCATCTTGTATAGATAGCTCCCTTAAAGTCAATGCCTGATTCTTTTGAGGGTGTCTGCTTTCCTTGATGAAGGGTCTACTGTATCTGTTCTGCTGTATTCTATTTACATGTGTAGCTGTCTGGACACTTTAAATGAACTGTAACCAGGACTTATTTTTGGAGTAGGGCTTATATTTCAAGCATACTCCAAAAATCCAGAAAAATCATGCTAGGGCTTATTTTCAGGGTAGGTTCCCCCCCTCCCCCTGGAGAAACACGGTAGATCTGAGAACATTTTTATTTTTGTTGAAAACATGTTAAATATCATTAAAACCGCACACTCCTGCTCCACATAAGCCACTAGGAAATAACATTGGATACAGTCAGGGAATGACATTTGATTAAGTGTTAGTAACAAGAACATCAGTATAAATACATTTGTGAGAGATTAATAGAAGACCTTGAACATTTTACAGCTTACAGAAACAGATGCTGAAATTTTGGTCCATCAAGTTTGATTTTTTTTTTTCGTTTCTAATGCTATACTTTTAAATATAGTTAGAAGTTTAGTAGGGTTGCTACTCCCTGCTAAACAGAATGATTCGGTTACACATTTTTGTGGTGGAGCCAGTCAAAAGTACTATGGGAGATATGGGCACAGAGTAGAGCAGCACTGGTTAGCTGTTACCCCAAAAACCGTCCTAGGGTTTGGGACAAGAAGCAAAGGTTTCCCGAGATGGGCATAGCCTTCTAACCTCTTTCCGCCACAGGCATTTTTTCAATTTTAGTTTTTGACTCTCCGCATTGCAAACTCCATAACTTTTGAAATTTTTCGTTGTTGTAGAAGTGAAGGCGGCACTCTCTAGTCTTCGTGGAGTAGGGTCCCAACCCTTAACATCAATATATATTAAGACTCCGTAGACATAAAATTTGTTGCTTTGAAACTGTGGTTTTATTCACCAATAGGTATATAATTGGTAGCGTGAGTAACATTTTGGCCCTCAAATGGCCTGTGTCAGACTCTGTAGATTAGTTGTAGGTAGTTCAGCCAGAAAAGCCAGGGAGGTATAGCTATATAATAGTACGGTTATGAGAGCCAGAAAGGAGTGGAAAGTAGAGCCTCCGGCTGTATTGCTATTCAGGCGTCCGGGTATAGCGGTGAAATCGCTCAGTAAGGAAGAGCCATATGAGGGCTTAATGTTTGTGGGACAGCTTGTACTTCCTAATGGTACAATTTAATATTCTGTACAATGTACTGGGGGGGGGGGGGAATTCAGAATGGTTTGGAATTGGAGAAAAACTGCAATTGCAATTGTGCGACTTTCAGGGGCGATGTTTTTACGTCGTTCACTGCGCAGTCAAAATGACAAGTTACCTGTATTATATGGGTTGGTACGATTCTAGGGATACCAAATTTATATAGTTTTTAAACCAAAAATTGTTTATTTCTGAGTATGGGGATGCATAAGGCATATTTGTTTTTTACAGGGCCAGGTGTACTTTTTATTTATACCAATTTGGGTCTTTTGCGTTGATGGCTTTTTATCCAAATTAAGGGAGGAGAAACAGCTAGAACAAACAAAAAAAAAAAAAAAAAAAAAAAAATGTTTGTTTATGTGTTCTAAGGAAAGGGGGGACAATTTATTTTTTTTACTGTAATCATCAGACCTTTTAGGGCTCTTTAACCCCAGGGGGTCTGATAACTAGCGCAATATATTACAATGCTAGTGACGGCATTTTTTATTACTTGCTGCATAGAGCAGCCTGTAATAGAAGTATATGCCAGACAAGCCTGGGAGTCTTCAGTAGCTCCCAGCTGTCATGGCAATAGATCTCCAGCCCTGAATCTCGTTCCAGGGGCCAGCGATCCATAGCAAAATGGTGGTGCATGTTGCTGCAGTAAAAAAAAAAAAAAAAAAAAATAGTGCTGCAGTCAAGTCCTAAGCACCCACCATATTTAAATACCCAACATCCACTGTACTATTATAGGGAATGTCGAAAAAGGTTTCCATTAGCGTAGCCATAGGAAGGCTTTACAAAGGGAATTTGAATTTTTATTTTTTTTTTAAATAGAATTATTTTGGAGTAAATGTGATGTATTAAATTCTCATTTAGAGGGGACACCAATTTAATTGTTTGGTTTTTTTTGAGTTTCATTTCTAAATTGTTCATTTAGCTTTTCTAAATTACATGTTAACATTATCACGTGCAAGTTTGCTTATTTTATTTTCAACATAAAACTGAGTAAGAAAGGAAAAGCTTATCTGGACAACCCCTTAAGAACTTTTTACTAATCCTACTAGGGGACATGAACATGTGATCAGGGCTGTGGAGTCGGAGTCGTGGAGTCGGTGCCTATTTTGGTGGAGTCGGAGTCAGAGTCGGAGTCGGTATAAAATGGACCGACTCAGACTCCCAAAATATATACTAAATTGGTACAGTTAGTAGTACAATGCAGTATGTGCTGAATATATTTTCATAAGAATTTGGGAAAATGATGAAATGTTGAAAATGATGAAATGTCCTGTAAAGGTCTGTTCTGTTCCTCATATAATGATGAGACTGAGTTCTGAGTGAACCTATAAGGTTTAGCAGTCCAGGGCTGTGGAGTCGGAGTCGGTGCCTATTTTGGTGGAATCGGAGTTAGGGGAAATTGAGGAGTCGGAGTCGGGGCTTTGGCGTACCGACTCCACAGCCCTGCATGTGATCACCTGCCATGCTGACGCTTTTTGAATTTCCATTCATTCAATTTCCACCAAACCAGCCCTTTAAGGCTGAGGCCCCATGTTTCAGAAACAGTTTTTTTGTTGCTGTTTTTCGAGCCAAAGCCAGGGATGGATTTAGCAGAAGGTAGAATTATAGAGTTTCCTATGTATTTCCCATTCCCTTTGTAGTCATTCTTGGATTTGGCTCAAAAAAACACGTCAAAAAAGCTGTGTTTCCTCAAGGTGGGGCCGTGGCCTAAAGGGGTTTGCAGCATCACATATAGGTCATTAATATGTGATCAGTGGGTCTGACAGCCTCAATCAGCTGTCTGAAGAGGCCACAGCACTCACACATTGAATGTGGCTGAGCTGCAACACTGAGCACAGCTCCTAGGATACGTATGGCACTGTGCTGAAGCACTGAAGAGATTGCAGCACTCATCCAATTGATGTGGCCTCTTCAACCAACTTATCGGTGAGGGTCCTGGGTGTTGCACCCCGCCCCTCCAGCAGATGATATATTTTGACCTATCCTAAGGATAGGTCAGCAGTATACAAGTCTCATATACGTTGCAGACCTTTGAGCTCCTTTGTGATGCCGTTGATGATCCAGTCCCAATAAAGGACCTCTGAGGTCTGAAGTTTCACTTTTGTGCTAAAAGAAAAAAGTTGCACTAATTTGCATCCATTTTTCTCATAAATTTCATATAAATCACTAACCAATTGCATAGAAATTAAGAAAAAAATCAGTTGACCCATTTACCTGCAAATAGTTGCCACATTCAAGATTTTAAATATAAATGATATTATATGCTTCAGATTTCTGTATTTTAACTCAGATAAAATATCTATTTGTTCCAATCCCATCTTCCTGCCAATGAGTCTCGTCAAATCATCCTCCGACACACCTGAACAATCCAAACTACCCAAAAGTTCCTGCATTGTAGCCCGTTGAGCCCTTTTCCGGGTGCTTCTTACCACCATTTCACGAACTACCCGCAGGGCAGGCGTGCCTGTTAAATCCTCAACTTTTAAGAGAGGATAGTTTGTGCTGTCGTCAAAACTGAATTCGCTTTCCTCGGTTACCGAATTCCTTGTCACTTTTGATTTGTACGATGAACTCAGGATATTAGTTTCCTTAGATTCCTCCTCAACTTCTGACTGTGAACCTCGCTCACGCAGGGTGGACAACCTCTTACATCGTTCCAGTTTCCGCAAGCGGTTTTTATTATGAGTGGATTTGGGGGTTTCTTTTTGCTTCTGAATAAGCTCCTGAAAAGAGCCTTCATGATCGGATAGAGAGTCTTGCGATTTATCAAGGCTGAGCGAATGAAAAGCACTGTCCTCGGTTATGGAATTGTCAAGGTCTGTTGCCGGAGTGCCAATCGGGGTACATAAATTAAATCGAAAGCTTGCAGCAAGGTTACTAATGGGAGTCTGAAACGCTTCTTTAGCATCTGAGATTACGGTGCGTATAGGTGTGGCATGCAATTCGGTAAGGTTTTCTTCATTAACACTCAGAACGCTATCATCAGTCGATTCTGTAGAGTGCTGAACTAGAGATAGGTTTTCTACTTCTGGAAAATGAACAGTGTCAGTGTCACTCTTAGAGTCATCTAGAGTAGAACTCCTCTGCTGAGCAAAAGAAAGTCTCCACTTTTTACATGACATGTTAGAGTCACCTTCAGTTTTTAAAGTGCTTGTTGCTATTGGTTTGTAGGTGCCATCTCTGGGGGAGTCAACAAAATTGGTGGAAAGGTGTGCCTCAAAAGTAGGAATTCTTTTAACAGTTTTTCCCCCTAAAATTTCAGCTGTACTGTCTGAAGCATCAAAATCAAAATTTCCACCAGATGTTGCCTTAGAAAGAAGCCTGCGTCGCAGACAGAAGTCTTTTTTAGCAACTCGTGGGGTTTCATATATTTCTGGAGCGTGACTATTGAGCTTTGTGCGAGCTCCAGGCTCCAAAAAGACTTCACGTATAGGAGAACATTCCAAAGTAGGATCCACATTTTCTGAGTTTTCATAGTCTTGTGATGGAGTACCACTTTCTAAAGAATCACTGCTACTTTCACCAGAGTCTGGACTGAATGCCTTCAGGGATTCATTGTATCCACTGTCTTGAGATACATACATGAGGCAGTTTCTGTAGCCAACATGCTTTTTTGCACCTGCTATAGAACGGACTTGATGCACTGCAGGACTGTCTAAAACTGATCTTTTGTAAGACATTTCGGATTTCTTTCTTCTGTAAACCTGTAAAATATAGATGACCAGTGTTACACATGTAAGGGATTGCAACAGACCTTAAACACTAAGTTTGTATAATTTTGCTTGAGAAACCCAACAGGCCTGGGACCTACAGGGCACTCTCACAGTAAGTTATTCACTGCAAAAAGTCTGTGGCTAGCCTGCTGTGAAGGTACAGTACTAGTGCCGTGGATGAGATTTTTAACCCACAGCATGTAAATGGTTGTGGGTTCGCCTATAGCTTTCATCCTTTGCAGTGCACCCAGAAAGTGAGGTAGAAAGCTGCAACAAAAACCAGATTTCTATCCAGTGTCCTTAGTCTAAGGCTAAATTCACACAACTGACTCACTTGTGAAACGCTGTCCATGTGTTTGCAAGCCTGACCTTCATGCCAAGAGCAGGAGTCCTAGCATCATAGATGACAAGGATACTAGGAGTCCCTGACTCAGCAACATACTGTTCCGTACCGATTACAGTATAGGACAGTATATTGCTGGGAGGCAGACACTCCTTGCATCATATGTAACAATGTTAGGAGTCCTATGAACCAGCCAACACACGGACCGAGTTTCACGGTCTATCCATAAATTTGTAGCTATTTGGTGGAGTCTGACCACAGAGATCACCACCGATCCTGAGACTGGGATTATGTTAAAAGTTGCTACTAAAAGGGTATATTCACATGCTGTAGTCACTGCAAATATTTTGGCAACAGTCCCACTAATTAGAATAGGACCTGCAGTAACCCATGTACCTGCTACAAAAACTACATCCAAATAAATATTCTGTAAGAAATCTGCAGGATGTGAATATACCTTAAAGGGAGTCTACCCCTAACAGAACCTCTTCTATACCACTTATATGCTGATTGCGACAGTGAACATAACTCTTGTATCAAAAAACAAACAATATATCATATACTATCCCAATACTCAAATATAATGGAAAACCTATAGAAAAAGAGTCACTTCCCAAAAGAGTATGTCTAAAATACTATCTTTATTAATATAATCTAAGAGATAATGAGTTCAATAATCTCTCATACTAGAAAACTTAAGAGCAAGTAAAGTCGTTCATGGCCAGGGGACTTAAATGTGTGTAACACATGTAATATGTCACCCCTAGTCATAAACCAACCCCTCCCCTTTCTCAGAAGCGCATGATAGTAACTTAAATTTGCTCAATATAGGAAAGTCGACCCCCAGCAGGATATTTTCAATGCTGTTAAATAGCAGTCAGACTAATCCTAGGCAAAAGGTAGTATAATGTTGTACCGTGTTAGCCATAGAAAGTAGTGGAAGAGTGAAGAAATCAGGCGATACCTTTTAGAGGCTGAGTATATTTGATAGTGAGCTTTCTAGAGTTAGCCTCTAAAATGTATCGCCTGATTTCTTCATTCTTCCACTAGGCAAAAAAAAACAAAAAACACACCACACACTTTAAGTAGGAATAATTTAGTGCCAATATTCACATGGACACTATCAGAACGCCTCAATAGAACATCTGACGTGTTTCTAGGATAGTGCTAACCGCTATCCCGTCAGAGGTGTAAAGTTACGCCGTTATAAGTCTGTTTACAGAGAGCCAGTTTCCCCCCGCTCCCCCTAATGCACGACCATGCAATTTTTTTTTTTTTTTAAAGGTGTTAGTGCTATTAATGGGTTAATAAGTGCACCCATATACCTTTAGCAGCATTTTGAGTGATTTCTGGGTTTCTCTGGGATCTCCTGGCATTTTCTGCATTTGTTTACATGGGTAGCTTCCTGCTGTGTAGCTTCCTGTGTACCTTCCACACTAACTCCCTCATTGCCCCCCCTCACTCCAGTACACCCCCTCCCTGTCTCCCTAGCTATCCCACCCACTACTAGCCCTTCCCAACTAACCAACTCAGCCCAACCCCCATCACATCATACTTTCAGTGGGTACGGAAAGTATTCAGACCCCTTTAAATATTTTACTCTTTCATTGCAGCCATTTGCTAAAAGCAAAAAACGTCATTTTATTTCTCATTAATGTACACTCAGCACCCCATCCTGACAGAAAAAACCCCAGAAATGTAGATATTTTTGCAAATTTAATAAAAAAGAAAAAAACTGAAATATCACATGGCCATAAGTATTCAGACCCTTTGCTTGACAATCACATTTAACTCACTTGCTGTCCATTTCCTTCTGATCCTCCTTGAGATGGTTCTACTCCTTCATTGGAGTCCAGCTGTGTTTAATTAAACTGATTGGACTTGATTAGGAAAGGCACACACCTGTCTATATAAGACCTCACAGTGCATGTCAGAGCAAATGAGAATCATGAGGTCAAAGGAACTGCCCAAGGAGCTCAGAGACAGAATTGTGGCAAGGCACAGATCTGGACAAGGTTACAAAAGAATTTCTGCAGCACTCAAGGTTCCTAAGAGCACAGTGGCCTCCATAATCCTTAAATGGAAGAAGTTTGGGATGACCAGAACTCTTCGTAGACCTGGCCGTCCAGCCAAACTGAGCAATCGTGGGAGAAGAGCCCTGGTGAGAGAGGTAAAGAAGAAGCCAAAGATCACTGTGGCTGAGCTTCAGAGATGCAGTAGGGAGATGGGAGAAAGTTCCACAAAGTCAACTATCACTGCAGCCTCCACCAGTCGGGGCTTTATGGCAGAGTGGCCTGAAGGAAGCCTCTCCTCAGTGCAAGACATATGAAAGCCCGCATAGAGTTTGCCAAAAAACACATGAAGGACTCCCAGACTATGAGAAATAAGATTCTCTGGTCGGATGAGACGAAGATTGAACTTTTGGGTGTTAATTCTAAGTGGTATGTGTGGAGAAAACTGCTCATCACCTGCCCAATACAATCCCAACAGTGAAACATGGTGGTGGCAGCATCATGCTATGGGGGTGCTTTTCAGCTGCAGGGACAGGACGACTGGTTGCAATTGAAGGAAAGATGAATGCGGCCAAGTACAGATTTATCCTGGAAGAAAACCTCTTCCAGAGTGCTCTGAACCTCAGACCGGGCCGAAGATTCACCTTCCAACAATACAATGACCCTAAGCACACAGCTAAAATAACAAAGGAGTGGCTTCGGAACAACTCTGACTATTCCTGACTGGCCCAGCCAGAGCCCTGATCTCAACCCAATTGAGCATCTCTGGAGAGACCTGAAAATGGCTCCACCAACGTTCACCATCCAACCTGACGGAACTGGAGAGGATCTGCAAGGAAGAATGGCAGAGGATCCGGAAATCCAGATGTGAAAAACTTGTTGCATCATTCCCAAGACGACTCATGGCTGTACTAGCTCAAAAGGAAGCGGCTTCTACTCAATACTGAGCAAAGGGTCTGAATACTTATGACCATGTGATATTTCAGTTTTTCTTTTTTTAATAAATTCGCAAAAATATCTAATTTCAGTTTTTTCTCTGTCAAGATGGGGTGCGGAGTGTACATTAATGAGAAATAAAATGAACTTTTTTGCTTTTAGCAAATGGCTGCAATGAAACAAAGTGAAAAATGTAAAGGGGTCTGAATACTTTCCGTACCCACTGTACCCATCTTCCTCTCTTGCAGACAGCTCCTCCTTTTCACTGTGCACAGGCTGGAGACGTTTCTCTGCCACTCTCCTAGCGCATGCACATACCAGAAGTGCCTGTGAAGCCTGCACAGTACAGATGGAGTGCCATCTCTACTGTGCATGTGTCGCAGGCACCTCCAGACTGCGCAAGTACTTGCAGAGAGGAAGAGGGGAGGAGCCGCTCCCGGAAAGGAAGGAACGTAAGTATTGATGAGGTTGGGGGGAGTAATGGTGACATTCCATTTCGGAAACGGAACTTCACCGCCCCAGAGATATGGGAAATTATAGTTTTTTGTTTTTTTTTAAATATAAGTAAATTTAAAGTTATACGGAGGAAAGGGGGTATAGTTTAGGGGTTAATTCTTATTTTAACCCGGACAACCCCTTTAATCATTTCTGCAAATATAAATCAAAAAATTTGCAGTCAAGATTTTCCTCTAACCGTGTGTTGCTAGGTTTACACTAGTGTTTGGGTTTTCATTCTTCAGGTCTGCTTGCAGGACTTTTCTCTCTGCAAGTTTTTAAGCGGAACAGGGGACACAGTTCCTGAACGCTACAGTAGTAATACCGCAGCCTGAGGGTGGGTTCACACTTGTGCTTGAGTCCGTCCGCTGCCAATCCGACTGAAAATCTCAGGAAACTGGATAGGCACCGGATAACGACAGGTTAGGGTGGGTTCTCACCTGCGCTTCAGTCCGTCTGTTGCCAATCCGAGTGAAAATCTCGGCGAACGGGATTGGCATCGGATACAGACAGGTCAGCGACGCATTGGTTAAAAACCCATTCATTTGAATGGGTTTTTAAAGCAATGCGAGGGTATCCGATTGCACCCTCTGCGCTGCGAAGCAGGTTTTTTTTCGTCGGACACGAAGTCCTGCATGTCCGACTTTGTTTCCGTCGAAAAAAAAAGGATTCGCAGCGCAGAGGGTGCAATCGGACACCCTCACATTGCTTTAAAAACCCATTCAAATGAATGGGTTTTTAAACCAATGCGTCGCTGACCGGTCTGTATCCGATGCCAATCCCGTTCGCCGAGATTTTCACTCGGATTAGCAACAGACGGACTGAAGCGCAGGTGTGAACCAACCCTTAGCGACGCATTGCTTAAAAACCCATTCATTTGAATGGGTTTTTAAAGCAATGCGCGGGTGTGCACTTACACCCTCTGCACCGCAAATCCAATTTTTTCGTCGGAAACAAAGTTGGAAATGCAGGACTTCGTTTCCAGCGAAAAAACTGGATTCATGGTGCAGAGGGTCTAAGCGCACACCTGCGCATTGCTTTAAAAACCCATTCATTTGAATGGGTTTTTAACCCTTAACGACGCAGGGCGTAATAGTACGTCCTGAGTCGCATGAAGGTGTATGGAGAGCGCTCAGGAGCTGAGCGCTCTCCATACACCGCGGTTGCCAGCTGTATAATACAGCCAGGACCCGCAGCTAACAGCAGCGATCGGTACCTGCACCGATCGCGGCTGTTAACCCTTTAGATGCCGCAGTCAAACGCGACCGCGGCGTCTAAATTGCGGAGCCGACAAGGGCGCCGCCATTTTACCTCATCGCCGCCCTCCAGAACGTCATCGGAGGGCGGCGCTTGGTTGCCATGACAGCCAGGAGCCTATTGAAGGCTCCCAGGCCTGTCATTACAGTATAGCTATTACACGATGCCAGAGGCATCGTGTAATAGCAGTGAAGGCATTTTGCTATTCACTGCGATACAGTAGTATCGCAGTGAATAGTATGATCGATCAGACTCCCTAGGTTTCAAGGTCCCTAGGGAGTCTGATCATACAAGTAAAAGTATAAAAAAAAAAAAGTTTAAAAGTATGTAAAGATTAAAAAAAAAAAACAAAAAAAAAACAAAAACAAAAAAAAACACAAAAGTTCAAATCACCCCCCTTTCCCTAGATCAGATATAAAAGTAAATAAACAAAAGTAAACAAACACATTAGGTATCCCCGCGCTCCAAAATGCCCGAACTATTAAAATATTTATCCCATACGGTGAACGGCGTAGCGGGGAAAAAAAATCAAAATGGCCAAATAGCGTTTTTTTCAACACTTTGTCTCCTATAAAAAATTGAATAAGTGATCAAACCATCAGATCTTTCCCCAAGTGGTATCAATAAAAACGTCATGTTGTCCCGCATAAAAAGACGCCTTACCCAGTTCCATACATGTAAATATGAAAAAGTTACAGGTGACAATATGGTGACGCAAAATTTTTTTTTCTATTTAGCAAAGTTTTTAATTTTTTAAAAGGTATCAAAACATTACAAATACTATATAAATTTGGTATTGCTGTGTTCGTACTGACCCGCAGAATACAGGTAACATGTCATTTTTACCACACAGTGAATGGTGTAAAAATTAAACCCATATAAATTTGGCACAAATGCAGCTTTTCTCCAATTGCACCTCATTCTGAATTTTTTTCCAGCTTCCCAGTACATTGCACAGCATATTGAATAGTGACATTACAAAGTACAATTTGTTTCGCAAACAATAAGCCATCATGTGACTGTGAACTGAAAAATGAAAAAGTTATGGCTCTTGGAATGTGGGGAGGGAAAAACGAAAATGCAAAAACAAAAATGTCAGTAAGGGGTTAATCAATGCGTCGTTAACCTGTCGCTATCCGGTGCCTATCCAGTTTCCATTTTGATAGACGCAAAAACAGATATTTACAATATACATCCATGAACATTTATGGGCTTAAAAACAGTTGTGGCAAAAAAAAAAAACCCCAAGGCTCATCCTTGGGGTTCTGACACCGCTTTTCATGTGTGGTTAGCCTCATATACAGCAGGGCCAAGTAGAATGGTTTCACCTCCGATTGTGCTTTGGATACTGCAGCAAGATAGAGTACGATGCTTCCCCCCCCTCCCCACTGCCTGCCATTAAAAACAATGGGAGGCAGAATTGGGGCGCATACCCGGAAAGCACAGTGCACTGTCTGCTTTCTAGCAGTATTTAATACTACACATCTATGAGGATGTGAAAAGTCCTCTTTAAATTCCTCCAAGTGAACATACCCTTAGGGAGAAGTAAAAAAGAAAGCAAAACACATATACATTATTTTGTACACAACTGAAACTCCACACCACACACCAAATGCAAGTTAGAATTAGGCTTAGATCAGGTTTTCAGTTAATAAAAAAGAAGAACATAAAAAAAAAGACACCCGATAGACCCCATTATAGCCAATGGAGTCCCTCGGGCTCAACTCATGTCCATCATAGAACAGATCTGACTTGTCAGTTTTTATGTTCTTCTAGCCCTCCGATAGACCAGAATAATAATACATTTTATTTATATAGCACCAACATATTCCACAGCACTGTACAATTTGTAGGGTTCAAGTACTGACAAAAGATACATTACAAATAATTAGTCAATTCACACACGAACTGAGGGCCCTGCTCGCAAGAGCTTACAATCTATGAGAAGAACAGAAAAAAAAGAGGATACAGAGAACATACCAGTAGCATTACTATACTGTTCTCCTGATAAGTAAGGTTCAGAGAAGTGAACAGTGAAAGGTCAAAACCCACAGTGAGAGTCTGCAACATCCACACAACAGGCTTGTTTTTGCAGCTAGATATTATTTCTTCTATATTGGGATAGGGTTTGCAAAACTTTTGAAAACCTATTCACGTGTACTGTAGGGCATATGTCCATTATTTATGTGCAAAACTACTCTAGCGCTAAGGCCACATGTTGCATAATGCAGCTTATAAATACTGTGGAAAAAAAAATACAAGTCTGTGGGAAACATTCAGTGTTTTCAGAGCTTTCTGTGGTTTTTCTCCCCACAAAGTGAAGACAAGATTAAATAAAATCTCATTCACTTTAACAGGGCTGAAAAACGCAGAGCTTTTAGGTAGCAGTCACTACTGGGCCCTGAACAGTGAGGTGCCCCAGAAGTCCCTCTGCCTCAAAATATGGCACAAAGTATGTAGGGGTCCCATTACAGATTTTGCATTGGGGCCCACAAGCTTCAAGTTGCACCTCTGTTTCTAGCAAAATATAGTAGCAGTTTCAGGCTGGTCTCACACTTTTTTTGTGTGTTTTTACCAGCAATTTTTTCACTGTGAAAAAAAAAACAAAACAAAAAAAAAAAAAACAGGTTATTCGGGGGGAAAAAAAACAAAAAAAAACGTAATAACCTCACATACATGGCTATGGTGTTTTTGCTCAAAATGTAGCTTGCTCAGTTTTTTCCCCCATACATTTTCATACATCTTACAGGGGAGGGGAAAAAAAAAAATAATAATAATTATAAGTGTAGACTGCTGAGAAAGAAAAAAAAAAAAATCAGAAATTCAGGTATTTATATGGCATTTCTCTTGAGGAGAAGAAAAAAAAAAATACACGCTCTGGAAATGTTCGTGAGTGACACCTTACGCATTCGGTGACCTCTAGATTTCATCCTAATGTCTAGCGTCTGCTGGTACGTCCATACAGGTATACACATATACATACACACAGGTGTATACGGGGCAAATGTATGACAAGAGGATAATCTTGTCACAGATCTGGTTATTAAAAGCTATAGAGGCATGTCACATTGTGCAGCAAGCACAGATGTAGTGTGAATGCAGCCCAATGTTGTGTAGGTGCAGGGTCTGCAACCTATGGTACCCCAGCTAATGTGGCACTACAAGCCCCAGCACAGACGGAGTACAGATACCAAATCTATATTGATCCCTGGATGCCCTTCCCCTCATATATCACCTTCAGTCCATGCAGGAAGCTCCAGCAGCCAGGCTCATAGCTCTCCTCCATAGGAATAAACTATATCAAATAAAACGCTTCGTCTGCATAAAGCAAATATAAACAAGAAAAATGACAGAAAATGGAGACGTTCAGTGACAGCTGTGGTCACACACAGGACTTGTCACATAGCAGAGCCCTCCTCACTCATTTATTACCACATCACAAGCACATGCCAGTTTTCCTATGGCAACGCCAATCCTGCCCCGGCTACTGCTCGCCATGGGAACTGCTCAGTGCGTGCCCCAAGCCGGCTTTCCCTCACGGACGTTCAAATCGCCCGCCATCCCCAACCGTCACCGCCGGCAGAAGGCGCGTCACACGGCGCCTGAGAGCGGGAGCGCGCCACGTAGGCTGACTGCGCCTGCGCAACTACAGCAGTGCTCGCAGCGGGGCCGCGCATAGGCGCACTGAAAAGAAAGATTTGTGGAGTTTTAATTGTGTGCCACTTCTCTCACTCAAATGCATTTTTATCAGGAGCGTACTACTGGGTTCAAATTAATGAAAATTTATGACCAATTTAGATTTACATTGAGTCTACAATGCAGTTATGGACTCTTATCCGCCACTATCCTGTAAATAGGGGTTAAATGTCGGATATCTTTGGACCAAAGAGTGTCCCCCAGTGATCAGGATGACGGGGAACTGAAAGTCCCCCTAAGGCTAGGGCCCCACATAGTGTAAACACCGTGGCAAAAAATTAGGCATTTTACAGTCCCTGCAAAGTGGATGGAATTGTGCCTAATCCACACATTGCAGAAAAATATCCACAGCGGACATCCTGCGAGTCCCAAAACTGTTATGTTTTTGGAAATCACAGCATGTCAATTATACCCATGGAAACGCCAGCGGTTTCCCCATAGGTATAATGGAAGCCGAAAGTCTGCAGAGGAAGACTGCGGACCTGTGAAAAGCGCTGCAGGAAAAACTGCAATGAGTTTCTGCCACATTCTTTTCCCATAGTGCTTTTTTGCTGCGACCAGCTACGTGGGGCCTTAGCCTTAGGACTCCTTATGAATGGATCGCCAGTACTCTTACATGACTGGTGCTCCATACACTTCTATGGGGCTGCCGGGACTGTCGCACTGGCTCTCTGTTCACATGGAGGCCTTGGGGACTTTCACTCACCCATCATACTGATCACTGGGGAACCCATGATTGGGACTCCATTGATCAGACACTTATCCCCTGTGCTGTTGATAGTAGATAAGTGTCCTTAACAGGACAACCCCTTTAAGCTATAGTCACACAAATATCTGTTGTGTGATTTTTTTTTTTTTTTTTTTTTAAACGGCAGTCACACTTCTGTATTAATTTTACATATAACATTTCCTACACTCAAATGTATGTAGTGAGGTGTGCACGATGAGGAACAGAAAACACAAAAACAGCTGAAGGTAACACTCCAAGTGGAGATACTTGCAGCATTTCATCTCCATCTCTCATTGGAGCTGAAATATTGCATTGGGAATGAAGAGGATTTCCACTTTGAGTGTTACCTTCTGCTGTTGTCATACCTGCTATCAGGGGTGCATTGGTAATGCATACTACGGGGAAAATTCCCCATGGGCCGACTGATGTCAAACAAGGGCCACTCAGCCAGCAAGCTACCTGCCCCAAGAGCCCTTACCCTTACTATTGCTGCAGACTGCAGCCCAGCAGCTGCCGCTCTATACCTAAGGTCACCAGTGTGGGCAGCACTAAGTGTATTTTTGGGGTGCAACTCGTGAGATTCACACAGTAGTTTCATTCAGACTGAACCCCTCCAAAATGGAATTGCTATTATACTCTGGGGGTCTCTTCAGACCATGAGAGTATAATGAGCGGAGGCCCAGGGGAGGTAATTCAACAGTGTTGTTCGCTTCCCCTGTGCTCCGCTCTTCAGGCTTCTTCCTGTCTCAGAGATGTCGTGAATGAACGTTGTGGTCGTGTGGGTTATACTGGTATCATTATGCATCATGACACTTGCATAACCTATGTGACAGGCCTCCGTGGTCTCTGAGGTCATTCATGAGGCAGGAAAACACACGCCAGAGCTCAGGGGAGGAGAGTAGCACTTAAAATTAATCTCTGCTCATTATAAGGTCTGAAGAGACTCCAGAGTATAATAATGGTTGGTGGGCGACGAATGCCAAATATTTTGGGTTTGTCTAAACCTGAAGTTTGATGGCTTTTGCTGCAACAAAAGTTTTATTGCCACCCTAAATCCCACCCCAAATCCGTAATAAATTCCGCCCAGATTAGAAACAACGGGAGGCAGAGATCGCAGCAAAACTCAAAAAATAACGGTCCTGCTTGATCCTGCAGCAGATACTTCCCACATTCATCTGGGCCTAGTCAGTGGTGGAGAGCCGCGACATAATCCCAATGCAGGGCATCGGCATTCCGCTGCAGGAAGCCAGCAGACGATGAAAATGAATTCCTCTTCATTTTCTGACATATGAACAGCCCCTAAGGCTCTGTGCACACAACCATAGGATCCGTGAAAAGCAGAACAGAGACTACACACGTGCATGTCCAAGGCAGGCCTGGGACGCCTTAACCCAACAAATTTACTATAACTCATGTTGCACGAACCATATTACATCTGAAAATCCTGTCCTAACGGCAGGTGTAATGAGCCAAACTCATAGCATCATATATCCCTATAATATTAAACCTGTGGCCAGTAAGGGATTTGTGGCAGTAATTTGAACATATTATAGCCACGTTATTCCAGCCAAGGCAACAGGAATACATAAAATGCACATTTACGGCACTGCCATTATAGAATATTTTTCATACATCTGCACTTCTTGTACACCATCAGTCAAAGCATATGTGAGTTATGGTCAACAATAAAGTTTCCAGACCTGGATATCCATAGGCCTCTAGACACCTGAAGTCTTCTCCAGCAAATAAAACAGAATCTAACACTGAGCCAACAATCAAGGCCAATGAGGAATTAACAGGGTGGTATTACTAATTAGTCCTGGTTCACATTTGTAAGCTTCACAAATCACATGACAGGGCACATGTTGCCTTTCCTGTTGCTGACAGACTGTCTATTGGCCACATTTCCAGACTAATAGTTCTGTAGTAAATTGTTAATAACAGGTGACTCATCTTACTCTGTATTCACAAGAATATTGGTGAATATTGGCCGTGTGATGGACACGGATCTCTGCACAATCATGGATCCGCGAAAAGACTTGTAAAATACCCTACACTTGTCTGTGCTAAAAAAAAAATAGGACACGCAAATACACTTTTTTTCAAATCCACCCCATTCTGAATTTTTTTTCCAGTTTCCCAGTACATTGTACAGAATAATAAATGGTAGCATCATGAAGAAAAATTTTGTCCTTCAAACTTTAAGACCTCATATGGCTCTGAGAGCGGAAAAATAAAAGCGTTATGGGGTTTGGAAGATGGGAAGTAAAAAACGAAAGTCGAAAAACTCCTCCAGCGGGAAGGGGTTAAAGCAAAAAAAGGGAAATTGTGTCCTTTTTTAACAAAAAAGAGGCAAAGTGCAGATACTTTATTAAGGCACATATAAACTAACACGTGCACAACATTTAACAAGGCGTTGCGCCTATATCATAGATATAGCATAAAACTAGTCTAAAAAAAGGAGCACCTTTGAAAAATATGGCTAAAAAAGGAGCAGATGATAAATAACCCCCAATGGGAAATTCTATTTCTTGTGCAAATGATGATAGTGTCAAAATCCACGCTGACTCTAGGTTCACACCTGCACTTGGGTCTCTGTTCTTCGGGTCCACTTGGGAAACCCAATCTTTTTACAAAGCGGTTACCCACGGAAACTATAATGGGGTCTGCTGGGTTTCTGCCCGAAAAATGCGGACAGAAAAGTCCTGGATTTTTCAAGGGGATTTGGTGACAGAATCCACGAACGGAATCCAAGTGTTGGTGTGAACCCAGCCTGAATCTGCATCAGTTGGTGCAAATTTTCCACATGCATTTCTGGAGGCATACATGTGGCTTTTAGTACGTGTATAAAGTTTTATCATGTTCATGTCTCTTAAAACTACATTGAAAGAGCATTGCAGCTCATGCAAACACAGGAGATAGCTGATCTGCAAAGGTCCTGGCAGTCGGACCCCTGACAATCTTAAATTTATATCCTGGGTGGATCAATTTTAAAAAGCTGGGTAACCACTTTAATATGCTATAAATAGAACAATGTACATACTGTTGTAAGCTAAACCAAACGATACAGAGATTGTAAGTAAGAATAAAACAAAAATATAATAACCACAGACAGCAGGTGAAAAACTTCCGCACTATCTAAATAAATTTTCCAAAATAAACAAAGTTCTGCCCACAATCAAAATGGCCACGGCAGCACTTCCGCCCAGAACAGTGACGTCGCTGCAGATGCGCCCCGTATACTACTGCTCATTTCTGTTCACGTCATAACCTTGCGACCGAGTCGGCAATAGGCGCACGTTTTAGTGTTGTGAGGCTGGTGATGGAGCAGTGCGGTACGCAGAGTTTGTATATTACTCTATCTCGTGTGTCACGTCTTCTGATCTGTTTCTCATCAGGGTCTTTCCATTTCTTCTATTTTAGGGGCCAGTAGGGAGGCTCAGAAGGACGCCCCTCCACCCAAGCAGCAGCCTATGATTTACATCTGTGGCGGTAGGTGCTATCTCTGGATCTCATGGCCATTACTTTGCTGACATGCTTCCCTGCTACCATAGCTGGATCTGGAGCTATTAGCTGTGTAAGCCTAATATTGGGGGACGACAACTGGATGGTTTGGAAAAGACAGAGGTGCAGAAGAAGTTTTTTTTTTTTTTCAGCATCTGGATTTTTCTACCATTTGGTGTTTTATACTTACTGACTGACAAACTTACTGACTTTATCCTTAGGATAGGTGATCACTTGAAGATCTTCAGGAATCTGATACCTGAGACTTCAGTGGATCAGCGTTTTGAAACCACAGCAGTTACAGTCAACGGTCAAATGGCCTGATTGCAGCTCAGTCCCATTCAAGTGAATGGTTTTAGCTGCAATACCAAATACAGCCACTGCACGGATGTATGGCACTGTGCTTGCTAAGTACTTTGCCCACCTGAACATTGTGGCCTTTTCAACTTGCTGATCAGCCTGGGCCCCATGTGTCAGGCCGCTGACCATCTTTAATTGATGACCAATTCCTAGGTTATCAAATATAAAGCCTGGAAATTCCTTTAAGGGATTGTCCAAGATTTTTGTTGAAAACTGATGAATGGCAGGAAACTGTGGAAAATAAAGAAAAACTTTATACACTTACTTTTGTAAATGCGCTGCTGGTCTGGAATAGAGTTGCTTGTGACCATGAAGCAGACACACGAGCAATTAGAGAGGTGTTGCTGCTTCAAAACCAGTGGAGATAGTAGAAACGACAGTGAGGTCTTCTATTCATATGACCTGTTCCAGGACCCTGTTTTTGTACATTACATGGATTATCCATTTATTGCAGTGGACCCTGTGTCATTTCTCAAAACAGTGTTTGATGAGGTTGTCTGAGATCTAGTGAATCGTAACCGTATGATTGGTATGGGGGGGCCATTCTCTGCAACTATCACTGATCACTATGCATATGAACACCTGCAGCACTTTGAGCTATGGATTTCTTGGATTAGAGCAAACCTACATGATCAGGAAGTTATGACAGATAGTAGTAAAATATTAAAGGGCTTTTCCACTTGGCCAATCACTGGCTACAACAGTTGTCCACCTCAGCCAGTGATTGACTGAGCAGCATTTCCTGTATATCAAGAGGGATGAGGAAGTATAGAGACCAGCAAGGACCCTGGCAACATTGCAGTGGGAGACTGGTGAAGTGAGCATTGCTTTATTTATTTATTTAGTAAACCCGTTCTATAAAAAATGTTACCTTCCAAAAAAGCCCTTTAATAGGACTTTGGACCATCCCTTTAACATTATTTTACAAACACAGAAATAATAATAATATATTTTATTTATATAGCGTCAACATATTCCGCAGCACTGTACAATTTGTAGAGTTCAAGTACAGACAAAAAAGATACATTACAAAGAAATAGTCAATTCATACAATGGGACTTAGGACGCTGCTCGCAAGAGCTTACAATCTATGAGGTAGAGGGGGTGACACAAGAGGTAGCAGGGGCGGAATAGGAGGTTACTTTCACTTTCATTACACATATATAAAGCTGTATGAGCCGTCACCAGTCGTGTCCTTTAACTTGCAGATGGTGCTTGGACATATAAACTTAGTCTGAAACACAGAAAAAGACTTTTCAAATGCACAAGGAGGTTTTGAGGGTCTCCTTAAAGAGGACCTTTCACGTCCTCAGGCACATGCGGTTTTACAAACCACTAGAAAGCTGACAGCGCGCTGAATTCAGCGCACTGCCGGCTTTCCCTTTATGTGCCCCGGGGCTGGAGATATCGGCGGTGTAAGTTTCACGGTTTACTGTCAGAAAGGCGTTCCTGACAGTTTAGCTGCGCTGTGAGGAACGCCCTCCTTGACAGTTCTCGTTCATAGACTTGTACTGGGGGGGCGTTCCTCACAGCACAGCGTCATCGCCGGGCAGTAAGGAACGCCCCCTCTCTCTGTACTCGTCTATAGCCCTGTACTGTCAGAGGGGGCGTTCCTTACTGCCCGGCGATGACGCTGAGCTGTGAGGAACAGCCCCCCCCCCCCCAGTACAAGTCTATGAACGAGAACTGTCAAGGAGGGCGTTCCTCACAGCGCAGCTAAACTGTCAGGAACGCCTTTCTGACAGTAAACCGTGAAGCTACGAATCCCAATACCTCCAGCCACAGGGCACATACCGGGAAAGCCGGCAGTGTGCTGAATTCAGCGCGTTGTCGGCTTTCTAGCGGTATGTAAAACCGCATATACATGAGGACGTGAAAGGTCCTCTGACATTAGTATTATATACCTCTAGAAAGGTCACAGCGCACTGTTAGCTTTGCCAGTATGTACCCTGGTTACAGAGGTATCAGAGACGTTAGTTTCGTCACTGATATCCCTGTACCGTCAGTGGGGCCGGTTTTACTGTGAAGAACGTCCCCCTGACAAGACAATTCTATAGCTTTGTTCTGTGAATAAGGCATTCCTCACTACTCAGCGATGATGCTCAGTTGTAAGGCCGTCCCCCCCTTGACAGTGCAGGGATGTTAGCCCCAAAACTAATGCCACCAATATCTCTGCAACCAGGGCACATACCGGCAAAGCTGGTTGGGTGCTAGGACAAGGAAGCCTGCATCATATGTAACTGAATACCTCTCAGCGTGCTAGCTCACTGAAATACTTTTAGTTTCTTTAACTAAAAACAAGAAAATTGAAATCAAATCAAGAATTGGCCATTAAGTAAAAAAAAAAAATCTTATTTTATTTTTAGTCTAAATTGTCCAGTACTACATTGAATCTTTATTTTTGTCTGTGTATTTACAACTCTGCCCGTACTGTAATGAATCCTATAAATCATGGATCGTGTTGCTTTGTTGTTTTGTTGAAATGCTCTGGCTCAGAGACTGGTTGGCCAGTGTGCTTGTAGTATGACACTGCTGTATTTTTCTATTAAGCCTGTCCTTTCAACTTCTATTTCAGAATGTCACACAGAAAATGAAATAAAAGCCAGAGATCCTATCCGATGTCGAGAATGTGGCTACAGAATTATGTACAAGAAAAGAACAAAGAGATGTATCCTTAAACCATTGTGCATTTCATTCTGATAACGGAGTACTAGTCATATTGACTGCTAGTGTGGCGTAACGCCGAATGCTGGCATACTATGCAATGAGAAAGGGACTCCGATACTAGGAAAAAGTATTGTTAGAATGCAACGTGCTCAGTGACTCGTTCTCATTGCAGTTATATGGCTTGTCCCATTAAGGACACTTATCTCCTGCCCACAGGATAGAGGATAAGTGTCACATCGCTAGTGGTCTGACCACCAGGCCCCCATGTCCCTCCTTGTGAATGGAGTTCCATATAGTGCTATGGGGCTGTTGGGATTGCAGCCTCAGGCAGCCCCATGGCAGTGGATGGAGTGACAGTCTCACAAGTGCACTAGTGCTCCATTCACAAGGAGGCATGGGGGACATTCGGTCCCTCATTCTGATCTCTGTTGGACCCATTGGTGGGACCCCCAGCGATCTGACACTTACTTTCTAATTTACTTACTTAACCTATATAACTTCCTTTTAAAACAGACTGTAACACTCGTCCTACCAACGCTCTAAAGGTATGTTCACACGGGGGAATTTGGAGCTGTTTTTGAGGCAGATTCTGACTCAAAATCCGCTCTAGATTCTGCCTGAAATCTGCCTCCAGTTCATTTCATGGGCAGACAGAGGCAGATTTTTTTTTTTCTGCTAGCTGATTTTTTTTTTTTTCAGCTAGCAGAAAAATGAAATGTCCTGCTCATTCTTCGGATTCTACCTGAAACTCCCATAGGAAAGAATGGGAGGCAGATTTTGGAGCTGTTTTTTTGGATAAGATTTTCAGAATTTGCATCAAAATCTGCTACAAATTTCCAAAGGAGAAAATTTCTGCCTGACAAATTCAGCGTCAAATTCCTCCTTGTGTACCACCCCCAACTGAACTCTTACCAGGGTAAGTTTGTACACATTTGTATTGCCAGTATGCAGAGCTGTAGCATTTGCCACAGGGGAAATGGTCTCTTCGGTTATATTTCCTAGAAAAATGGTTCTGGTATCTAATGAAAGCTGAGATCCTCATCTTGCATATGCTGCCACAGTACTAGCTATAAAACAACCAGAGATATCACTAGTTAAAACATAGTTGGGAATTTGAGGTTGCATGCAGCTGCATTCTGCCTATAAAAATCACATTCTCGACTGTGTTTTTAACTAGTGATATATGATCAGCTTTTATGTGATACCAAAACCATTTTTCTAGGTGATATAAAACCAGTGATACAGCCATTTGAAGTGACCCTTTCCCCTTTGGCAAATGTTACAGCTCTACATGCTGCATTGAGTACAGGTGTATGGACAGAGTCTCCCTGGCAATGCTTAGAGTGTTGCTAGTGGTAACTTTTAAAAGGAAGTTGGGTTAGTAAAGTATTTTATAAAAATGGGCACCAAACACCCCCTGACACAATAGCAAAATTAGGTTATCAGTATCAGATTAGTGGGGGTCCGATGCCCCTATCACTAAGCTGTTCTCAGGAAGCATGACCGCTCTGTTCTCTGTGTAGTGGCTTAGCTCCCTTTCAAGTGAATGAGCGCTGATCTTCAATATCCTGGTATGTCCACTAAACAGAGAACAGCGCTGCCTGCTTTCTGCTCCATTCTCTTTGCATCAAAACCCCATTGATCAGATGATCAATGGGGTGTTGGGCGTCAGACTCCCACTAATCTGATATCGGTCACTAATCTAATATGTAACCTGAAAAACTTAGTGTGCACTTCTGACATGTCATAGAGATTGGTTTGTGTTAAATTGTTGCTTTTCCTTAATGAATTCTCAGTGGTTGTTTTTGATGCTCGTTAAAAAGTCTCCAATTTCAAGGATCCTGGATCCCCCCGCCCCCCCCCCCCATTCTAATTTTTTTTTTTCTAATGAACTGTACCAGATGATAATGTGGTGTGAAGCTATAAATTATTACATGCTTTGTAATAAAAAAAACTAATTGTTAAAAACCTACTTGTATCCATTACTTTACCAATTTATACCAGAAAATTCCTTTTCATTAAAAGGGATTTCTCTAAATGTCCACTACTGCATTCTCTGCTATGGGATTGCTGGAGATCACTTCTCAAAGAGATGAATGGAGTGGTGGCTATGCTGCATACCGCCACTCCATTCACATGGGACACTTAGGAACGTGTGTAGACTGTAATTCTTATGGTGTTCCAGCAGTTGGACTCTCATTGATCAGGCACTTGGTCTCTATTCTGTGTATAGGGACTAAGTGTTTCCTTTAAAGGGGTTGTCCTGTACTTATCAAAGTTGGATATTGATGACCTATCCACAGGACAGATTGGTTGGGACCCTGCACTGATCAGCTATTTTGCCCTGGAGCACCAGGGACAGGTGAGTATGTTTTTCAGCCTCCAGGAAAAAAAAAACAAAACAGTTTTTCTGGACAACCCCTTTTAAGCATCCAGTTTCCATCCAATAACTGCTGAATGTTGCACTGAAATCTCTCCACATGGTGGCAGCACCAGTTCCTATATAACAAGTAGATTTTGGTCAGTTTTGCAGTATTCTGTTATTGTTAAATTCATGATCATATATAGTGTCTCCTCATCACATTTACATAGCTATTTTTATCCATTTAATTGACCTGTTTGTATCCATTGTGAAGTATGATATTTTTTACTTGACTGGTGCCTTCATTTACCAGCATATGATGAAAGTGACCACATTTTCCCCAGTTCCACTTTTTGGTACGCTGCACTTTAAGCAGATTGAATAGGGCTCCATTGTGATTTATACAACGTTTTGCAATGGAAATTATAGCTTTGTGATGTACTGCAGAAAACATTCCACATGTAAATTTACATGCAAATTTACATTTTTTTTTCTGTAACTTCAGAATGGAAATTTCAGTTAAAAAAAAAAAAAAAAAAAAAAAAATATATATATATATATATATATTTGCAATAGCATGGTACCATATACACTTTAAGGCTAATGCCCCGCATTGCAGAAACGCAGAGTTTTTTTGTTGCAGATTTTGCTGTGGTTTTTTTGTCACGAGTCGATTCAACAGAAGGGAAAACGTCTAAGAGCTTTCTTCATATTTTCCATTCCTTTTCAAGACACTCCTGACTTTGCCTCAAAAAACTGCAGCAAAATCTGTAACAAAAAATGCGTTTCCACAATGTGGGGCCTCAGCCTAAGGCCGGCGTTTTATAGTCGCTGCAAAGTGGATGGGATTCGAGTGAATCCCATACACATTGCGTAAAAATACATTCGCAGCAGACACGCTGCAATTTCCAAAACTGTTGCAGTTTTGGAAATCGCAGCATCTCAATTACACCTACGGAAACGCAGGCGGTTTCCCTATAGGTATAATGGAAGCAGAAAGTACAGTCATGGCCAAAAGTTTTGAGAATGATACAAATATAAATTTTTACAAAGTCTACTGCTTCAGTTTTTCTAATGGCAATTTGCATATACTCCAGAATGTTATAAAGAGTGATCAGCTTAACAGCAATTACTTGCAAAGTCAATATTTGCCTAGAAAATGAACTTTATCCCCCAAAACACATTTCAACATCATTGCAGCCCTGCCTTAAAAGGACCACCTAACATCGTTTCAGTGATTGCTCCATTAACACAGGTGTGGGTGTTGATGAGGACAGGGCTGGAGATCAATCTGTCATGATTAAGTAAGAATGACACCACTGGACACTTTAAAAGGAGGCTGGTGCTTGCCATCATTGTTTCTCTTCTGTTAACCATGGTTATCTCTAAAGAAACACGTGCAGTCATCATTGCACTGCACAAAAATGGCCTAACTGGGAAGAGTATTGCAGCTAGAAAGATTGCACCTCAGTCAACAATCTATCGCATCATCAAGATCTTACAGGAGAAAGGTTCCATTGGTGCCAAAAAGGCTCCAGGGCGCCCAAGAAAGACCAGCAAGCGGCAGGACCGTCTCTTAAAAGTGTTTCAGCTGCGGGATCAGGCTACCAGCAGTGCAGAGCTTGCTGAGGAATGGCAGCAGGCAGGTGTGAGTGCATCTGCACGCACTGTGAGGCGGAGACTCTTGGAGCAAGGCCTGGTCTCAAGGAGGGCAGCAAAGAAGCCACTTCTCTCCAGAAAAACATCAGGGACAGACTGATATTCTGCAAAAGGTACAGGGAGTGGACTGCTGAGGACTGGGGTAAAGTCATTTTCTCTGATGAATCCCCTTTTCGATTGTTTGGAACATCTGGAAAACAGCTTATTCGGAGAAGAAGAGGTGAGCGCTACCACCAGTCTTG
Source organism: Leptodactylus fallax (assembly GCA_947044405.1). Classification (NCBI taxonomy): domain Eukaryota; kingdom Metazoa; phylum Chordata; class Amphibia; order Anura; family Leptodactylidae; genus Leptodactylus; species Leptodactylus fallax. The sequence goes on from CAMRHE010000057.1 coordinate 5,194,468, forward strand.
TCTCATGCCAACTGTAAAGCATCCTGAAACCATTCATGTGTGGGGTTGCTTCTCAGCCAAGGGAATTGGCTCTCTCACAGTCTTGCCTAAAAACACAGCCATGAATAAAGAATGGTACCAGAATGTCCTCCAAGAGCAACTTCTCCCAACCGTCCAAGAGCAGTTTGGCGCTCAACAATGCCTTTTCCAGCATGATGGAGCACCTTGCCATAAAGCAAAGGTGATAACTAAATGGCTCAGGGAACAAAACATAGAGATTTTGGGTCCATGGCCTGGAAACTCCCCAGATCTTAATCCCATTGAGAACTTGTGGTCAATCATCAAGAGACGGGTGGACAAACAAAAAGCAACAAATTCAGACAAAATTAAAGCATTGATTCTGCAAGAATGGACTGCTATCAGTCAGGATTTGGTCCAGAAGTTGATTGAGAGCATGCCAGGGAGAATTGCAGAGGTCCTGAAGAAGAAGGGTCAACACTGCAAATATTGACTTGCTGCATTAACTCATTCTAACTGTCAATATAAGCTTCTGTTACTCATAATATGAATGCAATTATATTTCTGTATGTGATAAAAACATCTGACAAACACACATAAAAACCAGAGGGCAGCAGATCATGTGAAAATATAATATTTGTGTCATTCTCAAAACTTTTGGCCATGACTGTATGCATGAGGCCTTAACTGTATAGGGAAAAATAACCAATGCAGCTCAGGTTTATTGTAGAAAATGTTTTAAGTCTCTCTCTATCTCTCTCTTGCTACTTGCAACGTTGCATGAAATCACATGTATGGCCAAGAAGAACTCTGCTCACTACTAAGCAGTTTCACAAGAGAACTGGCTGCTTGACCTCTTAGTCTTCAGTCTACACATTTATCTCTTCCCTGATCATTCAGATCAGGAACTCCATTCATATGAACAGCAGGGATCTCGCTGCATGGAGACCAACTTATCTAACATCACTGATCTCATGCAAAGGTGATGCATTTCTCCTACATAAAATATATTTAATAGGCATTTATGGATTTTCATCATTTCACTGACAATTTGTGACACAGCCATAGTGAGCACACCCTGCAGCAGTCACAAATAGCTGACCCATGTAATGCATGGAGTGAGAGGTGGTCTCTGTTCTGGCAGAGTAATGTCCGAAGTACTGGACCGTTCTTTTATGATGTCCATATACTCTATCCTGCAGTATTCATGGTACAATAAACAATGTAAATATATTTTACCAGGATTTAAAAATCTCTGGATTTTGATTAATTTGCAAAATAAATTGATTTTGTTCCTTTATTTAGTCTTAATATTCTGCAGCACTTTTTACAGAGATATTGTCAACTTGTCCACAATCTAAATTCCCTATCAGTATGTCTTTGGAGTGTGGGAGGAAACCGGAGTAGCCAGAAGAAACCAACACAAACATGGGGAGAACATACTTCTTGCAGATGTTGCCCTTGGCTAATTCAAACCCAGGACTCCAGCGCTGCACGGCAACAGTGTTGGCCAGTGTGTGCCCATATGACAAAGAATGAGATCACTACATCAGCCATCCACTTTCTGCAGCTGCAACAGCTCTGTAGACAGAACCCACCACCATAATTGTCTTCATCACCACTGTGGACATCACAGATGGTTAACAAATGTCACATAGAGATGTATAAGCTGTGCACGTGTAAAACAGGATAGTTAGGTAAATATTGTAAAGTCGCTTTTAAAATTAGAGCCCAAATTCTTCTTAAGAGGGCAGGAAGTGCAGATTCTCAGTTTGCAGCTAGGTTCTCATCTGTGCCGTTGGAGACTCCGCCGTCAGAAATTCTGCATGGAGGACTTTTCTCCTCTGGTTTCAGTATAAAAACGGCGGAAATCCAGCAGATCCCATTATAGTCTATAGTGTTTGCGGATAACTGCTGTTTTAATGGTCCGGCTCTCTGCCATTCAGGTCCCTCAGTGGAGACCCATATGCAGATGTGAACCTAGACTAAGAGTTGCTGCAGTAAACCGAGGCTCAAGTGTCCCAGAGCTCCTCTGCTGTAAGAACGAGCTGTTGTTAACTACTCTGTGTCTTACAACAGTCACGTGCTCTACAGCCAGGATCAGAGGAACTTCTCATCCTGGCATTTAACCATTTGATGATCATCATGGCATGATCCTCTTCAATTAGGTAATCGAGTTTCCCAGTAACCTCATTGGAAACCAGGGACCATAGTAAGGAGTCCATGACTGTCTGTTCTATAAGCCTGCTGTTAGGAAACGCTAAGGGTAGGACCACATGGGATATATTTTGTAGCCAAAAAATCCACTGCTAAATCCTGCAATTCCTAGGTGGAATATCTGCAGTCTATACAACCCTTGTAGACGTGCCCTAAGTATTGTTCTTATAGCAGCCTATGCCATAGTGACACAGAACATAATGTACTAGCAAACAGTCTGTGCTAATACATTATAGATTTAAAGTGGTTATACCAAGTTTAGAAGTTATCCCCAGTTATCTCCAGTGCACTCATAAAGAATGAATAGAGTGACAGGGAGTGATCCATCTGAGCTGGAAAACATACCCCATTCTCAGGATAGTTTGGGGTCCCAGCGGATCGGTCCCCACTGATCATTAAACAGAATCTGTCAGGGTGATTTGTGACACTAAACCACCCAGGTTCTTATGGACGGGGGTTTAGTGTCCCAAATCAGCCTGACAGGTTCCCTTTATATTATCCCTCTAGGGGATAACTTTTAAACTTGGTACAACCCCTTTAAATAAAGATGATTAAGAAAGTTATTCAAAATATAATTAAAAAAATTAAAAGAACACCATTTATTATATCATCATTATAGTTCATACATTATATGAAAAAACCCTTACACCTGTTAAGTATCCACACCACTGTGAAATGTGAATGGTACAGGAAATAAAAAGTGGTAAAAGTATTTTTATATACGAATACCAAAAAAAGTTATATAAATCACTCTGTAATTTATGTGTACCCCATACAACGCTGGAAAAAAAATGCAAGGCTACATACAACCACGTCAATGAGAAAAAAAAAAACATATTGAAATGTAAAGAGGTCAAAATGTAAAAAAGTTATACTTCTTGGTGTCTCACTCACTGTGGGACTCATATCTTGTCACATCCTCTTCATTTTATATTGTACTGTATTGTGTAGCCAAGTGTTAAAGGGGTTTTCTGGCCCCATGTTATCTTTTCATACTGATAATGTATCAACAGGATAGGTCATCATAAGCTGTTCCAGCAGTCTCCAGGTCTGGAAGATGCTAGTGGACAGGTGGTGTGTGCAGTCTGCGTCTATTCAAGTAATAGGAGTGGTGCAGCTACCCTGTCTAGTGCATATCGGTGGTTCTGGGGACTTGCAGCGACGCTCCTATTACTTGTATAGAAGCGGTTCTGCATGAGTTCCCTGTCTAAGGCCCGTTGCAGACAACTGTGGTGTGGGTCAGTGTGCTCTCCGTGTATTTCACGGTTAGCACACTGACCCATTCTTTTCTATGGGCCCGTACACACGACTGTGATTTTCACGGTCCCGTGTGCGGGCCAACAGTCCGGGCCACATCAGATAGGACATGTCCTATTTTGCGTCCCGTGCTTCCGTGGCTCCTATTCATTAAATGAAAGGGGCCGCGAAAGCACGGCTTCTGCACAGGCGGCACATGGGGACATCCCCGTGTCCAGACCGTGCTTTTAAATCACCGCGGCCGGTTGCAGCATGGTCGTCTGCAACTGACCTAACTAGCAGTTTCCAGTACCTGAAAGCTGGTGCAACAGCTGATCTGCACGGGAGCCTGGCCTGACCTGATCAAATACTGATGACCTATCCTATGAAAAATGAATTTACGGCTGGAAAACTCCTTTAATGCTTTCTCTGTGAACTCCTCATGATTTCTGACTTTCTTGTCTTTATGCATGTTTCTGAAAATCCTTTAATAAGCATTTACATTAAAAAAAAAGTTACAAAAAATAGGAATAAGCCTGGTCACGAAGGTGTTAAATGTACTGGTTTTGTTGCATTTTATTGCACATTTTTGCTTATTTGCTGCAGACAGGTCACGGCCTTTCGGTTTGAAAGAAATTTGTAGACACAAAACCATCACTATAAGGCCGCTTGACACTAGAGGTAAAAGTTTGGCTTCAACGTGTTAGCTTTGGTCTCTAAGAAAATGGCCGCCGTTTCTTTCCTGTATATGTCATTCAAAGATTCTCTTCAGACGTCAGACGCCAACGTTTCCCTCTAGTGTTTTAATAAATCTAATGTGTTCTTCTTTGCTATTGGCTGACATCAAATGGGCGTTGAGTCACCATAGTAACGGCAAGCAGCCGGCATATCTTTGTGAATAGAGTGCAGAGAAACTCACGGTCACGGTGATATAACGTCAGAGTCTACCGGACTGTGCGTGTCGCTCCAGGTAGTAGATAGGAGTGTAGTGTTCATAGTGCTGCAGGATGCGGTTGTATTAACGTGTATGCTAGGCTGTTGTTTGTGTTGTGCGGCTTTATTTTCATGTGCGGTTTTCGAGGCATACAATTTTCTATCTATAGAATTCGGTAAAACTTCTGTTTCCTTCCCTGGTATGGTTACAGCTTATACTGGGGTCTATGGCCAACATCCAGCTGCATACACTGTTATAATGGCTGCCTCTTACCATGATAACATATTTCACTGCCACCTATGAAGTAATGCATTAAGGCTGTGTTCACATCTGCATTTGGTTCTCCGCATGAAATCAGTTTTTGAAACAGTCTCAAAATCCTAAAAAACTGATTTCAAACGGTTTGTTTTAAAACCCATTGATTTCAATGGGTTCTAAAACCATCCGCAGGTGAGCGTCTGGAGCATTTACGTCTGGTATCCGTTCTTTAGAGCGGAGAAAAAAGTCAGACTCGAAGGATTTTTACTCCGTTCAAAAAGTAAGGATACCAGACGGACAGCAACCAATCCAAATTTTTTTTTTTTTTTAACATTGAGGTCTATGGAAAGCGGATTACAAACGGATAGCAATCCGTTTGTGTTAGTTTTGCAATCCGTTTTTCCCTCTGTGCATGCTCAGAATGAAGAAGGGGGGGGGGAACTGATCGGACACAAACAGTCAGTTTCTTTGAACGGACACCCATTGACTAAACCGTCTAAAAAGACGGTTTCGGGTATCCGCTGTGTAACCGCTTGGAATCCTTTTTGTACCAAAGCGTTTTACTCTTAAAACAGTTTGCAAGTGGACGGATACCAAATGCAGGTGTGAACCTAGCGTAAGTGGCACCTAGTGTGAGGCCGGACTAGATTATGACTCCTGCGGAAGCTCAAAATACATGACTAAGGGGGCGTTCACACTACCGTTGGTGACCATCAGTAGTGTCCGTAGCTATTGTCCGTTACAAGATTTTAGCATTGGACACACCGCTGAACCGTCAGAAATCCGTTAAAATTTCCATTCATTTCAATGGGTTTTTATATTGTGTTTGTTTACACTCAATCCGTCAGAAGTTCGTTTTTTTTTCTGCGGACAAAAAATCCTACATGCTGGACTTTTTTTTGTCCGTTTGGAAAAACGGATTCTTGACGGACAGCAAGTGTCTGTTATTTTTTTAACATTGAAGTCTATGGGTAACGGACAGTAACTGATGGTCATTTATTTTATGTCCCGTTTTTTCTGCACATGTTCAGAAAGCAGAAACAAAAACAAAAAAAAAAGTGTTTAAAAACTGACACTAACCGATGCTAATGTGTCCGTTTTATTTTTAAAATCCATTAATTGTCTGTTATGATAGGTGGTGGTTTTTTTTTTTTTTTTTTTTTCTTAACGGACACCTTCATAACGCAATCCAACGGTAGTGTGAACCCTGCCAAAAGATAGGGAAACTTTTCTTATTTCTTGTTCCTAGCCATAGATTTAAAGTGCAAGTCCAATTTACTGTGTCGGGGGTGTTTGGTGACCATTTTTGTAACATACGTTATTAAGATGTCTAATGCCAGGTTCACACTAATGTTTGGGTTTCTGTCCTTCGGGTCCACTTGGGGACCTGAAAGATAGAAACCCGATCCGTTTAAGAAGCGGAAACCTGCGGACCCCATAGACTATAATGGGGTCCGCCGGGTTTCCGCCGAGAAAGGTGGAGAGAAAAGTCCTCCTTGCAAGATTTTTCTCTCCCGATTTTAAGTAAAATGTAGGATGGAAAACACAAACGCTAGCGTGAACCTAATGTAACTTCCCTTTTATTATAAAACAGGCTGTAATATTCTCCTTAGTAACCCACTAACTGAGCTGTTACTAAGGAAAGTCCATACACATTTGTATTTGAACGAAGCTGAAGCTTTTACCAAAAAAAAAGGGGGGGTCACTTCAAATGGCTGTATCTCTGGTTTTATACTACCAAGAAAAATGGTTCTGGTATGACAAGAAAGGTGAGATAGAAGTACTAGCTATAACAGAACCTGAGATATCACTAGTTAAAAACAGTCGGGATTGGGGGGGCGTGGCTAGCGCTCAAAGCGGTCGGTCGCATGTGAGCTGAGCTCCGTACAGAGCCGCTCAATAATCCTGCATATTATCCAGACTCACCGGCGCCCGGGGTAGCTATCAGCTGGAACGCACTTCAGAGGTCCTCCTCTTGGCTCCGGGACCCCCCGCTCCGACGAGACTGGTCTCCGCTGGGCTGTGGTCAGTAGCCGCTACACGTGGCCGGCGGCCATACTAAATTACTGCCGCTGCCGGCTCTGCCTTGGCCTGTGCTGCCATTGCCTGGGGCTGCGTCCGTGCCGCTACACGTGTGTGTCGGCTTGGGGCCGCGCCGGCACCGCTTCTCCTGCTGCCGCGCAGACTGCGATTTCTCCTCTCTCCTCGTGGCCCGGCGGCCATTTTCCGCTGAGACTGGAGTCTCTTATGAGCTGGGTCTTGTCCTGACTGACTCCTCTGTCCCTGCCTGGAGGTCTGGGGGCCGGCACTCCTTTCTCCTGCTCGCTACTCTGCACGTGGGGACCCTCCTTTAGCTCCTCTGGGCAACACGGCAAATCAACGTCTGCTGCAGCCGTCAACGGTTCTGACCCATTGAAGGTGTGTGCTCCTGTATGGTAGATCACCCTGCTGATTGCTTTTTCTTGGAGGCTCTACTTATAATCCAGTGAAGGTTGCTGTATGCATCATTGGACTGTTGAGTTACTGTCTGTCCTCCTCTAGTTCCTCCTGGCAACCTGATTACCTCATTGCCCCGCTGACGGCTCTCTCTTGGAGGCTTTACTTATAATCCAGTGAACGTTGCCATTGGCACTATTGGACTGTTGAGTTACAGCCTGTCCTTGGCTGATTGATTGGCCCTGGTGGCCCGACACAGAGGCTCCTACCATGCATCTGTTTTTAGCCAGAGACTTTGCCTATCCTCTGAGATCGACCTGGTCTTGCCATAACCACTCCTCCTCCTTGCCATCATACCCACCCTTACGGCACGCAGAAAAGCGGCCGCCGACTCTCTAAAATGAGTCGCCCGCAATCAACCTCTGTTTCTGATCGCCTGAGGGGGTTCTCCAGGGCCGCATCTGCTTCTGCATCCTCATCGCTAGAGGCAGCCTCTCCTGCCCTCCCAGGGGAAGACCCTGAACCCACTTTAAAACAAGTTACTGGACAGCTACTGGAGGCTATCCATGCCGGCACTACCTCACTGACTGGGAAAATAGAAGAGGTAAAAATTGACCTGGGCCTACTCCGCCAGGATTTCCAGGCCTTACGGGACAGGGTGCATGAGGTGGAGGATCGGGTCTCTCAGGTGGAGGACACTGTTAACCCACTTCCTGCCAAGCTCCGGGAGCTGGAGAGGGCTGCGGGTCTGTGGACCCAGCGGCAGATGATTTGGAGAACAGACTGCGACGAAATAATTTCCGTATTCTGGGCCTGCCGGAGCGGGCGGAGGGCGACGATCCTCGGGCCTTTGTGGAGGGGTGGCTGAGGAGTGTCTTGCCGGAGGCTCACTTCTCACCAATATTTGCAGTGGAACGGGCCCACAGGGTTCCTGCTAAACCGCCGCCTCAGGGCGCACCTCCTCGGCCTTTGTTGGCCCGTCTGATCAATAGCACAGATCGAGATACGGCTTTGCGGGCTGCACGCCAGGCTGGTGAGCTTAAATACAATGGAGCTGCAGTGGCCATGTTTCCAGATTTCTCGGCGGCTCTCCAGAAGACTCGGGCATCCTTCGTGGAAGTGAAAAGAAAGCTGCGAGAAAAGGCTATACAATACTCCATGATCTACCCAGCTCATCTTCGGGTCATCCATGACGGCAGGTCCCTCTTCTTCACTGCACCAAAAGATGTGGAGGACTGGCTATCTCTTCTACCTCGATCACCGAGGCGCTGATCCTGAGGGCGTGTGGTGAGGGGTCCTGTCGGACCATACATATGGACATATGTTTTACGGGATGCTCTCGTTGTACTGCATAATAGTTTTATGATAATGTGCGGTTTTACTATCATATTATCCTGTATCTTTATAGTTACTTTGGCTGGCGGCCCCCGAGGTGCCGGTGTATCTTACTTACTTATGCGAACCTGGTTCTGTTGAAAGCATCCCCTAGCCTATTGATCACCTGTACCTTTAAGACAGTGCCCCGTATACCATCCATTTTGGGTGCACTTCTTACCCCCGTTATTTGTAGCCACGGTTCTTTAAACGAATACTGTTTTATGTCAGTAATATGTCTCACACCCATTAGGGGTGCAATGGTTTATTTAGTTTGTATACGGTTCTTAGGTTGCTGCACACTGCTCTGTGTCTCACTCAGCCACGCACTGCATACTCATATGTGGGTCGTTTTTGGGGTCCTGAACTGCCATGATTACATCCTTAGACGACCATGGCGTCATTTGGTGTATTATCTTGGAATGTGAGGGGCCTGGGTAGCCCACGAAAGAGGTCACTTGTCTTTGCCCAGATTAGGAGGGCTGACACGCACCTCATATGTCTTCAGGAAACTCATTTAGTCCCAGACAATTCCAGACGACTTCAAAAGCCATGGGTTCAGTGGGCGGCTCATTCTACACATACATCCTATTCCAGGGGGGTGTCCATCTTGGTGCACCGTAGGCTCAGGTGGGAGCCGGGCCTCATTGTAAAGGACCCCGAGGGACAATATGTTTTTGCCCAGGCCTGGGTTGATTCGGTCCTGTATGTTATCCTGGGGGTGTACCTGCCACCGGCGTCTGATCTCTCTGTGCTCCAGCAGGCTGCGCAGTTTGCGACCAAATTCCCTGGAGCTATCGTATTATGTCTGGGCGATTTTAATAAAGTTATGGATATTACTTTGGACCGGTTCTCTGCGGAGCCAGACTCCCCCTCGCTGCCTCACCCTACTACAATGGCCAAAATGATCCATGAACTGGGATGGCAGGATTTGTGGCGGGTCCGATTCCCGGAGGCCCGCACTTTCTCCTGTCACTCTGCCAACAGACATGCTCTGTCTAGGATTGACCATGTTTTTGGAAATACTAGAGCATGGTCTATGCTGCAGACCATATCCTATTTACCTAGAGCAGTGTCTGATCACTCCCCTTTGTTGGTCCAACTGAATAGTAGTACGGCTGCCAGACCACGACAGAGCTGGCGAATCCACCCATTTTGGTTAAAATTATTTGTACCACATGATAGAATACCCGACCAACTTCAAATGTTTTTGACCATTAATTCTCCAGATACCTCACCACTCCTCGTATGGGAGACCACGAAGGCATACCTTAGGGGTTGTATTAAGTCCTCCATTTCCTTTATAAAAAGGGAGTCCTCGCGGTTGGAAACTACCCTGGCGACCCAGTGTGCTTCTCTCGAAGCCGCCTATATGGCTAATCCAACTGATGAGGCTAGATCTCAATGGTTACAGACGGGAAGACAGTACCTGCATTTACTACACGACAAGGCACGTAGGTCTCTGTTTTTTAACAAACAGAAATTTTACGAACTTGGTAACCAGTCGAGCAGCCTGCTGGCTCAACTGGTACATCAAAATACAGCTTCACCTGCAATACTGCGGGTGCATTCGGAGAGGGGGGAGGTATTGTCCAATAGCTTGGCCATTAGTGACAGATTTTATAGATATTATAGTGCGTTATACCTCTCCAAGCTTAGAGTCACTGAACAGGAACTTGCTATGTACTTGGACTCGGTCCCCCTTCCCACTTTGTCAAATGACTAGCGTGCCTTTTTAGATTCCCCTTTTACTCTGGAGGAACTTTCGGGAGCCCTGGCAGATATGGCAAAGGGCAAATCACCTGGCCCGGATGGCATCCCGGTGGAGGTTTACGTCCAATATGGGGACCTGCTTCTCCCTGTGTTGCTTGAATGTTACAATGCTGCCTTTGCGGGCCGCAGTCTCCCGGGGTCCTTTTACGACGCCACTATCATCCTGTTACTTAAACCTGACAAGGACCCGCTGTACTGCGGCTCATATAGGCCTATATCACTGCTTAATATAGACTATAAACTCCTTACTAAAATGTTGGCAAATAGGCTCAATTCAGTTGTTCTCGACCTTGTTCAACCAGATCAGAGAGGCTTTATGCCTGTGAAATCCACATCGGATAATCTCAGACGGGTTCAGGTGATAACTCAGATTGGGGCATCATCCTCACATGACTGGGCGGTGGCCTCTTTAGATGCGACAAAGGCGTTCGACTCTGTCGAGTGGCCTTTTTTATTGCAGGTGTTGCGTGGATACGGATTTGGAGAGGGGTTCATTACCTGCATTTCCCTTTTATATAGTTCCCCTAGAGCGGCGCTGTCAATTAATGGCACGTTGTCTTCTTATTTTCCCCTGGGTAGGGGTACAAGACAGGGCTGCCCATTGTCACCGCTACTGTTTGCTTTGGCGGTGGAGCCTCTGGCGATACTGCTTTGGAATGACCCCATATACAAAGGCATAGTGATAGGCACCCGGGAGGAGAGGATAGCACTTTACGCTGATGACTTGCTCCTGTTCATGAGTAACCCCTCCCAGTCCCTGCCCAGAGCCATGGCGGTAATTGATGAGTTTGGTAATTATTCTGGCCTGCGGACCAACTGGACTAAATCCTCATACATGCATATTGGCCGCGCGTCGAGTGTAGCTGAGGGGGATGTGGTGTGTGGGTTGACGACTGTGTCCACATGCAAATATTTGGGCATTTTTATATCTAGAGACCATAAGAGTTTTTTTTGGAACAGAACATTTTTCCGCTCATTTCGCACTTTAGGGCCAAGTTTAACCTCTGGGCTGCACTACCTTTGTCGGTGGCGGGTAGAATTAACCTTGTTAAAATGATAGTGCTGCCCAAATGTCTATATGCTATAAGCCATTCTGCTGTATCTGTGCCCCTTAGATTTTTTAAACAAATGGACTCTCTTATTATCTCCTTTGTGTGGGGGAACTCTAGATCTAAGCTTAGGTTGTCATCTCTACAACGACCGAAGCAGCTCGGGGGTACATCACTCCCTGATCTGTTTCTTTACTACCTGGCAGGACAGCTCCGTTTCATTCAAAGGTGGCTCTCGTCTGCTCCCCTACCGGGGTCCGAGGCACATCTGGCTCACCACCTGGGTCTGCGTATTCTGTGGCCAGTGTTAGAGCGGCCAACCTTGTTCAGGGGGAAATTGTTGCCTATTCATGCTCTGGCGGGACAGTTTGGCGTCAGTTGAAAAAGGTGTCTGCCTACTCTGATGTACCTGCGGAGACCCCGCTTTGGCGCAACCCTGGTCTGCCGGCGCTATTGGCCCTGCCTGGCGCTCAGACCTGGTTGCAGTATGGTGTATCCTCTCTTAATGACCTGTATACCCAAGGCGTTTTTAGAACGTTTGACTCACTAAGCTCCTCCTATGGCATTCCTAGAACACAGTTCTTTAGATATTTACAGATTCGACATGCACTCTCGTCTCAGTTCCCAGATCAGATGGACAATATATCTAAGTATCCGCTTATCGGAATACTTTGGTCACAGGGCCCTGGGGGTTTGATCTCTACTTTATATGCACACCTGATACAGGCCAGAATATCCTTATTGGACGCCCCGGCCCTGACGCGATGGCGCACTCACATCCCAGCTCTCACAGATGAGATGTTTCAAGACATCCTCGAATCTCCCCAATATGTGTCACCTTCAGCAAACAACAAACTGATTCAAACATACATTCTACACCAATGCTACCTGACACCTTCCCGTCTCTACAAAATGGGACGACTACCAAACCCAGGTTGCCTTAGGTGCCCTTGTCCACAGTCAGGTTTTTGGCATATGATTTGGGCCTGTCCGATCATACAAAGTTTCTGGAAAGCGGTCGTGGATCTCCTGGTGGAAGTTCTGGCAACACCATGTTAGAATATTTTTGCGGGAGTCTTTATTTTATGCCAGGGGGGGGGGGGGGGGACGCCGGGAGTATCCACGACCTCTAATCTTGGATTGTATTCTTGTTGCTATCCTGGATTTATTGATTGCATGTCCTGGTATATGTATAACTGATTTATACGATGATATATGTGTTCTGTATATCCCGTTATGTACCGAGTCTACATTGGGTTGTCCAAGTGGTGCGTGGGCGATAGACTGACGAGGTGATGATGTAGTGCTATGAGTGACTCTGTATCAAATTCTTGATTTTCTTGTGTGCAACCTGTTGTATATGTTTTGTTTCCTTTTCTTGTGTCTGGTACACAATTTTCAATAAAACGAGTTTAAAAAAAACCAGTCGGGATTTTTAACTTAACATGCTGCATATAATCACATTCCTGAATGTTTTTATCTAGTTTTATCTTTTTATCACTATGAAAGTGATACCAGAACCATTTTTCTAGGTGATATAAAACTGGAGATACGGCCATTTGAAGTGACCATCCCCTTTGGTAAAAGCTTCATCTCTACAGACCGCATGGAGTACAGGTGTACAGACAGTTTCCCTGGCAGTGCTTGGTTAGAAAATTACTAATGGGAAGTTTACAGCCTGTTTTCTATTAAGAGGAAGGTTGATAGATTAATAAGGTATATTACAAAAATGTTCACCCTTCCATCACAATAGTGGAAATAAATGAATAAATAAAATGGGACTGACACTTTAAAGAGGGCGGTGTTCTGTATTGAAAGGTCTATGGGTGACACTGGCAGATCACACAGAACAATGGAGATCTGCCGTTGTCACTCCTTGCAGGCATTTACACTCCTCTGAACAACCCGGATGAACTTGGCCTTGTTCCTGAAACCTTTGGGTTACCAGCTGATATTTTTGGGGAGCAGTTGTGACCAGCCGTTTAGTGAAAATGAATGGCCAATCACTAAGGCCTTATTCACATATCAGTGATTTGCATAAAACTGATTGTGAGCCAAAACCAGGCACAGAGGTGAAAATCTTGCCTGTATTTTTCCACAGTCTCTTCGCTTTGGTTTACTGATGCAAAGCACTGATGTGTGAATAGGGGCTTTTGCATGTGACCATGTGCATTGTCAGTGTGCTAGACATTTTTTTACTAAAAGAGGACTTTACATGTTCTCCAAGCTTGCGTGTGTTATATACGGCTATTAAGTTGAATTCAGTGCACCTTCAGTGTTGCCACTATCTACCCTGGTCGCAGAGATATCTGTGAGATTAGTTTTGGCTGCCGATATCACTGCACTTTTGTTCCTGCATCACCCCCCAGCGCTGATGCAGAGCCCCTCTGACTGTGCAGGGATATCAGTACTGGCAAATCTGAAAGATCGCTCAATTCAGCAAATTGTCAGGTTTATAATACTTAGGATCATGACATGAGGAGTTCTCTTTAACTGGGTGCAATTTTTACTTGCAGTAATGAGTAGCGCATATTACTATGCATTTCACCTGTATGCTCACGGCCATTCAGTTGCATGTAGCTCTTAAAGGGATTGTCCAAGAATTGAAGCTATTTGATACCTTTTCACAGGATAGGTCATCAGTATCAGAACAGTGAGGGGGATTTGACCGTAACCGATTAGCTGATGTGACCACCAGAAGCCATATACTAAGTATTAGAGCTGGGTGATTATGACCTAAATCAAAATTGCAATTAATCAGTCATTTACCTTGATTACAATTAATGATGATTATTTATGTCCTGTAACTTTTACCGCATGAGTATATGTTTGGCGAACCTCAAAAGGTTCCACTGGCGGTTTTGTTCTGGCCGAACTGCAACTGCTATTATACTCTGGGGTCTGGAGAGAGGCCCAGGGGAGGTGATCAAACTTAAAGAACAGTGTTACTTGCTTCTTCTGGCCTCCGACCTGCTGAGGCCTGTGACTGGGCTTCAGCGGGCACATGGGTCACGCTTGGGTCTATGCATTACAACACCACATGACCCATGAAGGGGGGTTCCGTGGGGACCTATCACTGGTCTCAGCGGTCCCTGACGTCAGTCAGAAGACTTGAAGACAGTTTGGGAATGCACCTGTGTTTTCGTCACATGACCATTGTCTAATTTGTGTCCACTTGGAATAACCGGAAAACATGACAGCAAGCAGAGATCTAGAAAACTGTGAGGAATTGATACATAAAATATATTGGAGAGTTGTATAACTTTTATTATACAAACCATAACATTTATTTGCTGAAATTGGACAATTCCTTTAAGTATCACAAACTTTATAACACTTGTTTTCAATGGCCTATCAGACACTTCATATTTGGCCCTTGTCAGCTGACCTGCCCATTAGTAAGCTGGCACAGCAGTTTTTTTTGTTTTGTTTTTTAACCAATGTAGTATACACCTGGATTTACTTTTTTTTTTTTTTTTTTTTTTTTTTTTAAGGTTTCCCTTAAAGTGAAAATATAAAATCTCCTGAATTTTCTGAACAATGAGCAGTTTTCACCAAGGAACAACCAAAACCCATGAAATACCAATCGACCATCTCGATTACAAGTTCATTGAACAATGTAAAGACGTCAAACATCTAGAAAAGATCCTAAGAGTTCTAAGGTAATGTAATGTTGTTTGCACAAGTATACAAAATCTTATGTACTGTACAGTATGGAAATATTAGAATGGTGTATAGTTATGATGGATTGTGTCACTGTTCACAGCAGCACAGGGTATTTCAGCGGATGATGATTGTAATTGGGGTCACAGAGCTTTGGGTGCTATGTTAGTTCAGATTTATTATGTCTTGTACTCCAATTTTATGGTGTACAATGCATAAAAAGTTGCACACTTTCTGTGCAAATCAGGTTTTTGTGCCAAAAAAATGTGATTTTATTTATTTTTCTCGCTGCCCTCACCACTTTCCCAGAAAGGGGATGTGCAGGGAGTGGATCCTGCCAGATATCTTATCACTTACGCCAGAAACTTCTGTGAATGTATTTGCATGATTGCTACTCCATTCACTTTTATGGGATTGTAAAGTACTCTGTTACTCCCATAGAACTCTGGTTTCACATGTGCACCACCTCTTCATTCACACATTGGATTCCGGGACCCCCATTCTTGTGATCGCTGGTGGTTCCATCTGTGATACTTATCCCCTATCCTGTGCATAGGTGTCTAATGTTGTTTATGGGAAAACTGTGTCTGCAAAACTGATGGTATACTGTAAGTGTCTGATGGGTATGGATGCTCTGGTAAAGTGTGACAACTAAGTATGTGGTCATTGTATAGGTTGGGAGAAGAAGGACACTACCCTGATCTGACCACATTTTGTGAAGAGAGGATAAAAGCTTTATCTCCTAACAGTCGTGCTCTAAGGACAGACAGACCACCAGCTACTGCCGCAGACTTCTCCGTGGAGGAATGGAAGGAAATACATAATGATCTGGCGGTAGGTAGTCCTATTTTATCAGTAAATTTGTAGATACTGAATGACATTACAAGTTCCAGGCTATAGTCCATCCAGTATTCAATAAATCCTTTTATATTTAAAGGGGTTGTCCAGGCAAATGTTTTATATTTTATATAGGATTGGGGGGGGGGGAATCATACTCTCCTGGCCCTGGGGCTCCAGTGTCCTCCCAGCATGGTCCGGTCCTGCTGCACCGGTGTCTTCTCAAAGTGAAACTGCTCGCCATCGGTGACATCCTGGATCTCCTCTGAAGCCACTGACTGGCCTCAGCGGTTCTGTGACCGCTAAGGCCAATCAGCAGCCTCAGGAAGAGACCCGGGGTGTCACAGGTAGTGACATCTCATGCCCTTCACTGAGGCAGCTCATTGGTCTTAGTGGTCACTTGTGGCTGGGACTTCCTCCATAAGTCAACCAATTCCCTTGCCTACTTAAATAAAATAAATTTATTGTCCATTTTTACCTGGACAACCCCCTTTAAGTGAAGTATTTTTCAGACTATAAAACACTTCTTTTGGCAGAAGAAATGTTGTTATAAAGTCCCTACATTTAATAATCCACAGTTATACCCTGATCACTTCCTTATTGATTGGACAGAACATTCATAAAGCTCTCTGCCTGATCATTGTGTGAACTCTGCTGCTGTACATGGCTTCAAAGTTCTCTCATAACCAGCACTGATCTTTATGATCACTGTAGGACCGGAAAGGAAGATGAAATGATGTGAACATCACATTCAGCTGCTTAGCAGACCCTACTCTGTTCAGTATTTATTGCAGACAGGGAAGAGCTGTCTGTCTATGGGTTATGTAAACAGCCAAGCAAGCACCTCTCCCACCCAATCTCACATTCTTATATGCAGTGGGGAAAAAAGTATTTAGTCAGCCACCAATTGTGCAAGTTCTCCCACTTAAAAAGATGAGGCCGGCCTGTAATTGTCACCATAGGTAGACCTCAACTATGAGAGACAAAATGAGAAAACAAATCCAGAAAATCACACTGTCTGATTTGTAAAGAATTTATTTGCAAATTATGGTGGAAAATAAGTATTTGGTCGCCTATAAACAAGCAAGATTTCTGGCTCTCACAGACCTGTAACTTCTTCTTTAAGAGGCTCCTCTGTCCTCCACTCATTACCTGTAGTAATGGCTCCTGTTTGACATTGTTATCAGTATAAAAGACCCCTGTCCACAACCTCAAACAGTCACACTCCAAACTCCACTATGGTGAAGACCAAAGAGCTGTGGAAGGACACCAGAAACAAAATTGTAGACCTGCACCAGGCTGGGAAGACTGAATCTGCAATAGGCAAGCAGCTTGGTGTGAAGAAATCAACTGTGGGAGCAATAATTAGAAAATGGAAGACATACAAGACCACTGATAATCTCCCTCCATCAGAGGCTCCACGCAAGATCTCACCCTGTGGGGTCAAAATGATCACAAGAACGGTGAGCAAAAATCCCAGAACCACATGGGGGGACCTAGTGAATGACCTGCAGAAAGCTGGGACTAACGTAACAAAGGCTATCGTCAGTAACACACTACGCCGCCAGGGACTCAGATCCTGCAGTGCCAGACGTGTCCCCCTGCTTAAGCCAGTACATATCCGGGCCCGTCTGAAGTTTGCTAGAGAGCATTTGGATGTTCCAGAAGAGTATTGGGAGAATGTCATATGGTCAGATGAAACCAAAGTAGAACTGTTTGGTAGAAACACAACTCGTCGTGTTTGGAGGAGAGTGAATGCTGAGTTGCATCCAAAGAACACCATACCTACTGTGAAGCATGGGGGTGGCAACATCATGCTTTGGGGCTGTTTCTCTGCAAAGGGACGAGGACGACTGATCCGTGTACATGAAAGAATGAATGGGGCCATGTATCGTGAGATTTTGAGTGCAAACCTCCTTCCATCAGCAAGGGCATTGAAGATGAAACGTGGCTGGGTCTTTCAGCATGACAATGATCCCAAGCACACCGCCAGGGCAATGAAGGAGCGGCTTCGTAAGATGCATTTCATGGTCCTGGAGTGGCCTAACCAGTCTCCAGATCTCAACCCCATAGAAAACCTTTGGAGGGAGTTGAAAGTCCGTGTTGCCCAGCGACAGTCCCAAAACATCACTGCTCTAGAGGAGATCTGCATGGAGGAATGGGCCAACATACCAGCAACAGTGTGTGCCAACCTTGTGAAGACTTACAGAAAACGTTTGACCTCTGTCATTGCCAACAAAGGATATATAACAAAGTATTGAGATGAACTTTTGTTATTGACCAAATACTTACTTTCCACCATAATTTGCAAATAAATTCTTTAAAAATCAGAAAATGTGATTTTCTGGATTTGTTTTCTCATTTTGTCTCTCATAGTTGAGGTCTACCTATGATGAAAATTACAGGCCGGCTTTATTTTTTTAAGTGGGAGAACTTGCACAATTGGTGGCTGACTAAATACTTTTTTTTTCCCACTGTATATTCTATAGTTATTCCCATTCATCAATAGGAGCATTTAGATGAAGAACTTCTGTAACTGCTTCCTGGTAAAGCCAGTTTCCACTTTTTCATATAATTTTATTTATTTATTTTTTTTTGTTCTCCCCCTTTCCAAGAGCATATTATAGTTAAGTTACACTAGTTGTCACTTGTATATGACATATGAATATGATTGTGAACCGCTCTATACAAAACTTTATATTGGATGGGAATGACCATGTTGAAAGGGACAATTTATTTGTTAACTTTAATGATTTAGCAACTATATTTATACTACATTTTTACATTTTCAATGTATTGGTCAATGAAAATCATGGATACCAATCCGCGTGTTATCCGTGCCATTTTTACAGACCCGCAGACACTACACAGTCGTGTGCAGGATAGAGTTCATGGTTCTTCTCCATTTATTTATTTATTTTTTTTCATTTTCTTTAAGAATTTTATAACTAAAATAAAAATTGAAGAACAAGAAGAATCCGTCTCTCAGCAAAACCCGGACAATTTGCCACCTATTCGCAATTATTCTCTTGTTACTGCAACTAGCGAGGTAAGTTTTTTTTTTTTTTTTTTGTTTTTTTGTTTCCCCCCCCATGATAATTCTATAGCTCATATATGTATATTTTTCTACAAGTTTTATCACTGGATATGTGGATGGCAAGTCCCGCAGTTCTCCAGTCTGTCTACATGGTGGCTGTCATTGAAGGTGCAATGAACTGGAGGTGTAAAGCACGTGTGGGATGGTTCCTACAGTGGAAAAATGGGTGTTTAAAACAGAAGGGATTTTGCATAGGTCACCCTCGCTCTTTTGCAAACATTTGCTCTAATAGGGCATATGGATATAAAAGGCTTTTATTACATGTCTGTTATTAAATACTTGTATTCCCCATAAAAGGTTTCTGTTTTTTTACTATTAAAGGGGCTTTTTAACACTGCTATCCCTATAAAATAAGCCATGTACTCTTCATTGTACCATTCTTCTGTTACTCCTCCTGGTAATATGTAAATCAGTTAACTGGACATCACCATTCATGTTGTCCCTGGGATGTAAGCCTGCAAAATCTTGACACTGATCCAATAAATGCTGACAATGCTGTTACAATTTCTGGTGACACTCCCCATAAAGGGGTCATGCAGTTTCACCAAATAAGGCCTGTTCACATGGCGGATTCTGCCCCAAAATCACTGTCAGATTCCTCCTTCATTCTGCCTCCCACTGTCTTCAATGGGAGGTAGAGCTTGGAGCAGGACGAAGAAAAAACTAAGCATCCTGCTCGATTTTGCCACAGATTGATTTGGGCTTAATCGGCGATGGAATACTGATTCTCTGCTGTAGAAAGCCGGAAAATGAAGAGGAATTTGAGGCAGATCTCCAATTCTTCTTCCTCCTTTGATGTCTGGTTCCTAAATGATGTTGTTTATATAATGAAAAGTTGTACAATTTTCTGAATCTTTTCCTCACGGTTTTCTAGATCTCTGCTTGCTGTCATACTTTGTTTACTTCCAGTGGATGAAAATTAGTCCATGGTCATGTGATGGACACACAGGTGCACGGCTCGTTACAGTCACATCTCAGTAATCAGACATCTGCCTTGTAACAAGCTGTGCACCTGTGTGTTCATCACATTACTATGGATCGGATATCACATGACCATGGACTGACCCCTACCCCTCTGGAAGTTAACAAAAAATGACAGCAAGCAGAGATGTAAAAACTGAGGGATTGATTCAGAAAATATATTAGAAAATGTTATAACATTTATTTGAAAATGGACAACTCATTTAAGGCCGTGGCCCCACATGGCATAAATGCCACGTTGGAAACGTTGTGGAAAATACAATCCCTGTGTACAATCCCTGCCAAGTACACATTGTGGAAAAATACACATAGCGGACATGCTGCGATTTCCAAAACTGTTGTGGTTTTGGAAATCGCAGCATGACAATTATACCTACCGAAATGCCGGCAGTTTCCCTATAGGTATAATGGAAGCAGAAAGTCCGCAGGGACACTTTATTTATCAAATCTGCCTTGGTCTTGTTGCCAGTAACAACCAATCGCTCTGCCAGAGCAGTTTAACGTAATGTGTTTTGGTTGCTGTGGGCATTTTTGCCAAGGAAGTGTTTGCACAGGAAGGACAGGGGATCGGTATGGTGAGTGTTACTCATTTTGTTACTTATAATATTGTAAGCTCTGAACGTGCAGGTTTTTTATACAGTCTTTTGAGCCAGACTCTGTAGTGGATACGTACAAAAGTAAGTATCCGTCTTTCCCTTATTTTCTTTTTAGATCAATTCGTGGCTTTTGACTACTACTACTACAGTGTCTGTATGAAATAAATGCAACAACACTGCTCTTGAGTAGGCGGTGCCATTTATTGACAGAGCCTAACACTTTTTTTTCTGCAAAAAAAAAAAAAAAAAAAAAAATTTTTAATTCATCTTTATTTTTCAGCATAAAGAAAAAGACAATCATTCGGATCTAAGGACTGAATCTAAGGTTCCTAGAGACTATAGAGACTGGGATAGGTGAGGAGCTTACCAGCGATATTTCTTATACATGTCACTAGCCAAATAAATATATGTCCATATGATTGTGTAGAGGAGTTTTGATTTACACTGGAGACTGCCCTATTAGGTTATGTTCATGCTAGAAGTATAGCAACTAAAAGCCAACAATGATCCCTGCTATTTAAAGATGACCTTTCACCAGCTCAGTTCTTAGCACCTGTTAATAGTCGCTGCTTTACTGAATTGGGCACAGTTGTAAATTATTTCTGTAGCTCCCACCATTCCTGAGCAATCGATGCTGTTAGTTTTGGTGTCTGATATGCTATTTCTTCTCTGTCAGGAGGGCGGAGTCAGGCTGGAGCAGACAAGGGGTGTGATTCTGAGCTCTGACACTGGCTGCCTCTGATTGGAGCCTGAATCACCCCCCCCAACCCCCCACCCACCTGACACCGCCCTTCTGACATTATAGAACTTAAACAGCACATTGGGAACCAAAAATAACTGTACGATTTGCTTGAGAATGGTGAGAGCTAGAGAGAAAATTCTGACTGGACTGGAATCAGCTGCTAAAGGTGGAGGTGCTTAAAGGTCTTCTTCAGGCTGGGGCCACATATGGGGTAAACGCTGCGATTTCCAAAATGCTGTTTTTGCAGCATATCCGTTATACCTACGGACTGCTGGCAGTTTCCCTTTAGGTATAATGGAAGCTGAAAGTCCACAGAGAAAACCTCTGCGGACATCCTGTGAAAAGCGCTGCAGGAAAAACCGCGATGCATTGTCGCAGTGGGTTTTTTCTGCAGCGCGTTTTTGCTGTGGCCTGCTACATGGGTCCTTAGCCTTAGTCATCATGGTGAATGGCAACAGCAGAGGGAAAAGACTCCCTTTGTCACCCCACTGCTGCTCCTGCTACATGTTCAGCCCATAAAATAGAGATCACCCAACAAAAAACTAGCCCCTTAAATTATGTTGATTAATAAAAAAAAATTAAAAAATTATACTTGTTTAATACAAACGTAACTATGATCACTAGAATAAAGGTATGATGAATGGTGTGGGGAAAAAAAAATTAAGCAGAATAATTAAAGACTGTGGTGGAATTGCTGTTTTTTTTTTCGTACAGTTGTAGATAAATATGAGAATCACTTACAGGATCTAAAAAAGTAGCTAATATAAATCGCAGGTTCTGGCCAGTTGCATGACTAGTAGAATTGTTTTCTGATCCACATGAAATGGCCCATGACAAGTGGAGCACAGACTCTGTGGCATTTGGGACACTTTACTAACTGATTTGGATTTGTGAGCTCTCACTTCCTGGAGCTTGACACTATGTCATTAATGTTATTAAAAGAGGGTGGTTGTCACCTTTATAAGATTATATAGGACATTCCTCCAAAATTATGTGCTGCATTAGTAATTGTTAGGGTATTTATTTATTATGCTTAATTATATAGCGCCATCATATTCCGCAGCGCTTTTTAGTCATTGTCAGTCACTGTCCCATATAGGGCTCACAATCTACATTCCCTATCAGTAGGTCTTTGGTGTGTGGGAGGAAACCCACACAAACACGGGGAGAACATACAAACTCCTTGCAGATGGTGTCCGTGGCAGGATTTGAACCCAGGACTCCAGCGCTTCAAGGCTACAGTGCTAACCACTGAGCCACCGTGTTGCCCACACAATGAAATCTCATGCTGATCTTGAGGTGGATTCCACCACAATCTGTGCCAATTTCTGCCCTTATTCATCCTTGCATTGTTTTAAGATTGGAGCAGCATGCTGAAAAAAAAATGAGTCCTGCACGATCGTTCCGCAGGATCCATAGTGGGATCAGCCCCATGCATTCTTCTCTGCTTCGGCTCTCTGCCACGGGGAGCCAGACCTGACCTCTGAACAGGCCTTTATTGTAGATATTTTCCCTAATAAAGTCTATATGTTAGGTGCATGTCTGCTTACCCACTGATTGTAGGGGACTGGCCAAGCATCTAATGTATGGATGTGTCTTGACACTTTTTAATGTCAGTCTGCCCTTTTTGACTTGCTGTGTTGTTTAAGGTGGTGTGTTTGTTTTTTTGTTTTTTTTGGCATCCATTGGTTGGACATTTGCCACTGCTAAAACAAAAGCCAGTTTAGGTGACTTTCAGCTAATGTATTACAGCAGTCTATATCCATGATCATTCTTGGAGATGTCTGTCCTAATGGCTGTGAGTCTAGAATGTCTGTCTTTGTAATCTAGGAATAAAGTCCCCCATCCTTTAGTCATTTTGAGCACGTCCCCTTTTGTTTGTAGTTTATGTACTGACCTATGAACATTTATATTTTTAATCTTAGATTTGATGTTGAAAAGGAACTATCAAAAGCTGATAAGAGCAAAGAAGAGGGTGAAAAGTCAAAGACTGCTACGAAGATGACCACGCCAGAAATGAAGATCATTGTAAATACAAGGGGTAAATTTGCAAAAATGTAATATTTTACATTTAACATTGTTTTCTTTAATGTTCACATTCCTGTTGAATAAGAATATAATATCTATTCTTTATTACTATGCCTGTTATTGGGGTTGTCCAGGATTATATACCTCTATCTGTCTATATATAGTTTTTCCGTTTGGAGAAGTCATAGGTATCTGATCAGTGAGGGGTCGACATCCTGCCCCCGCATAGGTAATCTGTTTGGTAGTGCCTCAGGTACGGTACAAGAGCCAGAATCAGATGACTCCATGCACCACATTACTGCAGCTCAGCGCCTATTGAATGGGAGCTGAGCCACAGTAACAGTGCCCATTCCCTATACTGTGTATTACATTATCTGTTTCTGGCTCTATGCAGTGGTCCCCAACCTTTTTTGCACCAGGGACCGGCTTCAAGCAAGACCATTTTTCCATGGGCCAGCGGGCTAGGGTGGGGCTTTGCTCATATGAGGGCGGGGTTATAGGTGGGCTCCACCGTGTGGACGGGAATGCTCTCCGCCGGGATGTTATGGTAATCGACACCAAGGCTGGATACTTCGTGCTAGGCCACGTTGCTATGATAACGTGTAAACTATCGGATAGCGTGGATTGCTTAGCAGCTACGGGACGCTGTGCTAACCAATAAGTTACATGTTACCATAGCAACGTGGCCTAGCGTGAAGTATCCAGCTAAGACTAAGAGGCCTGCCCACCACCCCGCGGACCAGCAAAGAACCCCCAACGTCCTGGTCTTGTCTGGATACTTCCCCATGACTTAACTCTGGTGGTCTGTTCCCTTGTTATTCTTCCTGGAAATGTTTGAAGATATTGACAACCGGCTGTTACCATTCCCTTTTTCCATAGGGTGTGTGTGTCCCTACACAATCTGACCCTGTCGGCTCTGATTGGACAGTATTAATATTTGCAGGGAACCCCCTCCCCAACTAGTAACATCCAGTTGTTAGAAGTTTCTAGGAGGAATGATGGAAAGAAAACAGCAAAAGACAGAATTTTTAGAAATTCTCCAGAAATAATATTTCATGGGGATTGTAAGTATTTACGAAAAAAAAAACATACTTGTTAGAAAATCTGACAGGTCCTCTTCAACATAACCAGGCTTTTTTAAACCCTTAACGACCTTGGACGTACTATTACGTCCTGGGCGCTAGGTACTTCGAGCACCAGGACGTAATACTACGCCCGAGGCCGGCCGCCCGCTCACTATCTGAGCGGGCGGTATCGGAACCGGGTGTTAGCTGTATCTGACAGCTAACACCCTGCTCCATAACCCCCGGTCGGCCATAACTTCCGATCGGCGGTTTTAACCCCTTGGATGCCGCGGTCAAACATGACCGCGGCATCCAAGGGGTTCCGCCGTCTTGCCGACCCCCCCCGCGGCGAGATCGGGGGGTGCCGATATCTCTAATCTGCAGCCCGGGGTCTGCCAAGTGACCCCAGGCTGCCTGGAGCCCCCAGTACCTGGTTGATCCTGCCGAGACATCAGGAAGTCAGCGCTGTGTTTCCATAGCGCTGACTTCCTGTATAGGCTGCAAGACACGTGTATGCTCGTGTCTTGCAGTCTATAGTGCTGAGCCAGCAATCAAAGCATTGCTGGCTCAGGTGTCCTAATGGGACACAAGAAAAAAAAAAATAATAAAGTATGTGAAAAAAAATTAATAAAAGAATAAAGCCCCAAAAATTCCCTTTTCCTATATAAAATGAATTATATAAAAAATAAACCTAAAAATTAATAAAAACAATACATATTTGGTATCGTTGCGTCCGTAACAACCTGTACAATAAAACTGAAACCATATTTAATGTACACGGTGAAAGTCGGGGGGAAAAAAACGGAAAAAACCCGCCAAAAGTAACGATTTTTCGCCATCTCACCTTACAAAATATGCCATAAAAAGTGATCAAAAAGTCATATGTACCCCAAAACAGTACCAATAAAAAGCACAGGTTGTACCGCAAAAAATAAGCCCTAAACCAACTCTCTAAACTGAAAAATAAAAATGCTACGCATCTTAGAAGATGGCGATGCAAAAAAAATAAATTTATGTCCCCAAATGGGTTTTTGTTCTGCAAAATTGGTATTGCATAATAAAACAGTATAAATGAGGTATCGCCGTAATCGTACCGACACGCAGAATAAAGATAACATGTTACTTACGCTCTACGCTGCATGGTGAAACATTTAAAAGATAAAACGCAGTGCCAGAATTGATGGGGTTGTTTTTTAATCCACCAAGAAAGAGTTAATAAAATTTATTTAATAAGTTGTAAGCACCTAAAAATGATGTAATTAAAAAATACATCTCACCCTGAAAACAACAAGCCCTCATATGGCTACATCAGCAGAGAAATAAAGAAAATATAACTCGTACAATGTGAAGACAAAAACCCCAAAAATCGCCAAATCATTAGAGCATAACTGGCTGCGGCAGGAAGGGAATGTATAAGCTGTGCGAGCGTATATTAGGGTACACCCCAGATTTAGAGCTTACGAGGGATAATAAACCAGAAGTGACCCCCAGAGTGACCCCCCAATAATAGGAACTACTGGGGAAATAGTAGGGAATTTAGTGTACCCAATGTTCTACGCACAGCTTACATATTCACTTTTCCCCATCCGCTGTGCAGTCACGTCTGGGATACTAATGCTCGCTACACCCCTTGATAAATTCTTTGAGGGGTGCAGTTTTCAAAATGGGGTCATTCCCTAGGGGATTCCACTTTACTGGTACTTTAGAGGCTCTGCAAACATGACATGGCATCCAGATCCCAAACATCTGAATCTGTGCTCCAAAAGCCATATAGCACTCCTTCCCTTCTGTGCCCTACTGTGTGCCCAAACCGCAGTTTATACCCACATGTATGACACTGGTGTACCCAGGATAAGGTACTTAATGTGATATATGGGTATAAACTCCTGTTTGGGCACAGCCGGGCACAGAAGGGAAGGAGCGCTATTTGGTTTTTGGACGCCATTGCACTTTTGCAGAGCTGAAATGCCAGTACAGTGGAATCCCCTGACATGTCACCCCATTTTGGAAACTGCACCCCTGAAGGAATTTATCCAGGGGTACAGTGAGCATTTTTAACCCCCAAGTGTTGCTATAATTTATTATCCGTAAATGAATAGGCAGCTGATGATGAAAGGTGAAAATGACAATTATTCCAGGAATATGACATTTCTGTGCGTAATATGTTGTGCCCGGCTTGTATCAGAGATGAACGCTCCAAAAGCTGTTGTGCCCAGGATTCCCGCTCACCAGTTTTTGGAGTGTGTATCTGTGCAGACATAAGCTGGGCACAACATATCGGGCACTGAAATGGCGTATCTATAGAAAAATTTCATTTTTAACTTTTCATTATCAGCTGCGCATTCATTTTTGGAAATTAAAAGAATGCAACACTTAAGGGTTAATGATGCTCGCTACCCCACTTGATAAATCCCTTGAAGGGTATAGTTTCCAAAATGGGGTGACATGTCTGTGGATTCCACTTTACTGACAATTCATGGTCTCTGCAAAAGTGGCATGGTGTCCAAAAAGCAAACTGTGCTCCAAAAACCAAAATAGCGCTCTTTCCCTTCTGTGCCCGCCTGTGCCCAAACAGCAGTTTATACCCACATATGGCATTAAGTACGTTATCCTGGGTACACCAGTGTCATACATGTGGGCATAAACTGTCATTTGGGCACAGAGCAGGGGGCAGATGTGAAGGAGCGCTATGTGCTTTTGGAGCGCATATTTAGATTGTTGTTTTTTTGGACGCCATGTCACATTTGCAGAGACCCTAAAATTGCCCCTACAAAATGGGGGTCACTTCTTGGGGAATTCCAATTTACTGGCACCTCCAGGGCTCTGCAAAAATATCATGGCGACCAGAAAGTCCCTCTAAATCTGTACTCCAAAAGCTAAAAAACCACAGTGCTCCTTCCCTTCTGAGCCCTGCTGCGTGCCCAAGCAGCAGTTTATACCCACATATATAATTTTTTTGTCCCCGGGATAGCCCACTTAATAGTTTTAGGAGTTCATGTCTCTGATGCCACAAAGTGGCCGCAACGTATTAGGCACTGAAATTGGATATTTCTTTAAAAACTTTAATTTTCACTTTATACATTAATTTTTGGGAAACATTTTTAGGCTCTAAATGATAATACCCCTTGATACATTCCTTGAGGGGTGTAGTTTCTAAAATGGGGTCACTTTTGAGAGGTTTCCATTATATTGGTACTTTAGGGGTTCTGCAAATGCGACATGGCATCCAAAAACTATTCCAGCAAAATCTGCCCTCCAAAAGCTAAATAGCACTCTTTCCATTCTGAGCCCCACCATGTTCCCATGCAGCAAAATACAACCACATATGGGGCATTTCTGTGTTCAGGAGAAATTGTGTAACGAACTTTGGGGTGCTTTTTCTCCTTTGTCCTCTTGTGAAAATGAAAAATTTGGGGCTAAATTGACGGTTTATTGGAAAAAAAGTAATTTTTCATTTTAATATCCCAATGTTAATAAAATCTGTGAAACAGCTGTAGGGTCAAAATGCTCATTATGTCCCTTGATATGTTCTGTGAGGGGTGTAGTTTCCAAAATGGGGTCACTTTTAGGGGGTTTCCACTGTATTGGTACTTTGGGGGCTCTGCAAATGCGACATGGTACCTGAAAACTATTCCAGCAAAATCTGCCCTCCAAAAGCTAAATAGCGCTCTTTCCATTCTGAGCCCTGCCATGTACCCATGCAGCAGATTACGACCACATATGGGGTATTGCTGTGTTTAGGAGCAATTATTTTGCAAACTGTGGGGTGCTTTTTCTCCTTTAACCCATTGTGAAAATGAAAACTTTGGGGATAAAGTGACATTTTAGTAATGTTTCATTTATACATCCCAGTGTTAGCAAAATCTGTGAAACGAATGTAAGGTCAAAATGCTCACTATACCCCTATATGAATTCTGTGAGGGGTGTAGTTTGCAAAATGGGGTCACTTTTTGGGGTTTTCCTTTGTATTGGTACTCTAGGGGCTTTGCAAATGAGACATGGCACCTGAAAACTATTCCAGCAAAATCTGCTTTTCAGACGCCCAGTGTCGCTCCTTCCCTTCCGTGCGCTGCCATTCGCCCAAACATCAGTTTACACCCACTTGTGGGGTATTTCCGTGCTCGGGAGAAATTGCATAACAAACTGTGAGATGCATTTTTTCCTTTAACCCTTTGTGAATGTGTTAATTTTAGGGCTAAATTAAGGAATTAGTGGGAAAAAATTAAATGTCTAAATTTCACCTCCATATTGTTTTAATTCCAGTGAAATTCTTAAAGGGTTAACAAACTTCCCAAATGTTACTTTGAATTATTTGAGGGGTGCAGTTTTGAAAATGGGGTGATTTATGGGGGTTTCTAATATATAGGCCTTTATAATCCTCTTCAGAACTGAAGTGGTCCCTAAAAAATTAGTTTGGGAAATTTTCTTGTAAATCTGCAAAATCGCTGTTACACTTGTAAGCTTTATAACATCCAAAATAAATACAGGACGATTAAAAGATGATGCCGATATAAAGCAGAGATATGGTAGATAATATGTATTAATGTATTTGGATGGTATGACTATCTGTCTGAAAAGCAGAGCATTTCACATTTTGAAAATTGCGATTTTTTTTTCAAAATTTCCATCAAATTTCCTATTTTTCTATAAATAAATACAAAAATATTCATTAGTGTTTACCACTAACATGAAGTACAATGTGTCACAAAAAACAGTCTCAAAATCACTTGTGTAAGTTAAGACGTCTCAAAGTTATTGCCATATAAAGTGACACATGTCAGTTTTGAAAAACGAGGCCTGGTCCTTAACGCACTTTTGGGCTGGGTCCTTAAGGGGTTAAAGGGAGTCTGTCAACAGGAAAATGACAGTACCTTGTAGGGCGGTTTCTTCACTTTCCATAGATGCCTTTTTCTTAATCTTTAATGCAGCTACATTGTCATGAAAATCAGCGTTTTATTCATATGATAATTAGCTGAAAGAGGCATTAGGGACATACCTTCTCTTGCAAGGGCTTCATTCTCCAATCTAGGTAACTGCCCCTAACTGCAGACAAAGTGGGAGATGTCACTCAAGCAATGGGAGTGGAGCTGGGGGGCAGTTAGGGGTGATTATCTAGAGTGAGGCCCCAGCAGGAGAAGAAACAGCCCTAAAGCCTTTTTAAGCTAATTTGTATACAAATAAAATGCTGATTTTCATGAAAATGGAGCTGCAATGCAGAATAACAAGTGCATCTTTGGAAATTGTAGAAGCCGCCCTACTGACACCCTTTAAAAGACAAACCTAGTGTTTATACTAACCTAATATTTCCTAGGTTACCAAGAGCAACAAAAGTGCCTTGCAGAACAGGAGAAGGAAAAGGGGAATGAATATTTCAAATCTGGGGACTATGAGAAGGCCATAATATATTATAATAGGTAAGTCATTTATTATTAGAGTTTCTTTTAACAGGAACTTTCTTTAACTCCCTAACAGTCATATTTTTTTTGTTTGGTGCTGTGGACACTTTGGTGCAGCATATTAGCGGTTAACTGGCAAGCATTCGTTCTGGCCAATAATGGGGTGGGGGAAGCGATATCATGAACAGAAGTCCATGGTACCCCCTCCTCTGGGGTTATCTGAAGTGACAGGAGAATAAAAACAATTCTTCTCTCCCTGCTCACTGTCTACTGTAGGTTAAAGGGGTTTCCAGGAATTGTAGCAACCCCGGTGGAAGTCAGGGGAGGTGTAAAATAACGCATACTCACCTGTCCCCGGAAGTCCATTTTTTTGCTGTCTGTGTCTGTCTGGTCTCATCAGCAATTGCTGGGGAGGGATTTGTGACGTTAGTCACATACGTCACTGGTTCTTTGTACCATTGAGGCCCCTGATTGGTCTCAGCAGTCACCAGGGGCTGAGGACTTCTTGCACGAGACTGGACGTAGTGCTGGAGACAGGAGAGAGGGCTTCATTTTACATCTCTCCTTTAAAGCAAATTTCTGTATGGTAGACTACTACACACCGTACAGACACACTTAAAGGGGTATTCCCACCAACATAACCATTTTGAAATTTGTAGATAATTAAAAGTTAAATATTTTTGCAAGTATAAGTAATTAAACATTTTGCAGAATTTTAAAGATTTTCTCTAAATATCTTGTGGTCACAGTCTTGTTGTCTTGATCGGTTGCCAATGAATACGACCATGACTGCAGGATCATTCTAAGGTCAGAAAATCAGCAATGGTTTCCTTATCGTGGCCAGAATATCTTCTCATACATGTAGTGTCCCTGCCTGATAACCCAGCTACAATACGAAAATCATAACTGGGTTCCTGACAAGTCCCAGACCATATAAAGTTTCTGCATTTGTGGTCGTATCCATTGGCAACCGATCAAGACTGTCAGCACTAAGATAGTTAGAGAAAATCTTTAAACTCTACAGAATTTTTAACTACTTAGATTTGCAAAAAATGTTTAACTTTTAATTATCTACAAATATAGTTCTAGTTATGTTCATGGAAATACCGCTTTGAGAGTGTTGTCCAAACCAAATGACTATTTTATGTGTATAGGGGCATTGTAGCTCACCCCAACAGGAAAAGGGTGTTTAAACTTGTTGTATTTTAAATTATATTGAGCATCATCTTCCAGTACATGGGTTGCTCTTATGCTGCATACAGTCTTTTAAGAGAATATATTTGCAGGTATGTTAAGGCGGCCTATTAAAGGGGACCTTTCATGTCCTCATGAACGTGCGTTTTTCTATACCGCTAGAAAGCAGACAGTGTGCTGAATTCAGCACACTTTTGGCTTTCCTGGTATGTTCCCCCTTGCCGGAGATATCAGTGCCGTTCGTTTCAGCACCAATATCTCCCCACTGTCAGAAGGGCGTTCCTCATAGCTCAGCGTCATTGCTGGGCGGTAAGGAACGCCCCCTCTGATAGTACAAGGCTATGTTAGAGTACTGTCGGGAAGGTGGGGGCAGGCCTCACAGTCCTACGTTGACGCTGAGTTATGAGGAACGCCCTTCTGACAGTGGGAAGATATCTGTGCCGAAATTAACCACACTGGTATCTCCAGCCCCGGGGCACATACCGGGAAAGAAGACAGTGCACGGAATTCAGCACACTGTCGGCTTTCTAGCGGTATATCAAACTTGAAAGGTAAGGTCCTCTTTAAGCCTCACAGTCAAAATCCTTTGAACATCTGTGTTGAAGGTGCTGACTTCTAGTTCACAACACAACATCCTTTTTTATTATAGGAGTATCTCTATATTGCCCTCCGCAGCTGCATATAACAACAGAGCCCTGACAGAGATTAAGCTGAAGAAGTGGAAGAATGCTTTATGGGACTGTATACAAGTACTGCAATTGGAGCCTGACAATGTGAAGGGTAAGCTGTGCCATAAGACACTCTTAGGGTCGTATACAGCCCTCCTCTCTCTGAGGGAGATCCTGAGTATGGACCCCCCCCCCCTCTATGGCTTCTATTCTCCATAATAGAGGTTATCGATAGCAGCTTCATCTAGTCATGTAGTCATTGTGCTAGATCAGCCCATTCGCTGTCCCATAGTAGTGAATGGAGCGCTGGTCACACAAGCACACTGGTGCTCCATTCACAATGAGGCTTTAGGGAGACTTTCAGTCCCCCCATTCTCCTGATGGCTCGGGGACCTAGCGGTTGGACCTCCACCTGTGATCTGACGCTTATCCCCTAACACAATACCTTTAATGTTCTCAGAGGCAAGACTGCACTTTAACGCAAAAGTACACATAGTATGTGAGTAATGACTACAATAACACATAAGTGGTTTACAAGTCGTTTTAATGGTGGTAGACACCTTTTTTAGTCTACTACTGATCAGTTCCATTTTCCGCTGTGGAACAGCAGGACTTGGCCAATAGGTGGGGCTTTTGTCCCACTGCAAACAGTTGTCTTGCAGGTAGACACAGGACAGTGAGGAGGAGGATGGGGATGTACCTGAGCTCATGGGACATGGATAAGATTTCTTTATATATTTCTCAGCTTTAATAGTAATATGTGTCAAAATCAGTTGAAAGATAGAAGATTAAGGGAAGGTGTTTAAAATACTTTTATATTTTTTGTGAATGTTCTAAGTTTAATATTTAACCTGTTTCGGCCACCCCTTGACTATATACTTGAGCAGTCTAGTCCTATATGTCCTTGCATAGTTAAGCAGCTGCACAAGCAGGGAGCCAGCTCTTGCAACAGATGGAACTCCCATAGAGAAGGCAGGGGTGGTGTATTACCCTCCCTGCCTTTGTGATGACTGATAATATATATATATATATATATATATATATATATATATATATATATTGTAAGTATGTGAGCCAGAGGGTGCTGTTGAGCGACCCAGGCCAGGCCAGAAAAGGCTCTCAGCCACGCCTTTGGGTGGTGGCACGTAACTCCAGGAGGGCTGGAGTGTCCTGCAGGAAACGGTGGACCAGCTAGGACAGAGAGAGAGGCTCTGTCCCAGAAGGGCTGGGGTCCACAGAGGACTGTTGCTGGAGCTGAGCAATAGTCAGGACAGTTAGGGGCTCAAGGAGTGAGTTAGGCCCTAACTGTGGCATAGGTTTTTTGTTGTTTTGCTGTGTTGCAGTTAAGCTGAATAAAACCACTTTTTATTTTACACTTGGACCGTCTGAAAGCTATCTTTCCGGCGCCCAGTACCACGAACCACCGCTGTCCGGACCAGGAGTCTGCCGCCATTTTGAGTCTAATTCCCCAAATTGTCGCATATGGTGCTACAAACGCGGGCATAAAGAGATCCACGCAAGTCCTGGAAGACAAGTGATTGGTGACTGCAGTACTGCTAAGTGTGCATTGTGGCCTACAGCTGGAAGAAATCGGTGATTTCAACTGAGAAGCCCAGGAAGGGGCGAGTGAATTGCAACATAGCAAAGTGTGTGCAAAAACTGGTGAAAGTAAAACTCTGGAAGAGGAATCCAGGGAATGGACTTTGTGTATACTGTGGTACAGAAGTCTGTGAAATGTTTGCTGATGGCAAGAAAGTATGCAGTGTGTATAGAAGATGGATATTGCAAACAAGTGTATGTGAAAGGCTATGGTGCCATGTTGGTGTTTTCTGTGGAAGACAGAAGAAAATGCTGGTTGTTGTAGTGCCACATAAGTTAACTGTTTGAATACAGGTGACTGCAGAAGATAGTAAAAAGTTGCTGCCGATTGAACCCAAGGTTGCTGTGGAATATTGTGTAATCTTGTTAGTAAACCATGGGCAAGAAAAAGAGAATTTCAGCTTGTAAAAAAGTAGAGACTCAACTTCAAGTGATGCAACTAAAAGTCACAGAAGGGGACAGGTTTCAAGCAGAACTACTAG
Organism: Leptodactylus fallax; assembly: GCA_947044405.1. Classification (NCBI taxonomy): domain Eukaryota; kingdom Metazoa; phylum Chordata; class Amphibia; order Anura; family Leptodactylidae; genus Leptodactylus; species Leptodactylus fallax. The sequence goes on from CAMRHE010000057.1 coordinate 5,228,089, forward strand.
GCAAGGCAAATAGACTGCAGGTGGAATTGAATAATGTCACAAGGCGTCTTTCTCAAGCAGACAGCAAGTTTATCAAACTTTCCAAAGATTTTTCTACACTAGAATCTCAGCTTCAGGACACTCAGGAACTTTTGCAAGAAGAAACTTGTCAGAAGCTTGACCTTAGTACAAAACTAAAACAAATGGAAGATGAGAAAAATGGTTTCCTGGAGCAACTAGAGGAAGAGGAGATAGCAAAAAGAGATTTGACAAAGCAGATTTCAACACTACAGGCTCAGGCGACTGATATGAACAGAAAAATGGAAGATAGTATTGGGTCCTTGGACTCTGTTGAAGAACTAAAGGAAAGGTTGCAAAAGGAGCTAGAAGCTACAAATCAACGGTTTGAGGAAAAGGTTGCTGCTTATGACAAACTTGAGAAGATGAAAATTAGACTGCAGCAGGAACTAGAAGATGTAGGTGTAGACCTTGATCATCAACGTCGGATGGTGTCAAATTTGGAAAGGAAGCAGAAAAAGTTTGATCAGCTGCTTGGTGAAGAGAAGACTCTTTCTGCTAGATATGCAGAAGAACGTGACCGTGCTGAAGCAGAGGCCCTTGAATTGAAGGCCGAGTTAGAGAGGCTCAACAAGCAACTGTGAACTGAAATGGAGAATTTGGTTAGCTCCAAGGATGAAAAAAATCTGGAATCTGTGCAGATATTGTATGAGAACAAATCTAATGCTTATGACAAGCTGGAAAAGGCCAAGAGAGAATTGGACCTCCAGATAGAAGACATGAAGATTCAGTTTGAGGGAAACCTGTCTAATTTGTCTGCTGAGATTGTAGATCTAAAAATGCTTGTTGCTAAACTAAAGGTGCAAGTGAACCAGCAGGAGGAAATCGCACGCATCAAGAAACAGCTGGAGTTTCAGATGGATCACGTGAAGCGCGAGTCAGAAATAAAGTTGGAAGAGTGCACTGTTCAGATTGAACAGTTAAAAACCGAAGTGGAATCTAAAAGAGAAGAATTGGATCGATTGCAGCAGTCTCTATCCAATACTGAACAGTCGGCATCTGCCCTATCTTCAAAGCTGTCAGCACTAGAAGCTGAGAAGGATTCGCTGCAGAGCCTGTTAACCTCTAAAGAATCAGAGCTGCAAGGTGCACTAGTAAAGACTGAGATGGAAGCGGCACAGAAAAATGTTGCAGTGAAGAAAGTTCTGGAGCTGGAATCAGAGATTTGTGCGTTACAGAAGGCGTTAGAATTGGAAAAAGCTGCCAGCATAGAGGCAGAGAAAGGAGAATCATTAAGTCAGACAGACATGAGTGACCTGTCCACTGATGTTGATACCAATGATCAGATTTTGATGAAACCATGTGACTCGGTAAAACGTCAAGTAGAGGGTATAGTTCCCCAGGAAGATGCTGCTAAAGGTGGACTTCCTGCAAAATGTGAGGAGGCCAAAGAAGGTCCAACAGAAGAAGAAACTGTGATTGGTCACACACTGCCTGTGACAGAGTGGGTCCAGCCTCAAACCAATGAGGTCCAAAGCCTAGAGGGCTGTGAGATGATAAATAAGGTGAAGGGTCATCAAAAGTCTGGAACAAGTGTCCGTAAGAAGACTGACCACGCATATGTTGTCCCAACAGCTAAAGTGTCTGAAGCCATTGTGGATAACGGTGTTGCTGTGCCTGTCTCTAGCCAAATGTCTAGTGGACAAACGGAGAATAATGACTCCATGTTGTCTGTGAAGGGGGAGTCAGGAAATAAGAGATGGTTACATGTCACCAATGATGTGACAGTTGTTAAAGACATGCCAGAAAATGTAGTTCAGCGTGAGCTATTTTGTGAGGGTGTACTGTATGGCCCTGGTGCAGGAGAAGATATTGCAGTACAGAGATTGTGTATCTCCAGCAAAGAGGAGAGAAAGCAGCCTATGTCTCCTAAACTTCTAAGCCTTGATGGTGATGGCAAAGTTTGCTTTGAGATGAAGGTTACGGAAAAAGTTCCCGTGATACAGTTATACTCTAAAGACATTGATGTGCATGAAGTACGTGTTAGTTGGTCTCTGAGCTGTGAATTCATGATAGGTGAAGATGAAGGTTTTTACGGCTATTCACTAAAGGGATCAAAGTCCTGCAATGGGATGGCTGAAGACTATGGCGAGAAATGTGATGAAAATGATGTGATCCCCTGTATGGCGAATTGTGAAGGTGATAAAGTAAAACTTGCCTTTGCACAGAATGGCCAGGATCTTTGCGTAGTGTTTGAAGGGCGGAGAAACCAGAAATGTCGAGCAAGCGGAATTTGGAAGAAGAGACCCCCAGATTGGGAATTCTGGAGAGACACTGGACAGGCATACTTGGTTGAAGAGGGATTTCGTCATAGGATGTCTCGTCCCATTGTAGCTCACTCCATGGGTAGTGAGCTGAGGGGGAGGGTATGTAAGTATGTGAGCCAGAGGGCGCTGTTGAGCGACCCAGGCCAGGCCAGAAAAGGCTCTCAGCCACGCCTTTGGGTGGTGGCACGTAACTCCAGGAGGGCTGGAGTGTCCTGCAGGAAGCAGGAAACGGTGGACCAGCTAGGACAGAGAGAGAGGCTCTGTCCCAGAAGGGCTGGGGTCCACAGAGGACTGTTGCTGGAGCTGAGCAATAGTCAGGACAGTTAGGGGCTCAAGGAGTGAGTTAGGACCCTAACTGTGGTCTAGGTTTTTTGTTGTTTTGCTGTGTTGCAGTTAAGCTGAATAAAGCCACTTTTTATTTTACACTTGGACCATTTGAAAGCTATCTTTCCGGCGCCCAGTAACACGAACCACCGCTGTCTGGACCAGGAGTCTGCCGCCATTTTGAGTCTAATTCCCCAAATTGTCACAATATATATAAATATGGCCGAATGAGCGCTATGTATACATCTATTGGAGACACTATGATGGGTCTCCACTTTTGGCCCGGCGGTGATGGGATCTACTGGGGCTAGGAACTGAATGAGCTATATGAGACCCATATTAGCTCTGCAGTGCAGCTCTGCAGGCTATAATCTTCCTATTATGACCTTATGAGGGGTGCAATGTGAAAAAAAAAAATTATAATATATATAATGTGTGTGTAAAATGGTGCACTACCACATCATAGGTTCTAGCCCTAACCCCGGCAACACAACAATGTGTTGCCTAAATAAAAATGACCATAATGGAGAGTGGAAAACTACTTAAAAAAAAAAAAAAAAAATGATGATAATTAAATAAAGAAATTTTTGAAGCACTTGTTTCCAAGTTGTTTTTTTTTTGTTTTGTTTTTTTAAAAAAAAAAAACCTTTTCTAGATATTAAAGTGAAGAACAAACATGGAAAAATAAAAATACATTTTTAGCACTGAAAAAAGATGCAATTGTTTGAACAACCCAAACAAGAAAAAAAATTTTATAGTCCTCAAAAATGACCCAGTCCTGAAGTGGTTAAGACGTAAATGAAGATGCTCTAAATAGTGGTATTTTTGTGTACTCACCGTAAAATCCTTTTCTCGTTGTATTCACTGGGGGACACAGCACCATGGGGTATAGACCCCGGCCACTAGGAGGCTGACACTAGGAAAAAGCAAAAGCTGTCGGCTCCACCCTATAGTCTATACCCTCTCACACACAGAGTTCTGAGCCAGTTTGTACCGCAGCAGTAGGAGAGAGACACAAAAGGAAAACGGAACCGCCAACATGTCCTGAACCCGAAAAGAACCAAAAACGGCTCGGGCAGAAACAAAAAAACAAGGGTGGGATCTGTGTCCCCCAGTGAATACAACGAGAAAAGGATTTTACGGTGAGTACACAAAAATCCCACTTTCTCGTCTACTTCACTGGGGGACACAGCACCATGGGATGTCCTAAAGCAGTCCCAGAGGGCGGGAAATAAACAGCCATGCGAACAACCTAGCGCACAGCCGCTTGCAGAACCTTACGACCCAAGCTGGCATCGGCAGAGGCCAAAGAATGAATCTGGTAAAACTTTGTGAAAGTGTGGATGGAAGCCCAGGTGGCGGCCTTGCAGACCTGGGCGGCAGAAGCCTGATGCCGAACAGCCCAGGAGGCTCCAACAGCCCTCGTGGAGTGAGCCGTCACACGGAAGGGCAGATCCATACCCTTAAGCCGATAGGCCTTCCTGATAGCAGACCGAATCCAGTTGGAAATGGAAGCAGGAAGGCCCTTGCGAGGACCCTCGGGAAGGATGAACAAGGCGTCCGAACGGCGGAAAGGGTCTGTAAGAGACAAATAGATCCTAACCACCCGGACAACATCCAGGCAGTGAAGAGAACGTTCACGAGGATGTTTAGGGTCCGGACAAAAGGACGGCAAGACAATGTCCTCGTTGATGTGGAAAGAGGAAACCACCTTTGGCAGGAAAGACGGAGGTGGACGAAGGACAACCTTGTCCCTATGGAGAACCAGAAAGGGAGACTGCCGAGTCAGGGCAGCGAGCTCAGATACCCTGCGAATGGAATAGGACAGGACAGGAGCCGAAGTGGAATATCCCGCAAAGGCTCAAAGGGGGGGGCCTGAAGTACCTCAAGGACAAGATTGAGATCCCACGGATCTGTGGGTTGACGATAAGGGGGGCACAGTGTTCCACGCCCTGCAAGAAGGTCTTCACCTGAGGGCGGAAGGCCAGGGTCCTCTGAAAAAGGATAGAGAGAGCAGAAACCTGCCCCTTAAGAGAAGAGAGACCAAGACCCTGATCCAGACCGGACTGGAGAAAAGCCAGGATCCTGGGAAGCGAGAAGAAGAGCGGATGATAAGCGTTACCCTCACACCAGCGGACAAAGGACCTCCACGTGCGGTGGTAGATCTTGGCCGACTGAGGCTTCCGGGCCTTGAGCATGGTCTGGATAACGGGCTCTGAAAAACCACGTCGCCTCAGAACCTCGGCTTCAACAGCCATGCCGTTAAACGCAGCAGATGTAAGGCAGGGTGGAGCAGCGGGCCTTGAGACAGGAGGTCTATCTGCAGGGGAAGAGGCCAAGGAGCATCCGCCAGTAGGAAGATAATATCCGCGTACCAGGCCCTGCGGGGCCAATCTGGAGCCACCAAGATGGCGGGAACCCTCTCGGTCTTGAGCTTCTTGAGAACCCGAGGGAGGAGCGGAAGAGGAGGGAACAGGTACAGAAGACGGAAGTCCGACCAGGGACTCACGAGAGCGTCGACTGCGACAGCTTGAGGGTCCAAGGACCTGGCCACGTACCGGGGTAGCTTGTGGTTCAGGCGGGAGGCGAAGAGATCGACGTCGGGAGTGCCCCACCGTGAACACAACTCGAGGAATATCTCCTGATGAAGAGACCACTCGCCTGGGTCGAGTCTTTCTCGGCTTAGGTAGTCCGCCGCCCAATTGTCCACGCCCGGAATGTGGACCGTAGAAAGAGCTGGAACATGCCGCTCCGCCCACAGGAGGGAGCGAGAGGCTTCCAGAAGAGCCGCCTGGCTCCTGGTGCCCCCTTGATGGTTTAGGTAGGCGACTGCGGTGGAGTTGTCGGTCTGGACTCTGACTGGACGCCCCTGGAGGAGAGAGGTCCAATGAGACAGGGCCAGGAAGATGGCCCTCAGTTCCAGCACGTTGATCTGGAGAGAGGACTCCGCCCCGGACCACAGACCCTGAACGGTCAAGGCCCCGAAGACTGCCCCCCAGCCTGTCAGACTCGCATCGGTGGAGATCACCTGCCAATGGAGGGGAAGGAAGGACTTCCCCTGAGAGATTCCCGGAGAGGAGAGCCACCAAAGAAGCTCTCTGCGAACTCGAAGAGGCAGGCGAATCATGCGGCCAAGGCTGGACGGAGACCTGTCCCAGCATGCCAGAATCGCCAACTGCAGAGGACGCGAGTGAAACTGGGCAAAGGGGATGGCCTCGAAGGTCGAGACCATCATGCCCAGGATCCGCATGCAGAACCGAAGTGAGCAAGGCGAAGCCTTCCGAAGGTGGGCGACCCCGGACCGAAGGGTCAGAATTTTGGACTCTGGAAGGAGAACCCTGCCCTGGGGCGTGTCGAGGGTCATGCCCAGGAAATCCATGCGCTGAGAAGGCACGAGACAGGACTTTTCCTCGTTGATGAGCCAGCCGAACCGGCAAAGGAGGTCTAAGGTGATCCGCAAGCTGGAAAGATTGTCCGCCCTGGAAGGAGCTTTGACCAGGAGGTCGTCCAAGTAGGGAATAATGGCAACTCCTCCTGAGCGGAGAATGGCCATGAGAGGCGCCATTACCTTGGTGAAGACCCGAGGGGCAGAGGCCATCCCGAAGGGAAGAGCAACGAACTGGAAATGACGCGAACCCACCGCAAAACGAAGAAAACGCTGATGGCCCAGCGCAATGGGAATGTGAAGGTAAGCGTCGTGTATGTCTATGGACGAAAGAAACTCGCCCGGCTCCAGGGAAGCCACCACAGACCTCAGGGACTCAATGCGGAACCTGCGGACACGGACGAACCTGTTGAGCCCCTTCAGATCCAGGATAGAGCGAAGAGAGCCGTCCTTCTTGGGGACAGTGAACAGATTGGAGTAGTAACCCTGGAAACGCTCTGAAGCGGGAACTGGGACGATGACTCCTTGCCGCTGGAGAATGGAGACAGCCAGAAGGAATGCAGTCGCTCGAGCGGGGGAAGAAGGCAAAGTGGACGGAAAAAAATCTCCCGGCTGGGAGGGAGGAGAACTCTATGGAGTATCCGGTTGACACGACCTCTCGGACCCAGGCGTCGTCGACGCTGGCAAGCCACGTCTCCCGGAAAGAGAGCAAACATCCCCCCATCCGAGAACCCCCCGAGTGGGGGAAGACCTTCATGCCGAGGTGGGCTTGGTACCAGAAGGCCTGGAGGGCTTGGAGCGGGGCTGCCAGGCAGGTCTGGGCTTGAAAGAGGGCTTCTTGGAGCGAGAGCCCCGAGGGGAGCGACTTCCGGAGCGAGAGGAGAAGTCACGAAAGGAGTGAAGGCGCTGAGTACTCCTGGCAGAAGATAGCTGGCGCTTAGAACGCCTCTGGGGGAGGAGAGAACTTTTGTCCCCAGTGGCCTCAGAAATAAGCTTCTCAAGACCCTTACCAAAAAGCCGGCCCTGTTCTTCCCGGGAAAAAGGGAGGGCCACAACCGCTTTCTTGGAGGCGGCCTCAGTGTTCCACGAACGAGTCCAAACCGTACGGCGAATAGCCACGGCATTGGCGGCCGCCTTGGCAGAGCGGCGAGCTGCTTCCAAGGAAGCATCGCACAGGTACTTGGAAGCGTTCAGGATTTGAGCTACAAGCAGTTGGTTGTCCTGGAGGGAAGCTTCATCAGAGAGGCTAGCCTGGAGCTGTTTGGCCCAGGATATGCAGGCCTTGCTGACCCAAGAGGCAGCGAAGGATGGCCGCAGAGAAGAGCCAGCCGCTGTGAAGGCCGCTTTAGCGAGAGCTTCCACCCTCCTGTCCGAGAAATCACTGAGAGAGGCAGAGTCCGCCAAAGGCAAAATGGTAGCTCTGGAGAGCCTAGCAACAGCGGGGTCCACCGCGGGAGATTCTGACCACTTAGAGACACACTGGTCCGGGAAGGGAAAGAGGACGTCCGACTTCCTAGTCGAGGACAGAGGACGGTCCCGGTGAAGCCATTGTTCCTTCAAGATGTGGTCAAACGCCCCATGGTTAGGAAAAACCAGAGGAGGGCGACGATTGTGGCGGAAGGAGATGTCTTCTGAGATTTGTAGAGTATCTCTGACCGCACGGATGAGGTCCCGCGTAGCAGCGGATATAGCTGTGCCTTGCTGATGCTCCGGGTCGGAGTCAGAGGCGTCCCCAGGAGAAACAGATCGATCAGGGGGAGACAGAGTTCCGCCTGTCGGGGTGGATCCGCGGGTAGAGGCCCTGCCTGGGGAGTGCCCAGGGGTAGGGGAGGATGACCGAGACCTGTAGGAAGACTTCCTGGTCCTCTTGCGGGGACGGCTCCTGGATCTGGAACGGGAGCCATGTGAGCGCCCAGAAGGTTCCCTGGAGGCAGCCGACTGAGCGGCGATCTGGGAAGGCAGCCGTTCCAAGGTCTCCACCACAGACTGGTTAAGTCTGGCCAGGTTACCGATGGCCTGGGTGAGAGCAACCGCCCAATCCGGAGAAGGATGACATAGAGAGGGGCCAGAAGACTCTTGGGCTGGCTGAGACGGAAGGCAGAGCGCGCAGATGGGCTCAGGCTGTCCACATGGTAGCTTCTTGTTACAGTGGGCACACGTGTAAAACGTGGCAGCACTGGAGGGGGCCGAGGGCCGAGATGACTCTTCACGAGAGGACATGGCAGTGAAGGCCCAGGGAAAAAAGGGGAGAAACCCAGGAGGAAGCCTACCAGACTGCTGAGAAAGGTGTCTGCTAGCCGACTGCTGCAGAAAAGCTACACAGAGAGAGATCCCCAGGTGCTGTGTCTCGCAGGCTGAGAAGAAACACGCTTTCTGGAGAACAAGGCCCTCCCCCTGGAGTTCCCGCGCTTAGGGGCTAGAAGAAAGGCTGGACGACAGTCCAGGACAGCCCCCCGGCCAATAGAAGGGATAGGAGGAGCCCGGAGTCCGGAGTCCATGAGCGCCCGGAGGAGAGCACGGGGAGGGGGCGGGCCTAAGTGCGGCCTAGTCCGAGGAGAAGCCTGGGGCTAAGGTAAACGCCGCGGCCGGAGCGCCCTGAAGCCGGCAACGCGACACCGCCGGCGATAAAGGCCCCCGCGGGAGCCATGGAAGTCCTCGGCGGCCAGAAAAAAAGGGGGGTTCAAAGAGACCCCCCCGAAAAACGGATGCCGCGCGCGCCCCCCCTCCCCGCAGGCGCCCGGGAGCGCCAAAGAGAGAGGCTCATCCGCATAGGGGGACCCATGGTTCAAAGAGACCCCCTATCGGCCTGGATTCTAGAAACTAACCCCTTAGTTCCAGATGGCCATCCTAACCCCCAAGAAAAGAGCTGAGGAATGGGAGATGGAGAGGGGGAGGGGAAATACTCACCTGCCTTCTATTCTTCTCATACTCACCAGCCCCCCCCCCCCCCGAGGTTAAAACTGGCTCAGCACTCTGTGTGTGAGAGGGTATAGACTATAGGGCGGAGCCGACAGCTTTTGCTTTTTCCTAGTGTCAGCCTCCTAATGGCTGGGGTCTATACCCCATGGTGCTGTGTCCCCCAGTGAAGTAGAAGAGAAAATGCAGATTTTATTTGGCAAGGCACTGATGCACGTAATTTCTCATGCTGCAGCACCTCATTATTCAGTGTGACAGATAGAAACCAACTGGTAGTATTTTTGGTATTCTTCACTTTGCTACTTGCAACTTTAGGGGCCTCATTTTAATGGGCCCCATTTAGTATACACATGTATAATACAAGTGAGTTATCACTGCTTTTCTAGTTGAGTCAGTTTGGGATGCTAAACCAGCCACAGGTCCCTATAGATCACCTTGTTTTAAATCCATCAGTTCCTGTAACTTAAAATAAATAAATAAAATAAATCTTTATACTTACCTAGAGATGAGTCTGACTCTCATCGGACTCCTCTCTGGTGCTCCCAGCGCCTGCGCAGTTCTTCAGTGAAGACGAGGACGTACACCCCGGCATCACTGCACAAATGCTGGAGGTATTGGACATTCGCACTGAATCTGAGGTGTACTACTCTGACTTCAGTGAAGAACTGCGCCAGCACAAGGAGTACAGCGGCAGGGGGAGTATAAAGCGTCTTTATTTTGATTGTGGTCATGGATGGTCTTATAACAGGGGACCATGTGTGTGGTTTAATGTCCCAAATCACCCTCACAAGGAGTCACTTTAAGTTTGTTTTAGACCAGCATAATTTGGGTGTATTTTTATCATGGAGCTAATAAACTGACCCAGTACAAACTCCTTTTAGACATGGTTATAACTTAAAATTCTATTATTCCAGCTCTCTTGCGACGTGCCCTTGTCAACAAAACCATTCGTAATTACCATGGTGCATTCATTGATCTGAAGGTTATCTTGCTTCGTGAACCAGAGAATCCAACCGCGAAGGTAAGGAGTCCTAGATATATACAAGAAATCATTTAGGCCGCGGCCCCACGTTGCGAAAATGTGGTATTTTGATGGAAGAGCTGCGGCAAAAAACGCTGCTTATATACAGTACCTTCAAAGTGGGCTAATCCCGTCCACAAATTGCAGAAATATATCTACAGTCATGGCCAAAAGTTTTGAGAATGACACAAATATTATATTTTCACATGATCTGCTGCCCTCTGGTTTTTATGTGTGTTTGTCAGATGTTTTTATCACATACAGAAATATAATTGCATTCATATTATGAGTAACAGAAGCTTATATTGACAGTTAGAATGAGTTAATGCAGCAAGTCAATATTTGCAGTGTTGACCCTTCTTCTTCAGGACCTCTGCAATTCTCCCTGGCATGCTCTCAATCAACTTCTGGACCAAATCCTGACTGATAGCAGTCCATTCTTGCAGAATCAATGCTTTAATTTTGTCTGAATTTGTTGGTTTTTGTTTGTCCACCCATCTCTTGATGATTGACCACAAGTTCTCAATGGGATTAAGATCTGGGGAGTTTCCAGGCCATGGACCCAAAATCTCTATGTTTTGTTCCCTGAGCCATTTAGTTATCACCTTTGCTTTATGGCAAGGTGCTCCATCATGCTGGAAAAGGCATTGTTGAGCACCAAACTGCTCTTGGACGGTTGGGAGAAGTTGCTCTTGGAGGACATTCTGGTACCATTCTTTATTCATGGCTGTGTTTTTAGGCAAGACTGTGAGAGAGCCGATTCCCTTGGCTGAGAAGCAACCCCACACATGAATGGTTTCAGGATGCTTTACAGTTGGCATGAGACAAGACTGGTGGTAGCGCTCACCTCTTCTTCTCCGAATAAGCTGTTTTCCAGATGTTCCAAACAATCGAAAAGGGGATTCATCAGAGAAAATGACTTTACCCCAGTCCTCAGCAGTCCACTCCCTGTACCTTTTGCAGAATATCAGTCTGTCCCTGATGTTTTTTCTGGAGAGAAGTGGCTTCTTTGCTGCCCTCCTTGAGACCAGGCCTTGCTCCAAGAGTCTCCGCCTCACAGTGCGTGCAGATGCACTCACACCTGCCTGCTGCCATTCCTCAGCAAGCTCTGCACTGCTGGTAGCCCGATCCCGCAGCTGAAACACTTTTAAGAGACGGTCCTGCCGCTTGCTGGTCTTTCTTGGGCGCCCTGGAGCCTTTTTGGCACCAATGGAACCTCTCTCCTTGAAGTTCTTGATGATGCGATAGATTGTTGACTGAGGTGCAATCTTTCTAGCTGCAATACTCTTCCCAGTTAGGCCATTTTTGTGCAGTGCAATGATGACTGCACGTGTTTCTTTAGAGATAACCATGGTTAACAGAAGAGAAACAATGATGGCAAGCACCAGCCTCCTTTTAAAGTGTCCAGTGGTGTCATTCTTACTTAATCATGACAGATTGATCTCCAGCCCTGTCTTCATCAACACCCACACCTGTGTTAATGGAGCAATCACTGAAACGATGTTAGGTGGTCCTTTTAAGGCAGGGCTGCAATGATGTTGAAATGTGTTTTGGGGGATAAAGTTCATTTTCTAGGCAAATATTGACATTGCAAGTAATTGCTGTTAAGCTGATCACTCTTTATAACATTCTGGAGTATATGCAAATTGCCATTAGAAAAACTGAAGCAGTAGACTTTGTAAAAATTTATATTTGTATCATTCTCAAAACTTTTGGCCATGACTGTACAGTGGAGATGCTGTGATTTCAAAAACTGTCGCATTTTTGTAAATCGCAGCATGTCAATTATACCTATGAAAATCGCCCGAGTTTCCATATAGTTGTAATAGGGGCAGAAAGTCCACAGAGGAAAAATGCTAAGGAAAAAAAAATGATGCGTTTCCACTGTGATTTTTTTTCGGCTGTGGCTCGCTATGTGCAGCTTTAGCCTTTAATGGGGTTTTCTCATGAACATAACCAAACTTAAAATTGTAGTCAGTTAGCAACATTTTTAATCATTTATACAGTATATTCAAAAATGTTTGAGTTTTTAAAGATTTCCTCTAATCATCTTAGTGCTGACATCTTTTGGCTTCATCGGTTACCAATGGATATGACCATGAATGCAGGAACTTTCTATGGTCTGGGACTTGTCAGAAACCCAGCCATGATGTCCTTACTGTGGCCGGGTTTTCAGGCAGGGACACTACATGTATGAGAAGGTAACCCGACTACAATAAGGAAATCATGGCTGAGTTTCTGACAAGACCCAGACCCAGCTCCTGCATTCATGGTCGTATCCATTGGCAACCAATCAAAACAAAAAACTGTCACCACTAAGATGGTTAGAGAAAGTCTTTAAAACTCTGCAAAATTTTTAATTATGTATATTTTCAAAAATATTTAACTTGTCTACATATTTAAATATACCGTAGTTATCTTCTTGGGAAAACCCCTTTAATGGTGGAATGATTAGCAGAACCTTAAAAACTGCAGTAGTGAATAATTGAATAAATAACACAAACCTTGAAGCAGCACACTACTAGTGCCAACAGCATTACTGCTATACCTGAAAATGATGTTCTTGGCACACGAGCCCTAACAGGTTTGTTTTTTTTCCCCCTTCCTGTTGCTTTACCTGCCCTGACCTCTATAGTTCTTCTAGGCAATAGCAAATGTATATAAGTTGAAAAATAAAAATAATGCACATCTCTCAGGTCCTCAGTTTCTGACATAAATTATAGTGAAATTGTTGGGCTGCAGGAGGCCGTGTTACCAATAAAGGGTTTGTCCAGGCTAAAATTTATTTATTTATTAGACCGGGAAAGGTGAAAAAAATTGGGAAAAACCACTCTTCTGTCCCCGGTGCCTCCCTGTGTGGTCCGGTCCTGCAGCTCCGTTGATGTCTTCCAATGGAAGTACCTGCCGCACGTGACAGCTGACTATCTGGCTTCCTTCCTGAAGCCACTGATGGCGGCAGCAGAGGTGTCACAGCCGACAAGAAATTAAACAGCAAGAAGGCAGCTGAACTGCAGGACCAGCCTGGGAGGACACCAGAGCATCGGAGACAGGCGAGTTTAGCTAGCGAGAGAGAAATATATATTATATTTTATATATATATATATATATATATATATATATATATATATATATATATATATATAGTGTAGAGATATATATTAATATTATTTATAATATAATAATTTATTAGTAATTTTTTCTTTCACCTCCCCCAGCCTACTTTAGAAAATATTGTTTATCCTGGACAACCTCTTTAAATAACAAACAAATATTTGGAGACTTAGAAGCACCTCCTCTATACCACAGTTTTCACAGATACAGAAAGCTATTTAATTTATCTTCTATTAAACCTCTCACCTCAATCCTCCAACTTCCATCCCCATCCTACCTAATTCCCTCCCTACCTCCTCTGACGGCTCTGTGTAGCCTACCTTTCCTGCATTGTGGGACTTGTGTATTTATTATGTACTGCTTTTACAAACGATAAAGCAAGTTTTGAAAAAAAAAAAAAAAAGCTAGAAATAGAATTAACGAATAAAAAAGTTTATGGTTTATATACTCTCACTTTTGCTCTCCAAGCACATTCTATGTGAAGTGGAGGGGCTATACCAAAAAGAGAAAAAGAAAGCTGCAAAGCGAGGGCAAGAAATTGTCGTTTGGGAAATGGACGACTCTTATGGCGAACCTCGAGATAACACAGAGGAGCTTAGAGGTATTGTCAGTATTTTTGTTTGCAGTTCCATAGCGGATCAGTTACCTTACTGTCACCCTGGAGTAGAATAGTAGAAGTGTTAGTGCGTTTCACTATGTTAGGTCAGGATGCAGCAGATGGATATTGTGGGTCATTCCCTAAACCTAAGGATAGGACATAGGTATAGTCTCTCATACTTGTTTGTCTAGGCAACAATAGTCAACCCGTTTAAGTTTTAAATAGGCTGGGGTCAGTGAAAAAAAAAAAAAAAAAAAATTCATACTCCTCTTTCCTGGGTGCTCCGATGCCTCCCTGCGCGGTCCGGTCTTCTCAGTCCCGTGCTGATGTGTTGCAGAAGTCCCAGCCACATGTGATCGCTGAGGCCAATCAGCATCTTCAGTGTAACTCAGGAAGAGATATGTGAGAAGCCATCAGAGCAGAAGGACCGGAACGCCCAAGGAGGACACCGGAGCGTCGGGAACAGTTGAGTGTGATTTTAATTTTTTCACCTCCCCCAATTGGCCAGGCATTAAGCTTCACTGTTTCCATAACTGTGTAGCTCCCATTTTCCTCTATGGTAGGTACAAGAATAGCGTAACACAGTACTGCTCGGTTGTTCCTGTAAGTCCTACCCTTGGAGTCGTAATTTAGGAGCGGTTGTTCCCTTCTCGGTAGCAATTTTCTGAGATTAGAAAAACATTTTAAAGGCTTATCGAGCACTGAATTTTGGTGGCCTATCCTTGGGTCATCCGTATCAGATTGTTGGTGGTCTGACACCACCTTTGGATCACAATGTACCGCGCTATCTGTTCCAGCTCGGTGTACTTTGCTGAGAAACTGCTGATTGGTGGGGGTTCCCGGATGTCGTACCACCACTGATCTGATATTGATGACCTATCTAAAGGATAGGCTATTGAACAACTTCTTAATATTCCCTATAAAAGAAATCATTATAAGTGTAGCATTAGGATGGCTAGTTTCCCATCAGAAATCCCATGGACATCAAACTATGCTGCCCTATGTGATGACAACCTAGCATGGGAAATAGAAGGTCAAAAATAAATATTATTCCTTTTGGAAAAGTAGACGCAAACTGAACTCAGCAGGGGGTTAGGGGATATAGTGGGTATTCTGTACTATATTCTGTCTAAGTTAGTCTGTACTTATGTAATACATGTGGGAAGTGATCGCTGATTTTTTTTTTTTTTTTTTTTTTTTTTTTAAGTCAAGTCTTTTAAATGATCATAGTTTTATCTTTATTTTATAGTGTCCTAACAGTAAAATATCATAAATTATTGTACTCACATTAAAGGGGCTTCTTGGCCCCAGAGAGGTGGTGGGTTTTTTATATGGATGACCTACCTACAGATCAGTAGGAGTCCGACACCTGGATGCTGCACTGATCAGTTGATCCCGCTACCTCCGGGCATTGGAATCCACTACTGTAGACAATGTGGAGCAGTGCAGCAAGGGACCTGGTTCCACCGCCTCTTACCTGAATAGGTAATGTCCATAGCAGAAGTTTTAGATGTCTGGTGGCAGCGGGATCGCCTGACTGGTGCAGGGTCTATGTGTTAGCCCCATACTAAGTTCCCATTCTGTAGATGGGTCATCGGTGTGAAAAACCCCTTTTAATTTGAAAGAACTGGTTATATCTTATCAGCTGGCATTGCTGTGATCTGTTTGCTTCTCTGTGTTGCTGCGGTCAGGGCACTTTAAAAACCAGTTCTAATGAACTGACCTTAGAACCAAATCTAAAAAGAGCTTGTGTAACTAATATTTTATTATTGCAGTTCTTTTGCAACGTGGCATCACCAACAAAAACCTTTGTAATTTTGAGGCTGCAATCATTGATCTGAAGGCTTTTTTGATTCATCAGCCAGGGAATCCATCAGTAGAGGTAAGGAGTCCTAGATGTATAAGGCCCCTTGCACACCGTGTGCTATCTGGGTTTTTCACGGATATTGCACTGACCCATTCCTTTCTGTCGGCCCACGCACATGATCGTCTATTACTTGGATCAGTGTGCGGGCCGACAGTCCAGGCCGCAAAACTCAGGACAGGTCCTATTCTTGTCCGATTTTGCGGCCGTGCTTCCGTGGCCTCCATTCATTGAATGAATGGGGCTGCAGAAGAACGCCTGGACAGATAACAAATGTTTGTCCCGTTCATTCACGGCTGATGGCCCGCACACAGTCGTGGCAGTGGGCCTAAGAGTCATCATTTAATGGTAGAATGATTAGAAGGACCTCTAGAACTCCATGTTGAAGACCACAGAAGTGAATAAATGCATTGATGATGACTCCATTCTGGCGGTGAAATGGGACATCTGTAGTGTTGCTTGGATCTGAGCTGGAATAATTAGGAGCAGTCGTATCCGGCAAGGGAATGGGTGTGTGTGTGTGTGTGTGTGTGTGTGTGTGTGTGTGTGTGTGTACTGCACAATATAGGTGAACATTCCTCTATGTACAAATTACTTATGTACAGATTTAAGCTTAACCAATGGTATCTTCCATTCTGCTTTTAAACACACTTCCTTCACATCCATCCTTAAGAAACTACCCTACGACTGGTTGTCCCTTTCCACATATCTCTCCATCTCGCTACTCCCATTTGCTTCAAATCTCCATGTACACATGTCCACCTTGAACTATACTGCCATCTTGCATCCAACTGGCTCTTTGACAGACTACAGTCCACCCTAACCAAAGTCGCAAACCTACTACCGGTAGCTGGCAGAGCCAAAAAACCCATAGTACATTCTCCTTCTAGACCTTTCCTCTACCTTTGACAAAGTTGACTGCTCCCTCCTGTTAAAAACACTCTCTCATATGTTGGCACCATAGACTTGACTCCAGAGGTCACAATAATACCTGTAAAAGCATTTTTACACACTGAAGAAAAATGTATTATAACTTTGTGCATTACTGCGCATAAGATTTTTCACAGTATTTCAACAGCTAAGGTCCCCCCAACTCTTTGATAACTGACATTAAGTATGTCATGCACCTCAACCCCCAGTCCCAGCTCACACCCCTACTCTTACATTTAGATCCCAGTACAGCTTCCATGCGGCAAGATCATGGGAGCTGTCTGGTGTGTATGACAGATAACAGCCATCTTGAAGGATCCAAAGGCCTGTCATAGGAAAATAACTTGAGGCTTGCCTGTGACCATCCTCAATAGTTGCCATGATTCTTCCTGTGGGGGCTATAAAGAAAAAAGTTAAAAAATAAATAAGTAATCTCCCTTTCCTTACATCACAAACAAATTATCCACCTCTGTGTCCAAAAATGCCTGAACTATAAAAATATCTTTGCCATATGGTGAACGCCATATCGGTAAATATCAGTATGCCAAATTGCTGTTTTGCCTCCTAAAGAAATTGAATAAAAAGTGATCAGAACCTCGGACATTCCCCAAGATGGTGATAAATAAAAACTACATCTTGTGACTGTAGTGGTTTTCCTGCTTAAATAATGACCTTTTATCATGGTTTTCCATTACTGTGAACTTTGTGTTTCTCCTTGGTGCAAAATTCTCCGCAAAAATAATAGTATTTTATACTCCTCTTGAAGAAATGTAGTGCAGGCTCTGTTTGGCCCCTCTTGGATCTCTTCATACCTCACCAACTGTTTGTTCATTTAGTATCTCCCACCCACACACCACCTCCTCCCTGAACCCCCTTTCTGTATGGCTCTCTTAAGGCTCTGTCCTGGGTACCCTACTAATATGTCTATGCATTCAACCTAGGACAGGTCATAAAATTACATGGCTTTCAATGCCACGGTAATGCTGACAACACTCAAATATATCTCTCTGGCCCAGACATGCCACGCAGAGTTTGAGTGTCTAACTACTATGGTTTTCTCCATAGTATTCCCTCCGCTTCACACAACCCTCCTACCTGACCTGTCTATTAAAGTTAACAGCTCTACATATAACCTTGGGCTCTACACTGTGCTTCAAGCCTCATATCCAAGCCATCAACACCTGTTGCTGCCTCAACTCAAAACCATTCATTAATATCTGTTCTTTCCTTACCTCGAGACTGCAAAAATGGTAATCTGTACCCTCATCTCTTTTTTGGACTACTACAACATCCTTTCTGTGGCCTGCCATCAAACACTTTCTCTCCTGAAATCCACCCTCAACCCTGCTTACAGGTTAATCCACTTATCTTCTCCTCTTCATCTGTGTCTCCACGTTGGCCAGAGAATAGAAATTTAAAATGCTAACCCTGACATACAAAGCGTCCACAACCTGTCCCTTCCATAGATCTGTCCTAATCTCCCAATACCTATACGCACATAACCTCCGATCCCCTCAAGATCTCTTCCTTCGTTCTACTCCTATCCACTCTCTTCACAGAACCGTCTCCAAGATTTCTCCCACACATTCCCAATACTCTGGAACTCTCTTCCACGATATCAGACTGTCTCCCACAGTCACACCCTTGAAGACTCACCTCTTCAGGAAAGCCTACAGCCTTCAGTAGCCCCACTGCCACCACACCACCATCTGCACAGCTTCTACCCTCAGCTACTGTCTCTATCCCCTTTCCCTCATAGATTGTAAGCCCTTGTGGCCAGGGTCCTCTATCCCTAATTAGTCTATTGCACTTTTCTTTTTTTTTCCAAATGTAAAGCACCATAGACTTAAGTGTTGCAAAATATTAATGATGATCGTTATTAATGTGCAGCACATTCACTCCTCAACATTAAAATTACAACACCAAGAAGGAAAAGTCTTGGCATTATGGAAATCACAGGATGGATAGACATGTTAATGATATGCTAATGATATAAAAGTGGAAACAAAATATTCAGAACATCTTGCTTTATTCAGCATGAATAGAGCACGAGCACTATGCACAGAAGTACATGCAATTACACGCCTTGGCATGCTGTCAATGAGGTTGTCTGAGGAATGTTATGCCACGCTGAATGCACTTGGGCACGTAAGTCATCTTTGGTCGGAAATTGCAAAGAGAGCTGCCAGCTGACAAAGATTTGCTTTATAGGAGACAAGTCCAGAAACTACGGAGGCCATGGTAGCATTTTACGCCACACAGGCTGCTCAAAGTAGCATGAACAACATGCGGCCTAGTATTGTCCTGTTGGAAAACTGTTCCTGGCACACTCTAGACATATTTTTGTACTGCTGGTTCCAGGATCAAAAGCCATGCTGTTCATGTACCTGAAGTAAAGACTAGAGGGATCCAGCCCACAACCTATTCCCAGGAGTAGGACCTGTGTGACATTTCCTTGTGTCGATACGGTTTGCTGCCTTAGGCTTGGGATGTGATGACAATTTCACTTGCAGTACAGAATGGTTCACTGTGCGTGTGAAGGATCTCGCCTTGCCAAGCCTCTTGACACACCTGCGAACAACCTTCTTTCTTAACCTCACACACTGAGCGGACCGGGCTCATAGGATAATATGAAATGAGCTTCATAAATTTATTAACTCCAGTGGGTTGGTACTAGGCACTATCATATACAGAAATATATATCAATTATCAAGCAAATACAGGTAAAAGTAAAATACAGCACAGCAAATGAAAAGGGAAATAAAAGATAGAAAAATACCAGGGCAAGTATGTAGTCAGTTTCTCTGAGCTCCCATGTGGTGGGCCTCAGGGTTCTTCCTTAAGCAAGTTACAGAGCATGTGTCTCCTACATGCTGTCCAGAACAAAGGGTCTCAGACCTGGCTCTTAGGCCGCATGGCTGAAGTCTACACCATGACCTGCCCTCACATCTTCTCCAGAAACAAGATAACAAAGACCCCCTCCCCCCCCCCCCCCCCCCCGGTGAGACTGTATAACTATCCCCAGTCTCCTCCCTGCGTGATGTCACTAGCAGGAGGAGCCCCGCCCTCCTTCCTAAAATTGCTATAACCATGTTTTGTTATATTTCCCCGCCCGATGACCATAGAGTCAGGTAAGAGGTATGATAGGGTTCGTGACAAGATCCCCATCGTGTAGACACCATGGGTGACACCCCAATCCCCTTTGGGTGAGCAGATCAGTGTCTGGACCTTTTCCCTGCTTTGAATAGTACCTTGTGTTGGCTCTAAACATGCAACTGGGCTGGGCACATCTAGGGAATTTATCAGGGCGCTTGTAAGAGGTTCCCCAGGGCAGATATTGTCATAAAACCATATCCCTTCTGGGGGCTGTGTGCCCAGGGCCCTCCAACCACAATCTTTCTGCAGGACCCCCTGCTGTGTTAACGAGTGTAGCACTCGTATGTAAACAAAGGCCTGTGTAAGTGACTCTCTGGGGATCAAAGGGTTGTGGAACAACAACGGGTTGGATGCACAGCAGACCTACCACATGGTGTAGGAGTAATCTGAGTACGTGATTACACACTGACGGAAAAGACATATCTGGAAAATACATAGCTGGCAGACTCTCATCATCACAGTGCGCCATTTTTCCAATCAGACGATTGATCCATCTGTGCAGGGATTCACCTGCGCGCCTCTTGCTGTCATTAGTTGTTGTTCCCCCAACCAATGGGACGTGTAACGTTGAACAGTGCTGACATCTTGGCCTAGGTTTGTTGGGATCTTAAGGAATGATAAACCAAGGTCTCATTTCAAGGATTCTGTCCCTCTGTTTGTGATAAGTGTAGATAACTGGCACGTGAACAAACAGCAGGCATTGCACAGTCACCCTACACCACTTGGTCTGATTTGAGGTTTCATCTGGCTAAAAAAAACTTGGCTTTCAATCTGACTTTTATTCCCCTTCCACATGCCATAGATTGGAGCTAGGTGCTTGAAAATTTGAACATTTGTAGATCTTGGTGACACCGCCTACAAACCTTATGGCTTGTCCTTTTTGGTGTTGCAATTTGTGTTGAGAAGTGTATGTACAGTCGGGCAGATTAAGGCCCCGTTCAGACTTGGTAAATGAAGAGGTCTTTGAGGCGGACATCCTCTTTGGATTCTTCCTCATATTCCGGCACATGGTGGAATGCTGATGCTCTGCATATTTTAGTCACAGATTAGACCCAGATGAATGGGCCTAGTCAGTGGGGAGTCTTGAGCCACGCACTTCTCAGTGGAATCCGTGGTAAGATCATACAGGACACTTATTTTTTTCAGACTCCTGCTGTGATCTCTTCCTTCCATTGAAAACAATCTGGAGGCAGAATCTGGGTGGAATCTTCTGTTTGTATATTATATAGAACCGCCTCTGTAAAAGGTTTCACTTTTCTGTAGCTATAATGGAATAGAAAATTTTCTCCTGATGATGTGAACAGAGACTTAGTTTTTTGAGGTACATTTGTATTTTGGCCCAGCTCTACGTGTTGCATGGTTATGTACGCTAATGAAGTTTAATTACATTATTAATCAGTCATACATCAGTATATAAAGCATAAACTTTTCATTAATTTAATTTATTTCTCATTTTTATTCCCCTAGAAAATACTACATGAAGTGGAGAAACAGCTGCAAAAAGAAAAAGCTAAAACTGCAAAGAAAGGGAAAATTGAGGGCTCAGATGAAGAACCTAAAGATGCTTCAGCGGAGGTTAAAGGTATTGTCAGTACGTCTTCTGCCTGTAATGTCATAGTGGGTCAGTCACTAACTGAATAAGTTAGTGTTGGTGCATTTCACTGTGTTGCCTACACATAGGTGAGGTTAGGAAGCAGGAAATGATTTTTGGTGGTCATTCCCTAAGCTTAAGGATAGGTCATTTAGTGTTAAAGGGGTTTTCCCATGAAAGTCACATATGATATATCTATGTTACCCTCCCACCCCCAGCCTCCATGCCCTGGCTCTTGCTAACCATGAGAAAACCACTCTATTGAAGATTTGCGGGTTGTGGTTTTAATGGGACATTTTAAGACACAGGAGAAAAGAAAAGAATGGGAGTACAAATTTATGCAAAAATTTAAAACTCTGCAATTTGGACTTAATATTCATGCCAGCTTCATGTCACACTATGTATGACCTGTGAGGGTCACAAATCACCTCCTGATAGCAAACAGATAACAGATCCCTCTGTCACGCACCACAACTTTCCAGATTGTTTTTTGACCGGTTGTAAATAACTTCTCTACTTAGATTGCATTTTGTTTTGGTTTTTTTAAGGACTCTAAAATCCTTTGAAGACCATGTGTATAAAAATCTGTTAATTTTCAGTTCTTGTATCACACCATGTCTGATGAAGGGAGCGAGTACTCCTGAAAGCTTACTTATAAATATACTCAGTTAGCCTCTAAAAGGTATCGCCTGATTTCTTCACTATTCCATGACTTAGCTGAGAATACTGTCCTTTAACCCCTTAAGGACACATTTCAAGAGCCATAACTTTTTCATTTTTCAGTTCACAGACTCACATGATGGCTTATTGTTTGCGAAACAAATTGTACTTTAATGGCACCATTCAATATGCTGTACAATGTACTGGGAAGCTGAAAAAAATTCAGAATGAGGTGCAATTTGAGAAAAAATGCATTTGCTCCAATTTCATATGGGTTTAATTTTTACGGCGTTCACTGTGTGGTAAAAATGACATGTTACCTGTATTCTGCGGGCCAGTACAAACACGACTATACCAAATTTATATAGTATTTGTAATGTTTTGATGCCTTTTAAAAAATGAAAAACTTTGCAAAATTGAAAAAAAAGTTGTGTCTCCATATTGTGACACCTGTAACTTTTACATATTTACATATATGGAGCTGGGTATGGCGTCTTTTTATGTGGGACTAGATGATGTTTTTACTGATACCATTTGGGAAAAGATCTGATGGTTTGATCACTTTTTATACAATTTTTTTTTATAAGAGGCAAAAGTGTTGAAAAAAAAAACGCTATTTGGCTATTTTGATTTTTTTTTTGCCGCTACGCCGTTCACCGTATGGGATAAATATTTTAATACTTTAATAGTTCGGGCATTTTGGAGCGGAGGGATACCTAAAGTGTTTATGTTTACTTTTGTTTTATGTTTACTTTTAGGATCAGACCCCCTAGGGACCTTGAAACCTAAGGGGTCTGATCGCTCATACTATTCAGTGTGATACTACTGTATCGCAGTGAATAGTAAAATACCTTCACTTTTATTAGACGCTGCCTCCGGCAGCGTGCAATAGATGTAATGTAATGACAGGCCTGGGAGCCTTCAATAGGCTCCCAGCTGTCATGGCAACCGATACCTGCCCTCCAATGACGTTCAGGAGGGTGGCAATCGGTGAAAAATGGCGTCCCCGGTGGCGCCTGCACAGTTTAGACGCCGCGGTTCTCTTTGACCGCGGCGTCTAAAGGGTTAACAGCCACGATAAGTGCAGGCACCGATCATGTACATGTAAGTGAAATAGGGTTAAGGGGATAATGTCGTGCTTACAAAAACAGCATTGCCCTCAGAGCTGCACTGTTTCTGTAACTCCCATAGAAGTGAATGGTGTAGAACAGTGAGTTACGTTACTTCTGTGGCAGTTACTGAAATGGACTAGCTCAGCTGCTTTGTTTCCATAAACCCTGATCATTTCTGACAGCCTTCTCGGCAAGGTTGCGGTCAGATATGAGTCGGCACGGAAGCCGGTGGGCTGCATTCTAGAGATAAGGAGGGTCCAATGTACAACCTACAGTAGTGTTCAAAGTAATAGTGTGTTCAAAAACCTGAGTTAAGCACAAACTCTTTAATAATTTTTATTTCCATGCATTGGGAACATTGCACACTGTTTTCTAAATCAAAACATGAAGAGAAATGTATATAATTTTTAACTGCTTTACAGAAAATATCAAAAAATGAATATTGGACTATTCCAAAAAATAGCAGTGTCTGCATTTGTCTTTACAAACTCAAAATGTCCTTTTTTATTTTACATATAAAATATTATAATATTATAGCGTTAGCATTCCTGTGAATCACTAACCTAATATTTAGTTGTATAACCACAGTTTTTTTTAGAATTGCTTCACATTCAACCAATTTCTGCCACTTGTCAACTAGTATTCCAGCCCAGGATGCTTTGACTGCATCCCACAATTTATTTGCATTTGTTGGTTTTTGCCTCAAACGGCATTTTTGATGTCACCCGACAAGTGTTCTATTGGACTAAGGTCTGGGGATTGGGCTGGCCACTCCATAACCTCAATTTTGTTGGACTGGAACCAAGGTTTTGCTCATTTACTGGTGTGTTTAGGGTGGTTGTCTTGTTGAAACGCCCATTTCAAGGACATTTCCTCTTCAGGCAACATGACCTCTTCAAGTATTTTGATATATGAAAACTGGTCCATGATCCCTGGTATGCGGTAAATAGGCCCGGCACCATAACAAGAGAAACATGCCCATATCGTGCTACTTGCACCACCATGCTTCACTGTCTTCAAAGTGTATTGTGGCTTGAATTCAGAGTTGAGGGTCGTTTGACGAACTGTCTGCGGCCCTTGAACCCAAAAAGAACAATTTTTACTTTCGTCAGTCCGCAAAATTCTTCACCATTTCTCTTTAGGCCAGTTGATGTGTTCTTTGGCACATTGTATCCGCTTCAGTACAGGTCTGCTTTTTAATAGTGGGACTTTGCAGAGACTTCTTGCTAATAGATTAGCTTCACCCAGGTGTCTTCTCACTGTCAGAGTACGCACAGGTAACTTGAGACTGTCTTTGATCATCCCAGAGTTGATCATTGGCTGAGCCTTTGCCATTCTGGCTAGTCTTTGATCCATTCCAATGGTCGTCTTCTGTTTTCTCCCACATCTCTCTGGTTTTGCTTTCCATTTTAAAGCATTGGAGATCATTTAAGCTGAACAGCTTATCATTGTCTGCACTTCTTTATAAGTTTTACTCTCTCCAATCCACTTTCTAAACATAGTACACTGTTCTCTTGAACAATGTCTGGAACGACCCATATTTCTCAGACTTTCAAGGAGAAATGCATGTACAACACGTGCTGGCTTCACCCTTAAATAAAGGCCGGCTGATTCACACCTGTGTCTTCCCGAAATGATTGACCTCCGCACTGCAATTATTCTGAACACGCCCCTTTCAATTAATTATTCAAATACACAGACTCAGAAACCTGCATATCATGAATGCTGAGTCTGGGGATTTTCTAAGAATCTACTGCAGCAACTGGTAAATAGTTTGACATGTGCTAATATAGTTTATACCAAAACCAGTGATTACTCTGGTTAGTCATATTGGACTGCTATTATTATGTTTATGTAGGATATTCTCATTACTGTAAATACCTGTAGCTGTATTGGGACATATGGGTAGACATCTCAGACTAGGTTCACATTAGTGCTCGGTCTCCATTCGGGGGTTCAGTCCCCCATTCTGCTTGAAAAATGTGGAGGGAAGTCCTGCAAGTAGAACTTTTCTCTCTACGTTTTTTTGGGTGGAAACCCGACAGACTCCCATTTATAGTTTAATAGGTCCACAGGTAAGCGAATTGAATTTGTTTTTCGGGTTCCCAAGCGGACCCAAAGAATGGAAACCCAAACTTTAGTTTGAACCTAGCGTCAGAGAAGATTTCCTCTATGGATTATTTGTTTCCTGATGTGTCTTATTTTGGGTTGACTATAATAATGGAGAATGAATTGTTTTCTCTATGGCAGCTCAGGGAACGCTCTCGTGTCCTGCACATGTAATCGCCACTTGTGGAGTAAGATTAATGTCGTCTTCATAAGCTTCATCTGTCACGTGAGGCTTTAATGACATCTGTGTAACTAGTGACAGCCCAGTGACTGTGACCTCTGTAAGTCTTATAGTACAGCTTAGCTTCAGTGATAACATTTTGGTCAGAGGGCCTTTCAGATAACCATCGGGAGGCTACTATGGGTCTAACACCGACATAATAATAATGTATAAATGAGGCATAGAGTTACTTACGTCAGCTGCAGATTTTCGTCAGTCTCTGTTTTATACGTGTGATCATGAAATTTCGGTGGTAGTTGTATACATGCTAGGATTGTGGTGACAATGAATAAATTCACTAAAGCTTGCTATACACATTCAATGAAACTTGGCCAAACCTGCTGATTTCGGCCAGATTGGAGAATGATCTATTGTGCGTATGTAATGCTGATTGTATGTGTGTATATGTAATATATATAATATGGTAGTCAGTATGGTTTGGCCTCCTTCATAAATGGCTGACAGCCATAGTCAGATATATTTACCATGAAAGTATATATATTTATTTATTTACCATGATATATATACCCAACTATACATATAATATAGAATAATAATTGTATATTAAATTATCATTTTCATTTTGAAGTCACTGTAAATCTTTTATTTTTTTTTCCCAAAACTGGCCCGAGACTGACTCCACAGCCCTGGAAATAACTATAGGCAGATGGTTATTGTATGTGTATGGTTGGCTTTATACACTACATGGTTGCATATTTTGATTAAAAGACGTAAGTCCATATGGTTTGACCTTGTATAGTGTAGTATTGATTCAGAGGAGGGAAAAGTAACCCAAATGTGCTCCCATTGTCTTCATATGGACTCCCTCCTAGATTACTATTGCAAGAAATCAAATTAATTTACCTTGTAATATTTTTATCATTCGACAGTGGCATCTAGACTCTTATTGAAAGGGCTACCCAACTATAGGTTACAGTATGATTGCTGAGGGTGTGATGGTTGGAAACCCCACCAGTCACTGCGGCAGGGCCCATGAGACCTCCTTACCACTACACAAACCCCCAGCGAGCATGAGATTGAATGGAGGGGACATGTGCCTTGTCGCTCCATACAAGCGTCTGACCAGGTGGTTTAGTATAGGGTTGTAGGATGTGATGTGAATCCTGGACAAACCCTTTAATGAATCATTGAAGCGTTCTCCTGTTTGTGGTGTACGTACTTGTATGTCTATACTGGAGTGCAGTATGGAATCTGTACTGATTATTTCTGGTCACAGTCATGAGAGGATAGCAAGTCTGCACTCGTCCTGTGTGCGCTGAACGGGGCAGGATAGACCTCTCCTATTACAGGGATTTTTTTTTTTTTTTAAATGTTATATTTATGCTTTTCAATAAGGATAACCGAATGCAATCCGTTTCACATTTAGATAGAAAAACAGGGCAATCATGACCTATATAGGGCAAATGAACAAAATTCAAAGAAAAGGGGGAGTACAATGTATTTTATTTAGCTTACTTGTATAGCACCATCATATTCCGCAGCGCTTTACAGACATTGTCAATCACTGTTCCATATAGGGCTCACAATCTACATTCCCTATCAGTATGTCTTTGGAGGGTACACATAAACCGGGACCATACACTGCAGCATCAAAGAAGGGACTAAACAACTAAGAACCACACATTGGCGCACCATTCATGCCCCCCCGCACCCAGCTCAGGGATACGTCCAATCCAATTGCTGTCTTGGACATCTCCAGCCAATGTGACCATATTTTATTAAACTTGTGAGGGTATCTCTTACTCGGGTATAGCACCTGATGAAGTGGAACATATATTACAGGGATTTTTAACCTTTATTTTGTATTTCTCTTGATATTGATGGATATGTATGTTTGGGCTTGGCTACCATTTGTTTCTCCACATGCACATATGTGTTTTATCACCCGTACTAACTATGTATCTATGTAACTATGTAAGTCTCTCAATTGCTCCTGTTCACATTGGGGTGCGTGATGACAGTAAACTGCTTCTCTCTGACCTTAGAACATAGGTTAATGTTTATAGTAAACCCGTTTATGTCTGCGTGTGCTTAGCTGATCACCACAAAGGCATGTTTATGGCGATATAATAGTTATAGCACATGAGTCACATCTATAAAATCAACTTGAAAGGCCCGGTGACCCAGAGGCCCGTGGAGTGTGGAACTTCACCATCATAGATGTCAGGTGGCATCCACATCAAAATTTGCTCTACATTCATTTCAATGAGGTTTGCAGGGTGGAATCTGCCTAAAGATGGGTCATGATGCTTCCCCTCTCTGCCTGACTCCCATTGAAATGAATGGGATAGTTGGGAGGCAGATTCCGCCTCAAAAATCCACCTGCAAAACAAACTGTGTGAACTTTTATACTACTTTAATAGGTATATACCTAGACCTACATCCTTTGTTTGATGGGGTTATCCCACTATAAACACTTCCACCTATTTATCACCTATCCATATGATAAGTGATAAATGTCTATCATTGGGCGCACTAGACTTGCTACCAGTCACTAGAACAAGGTTACCGAACCTTCCTGCCACCCCTCTTTCCTCTTCACTGCCGCAGCAGTGGTCCCACATATACGGTGCTGCTCTATTCAATGTCAATGGGGCTGACAAAAAAAAAAAAAAAAGTAAAGTACAGTTTTCTATCATTTACATTGACCACCAGATGGAATTGTAGGGCACTGTGTTCCCAATGAGTCATGCAATATCCTCCTCACTGGGAGAATGGAGATGAACAAGGGCTCTGGACCCCCATTCCAGTGATCTGTGAAGGTCCTAGTAGCTGGGCCGCTACAATAAAGATATTTATCGCCTATCCTGTGGATAGGGTAGAAATGTCTTACCCTAAATGTCTTAGTCAATGATAAGAACATGCATTCATTATGCGGTGTTGGAGCGAACACCAGGTAACAGATGTGCACACGGTTTTCACTTGAAAAATCTTGAACGTGTCTTTCCCATAAAAAGTATTAGGTTAACAATGTTTATCGTGGACTAACACTTCTTAGGGTAAGCCAGAACCATGTTTCCATCATAAAAGTTGAGAACCTATAAAGGACAGAGTACTTCTCCTCTTCTCTCGCTTCAAACACTGCATTATAGAAACTGAATATCTGTCCTTACTGTAAAGGGGATCTCTGGGAGCACAATATTGATGGCCTATCGTTGGGATAGAGTTAGACCATTCATTTTAGATCAGAAGGGGTTCAATGCCACCTTCCCTGGCAGTCTGCTTACTGTAGGGATGATGGCACGTAGCGCCATACATTCGGTTGTGGCTGTGCCTGGTACTGCATGTAGCTCAATGCCATTCAAGTTCACCTGCAAATGCATACACCATAACAACCTGGATCTAGGCCAAGTATAATTACTTACTTACTCTATCCATACACTACTGCTATATAATTTGCGAGAATTCTGCCAAGATAGCATCAGTCCATCTCTGTGCAATAGGTACAGTTTATAGTCTTCAGTAATGATCTGTATGCTCTTTGACCTCTGCATATTGTTCTGTGTAGTTGATATGTATTATATATTTCCATTGTAAGCCAAGTGACTGACCACCAGAGCTTACCATAAAGTAATAGGCAGCTAAGTGACGCCGGCGGTTGCTTGCACAGAGTTTAGATGCAGTTAGCAGTTTTATTTTTACCATGTAAAGCAGTGCAGATGAATTTAACCCTTAGCATAGTTTGGGCCCTATAGGACACAGGATAAACCAGCCAGGGATGGCGTTAGCTGCCTTGGTATCCCTGATATCTTCAGTAAACTAGGGCCATACATTTCACAGGATTCTATGTTTTTCCCCAGTGTTTGCACGGACTTCCTCCTATACTCCATAAATATACTTCTAGATCAGTCAAGATCCTGTAAAACTGTCCCAAGAGACACTGACTGGTGTGAATGAATATATTCAGTATAAAGAAGTATATAATCATTGTAAATTAACCCCTTAAGCACAGTCTGTTTATGGAGAGACACCTTTCTTTTACCATAATAACAATAAACTGGTTGGCTTTAACTGGACATAGTTAAAACAAGGCAACAGGATACAAAAATCTCTTTATACATCCATAGACCATACAATTTAGTCAGTAGATCGTCAGATCGTCTTATCTGGTTGATTATGATGGATCACAGAATTGGCTCGTTGAAGGACCTGTTTAACATACTGTCTGTGCTTCCTTGTGACCACATGATTGGGATTTCCATTTGGTGGGTGCCACTTCTCTGCTCAGATATAGAGGGGACCATCTTACATAATACTTCCTGAACTGGGGTCAGCAGTTGACATGTCAACAAGACAAGCTTAGTAAAGGTGACCACGTTTATCTCCACAAGAGCTTGTAGATTCAGGGAGACCACCATCCAGTGGGTGCTACTTAGTGGGACAGATCCAGAGACGGTGTCTTTGACAATCTGTCTGTTTTTAAAGGGGTTGTCTAGGGAGTCTTATTTTTGCCAGGGTTTCTTGTGTTGCGGGACCTGGAGGTTACCAGCTGGTAACCTGCACCTTAGGTACAGCATCAAAAGAAACCCAGAGGAAGTAAGTAAAATTAGACTTAACCCTTGTACATCCCTCCCCTCCTTCATACATGGACACTGTAATGCTTAATTTTTCCTATGGTGGCACTGCAGGGGAAATTAACACTTACTGCCAGGTATTGCTGCAAATTACAGATGATCCCTCGGGGTCACTTTGATCTGCTTACTGTCCAAAGTGGAGAACCCCTTTTAATGCCTATTTAGAACACTTTTAGAACTACAACGTCCCGCAAACCCTCACTAATACTATAAAATCTGAGCTCTGTCCGATCAGTGATTTATCTCAAGGGGTTAATACAGTAGGAAATTAAAAGTACATTGCTGGGGTACTCTACTGCCCCTGACTGGTCATGCTGGGACTTGTGCTGCGTATTTTCCAGGGATTCACAGCTTCCTTATGCTACACAGCATTAAGTAGGTTGCAGATTACATTCACGTTAGTATTCGTATGGAATAGGCAGTCTCAGGATCTGCCCCTGACTGCTTCAGCATACAAATGGTCAGCGTGAAGAATGACTATTGTATTTGGTATGTTAATCGCCATACGAGCAGGGGACTGTCAGCCGTCACACAGGGTATACAGCTCCCATGCTTGTGTTTATTGCACTCGTGTACAGGGTTCCACTTCACCAGTTAGATTATTTTTCCTTGCGTGTGTATTTTATGTGTCAGGCCAGCTGTATGGCTCTGCTAACCTCTAGGGTGACTATATCACACCCCTCCTGTAGGCTGTACAGTAGTTTGCTCTGGTGATGTCGATACTAAGCCTGTAACTTCCTTGTAGAAGCCGGTGTGACAGTGGGAGGAGGAGAGACTGCAGCCGAGCTGACTGAAATGGGGAATGCTCAAAAAAAGTTTTCTCCTAAGAAAGGAAATGAAAAGGAGGAGATCAACCCGGCTCCCTGGCACGACAAAGCAGGCACCGAGAATGGAGTAAAGAAGGACAGCAGTAATGGGAAACCCGAAAACCACGTCAAGCAGCAGGGAAATCCCATACAGCCCAGTAGTACTCGAACCGGCAGCCAGGAAGCCAAGCTGTCATCACAGTCCCTTCCTCTTGCTACACAACTGAAAAATGAAGGCAACCAGCTATTTAAGAACGGCCAATTCGGAGAGGCTTTAACCAAGTACACGAAAGCAATCGAGCACCTCAGTAACACAGGTCAGTTCTATCTGATGGCCGCTGGTTCATGTCATCAGAATAGAAATCTTTATTTATCGTGAAAGCCTCCTGTTCTCCTGTAAGGGCTCCCGAGTCCTGCAGCTTCTATCTGCCATGTGATTTACCATCTTGCTGGTGGCTTCTCAGGCTTGCGCTACCTGCGCTGTGCTACTGCAGTGGCAGCAGTTTGTGCTGCAGTGCTGCCTCTCTTCTTGCCTGCTAACTAAAAAAAAATTTTTTCTACAACTCTCCAGGTTCAGAGGACGCAGAACAATTAGGGATTTTATATTCTAACAGAGCAGCGTGCCTCCTCAAGGATGGGAACTGCGCTGAGTGCATCGAGGACTGCAACAAGTAAGTTTTATAGATCACGCCAATGTCATACCACACTGACACCAAGGGTTAATTGTGTGTGTTGCGAAGAAGCAGCCTAGGACTGGACGTGTAATTAGCTCAAGGTTTTCACATGTTACCAAGTCACTGGGATCAAAGGTCAGGGTGCAAGTGAGCAAGAATTCCCAATGTCACTGGGTGACTATATAACTGCCTGTACATTGGACGCTCTGTAGCAGTGTCCGCGTGTGCTGCCCTCCTGTACAATAGTTTATATTGATGTCTGAGTCACATGAAAAGGGTATGGCCGTGACTGAGCTGTCAGCATTCCTAGAATCTTGCTCAAGAAATACCCAGGATGCATCAGGGCATACTATAAAGAAATGGATAGTGAGAAGGTGCATCCTTTGGTATACCCAGGTCAGAATGGGCTGGAGTTTGCTGTAAGGGTTAATGACTGTAGTCCATATGTGTCGTACACATGCAATGGTATGTGTTCACATTCCACTTGCGTGAAGATGGCTTTACTGGGAGGATTTCCTATAACTGCTGAAATGCAGGTCAGTCTGGTTTGTGGTTCTTAAGATTATAATGTAGATACAGGTAAGAAGTACAGATCTCTAGTCGTCTTTCTCCTCATCACCCCTACATGTGTGTTATATCCATTGTACTAGCTTACTCCCATCATGTACCAGATATGTCATACAATCTGTAATCCTAGTACGGTCAGTCGGGATATACAGTTCCATTATTGTCAGTATCCCATCCCTGTTTACATACAACAATGTGTTGTCGACATTGATCATCATGCTGCAAAAAAATGAAAGCAATGACAGAAGAGCTTTTGTTAATGTTTTGGCTGTGTGGGAGGAATCTGTGGACACGCGCGGGGCCACACTGTCTGACTGTGTCCTTAGCTGCCCAATTATATGAAACAACCTAGGAATGATAGTTCCTGATAATGTCACAAGTTACTAGCCTTGGAATTAAAGCAATGTTATGGAAACCATAAAATGTGGTTAAAAAACAGAGTCACTTAAGGCCCCTTTTAGGATACCCTTGTATGGTGCAGCCTGGTGGCGTCCGGCAGGTGTGACTTGCTTGGCAGCACCTGCTCTTTATATCTGATGACATGGTAACCGTGCAGGTGCAGCCTGGCAATTATTGGCCACATACATTTCCTGCTAGTTGTTGTACTTGCAATAGGCGCACGGCAGGCTACACCATTTAAGGCTTGTGACTTGTCACCTGAACAACAATTCAATTACAATATTGTGCATCGCAGCTAATATTGAATGTGGTTGTGTTGTGATCTGCCAGCTATTGCAACCATGACCCCACAGAAATCCGGACTTACGGGTCTTCAGATGGGTCTGAGACCCTTCCCCTGAACCCCCATTCCCCCCCCCCCCCATGGAAAGTTGTAAACTTTGGGTCAAGTTGCAACCGCTACAGGGGAATTTAGTATTAAAGCAGACTTTTCACCACCTCCAACAAGTCCAGTTATTTACATTTAATAGTTGCTGCTCCACTGATTCCAGCACAGTTGGAATTTTTTCTCTAGCCCCCACTATTCCTGAGCAATCGGTGCTGTTGGTTTTGGTATCTGATATACTATTTAGTCTCTCTACTGTCAGGAGGGCGGAGTCAGGCAGGAGCAGACAAGGGGTGTGATTCTGCGCTCTGACACTAGCTGCCTCTGATATGGGCACTGAATCACGCACCTCCCCCCCCTGATACCGCCCTTCTGACACAGAGCTTAAATAACACATCAGACACCAAAACTTACTGCACTTGTTGCTCAGGAATGTTGGTGGCTAGAGAGAAAATTCCAACTGTGCTGCAGTTAATGGAGCGGAGACTATTAAAGGTATGAAAACTGCTCGAGTTGGTGAAAGGTCCTCTTTAAATGGTTGCCATTAAAATGTTGGCTGTCAGTGTACTATATGAACAGGCTGTGCCCGCCAGACTGGGTGCACCTCATACTTAGCAGCATCTGCTTTGATTCAGAGGTGGGCTGGGAATCCATATAAGACCTAAGAAAGGGGGTTTTCTTAGTGACTTGACCAATTCAATTTTTGAGTATTGTAAAGGTAGAGTTTTCCAATATACTTTCTGCTTCAATCTCTCACCAGGTTTATAGATATGTTTCCTGTGAATTTGTGGGAACCTTCAGTTCTATATCCAAAGGCTGAGAATCTTACAGCTGTATCCAGTCTAGACAAGTGAGCTAAATACATCAGTCATACAAGCCTCTCTCCGGTCCTGATGGATTGTGCGTACACTGATATCAGCAGATATTTTAGCTTAGGCTGGATTCACATCTGCGCTTGCATTACATGAAAAATGCAGAGAAAAATGCTGCAAGCAGGACTTTTTTCTACGCATTTTTCCACCCTTTTGGGCGGAAACCCACACGGACCCCATTATAGTCTATATGGGGTCCGCTGGTTTCCTAAGGTAACTGCTTTTTTATGCAGATTAGGTTTCCGTTCGGGGTGGTCCCCAAGTGGATCCCCCAAACGGAAACCCAAACGCAGATGTGAACCTAGCCTAACAGAGGATTGCAGGGACTGTATACAATTGTAGCAAATTCTCAGTACTGAGTACTGACTTTTCCTCCTCTGGTAGTAAATGTTTCCATTCACCAACAACAAGTAGATCTTACAGAAGGCGGAGGATCTGATATAAAAAGGACGTCACAAAGTTGAGTTTTTTTTGTTTTTGTGTGTGTGTTTTGTTTTTTTTTGTTTTTTTTTAAATTAGGATTAGGCTTTCTTTACATAAAAGTAGACAATAGCTGTAAGGAAATATCCTATTTTTTATCTGCCAGGTGCACAGTTACATATCTTTGTGGCGGTGACAGCTTTGTGTAGATCCCACAATCACCTGGAGTTGGAAAATTGTTGTCAGGGACAGCTCAGAATAGGAAGTCTTACCCTCTGCGGGATTCATTGCATGACAGGAAATGCTTTTTTTGCAGCAGCAGTCACCTGGGACCTGCCGTGAACATCTCTATGATGTCTAATCCATCTTTTTCCAGAGCAAGGTGTGATAGATACAACGCTGATGTGAAAAATAAAACCTATAATTTTAATATGGTAAAATAAGATCCTACAGTTGATGTGAGCATAGAAGACCTCACTAGTAACAACCATTTATCCTTTATAACAACCGTCAGCAACATTCAACACTCCGGCTGTTGTGAAACTACAACTCCCAGCATTGATACTTGCTCTGCTGTTTTTGGACTCCCATAGAAGTGACTGGAACATGCTGAGAGTTGGAGTTTCACAACAGCTGCAGTGCTGAAGGTTGCTGCTCTGCTTTAGAAGGTGCACTTGAAATCTGACAACACTTCTCTTTACGCATAGTAAACCTAGGGTGAAGTATTCAGGTTGTAGGTCTTTTATTAGAGAAGCTGTAGACTGAAGTGTAGAATCTAAGGCATCTCCTGGACTTCACCCTTAACCTCTGTAAGGAGACATAGATTTTGTGGCAGGAAGATCGCCAGATAATGGTTTGCAGAATAGTCTTCGATTGTCAGGATTAGTGCCGGTGGAGCTGTAGTGTAGTCGGGAACAGAGTCTAGGGTCTTCACCAACAGCTTACAGCAGGGTTGTAACAATCATAATCACAGGGGGGCAACCAGGCTCGGAGGGGTTAGGGGGGTCCACAGCCAGCTGGAGATGACCTGGGCCTGCAGCATCATGACAGCCCTTGTTTCAAAGGGATGGGGTAGGGCCCCAGTTTGCACCAGGGCATTGTTCTATTCATGTCTGATCCATTAAAATGTTCCCTGTTGACCATGGAAAAGAGAAGCATTACTACTTGTCATGTACATCATAGACATATGATGGTTATTTGTCATGCAATTGACTCAAAAGCTAGACATGACCCATAGTGCGAGAAAGGGCATGTCATTACATGGAAGCATTTTCCCAAATTCCTCTGTGCCCTTGTGATCACCCGCTGGTGACCCCTTTTGTCTTGTACCTTCTCAGGGCTGTGAAGGGCCTGCAGCTGACACTAAGGGGACAAAGCAGCTTACTGAAAAGGGATTTCTCATTGTGTCTTATACACTTGGATGCCGTGAGCTCCCCCTAGTGACAGTGACAGGCCATCAGAAATGTATCATTTTCCAAGGATTCCAGGATTCAGCTTCTCAGGGTATGTTCACAAGGCAGGAATTTTCTCCTAGCTGAAAAATTCAGCTTCAGGAATTTGAAGTGAGGTTGTGCACATATTTTCAGTTCCTATTCATGCTCAGTTTCACATCTTTCAATGTGCATGTGACTGGAGTATGGGACGACTACGGTAATAACAGTCTAGCAGATCACTGGGATGTTGCATCAGCACCAGGCGGTGACCTGTGTACTAACTGGGGTGACTATAGTTGTGAACCATGTGCTTGGATGGGGGATGACTGCTATACGATATATGAGTGAGAACGGAGTACTATATAATTTTGGAGCATAACATGCGTCATTCTTAATACTCTTAGAAATAACACAGCATGAAAACATGCAAAGATTTATAAGTTCACATTCTACGCGGTTTCTATAACTCCAGTTCACTTCTATGCTCATGACAAAGATATTGTTTTGCGTCTATACAAATCACTGGTCAGGCCACATGTAGAGTACTGGCACAAGTTTGGGCAACAGCCTATAGGAAGGATATAGCTGAACTGGAGAAGGTGCGGAGGAGGGCATCCAAGGGATGGCGGAATAGAGTAAAAGGACAGGCTATCCAACTTGGAATTGTTCAATATGCAATTTGGTCACCGCTAATCCGTCTTTTCTCCAACTTTCAGATATATGAAAGTCCAGAGATCTTTTCAATAATTTTTTTCATGCTGAGGCCTGTAACAAGGGGACATCCTCTATGTCAAGAGGAAAATTAGATTTTACAATAGTCATAGGTATGGTTTTTTTTACAGTAAAAGCCGTGAGACTATGGAACTTACTGCCACATGATGTGGTGATAATTTATACAAGGTTAAGAGGGGCCTGGATGCCTTTCTTGAAAGTGAGAATATCATAGGTCATGGCCCATAGAAATTTTTGGGCTAAAATGTTGATCCAGGGACTTGGGGTCCAATTGACATATTTGGAGTTGGAAAGGAATTTTTTCCTCTGGGGCAATTGGGATCAGTCTAGTGGGGTTTTTTGCATTCCCCTGGATCAGCCTGGTAGGTTTATAGATTGGACTTGATGGACTTGTCTTTATCCAACCTTATCTACAGTGTTACTGAAACAGTGTAGCTGAGAGAGCCGCGCTGCTTTTTGTAAGTCTGACCATCAAGGACAGCGAGGTCATGATGAGGCTTGGGGGGGGGGGTTTATTTTAGAGATAGAGGTGGGACACGGATCTCTGACATTTATGACATATCCTGTGTATATGTCATAAATTTCTTGTCTTAAGGCTAAGACTCATGTAGTGGAACGCAGCTAAAAAAAAAAAAGCTGTGAAAATATATTTTTTTTCCTTGCAATGTTTTTCATTGATTTTTGCGGTATTTTTCTCTGCACGTTCTTCCCCTATTAAACAAATATATAGGAAAAACGCAGCTGTTGTGTAGCTTTTTTTTTTTTTTTTTTTTTTCTGCAATGTGTGGATGAGATTAATGAAATCTCACTCACTTTGCTGGTACTTGTACGGTACGTTGCTGGTAAAACTCAACGTATTTTCCCACAACATAGGGCTTTGGCCTTGAGAGGACTTTTCACCCCCAGCATCATCTCCAACTCTTTGCATTTATTAGCAGGTCCTGCTCCGTGGATTAACAGAACTGATGCCTCACTGTTCCTGACAGTTTCATCACCCAGTATGCTAATTCTGCTTTTTACTGTCAGGTGGGTGGTCTTGGGTTGGAGCAGAGAGACGGGGTCCGCCCACCTGACTATAGATGGCATAATCGTGGTGAAACTAACTGCACTGGTTGCTCAGGATCGGTGGGGGCTAGATACGACATTACAAGTTCAAGGATGCAGAGGGATGAAGTTGATGGAGTTGGTGAAAGGTCTTCTTTAAAAACTGCAAGCAATGGTACTAGCACAGCCCCTGTGTCATGGACATTGCTATACTATAATGCAACTGTGGCTTGTGAGACTTCCTGCGACATACTAGTAAGACTTAGGGTGCAGTTAAGCTCTGCTGTTTTGGAAATTGTGGTTCATGATACAGACTTCACGGTGAACTACGTGGCCCCCAATATATTTATTTTATAAACAATATTTCCATGCTATTACCTATTTGGGTCTCTATTGGTTTTCTGTATGCTCGCTGTTTACCCTACAGAACCACCTATAGGCTTATGTTCTTCTGTGTTATATTCAGAGGTCAGGTCTTCTGTTTTTTTGAGTTGTTCATGTTGTTGTTTTATATGTTTCTTTTGATATTTGCATTTACATGAAGAATGTGTATGTCAGCCCTGTGATCTGACTCTGCACCTGCCTTCAGGACTTGTCACATCTCCTAACATGTCTGTCTTGGTAAAAAGCACACAACCCGCAAATGATCATGTACTGTTTGTGGTTAACTAAAAGCAGATGTGTGAATAAGGCCTAACCCCGTGTTGTGGTGGTGGTCATAAAATTCCTAGGAGGAACAAAATGACAACTGGGTGTTACCATATGGGAGCATATCCATAAACCGTCACATTGTCCAATCCGTGCTGACTGCAAGACTATGTAGGGGCACACCTCTTTGACAAAGGGAATGGTAACACCCAGGAGTAACAGGAATGGCCCAACACAGAGGTGATCTGAAATTGTCAGCATGATAGGTGTTGTGTACAAATATATAAATATATACAGTGTGTATGTACTGTATATACATTAGATATATATATATTTTTTATACAGCATGTATAATGTGATATACAGCATACAATTATATCATATGCAGTGTGATCTATACAGTGTATGATATATACTATATATTTATGTATTATACGGTTTTTCATATTTTTTTTTTTTTTTTCCTTTTTACCTGAAAAGAAAAGTAAATATATATGGTTGCTATGTGGAAGTTGTGGATAAGCAGCTGTTGACGGATCCCTTAGTCCTGTATGTGTCTCTTATGTACTGTACACACATGTGGTTGGCTCATTAACCCCTTAATACTCCCTGCAGTCTAATTAGACTTGAGAATGTTCACGTGTTAATGAACATCAGGTATTCAATGAGTCAGACTGTGCTCGGTATTCTCATAGGCCGCAATAGGAGTAAAAATATAGCCATAATAAGATCAGTCATATCTGTAATTCCTGGAATACACTGTTGGATGATCTTCGCTTAGACAACCCCTTTCCATACACTCCATTATGACATATATAGTTGTCACAGTAGGGGGTGGGGGTCCCTGCTACTATACATGGCTCCTACACTGTTGGCCCTGACCTGTCCATGTACTTCATGGCCAGCATTAACACTAGAAGTCCCAGAGAGGGGTCATTTAACATTTCTACCTTTGGAACCCAGAGACGGGTCGAATGAACTGAAGGATTTAAGCAAACAACCTATAATCACCGCTTTTGTTCTGTAATTAAGGCCATTACTGTCACACCACAGGATTTACAATAGGCTGCTGTGGGGGGCTGCGCGTGTGTGTGTGTGTGTGTGTGTGTGTGTGTGTGTGTGTGTGTGTGTGTGTGTGTGTGTGTGTGTGTGGGGCATGTCCTTCTTGTGTGACTCACTCAGTAACTGCGATTTTTTTTTTTTTTTTTTTTTTTTTTTTTTCTGCACCCATTGACTTGAATCTAAATATACAAAAATGTAAATATACAAAAGAACAACTGTTATTTGTTTCCATGCTTTTTATTTTTGTTATGAAAATAATAAAAAAAATACAAGGAATAAAACAATTCCACACATATTTACAATAGGCTGCTGTGGGGGGCTGCGTGTGTGTGTGTGTGAGTGGCATGTCCTTCTTGTGTGACTAGCATTTCAGCACTCACTCAGCAGTCTGTCTGCACTGTCGGAACATACCTGGCACTGCCTGGGTATGTCCCTGGTACATTTGCCACACGTGTATTTGTAGCAGTAAACACATGTCTCAGTTGCACAATTGTTCGTGCATCGATGGTTGACCTGACACTTCGCCCTTTTGCCAGGGCTGGGTGTGGAAGGTTGTTGCCGAAGGAGTTTCTCCTTGCGTGCCTTCTTTTCAGTCACATGAGAGCCACCTAACTCTTTTGCAAGCTCAACCAGGAAGTCCACCCGTCTCTCCTGCACCCCAGTGCATGCCTGATAAAGAACATGAGCATTCAGTGCTGCCATGTCAATCATGTTGTAGAACACGGCGACTGGCCATCTCCGTGTTCCTGCACGCACGCTGTACTCCCGCACCATTTGGTCCATTACATCCACACCGCACTTTGTGTGGTTGTATTGTGTGACCGTGTTTGGCTTCCTTTTGTTGGTATCCTCAGTCTCAACCACGCTGTGCATGCTGCTGAGAATGTAGACGGCCTTCTTTCGTTTGGGTGCATACACTGTCAGTGTGGCACCAGTGGTTGAAAACACCTGAGTGGTGAATTCAGTGCGGTCCATCTGTCTAGCAGATTGAGGAATTTCCCGGCGACTCTTGTTGACTGTGCCGAGGATAGTGGTTTTCCGGCTAAGCAGTCGTTGTGCAAGTGACAATGATGTAAAGAAATTGTTCGTGGTTACAGTTCTGCCCTTGTCCATGAATGGTTCCATCAGCCTCATCACTACAGTTTCGGACAGTCTCTCCCCGCTGGGACGACTGGGGTCCTTGCCAAGATATGGGAGGACATTACAGATGTACTTTGATTTCAAGTCGCAAGCCACCCAAAACTTGATGCCAAACTTGTCTGGTTTTGTTGCAATGTATTGCAGAAAACAGCAGCGAGTCTTTGACGGGAAAAGCTGTTCATCAATAGTGATGTGTCGACCAGGGTTGTAGGATGCGATGCAGTTGGTGACAAACGATCTCCACACATCGGAGATTGCAGCAAACTTATCGGTCTCCACTCGCTCACTGCGTGTGAACATGTCATCAAAGCGTAGGTGTTTCATGATGTCTTGGAAGCGGTTTCGGGTCATAGTTGCAATGATCCTTGGGTTTGCTAGGTTTGCTGACCAGCTGTCATGTAGTGATGGAACCTTGGTCACCCCCCCGCAAGATAATGACTGAAATAAATGCCATTAGTTCCGGGAGACCCATGAACCAATCCACCTGCTCCGTGTGACGTGCATGTTGAGTAGTCCATTCTTGAATGCTACGAAGCATGTCAAGAGTGATAAAACAGAGGAAGCTCTGAAGGCGACTCCGGACACTTC
Source organism: Leptodactylus fallax (assembly GCA_947044405.1). Classification (NCBI taxonomy): domain Eukaryota; kingdom Metazoa; phylum Chordata; class Amphibia; order Anura; family Leptodactylidae; genus Leptodactylus; species Leptodactylus fallax. The sequence goes on from CAMRHE010000057.1 coordinate 5,268,775, forward strand.
GTCTGGCCTTAGCACTTGGCTCTCCATCTGTAGGGTACGGTTCTATTGGGGTGAAATGGAGACGTTTCCCCACTTCTACTTCACGCCACACTGTGCCATCTTTTGCGGTCTCTGTCGGCTCACTCGCCAACCGAGCTCTCTTTTTTGGTAGAGGAGGAGTCTCCTCATCTGCAAGATAAATAATTTCAAATTAACATTTTGTTTTGGTTCTAAATAAAAAAGATAGTCAGGAAATAAAAATCGGTAATTTGAAAAAATCTAACCTGAAGACAGCTCAGAGTCCGAATCCAGTTGAAGGACTATGTCTTCTCCATCTGAGTCAGAAGGGTTGGTGTTGCTCAGGATCAGTTCCAATGCCTGTTGAATGGTGTGCCTTCTCTGCATTTTGTTTCTTGTGAACAAAATAGGTGAAGCAGTCCCTTCACATCCCCCACAGCACAAAAGGCTGCATGCAAATTTGCTAAGGTGTTAGCAACCTTATGCATATTCCCAGCACAACAATGCAGCTGGGGGATGGGCAGACACACTCAAGAGCATCTTACATTCTTTTGTTTACACTCTCTTACAAGACCTGAGGTGGATCAACACAATTGCCCCCTGCAGATTCCTCAGACAATGGCCACATTTACAAATGAAAGGATGCTCATTTGACCCTCTTTCAGGACTTCAAGGGGGAGCTCGAAATTTCTGGGACTTCTAGTGTTAAAGGGGTACTACACACCGTACAGACACACTTAAAGGGGTATTCCCACCAATATAAATATTTTTAAATTTATAGATAATTAAAAGTTAAATATTTTTGCAAATCTAAGTAACTAAACATTTTGTTGACTTTTAAAGATTATATCTAAATAACTTGTGGTCACAAGTTGTTGTCTTGATCGGTTGCCAGTGGATACGACCATTAATGCAGGCCTTTCTAAGGTCAGAAAATCAACTATGATTTCCTTATTGTGGCCGAAATATCTTCTGATACATGTAGTGTCCCTGCCTGATAACCCAGCTACAATAATAAAATCATGGCTGGGTTCCTGACAAGTCCCAAACCATAGAAAGTTTCTGCATTTGTGGTCGTATCCGTTGGCAACCGATCAAGACAACATTCGGTCACCAATAAGATAGTTAGAGAAAATCATTAAAACTCTGCAGAATTTTTAACTATTTATATTTGCAAAAATGTTTAACTTTTAATTATCTACAAATATAGATATGATTATGTTCATGGGAATACCGCTTTAAGGCAGTAGGAAGAGGGTGGCTAGTGGTTCTGGTTGAATATTTGTGCCAGAATAGCGTGTGTAAAATTGTTGTAGTCTTCTATGGAAGAAGATAATGTAATTTTTTTCATTGCTATTATGTACTGACATTACTGGAGCTCGAAGTCTTTTCCTGTTGCATGCTAGAGCTTTGTGTTACAAAATGTTAATAAGTTTTTCTCCCCAAAGGGCCCTGGAGCTTCAGCCGTTCTCATTAAAGCCACTCCTGCGACGTGCAGTGGCGAATGAGTCTCTCGAGAAGTATAGACAAGCCTACGTGGACTATAAGGTCGTCCTTCAAATAGACAGCGGGATGCAGCTGGCCAATGACAGTATCAACAGGTAGGTATAAATAAGTCAGTTCAGTATTTCTCCATATTGTACTCGCCTGTCAGTGGGAACGGACCGGAGTCCCATTGGTGAAATCTTTGTTTTCCATTAATCTTGTCAGCTCTTGGGATGCATCAGTATGTCTGCTCATGCATCTGTATACAGTGGTCTGTGAGGACAGCCCGCCAGTGTGATCTCTATATATTGGAGAGAATTTACCAAGACCGCTGTTCCCAACATCAGTCCAGATTCATTCCCCCCCCCCCGCTGGTGCGAGAGGTGCCAGAGTTAAGAGGCTCCGACCTCTTAATTCTGGTACGTCTTTATTTAGTTAGCTTACTTATATAGCGCCATCATATTCTGCAGCGCTTTACAGACTTAGTCAGTCACTGTCCCATATAGAGCGCATCTAAATTCCCTTTGTCTTTATTCAGTATGTCTTTGGAGTGTGGGAGGAAACTGGAGTACCCACGGTGTACACAGGGAGAACGTACAAACTCCTTGCAGATGTTTTTTGGCTCAAGTTGAACCCAGGAATCCAGCGCTGCAAGGCATCAGTGCTAATAGTCCCATGTGCCAATATCCTATACCCTTCACAGTCAAAAGGGCAGTCATCACTGGCCGGTAAGGAATGCCCCCTCTAACAGTACAAGGCTATTGAAGAGTACTGTTGGGGGTGGGGGGTGTTCCTTACCAGCCAGCGAAGACGCTGAGCTGTAACACCCACCCTTCTGATGGTGAATGGATATCGGTGATGAAACTACCGGCACTGATTTCTCCGGGGTGCATACCAGGAAAGCTGACAGTGTCTTGAATTCAGTGCACGGTCAGCTTTCTAGTGGTATATAATAGTGCTGGTACCAGCGAAAGGTCCTCTTTAAAGAAGTTGTGCAGGACTTCAAAAACATGGCTGCTTTCTTCTTTTCAGGAAGTGACCTTACATCAGTTGGTCACATGGCAATGCCACATCTCCTTCCCATTAAAATGAATGGAACTGAGCTGCAGCATGGCCAAGTGACCAATGGACGTCACTTCCTGAAAAGAAAACCGCCATGTTAAAGTTCTTTAATAATTGATACTCATCCTTAGTCTTAGAGAAGTTATGATCTATTCTGCCTTCACTTGATCAATAGTTATGGTAATTTTCTGGCAGTAAAATGTTGCAGTTTTTGGCGTTCTGTTGATTTTGTGCCACAGTTTGTGTCCTTTTATCATCTTATACCTACATGACATTTTTCTGGTGAGTGGGTGGGGCTTAGCAGGGGGCGGGGCTCATTATGGCACGGTTTATTATAATTTATGTCAGTAACTGTTGCAGAAATCCAGGCCAGATAGTTTTGAGCTTCTGGAGCAGAGAGGGGAAGAGGATGTGGCTACTTTATCAAGAGACGTGTGGCGCATCTCTACCCCACCGCACAGGGCATCCAGACTGTAAATAAACTCCAGATTTATTTGTACTTGTTTTTTCTGTTATTGTATTTTCTGTATCATTGTAGATGACTTTTTTTTTGCAAAGCATATGAAAATTTAATTTACATGAGATTTTCATATTACTCTCTGGGAAGAAATGCAGAGAGAATTCCTACTAGCTAAGAGGAGAAAAATAACCCCGGCCTCTCCCCTGCTCATATTTTCCTCTGCTGTGGTTTAATGTTTTCTGTCTGCTGCTGTGCTGCTATCCTTGTGCTTTTTTCCCTTAGCAAATACACATTAGCACATGAATCCATTGGAAACTAGTCCTACAAATCATGCCAATAAATACACCACATGAGACCACCAGTGACCTACAGAAAGAGTGATAGCACCGTTCAGGATCCTCATCCCTTGGCCAGTGTGTAGTATGGTTGCACAAAGCATCCCTATCTCTGGCGAATCTGTCCTGTCCTGCATTACACAGGCAAACCTTTTATTTAACTGGCCATTGTGTAATACCTAATTTCCCCTGTGGTGGTGCTGCAGGGAAGCTGAACACTTATGTCAGGGCTCCCCACAGATTTCAGCTGATATCTCTGTGTGCACCAATTGGGGGAGGGGGACTTCAGCGTATTTACAAGGGACCCCTATAGCAAGTATGGATTGTCCAAAGTTGGAGAACACTTTAAGGTACTTTTGGGTTGCGTCCTGTGGTGCGTGCACCGGTATTCTATAGGTCTTCTATTGCTGCTGATTTCTCTGCATATTCGTGAAAAGGATGAATAACTTGAAGTTAAGGCCATTTTGCACAGTACAGTATAATTCTCTTATATTGAATGTGTTCTTTGTTTCCGTACAGAATTACAAGAACGTTACTTGATCTCGATGGGCCTAACTGGAGAGAGAAGCTTCCCCCAATCCCATCAGTGCCTGTAGCTACCCAAATACAGCATCAGGAGAAAAACATGGCTGCCAAAAATAATACCCGTTCAGATAGCGATAAAGGTATGAAGTGGTGCTGTGCAGGGCTGGCGGTACGGTATGGTGTTGCGCCGGGCTGGCAGGTACGGTATGGTGCTGCGCCGGGCTGGTGGGTACGGTATGGTGCTGTGCCGGGCTGGTGGGTACGGTATGGTGCTGCGTCGGGCTGGCGGGTACAGTATAGTGCTGCGCCGGGCTGGCAGGTACGGTATGGTGCTGCGCCGGGCTGGTGGGTACGGTATGGTGCTGTGCCGGGCTGGCGGGTACAGTATAGTGCTGCGCCGGGCTGGCGGGTACGGTATGGTGCTGTGCTGGGCTGGCGGGTACGGTATGGTGCTGCGCAGGGCACCAATTCAACAATTTTATTATTGAATTGATGCCACAGTTCTGGCAATAAATCGAAATTTAAGATGCATAACACATTTACGCCATAGTTAGTGGTCACACTTGTAGATGGCGTTTAGTGGGGGAAGCAGGACAGATCGTGGACTGACATAATTTGCAACAATTTCAAGCTCAAAATAGTAAATCTAACAAGAATTTCATTAAAAAAACAAACCAATTCCCCCTATGTCTTCCAGTTTTTATTCTCAGCTTCGTTATTTTATGTTTTTAAACTAATTATAAAAGGAGTGTCTAGTTTACCCCCCCTTAGAGAGTTGTAGGGGCTCAGTCACACAACAGTGTTCATGGGCTGTGTGTTAGCTGTTTTATTTACAGCCAGCACATGGCCTCATAGACTTTAATGGCTCTATTCACATGACTGTTGTTTTAATGATCCGTGTGAGCGATCTGAGAAAAGAAAGAATTTGGTATTTCTTGGGCCAAGTTTGCAGATCCCTTAATAGATTAAGATCTATGAGGGTTCTGAGAAATCAGATTAACCTCGGTGTGCACTTTAGCACTACCTGAGTGCACGACAGTGTCGTATGAATGTAGCCTAATGATTAACTTCTCCAGTGGTGGCGCTGCTGCAATTCACATTCTTCCAGGGTTTCTAGTAAATTACAGCAGACTGCAGGGGGCGCTAGCAGGGAACACTTTGTGATCTGCTTATAGCCAAGGGGACCTTGTAACTAATAATTGGCAAAAATGGAGAAACCCTTTAAGTAGACCTGGAACACATACCTGCTATTAGTTCACATCCTGTAATAACAATTTCTATGGAAGACGACAATATCAGAACAATGGACGTGTCACTGCTTGTTATGCATTCCAGTTATATTAATATGTATCTAGAATCTTTCACATGATAAATGTAATCTGTTTATCCAGAGGTGAAAATCTTGTCATAAGTTCACATTATTAATATATGTAAATAGATAGGCTTTGCTGCAGTGCTCCTGACAACTCTGCTGTGTAGGGAAAAACTAGGATACGCAGCAGAACACAAGTGCTGCATTGCTTCTGTTCTCAAGATTGGCGTGTGCCCCCCCCCCCCACCAATCCTAAAGGGATGGCTAACCCCAGTAAATTTAAGATGGGATAACCCCTTTAATAAATTATTTCTTACGTGCTTTATTTACAGCCCACCACCTAAAGTTACCTACCAACATGCACACCTTGTCGTGGGTCACTACTTTGTGTTACTTTACCTCTATGGAGACTAGTTTAGTCACTATACAACCAAAGTGCAGGCGTCCTATATGGACCCTATACCATGGTTACCCCCATAATGTGTCTGGGGAACCTGGCTGAGGGTCTGCATCATTTTTTTCTTAAAGGGAAATATTCGCAAGCAATAGCTAATCTCATGGAGGAGATTTACAAAGACAGTGTGCACCAGTAAGTTTCTGCTTTCCCCCACTAACATGTCATTGTGCTTTCTATTCTAGGTAAATCTCTAGAGGAGAACTTCTTGTCCCTGAAACAGGAGGGGAACGACTATGTCAAGAAGGGTCAGTATAGAGAAGCAGAGAAGAAATATACGGAGTGTCTAGTGTTAAAACCAGAGGAATGTACCATGTACACCAACAGGTGAGGACAACTTCTAACACGTCGCCAGCATTTGATATAACCACAGCTTCTATCCCCTTAATAGTATACCAACATGAGCTCTCATGATGGTCTGAGGAGGAAGTACAACTGGAAATTCCCTCCAACCCCTCTGTTTCCTGTATCTTAACAATATCTATTTTATCTACATTGGTCCAAAGTTCTGTGCCATTTATTTTATTATATATTTTTTATAGGGGGTCAAAGTTTTTTTATTTTCTGATACAGAGCTGTATATTCCCTACTTACCCTGACACAGCGGGAATTAAACATGTGTTCCAAGACTTGTCACATAAATCCTCAGTACTAGTAAAAAACAATTGCCATCAAGATTGTCCGCCATCCTCCTGTGCAACTTCCTTTCCTACCCCCTCTCTATAGTGCCGACAGGCAGACCAGTGACCGCCAGGGGTAGTTTGTTACGTGATTTGCCATATTAAGGCAGTTATGTCTGGATCTTCTCCCTGGGGGGAACACATTTAATGGATGTCAGTGAAGGGTGCCATATATAGCTTTTTGTGGCCACTGTTACACTTTTACAGGAAACCCTGTATGGAACACCACAGTATACCATGCTATGATATACCTTTATTTGTTACATTGATTGTATACAGGACAGACAGAGGCCAGGAGGACACTTTCACAATCTGGCAATAGAGGCCTGTGGATAGTAATATTGTGTACATCAGGATATCTCCCCACATACATGCTACACCCACCACAGGGCAAAAACAATATGTGAACACAGCCTTTAAACAAATGTTCCTGACCCTCCATAGAGAAATATTTCTTATATATATAAAAATGAATTACTGATGTCTGTTTTTTTTTATGCACGCCCAAATGACTGGAACAATCTCCAATCTCCACCAAATTTGGCACACACAACCAAATCTAGCACCACTGGCTTCCACCGCAAAGGCCTGCCTCCATATCACATCACATGACTTGTATTATCCAGTAGAAGCTTACAGGTCCTTCACGCTCAATAGCCTCACAGAACAGTGAGTGAGTGCTGCAATCCTCTGATAATGCTGTATTTCAGTTATCAGCCATGATCAGAGGACAGCACTCACATGACCTGTATTAACCAACAGAATCTCACAGGTCCTTCATTCTTAACAGCCTCACTGAAATACAGCAATATCGGAGGATTGCAGCACTTACTTGCTGTTTTCTGTTATCAGCCATTATTGGCTAACGTGACCCTCATTAGCCAATAAAAGCTTGTAGGTCCTTTTATTCTTAATAGCCTCACTGACAGCATTATCAGAGGATGGCAGCACTCACTTACTATTGTTCTCTGTTATCCATTATTATCAGAGGATTGTAGCCAGAGAGGAGAGAGCGATATATTGGTCATATATTGCATCATGTGATTTGTAGTTATAATACAGGCCATGTTTGTGGCAATATTATACTAGTAGAAGATCGGCCTTCGTCTGGTGCTGTCTCCAGGACTTGCCAGTTTTTACTTTTTACCTTCTTATCTGCCAGTAGCAGTTTGCAGACTTTACTACATAATATTGCATGGGAAGGTCCGCTGGAGCAGCTGAAGGAGAGTTAAATCATCCCCCACTACATCTTATGTGTTTTCAGTCATAACTTGGGGAGGAGTGATGGCTGCCGGGTGGTCTTCCTGACTTTGGTGGAATTCTTTGCACCCACACTTATACCCAGCGTTGTCCAGATATATTCTCTAGTTATATATAAAGATTCTGACTTTTTAGATAAAATTAATTAAATCATTGGTGCACCTTCAGGATGATACACTGATAAACATGAAATACTAGAACAAGAATTGGGTATTGGAGCATGAGTAATATTCTGCAGATTATACTTATTAAAATGGGGTTTGATGTCCGGCTCACTGACTGTCTCTGCTTTAGCTGAGCCCACACTTTCTTTTGCAGAGCCCTGTGCTACTTGAAGCTGTGCCAGTATGAGGAGGCCAGGCAGGACTGCAATTGTGCCCTGCAGAGGGAGGCATCCAATATCAAAGCCTTGTACAGGCGGGCTCAGGCCTACAGAGGATTAGAGGTAAATGTGGGATATTAACTAACAAAACATTAGCACACGGCTGCTGCCCCTGAATTTCTGCCACACAAGCAACTCACTTTCTATTCTGGTTTAGTAATCGTCTGTCCTGCCCATTGACAAGGCTGCAGTCCGGGTAGTGCTAGTGACATGGACGGGTGTGGTCACTGAGACTTTCCAGACACGTAATGAAAAGCATGTTAGTCACCTAGAGGAATGTACCTTATACACCAGTGACATTTATGATCTGCTTTATAGGGGTTGTCCACATTTTACAGTCCAGTTTTGTCAGAAAAGTGTAGCAGAAAATATGCATATCACAGGTTGTCCTCCAGCGATCGGCTGTCATCTGCATTTAGGCTTCAATTTCCTTATATCGCAACTAAAGTATATAGAAAGCATTGCATGGGGTCTATTGACATCAGTGGGCTACTCGTTTAATGGACGGACACGCTGGGTCCAGAGTCTTTGTAGCCACACTCTGCTCTGACTAGTAAATCATTGCTATATAGCAGCTTTAAGATGCAAAGCTACCAAATAAATCCTCTAGTATGGCAGTAAGACATCCAAGTAATGTACCTGTTAGAGTGGGATACACCTTAGAAATCCCTTCTGCATTGTGCCTAGTCTGACCTGGTGGAAGTTGGAGCAGAAACTCTAATTTATTTGCACCAGATTTTATAAGTCTTTTATTTCTCCATTTTAGAAATACCAAGATTGTGCCAGCGATCTCAGAAAACTTCTCTCACTTGATCCAGACGTTGCAGAAGCAAAAACTCTGCTGACAGAAGTCACACCCTACTTATCAAGCAATGGAGGAGAAAAGCAAAGGAAGAAGATCCTGATAGAAGAGGTACAGAATGTTACCGTGGAGAAGTCTCCACATCACAGTGATAAAAATTAAGTTCACATAGTGGAATTTTTTTGTCAGAATCTGCGGCAAAATAATCTGCCTCCTATCCACTGATTCTGGCACAGTTGGAATTTTTTCTCTAGCCCCCACCATTCCTGAGCAATTGCTGCTGGTAGTTTCAGCAACCAGTATGCTAATTAGGCCCTCTATAGCACTCCAGGACCACCCTCCTGACAAACAGTCTGGGACTGCCCATCTGACAGTTTCACCACCCAATATGCTGGATATGCTCTCTACTACCTGCACTTATTATTCAGGTGTGGTGGGGGCTAGGGAAAAAAATTCCAACTGCACCTGAGTTAGTGGAGCAGCGACTATTGCCAGATGCAGAGAGTTGGCATTTGTGGAGGTGGTGAAAGGTCTTCTTTAAAACTTGGTTGTTGGTTACTTGTGATATCAGTCACCTCATTGGGGGAAGTGCTCTCATTGTGGAAGTCTTATCCGCAACGGAAGTGACAAGTGACGTGAAATAGTTAATAGATTGCTGACCTCAAAAGCAGGTTTGTTCCTGTAATGAATGGATTCATGCTGGAAATGACAAGTGCATAAGAGTCCTGCGATACCTGTAATTCCTGCCCAGGAGAATCTCTTGTGAGGTCAGAAATCTGTTACCCGGAGGCACCAGGCTGTCACTGACATGTACTACTGCTCTATGTAATTCACCAGGCTGTCACTGACATGTACTACCGCTCTATGTAATACACCAGGCTGTCACTGACATGTACTACTGCTCTATGTAATTCACCAGGCTGTCACTGACATGTACTACCGCTCTATATAATTCACCAGGCTGTCACTGACATGTACTACTGCTCTATGTAATTCACCAGGCTGTCACTGACTCATGCTATCGCTCTATGTAATTCACCAGGCTGTCACTGACATGTACTGCTGCTCTATGTAATTCACCAGGCTGTCACTGACATGTACTACCGCTCTATATAATTCACCAGGCTGTCACTGACATGTACTACCGCTCTATATAATTCACCAGGCTGTCACTGACATGTACTACCGCTCTATGTAATTCACCAGGCTGTCACTGACATGTACTACTGCTCTATGTAATTCACCAGGCTGTCACTGACTCATGCTATCGCTCTATGTAATTCACCAGGCTGTCACTGACATGTACTGCTGCTCTATGTAATTCACCAGGCTGTCACTGACATGTACTACCGCTCTATATAATTCACCAGGCTGTCACTGACATGTACTACCGCTCTATATAATTCACCAGGCTGTCACTGACATGTACTACCGCTCTATGTAATTCACCAGGCTGTCACTGACATGTACTGCTGCTCTATGTAATTCACCAGGCTGTCACTGACTCATGCTATCGCTCTATGTAATTCACCAGGCTGTCACTGACATGTACTGCTGCTCTATGTAATTCACCAGGCTGTCACTGGCATGTACTGCTGCTCTATGTAATTCACCAGGCTGTCACTGACTCATGCTATCGCTCTATGTAATTCACCAGGCTGTCACTGACATGTACTACTGCTCTATGTAATTCACCAGGCTGTCACTGACTCATGCTATCGCTCTATGTAATTCACCAGGCTGTCACTGACATGTACTGCTGCTCTATGTAATTCACCAGGCTGTCACTGACATGTACTGCTGCTCTATGTAATTCACCAGGCTGTCACTGACATGTACTACCGCTCTATATAATTCACCAGGCTGTCACTGACATGTACTACCGCTCTATGTAATTCACCAGGCTGTCACTGACATGTACTGCTGCTCTATGTAATTCACCAGGCTGTCACTGACATGTACTACCGCTCTATATAATTCACCAGACTGTCACTGACATGTACTACCGCTCTATATAATTCACCAGGCTGTCACTGACTCCTACTACCGCTCTATGTAATTCACCAGGCTGTCACGCCGCTGTCACCAGGCTGTCACTGACTGTACTACCGCTCTATGTAATTCACCAGGCTGTCACTGACATGTACTACCGCTCTATATAATTCACCAGGCTGTCACTGACATGTACTGCCGCTCTATGTAATTCACCAGGCTGTCACTGACATGTACTACCGCTCTATATAATTCACCAGGCTGTCACTGACATGTACTACCGCTCTATATAATTCACCAGGCTGTCACTGACTCCTACTACCGCTCTATGTAATTCACCAGGCTGTCACTGACTCGTACTCACCGCTCTATGTAATTCACCAGGCTGTCACTGACATGTACTACCGCTCTATATAATTCACCAGGCTGTCACTGACATGTACTGCCGCTCTATGTAATTCACCAGGCTGTCACTGACATGTACTACCGCTCTATATAATTCACCAGGCTGTCACTGACATGTACTACCGCTCTATGTAATTCACCAGGCTGTCACTGACATGTACTACCGCTCTATGTAATACACCAGGCTGTCACTGCGGCCCGCCCTTCCGACCAGTCACGAGGCAGTAACACCAGGCCCCGGGCCGAACACCAGGCTGTCACTGACGTGTACTGCCGCTCTATGTAATTCACCAGGCTGTCACTGACATGTACTGCTGCTCTATGTAATTCACCAGGCTGTCACTGACATGTACTACCGCTCTATGTATACACCAGGCTGTCACTGACATGTACTGCTGCTCTATGTAATTCACCAGGCTGTCACTGACTGTACCGCTTATGTAATCACCAGGCTGTCACTGACTCGTAGAATACACACGAACCCGCTCTATGTAATTCACCAGGCTGTCACTGACATGTACTGCCGCTCTATGTAATTCACCAGGCTGTCACTGACATGTACTACCGCTCTATGTAATTCACCAGGCTGTCACTGACATGTACTGCCGCTCTATGTAATTCACCAGGCTGTCACTGACATGTACACCGCCTATATAATCACCAGGCTGTCACTGACATGTACTACCGCTCTATGTAATACACCAGGCTGTCACTGACGTGTACTGCTGCTCTATGTAATTCACCAGGCTGTCACTGACGTGCTACGCTCCTATGTAATTCACCAGGCTGTCACTGACATGTACTACCGCTCTATGTAATACACCAGGCTGTCACTGACGTGTACTACCGCTCTATGTAATTCACCAGGCTGTCACTGACATGTACTACCGCTCTATGTAATTCACCAGGCTGTCACTGACATGTACTGCTGCTCTATGTAATTCACCAGGCTGTCACTGACGTGTACTACCGCTCTATGTAATACACCAGGCTGTCACTGACATGTACTCCGCCATAAAATCACCAGGCCCCTCACCTACCCCCATAACACCAGGCGTCACTACATACACCGCTCTATGTAATAAACCAGGCTGTCACTGACGTGTACTACCGCTCTATGTAATTCACCAGGCTGTCACTGACATGTACTACCGCTCTATGTAATACACCAGGCTGTCACTGACGTGTACTGCTGCTCTATGTAATACACCAGGCTGTCACTGACGTGTACTGCTGCTCTTGGTGTAATTCACCAGGCTGTCACTGACATGTACTGCTGCTCTATGTAATTCACCAGGCTGTCACTGACTCATGCTATCGCTCTATGTAATTCACCAGGCTGTCACTGACATGTACTGCTGCTCTATGTAATTCACCAGGCTGTCACTGACGTGTACTACCGCTCTATGTAATTCACCAGGCTGTCACTGACATGTACTACCGCTCTATGTAATACACCAGGCTGTCACTGACGTGTACTGCTGCTCTATGTAATACACCAGGCTGTCACTGACGTGTACTGCTGCTCTTGGTGTAATTCACCAGGCTGTCACTGACATGTACTGCTGCTCTATGTAATTCACCAGGCTGTCACTGACTCATGCTATCGCTCTATGTAATTCACCAGGCTGTCACTGACATGTACTGCTGCTCTATGTAATTCACCAGGCTGTCACTGACATGTACTACCGCTCTATATAATTCACCAGGCTGTCACTGACATGTACTACCGCTCTATATAATTCACCAGGCTGTCACTGACATGTACTGCTGCTCTATGTAATTCACCAGGCTGTCACTGACTCCTACTACCGCTCTATGTAATTCACCAGGCTGTCACTGACTCCTACTACCGCTCTATGTAATTCACCAGGCTGTCACTGACTCGTACTACCGCTCTATGTAATTCACCAGGCTGTCACTGACTCGTACTACCGCTCTATGTAATTCACCAGGCTGTCACTAACATGTACTACCGCTCTATATAATTCACCAGGCTGTCACTGACATGTACTGCTGCTCTATGTAATTCACCAGGCTGTCACTGACATGTACTACCGCTCTATATAATTCACCAGGCTGTCACTGACATGTACTACCGCTCTATGTAATTCACCAGGCTGTCACTGACATGTACTACCGCTCTATATAATTCACCAGGCTGTCACTGACATGTACTACCGCTCTATGTAATACACCAGGCTGTCACTGACGTGTACTGATGCTCTGTGTAATTCACCAGGCTGTCACTGACGTGTACTACCGCTCTATGTAATACACCAGGCTGTCACTGACGTGTACTACCGCTCTATGTAATTCACCAGGCTGTCACTGACATGTACTACCGCTCTATGTAATACACCAGGCTGTCACTGACATGTACTGCTGCTCTATGTAATTCACCAGGCTGTCACTGACATGTACTACCGCTCTATGTAATACACCAGGCTGTCACTGACATGTACTACCGCTCTATGTAATACACCAGGCTGTCACTGACATGTACTGCTGCTCTATGTAATACACCAGGCTGTCACTGACGTGTACTGCTGCTCTTGGTGTAATTCACCAGGCTGTCACTGACATGTACTGCTGCTCTATGTAATACACCAGGCTGTCACTGACATGTACTGCTGCTCTCGGTGTAATTCACCAGGCTGTCACTGACATGTACTGCTGCTCTTGGTGTAATTCACCAGGCTGTCACTGACATGTACTGCTGCTCTATGTAATACACCAGGCTGTCACTGACATGTACTACCGCTCTATGTAATTCACCAGGCTGTCACTGACATGTACTACCGCTCTATGTAATTCACCAGGCTGTCACTGACATGTACTGCTGCTCTATGTAATACACCAGGCTGTCACTGACATGTACTGCTGCTCTATGTAATTCACCAGGCTGTCACTGACATGTACTACCGCTCTATGTAATTCACCAGGCTGTCACTGACATGTACTACCGCTCTATGTAATTCACCAGGCTGTCACTGACATGTACTACCGCTCTATGTAATTCACCAGGCTGTCACTGACGTGTACTGCTGCTCTATGTAATACACCAGGCTGTCACTGACGTGTACTGCTGCTCTATGTAATTCACCAGGCTGTCACTGACTCCTACTACCGCTCTATGTAATTCACCAGGCTGTCACTGACTCCTACTACCGCTCTATGTAATTCACCAGGCTGTCACTGACTCGTACTACCGCTCTATGTAATTCACCAGGCTGTCACTGACTCGTACTACCGCTCTATGTAATTCACCAGGCTGTCACTGACATGTACTACCGCTCTATATAATTCACCAGGCTGTCACTGACATGTACTGCTGCTCTATGTAATTCACCAGGCTGTCACTGACATGTACTACCGCTCTATATAATTCACCAGGCTGTCACTGACATGTACTACCGCTCTATGTAATTCACCAGGCTGTCACTGACATGTACTACCGCTCTATATAATTCACCAGGCTGTCACTGACATGTACTACCGCTCTATGTAATACACCAGGCTGTCACTGACGTGTACTGATGCTCTGTGTAATTCACCAGGCTGTCACTGACGTGTACTACCGCTCTATGTAATACACCAGGCTGTCACTGACGTGTACTACCGCTCTATGTAATTCACCAGGCTGTCACTGACATGTACTACCGCTCTATGTAATACACCAGGCTGTCACTGACATGTACTGCTGCTCTATGTAATTCACCAGGCTGTCACTGACATGTACTACCGCTCTATGTAATACACCAGGCTGTCACTGACATGTACTACCGCTCTATGTAATACACCAGGCTGTCACTGACATGTACTGCCGCTCTATGTAATACACCAGGCTGTCACTGACGTGTACTGCTGCTCTTGGTGTAATTCACCAGGCTGTCACTGACATGTACTGCTGCTCTATGTAATACACCAGGCTGTCACTGACATGTACTGCTGCTCTCGGTGTAATTCACCAGGCTGTCACTGACATGTACTGCTGCTCTTGGTGTAATTCACCAGGCTGTCACTGACATGTACTGCTGCTCTATGTAATACACCAGGCTGTCACTGACATGTACTACCGCTCTATGTAATTCACCAGGCTGTCACTGACATGTACTACCGCTCTATGTAATTCACCAGGCTGTCACTGACATGTACTGCTGCTCTATGTAATACACCAGGCTGTCACTGACATGTACTGCTGCTCTATGTAATTCACCAGGCTGTCACTGACATGTACTACCGCTCTATGTAATTCACCAGGCTGTCACTGACATGTACTACCGCTCTATGTAATTCACCAGGCTGTCACTGACGTGTACTGCTGCTCTATGTAATACACCAGGCTGTCACTGACGTGTACTGCTGCTCTATATAATTCACCAGGCTGTCACTGACATGTACTACCGCTCTATGTAATACACCAGGCTGTCACTGACGTGTACTGCTGCTCTTGGTGTAATTCACCAGGCTGTCACTGACATGTACTGCTGCTCTATGTAATACACCAGGCTGTCACTGACATGTACTGCTGCTCTTGGTGTAATTCACCAGGCTGTCACTGACATTTACTGCTGCTCTATGTAATACACCAGGCTGTCACTGACGTGTACTACCGCTCTATGTAATTCACCAGGCTGTCACTGACATGTACTGCTGCTCTATGTAATACACCAGGCTGTCACTGACATGTACTACCGCTCTATGTAATTCACCAGGCTGTCATTGACATGTACTACCGCTCTATGTAATACACCAGGCTGTCACTGACGTGTACTGCTGCTCTTGGTGTAATTCACCAGGCTGTCACTGACATGTACTGCTGCTCTATGTAATACACCAGGCTGTCACTGACATGTACTGCTGCTCTATGTAATACACCAGGCTGTCACTGACATGTACTGCTGCTCTTGGTGTAATTCACCAGGCTGTCACTGACATGTACTGCTGCTCTATGTAATACACCAGGCTGTCACTGACGTGTACTGCTGCTCTTGGTGTAATTCACCAGGCTGTCACTGACATGTACTGCTGCTCTATGTAATACACCAGGCTGTCACTGACGTGTACTGCTGCTCTTGGTGTAATTCACATGATTGCCATGACTGGAATAACCTGATAGTCTGGGGTAATGGGGTCTGTGGCAGTCGGGGGGTCCCTGGTTCATACCTTACACATCGATAGGATATTTGGGCACACATACATGGGTTTCGGCTGAGAATTTCTGCTGCTTCTTAACCTTTCATCGCTGTCACCCGGCAGTATATTTACTGTATTGCTTAGACCAGACCTCTGCTTCCTGGGAGTGCCCAGACATGTGATCAGAACTACTGTGAATTATACTAATTTTATTTGCTTTTTATAAGATGGAGGATTCGTCTGACAATGGACATCATGCGTCCCGGGAGAAGACTGGAAATCCTCACGTCACACAGCCCAGTAATGCCCTGGAGTTTGAGCAAGTCATGAATGAGATGAGGGCTGGGAAGGATCAGATAGGTTGTGCCCAACTACTGTCTGTCATAGACCCTACGGACTTGCCAATGTTCCTAAGCAACAAACTAGACACAGAGACTCTCCTGCTTATTGTACAGTCACTAAAGCACCATGTCCTGGAGAAGAATCCTACCCTGGTATACCAGCACCTGACACAGCTCAGCTCAGCAGAGCGATTTACAGTAAGAGACTCATTGCATCCCTTATTACATCCCTTATCCCTTACTGATTCCTGTACAGTAGATGGGCCAGGCCCGCCCACCTGACACTTTCAGCACCCAATAAGCTGATTGGGCTCTCTACTAACATACATGATCAGGAATGGCAGAGAATAGAGAAAAATCCTGACTGTACATCCTATAGATGCCACTTATTGTGGCAAAGAGGTGGTGAATTTTTGATCGCCAGATAACTTGTTTAAAGGGGTTGTTCGCCCCCAAATCAAATTTTTATACTTCTGACTGATCCACAGTATGGGCCATCAGTATGTACCTGTGGACCCTGCACAGGTCATCTGTTATAGCAGCCTCCAGGTGCCAGAAGTTGATAGTGGACGGGCGGCACGTGCAGTGTTGCTCCTATGCAAGGAATAGAAGCGATGCTGCAGTTCACCGGAACCACCGCCATACAGTGGACATGGCTGCTGGGCCGCTCCTATTACTTGAATAGTAGAGGCACTACATGTACCTCCCATCCACCAGCAGTTTCTGACACCTAGAGGCTGCAGGAACAGATGATCTATCTTGCCCATTGTTTGTGAGTTGTGTGTTCTGTATACTTCAGAGTTGGGGGGGAAAATGGGACAATGCTTTGGGGTGGGCCATTATCACCCGTGGGTATGCCCACCAGTCTGTGTGCCATAGCTTTGGCCAGTTTGTAGGTTGTTTCCTTAGTTTTGTCTATTATCTAGTAACTTGGTACTTTTTCTTCTAATGTATACTAATCTTCTCCTTAGGTCGTGGTCTTACTACTCAACAAAGATGAGAAAGACCAAGTCCAAAGTGTCCTGGAGAGTCTGTCAGCCATGGAGAATGAGCACTTTGACCAAGACGCCATATCCAACCTTACAAAGAAATACGGACTCTGATCTCCTGAATCTCTGGGTTTTATGCACGGTTTGACTGATCATACCATTAGGGGGCGATAAACTATGCAAATTGTAATATATCAGCCGACTGGTAACCTATGCAGCATGTCTGTAAATGTTCTCTTCACTCTCATACCAGAATCGTCAGTGTAAGAAATCTTTTATCTGTCCATTATGGGCCGCTGAACCAATCCCTGTGCACAACTGTGCAATGACTTGTAATTCTGATTTATCTGATCATTATGATTGATAATGACCTGATCCATGTCCTATTGGCGGCTGCAGTCAGTACTGTGCTGACCCTGCCCATACAGTAGCGGATAACTGTAGGCGTGCAGTGTATTGCGGCAGAGTCATCCAGATGTACCGGGTAGTACTTCTAGTATAATATCCCCTGGATTGCCGTGTACATCTGGCTGCCTTAACTCTTGTTTTATCTGCATGGGATTCTTCATATGTATTCATATGCGTTCTACCTCAACTATAAACCACATATGTGTGTGTGTACATATCCTCAGCAGACGCCACATCCTCCTCCATTGTGTAGAACATTTCACTCGATCCTGTATAATATAGGAGGAGATTGGTTAATGCAGATATCCTGACCCCTCTTCTTACCCCTCCGATAAAAGGTCTTTGGCTCAGGGCAGAATTGTAAACTGAGGCAAGCCGGTTGCTAGGGGACTGTTCCCTGAACCGCCATGGGTTGTTAAGCAGTGTTTCCCTGGCAACCAGACTTTTCTGAGAAAAAAAAAAAATAGATTTAAAGGGATATTCCTATTGTGCCAAATTGCAGCTGAGATGGGAATGAGATGTGCTCCTTGTCTCGACCCCTATGGCTAGGACTTATGGGAACAGCCATAGTAGAGGAGAATGGGAGGTGCAGAGACAGTATAGCACAGCTGAGCCTCGCTGTTGCTGTGGCCTTTGCACGTACAGTCACCGCATAGCTGGATGTGCTCCACGGTTTCCCTAGCTCTGTCTCTTCTATGGGAGTTACGGGAACAGTGTAGAGTAGTGCTGCTTAGACGTTCCTATAGGTCGAGACTCTGGAGCCGTTTTTCGGCAGCCATTTGTCACAATGGAAATAACCCTTTACACTTAATTCCTTTTTGTTTCTTCACAGCAGGATCCTTTTATATTAGAAAATTGTCTATTTTACTGAGTTGTATCAGGACTGCACCAGAAGTAAAGCCGGCCGTTGACCATTTGGCTGATATGACCCTTTAGGCCGACAATCTGTGCTGCGCTGGTAGCAAAAATCTGCAAGGTGTGCAAATCCACCATCTGAGTGCCTACAGGACTGACACAGATCTGTGGCCAAAACATGACTACTTAGCACCAGCAGAGGGCGCTCAGTTTACAGTGTCTATAGTGAGATTTAGTAGAACCAGGATGCAAACTTTGACCAAAGTGGAATCCACCAGACATAGGGATTTTGTACGAGCTTGAACAGGGAGGTCTGGAGAATAGAACTGACCACAAGATGGCGCCATTCATTAGGAAAATGGGAATAGATGTCTGTAGCACAAAATGCAGCTCATTGACTAATAATGTCCCAAAATCTTGTGTAGTTGTCTTAGAGCTGCACTACAAGGATTCTACCTTGATGTAGAAATGGATTCTATTAGACTGGAGTAACATAATCTGGTGTACAATGCTCTGGAGATGGATAATCTGGAATGAAACAAAAAGGAATGATCCAGTTTTACAGATAGGAGGCAGTATTAGTATTATGGGATGTTTGGTGTAGTACAAATATTACAGTATAATGGTTGATTGAGACGGACTCCTATAGATCTGTGTAGGACACTTGTGTGTTCATTCATGGCCAGGCGCGTGACTTAGAGGGATGGTCCTGCCATGTAGACAGTGACTTAGAGGGATGTTCCTCCTTCACAAGCACTTCTGTAATGTTCTTCTGTTTGGTACGCTGGCATGTGATTTATTATTTTCCACTTGTTCTAGTCTTCATTCATGTCTGAGGGAAAGTTGTGTTGTTGTCCATAGCGAAGCAGCATCGTCCTGTTGCTATTGGCAATAAAGCATT
The DNA here is from genome assembly GCA_947044405.1 of Leptodactylus fallax. NCBI lineage: Eukaryota > Metazoa > Chordata > Amphibia > Anura > Leptodactylidae > Leptodactylus > Leptodactylus fallax. The sequence goes on from CAMRHE010000057.1 coordinate 5,288,559, forward strand.
GTATACCCAGAACTTTATCGACAACGCCTATTAAAACAGCCGTTTTATGGTTTCCATGCTGAGATGTCCTGTAAATACTTCATGTTGCTTTACCAGAGATCTTTCTATTGGACGGATGACTTGTATATTAGAGATGACGTAGCCTTTGTTTACATGGATTGCTTACAGCATATTTATCACACCAGAAACTTTAATAAATATTTTTTCATTCATGAAATTCGTGTTTGAACATTATTTCTGCGTGACTGTGAATAGCGTCCAGCAACAGCTTTGTCCTGAAGCATTACCTTAAGGGGACAGGAGGATCGCACCTTATTCTGGTGGTCACCATTAAACAAGTCTCGTCACTTTTAGTCTACAAATACAGTTGTCAAGGCAACAGTACTGTGCCAAAGGGGTGTAATTATTAGGACCCGTGCGTAAGACTTCTCAGGCATCCTGTGGTTGCCTTGACAACTGTACCACGCCACCTGTGTGTCTACGCCAAATGCAAGGGCATTGTGGAGCTCAAAAGTAACGTTACGCATTTAGGAAAGTCATTAATATGTCATCTATTGAACCCAGATCACCACCAGTTCATGATATGTTATTTCCGATTAAGTTCTGTACAATTTATCCTCCCCCACCCCAAATTCCTGTATTCATGACATTGATATTCACTTGACCCCACTTTCCTCCCTGCTTGGGTCTAGCTTATACACCCTGTGGATGGCAGGCAGCTTGTAAGCGGATCAGAAGGCTAAACCCAGGTTTCGTTTTCACCCATAGGGGTTTTCAGAATTCTGGAAAATAATACCTTTACAGCGGGGGTGAGGAGTCAGAGAATGAATAAAAAAACAAAACTTCCAACTTCCAAATTTAACTATACAATTATTACATATTTAGTGTCATAGGAATTAATCACTGGATTTTTGGTGAAATAGAGGATCGTTCCTGCTTCTGACTGACCGTGGCTGTCGGCCATTTATGAAGGAGTTGGGCTGTGGTAAAGTCTGAATCTTGGTCGACCAACGCAGCAGCCCTACCTTAAGAGGTCTAACTTTTCAGACAAATTAGTCTCATTTCATAGAGCATTTAATGAAAAATGTGGCAGCTTTCTGCCTGAAAAGCCTCTCTAAAGTTTCTGCCAGTAGGTGTCGTCTTTCTAGATAATTTGCAGTCTACTCCTTTTGAAGTCTGTTTATAGATATGTAAGAGGCCTGGAGGGGGAGGTTCTGTCCGGTCTTCACACAGTGAGGGGAGGGGCTGGTTCTACTCACAGCCTGCAAACTGCTCCATGCAAAGGGCTGAAGATTCTGCAAATCTCACCTTACAATGTAAAAAAGTCTATTTGTAACCACACAAGTATTATTCAGACCAGCTTTCCTGACTCTGCCCAGATTGGTTTCCTGTGTTTATTTTTTTTACCTGCTGTTATTTGCCCTGTATTTACAGTCCAGTGTTTCTGTATCTCATTATTGTCACTTGGGCTTTTCTCAGCTGTTTCCTCTTGTACAGTTACTTCTGGCAGAATTACATGTAAATAAGTATCTGTAATGGATATAGGAGGGGGCAGACTGCTTAATGTACTTACCCACAGCTTGAGAGACAAATATAAAATGTGCTGCAGACATAATGGAATTAGAAGCTGGAAACACTAATGGGACATGATATATGAGGGCTTATACAGAAAAGACTGCCCAGCAAGACCCTGCACATATTTCAACTCTGCATTAAAATTCAGGAATTCTTTGATAATTCATAAGTGACATATGTATATACTGTATTGTCAAATTGTGTAAGTTCTGTTCAATGTTGTATGTCTGGTTCATGAAGGTATGGGTGCATCTTCCGTTAACTCACTCCACAGCCCAGGATGCAGGTAATTGACCATCTACAATTAGCACCAGGATATTAATTCAAATTAATTTGCAGGGAACTATCAAGAATCCAAAGGACTTTGTGTTGGCTTTGACAGCACAACTTGGGTCTGGAGGGGGAAACTCATCTATTGAACAATAGAAAATCTGACTTGAAAGGCATGTACTCCTGTGTCATAACTCATGTTTTGTAACCATCTGCATAGAGGAATATGATCTGGGAGCAGATGTGTGTGACCTAAAGCACATGGACCATTAACATAACCACCCTAAAGACTGATTTCCTTCATGTTTGGTATTGCACAGCAGGCAAGTTATCTCTATATGCAGTGCCCATACAGAATAGGTCGGATCCCTGTGACTTTGGTGCATGTAGTTAGCTAGCCTCAGTCCCAGGGGACAGGCTTAGGATCCCTGGAGATGCAAGCAAGGTTATAGTCTGTCCACATTCTTCACTGATCTCCATGACCAGGCTTGTAAGAGGTTTGTTTCTTGAAGTTATTTCCTTTTGTATAAGTTTTTTTTTTTTGTAACAATCCTGAAGATGGAACTTACTTTTGTACGCCAATGTTCTAGTCGGCTAGTGTAGTTTGGGTATAATGGCGTCTCCTCTACCACAAGCCATGTGTGGATGTTGGGGTCGCCGCACTCATTTTGCAGCCTAGTGTGGAAGCAGAGTCTCCCTAAAGGAAAATCCAAAGTCACACGTGCTTGTGAGACGGGGGCTTGTTTTAGATCCTTGACAGTCACCAATGTCAGATTGGTTGAGGGTGCTGGGAGTCCAAGCCCCACTGATCAGCTGACTGAAGGAGTTCTGCAGCGCTCACATCTACCGGTGCCATTAATTATACGAGGCAGTCAAAGTAATTTCAAAATCTGCTGATGCCGTCAGCCATGTCTAGTACCTGAAAAGCACTACAGAGCCTATACTAACATATACTAATCCAGGACCTTACACCTACTGCTAACACTGGGGCAGGTAATGGGGTATGGTGACCTGACTGTGGAGGAGGACGGGGCAGCTACAGGGAGCAGATTATGTGAGAGGTAGAAGGGAAGTTTACACATTAGAGCTAGGGTGGGGACACTGAGGTTACATTGGTATTTTTCAATACTATCAGCAGGCAGCAGAGACCTGTTGGCATGGCAATGCACGCTAGAAAAATAAAGTCACACTACTGACTACTACTGAGAGCATGGGCTTTCAGACAATGAGTCAAAACACAAAATGAGTCAATGATTTTCTCTTCATGGTTTACCAGGTACAATAAAAGGGACATTCACCTGAGCACCATGACCCCTTAAAATCAGCCGCTTGGCAGGGGTGCTGGGAGTTGCACTCCTACATATCTAATATTGTAGACCTATCCTAATGATCCCAGACAAAGGCACTTCTGAAACGCATGGCGGGTGTGTGGTATCAGTCCTAGGAGACAGCTTGCGCTGTATTTCTCTGGGTATGTTCTCACTGATTTGTGGAATGCTCAACCTTACTGGGCTATTATTTTATTGGCAGTAATTAATACTTAGGCCTTATGGATTTAGATGTATTGTGTATGGGCCTTAGTAATTTCCATTTCCCATAGATGTACAGTGTTTGGGGCAATGTTATGGTGGTACATAAAATATTTTTGCACGTGTGGTTACCTCCCTATTTTTGTATACACATCCATTGTACCAAGTATATTGTCTTGAATTCCCTCTTTTGAATGTAGTATTTACAATACGTAATATTTAAGGGGGCACATTTATTAAAGCTACTTGCACCTTTTTGGTTGTCTTTTGCTGCCCTGCGCTTGGGGAAAAAAAAAAAAAGTATTTGCACATTTTTTTTCAAGCTGTTATGCTGCTCTCGCCACTTTTGCTTTTTGGAGCGCAAAGGAGGTGTGGCCTAAATGGCGATCCTGTTCACGCTGTATTTATGACTTGCGCAAATTCCCTCCAGTCCATGGGCAGCATAAAAGAGCCCGTCAGTTTTAGAAAGCGCACATGGCCTAATAAGGCAGATCTAAACACACACAACATCTAACAAGGTCACAGACATTATAAATAAGCACCACACAAACTAGTCTACACAAAAAAAAAAAAACTGCGAAGAGTATGGCCAAAAAAAAGGGCAGATGATAAATAACCCCCAATGTCTCCGTGTCAGCCACCCACTGTCTCATCCTATTAATTTTTTTTTTTTTTTTTTACTCCAAATTTTTTGTATTTTGTCTTTTTTGGAGTCTTGCTCCGTTTTTTTATTTATTGGTGCTGGCACATCAAGGGTGTTTTTTGATGAGGAAAGTGTCTATTTTTGGATAGTATTTTTGTATATTCCTATATATTGTGCTATGGCGACAGTCAGATTATGTAAATGACCTATATCTGGTGATCCCATAGAAAATGGATCATCAGGGCACATGCTCAGCCTGCCACTCTATCAGGACCCCTGTTCTCTGGATAAGCAGGGGGTCTGAAATGTTAGACCCTCCCACCGATCATGGGGGTAGAAGTTTTCCCTTATCGATAGGGTGGGGAATGTCACACCACTAAAACTCATATCCTGTATTCCTGCCTATCCCATGAGAACACCATGGGGCAAGACCTCGGAAATAAAGACTAAATGAAGGAGAGTGGGCGCGCAGCACAGACACATTTATTCGGTATGCATTTTACACGCATCTTTATAAGCAAAATAAAACAAATATACAAATACAGGAACAAGCTTTGTCCAATGTAACTGGCACTAGTGTTATAAGCGGATTAAACAGGTGACTGGAATCATATATCGGACTGCAGCACATGGCATATAACTTCTTACAAGCACTCCGGCACAATCATTAGCACCTTCTCAGCAATACTTACAGAGACCAGAACGGCGACTGTTTCAATACCAACAACTGTTTTGCATTGTCAAAGTGAATTCCATTGCACAGACTGACAGTGCCGGTTCTCAGACCGCCTTCTGGACTCGTAGACTCTTAATTCCTTGCTTTGTATGATAAAAATATAAAACTAGATCACAGCCATGGTCCACAGCCGCCCATTGTACGTGTGCAGCTCCTGCACTGTGCTTTATTTGCGGTTGTAGATGTCAATATACAGATTTCCTCGAAAGCCTGAGTGAGTCTTTGGTAGGTGAATACGGCTGTATTAATGACATACATTAATAATGATCTACCACAGTCATTGGCCTGGAGGGTATAATCTAGTCCTCGGGTGGCCAGAGGACTATGCCGAAAAAAGAAAAAACACAAAACAAAAACATTTAGTACAAATTCTCATGACCAGGCACTTAAAACCCAGTCTTTGCTGAAGGCACCAAAAATGAGAGGGTGGTCTGCTCCCAAAAAGATGACAGGCGACGCTGGACTGCCCTGTGATACGCTGAACTAGTGTCATACAGACTCCATTTTGTGTTTTGTATTTAACATGAGTGATGCCGAATAACATGGACATATTCTTTTATTTTTGTGCAAAAAAAATTAAAAGAAAAAAAAAAAAAAATCCAAAAAACTTCTGCTCATAACATCTCAATGAACCTGCAATCCCTGCAGACTGACTTACACACTTCACACGTTCCCCGGCCTCCAGATTTTGGAATGAAGTTATTTTAGTGATTGCAATTACGACCCTGTTATAGTAACGCGGAGAGTCACGTCTTCACAGATCATCGTGTAGCGGGCCATCAAAATGGCCTCCATCCAGTGCATGCAAGCCTGCTATAGCATCAGGTTTGGCAGATAACCTTTTTTCACCATACGATGGGGCATCCCGTAACCTTCCATCGCACACCGACGTGCGGTCACAAGCCTTCACCCGATGAATATTCCACATCAATGTTACACAGCACTGGAAGGATTCACGTTCTCTTTATTATGGTTTCCCCGAGTGGTTACCCAACATTTTGCAAAGCTTTCCATGTGAGCAGAACTGGTTAGTGGTAGAGTAATATTGCAGCAATGACAGGCCTAGATGTCCGTCTGGATTGCACAGTTCCCTTCTGTTTTTGGATCACTCTCAGTGTCAGTCTTCTCCCCTTGGTCGGGTGAGCTCTGGCTGGCCCCCTCCTCTGCTATATAACTCAGCTGAGGGACGTCCGTGCATGGGACGGGGATGCTAACAATGGAAACACCGCTGGGTTGAGGAGAATTTTCCAACCGGTCGTTTTCCACTTCCGGGAGTGGGCTGACCGTAACAAAGCGGGTGTGATACTCATTGGAGCCGTGGCTGCAAGAAGTTTTCATGCTCTCCATATCGGAGCAGCTGAACTCTGAGAAATGACTAGAATGAGAGTCTGCCACTGACGGTAAGCTGTCACTAAGAGAAGGGGAGTCACATTCACTGGAATGAGTGCTCTGCTGCTCCAGGAGCTGAGCGTCCATGTCCTCTCTCGTCTCATTTATCTTGGTACTGCTTTTCTTTCGTAGCTTGCCTTTGCACTTCTTCCCTGCTGTATTGTCTTTGGACCATTTGGTGGCGCTGCACTTACTTTCTGCTTGGCAGGCTGTAGAGCCACCCACACTACTCCGACCTGGGGCACTGCCATCGTCGACACTACTGCTGCCGCTATTATGCCTGAATTTGGCTGGTTTGGACTCGATGTCCACTTGAACTTCCATGCTGTTACCTTCCCTGAAGGGGGAAAAAAAAAAAAAATTATATCTAATTTTACAGAAATTGAGAAATAAAAATACTTTAAAGTAAAAATTCCTATTTGGACGCGCTACAACAGCAGCCATTTTTGTTGTCAAATTCCTCTGGAATATAAACTATTCTCGATTTTTGGAAAACTGGGTGACAATCTCCTTTAGAAAATATAGCAATAGCTGCACTGGATGTCACAACTGCCCAAGAAACAGGGACAAGGGCTGTAAAGGTGGAAAAAAAAATCAAAGTGTGTTAGTGCCCACGAAGAAAGTGCCCCCCACTCCACTCTATGGACTGTTCAGGAATTTAAAGATGGTTGGTAACCCTAGTGCAGGGACCAGCAATCTTCGACACTCCAGCTGCCATGAAACTACAACTCCCAGCATGCCAGATTCACTTCTGTGGAGGTTCCAATAAGAGCAGAGCAAGTACTTATGCTGGGACCTGTAGTTCCACAAGAGCTGCATTCCCAAAGGTTGACTACCGCTGCCCTAGTGGATTAGGAAGGTGCAGGGATTGTCTCATAATGGATATTATTGTTATTGTTCACTAATTAAGAAATGTCTGATCTCTGGGAGACCCGTCCATCACCATAACAGGGGTCCCAAGCCCCCCCATCCGTCCTCACTGCATGACTGTAGCATGGAGGAAGTGATGTCATGCACGCACTGTACCACGCCATTCAATGTTTAAAGGGCTGGTAGAAACAGTCAAGCATGTACACTGCAGTCTCCGACAGTCCCAAAGACTTTGCAGTCCCTGGAAGACGTTCAAGGACTAATATTAAGTAGCATATTATAAGAGCCATGTGTGTCAGGGAGAGTTTGTGCAGTGGCTTCTCTGGTGCCAAATTTATCACATCTCATCTGCTTATTTATGTGTTTGTTATACTTCAGATATCTCCATCTCAGCAGAGTCTCTTACAGACTTGGCTCATGCACAGCAGGTCTGGTGTAGGGTCTGTGCCTGCTATACAGCAGTCTGAAGAATGGGAGACATTTATCAGGAGACGCAAGACATTAGTAGGGGTCACAAAGTATATGCTATATAATAAATTACATATATATATATATATATATATATAAACACACACATCTATAGCCATCTCTGTGTGGGGCACATCATATACCATACTTCATATAGAGTGCAGACATTATGTGACAGCTCTGTACCTGTCCAGCGGGATGTAGGAGTTCAGGATGGATCCAGCCATGGCTTTGGTACTTGCGTTGTCGCTGACTGTTCCTAGGCTCACAGTGCCAGATTCTCCACTCAGGCTGTATCTCTCCTTCTGAATGTCTGCTTGCACTTCTAGCCTGTACACAGTGACAAAACAGCAGGTCAGGTCATTGCTTCTCTATATAGTGCAATATAGATTCATTGAATGTTTTTTGACCTCACTGGGCTGTAATATGGCTGCAAACCCAGACTAACCGCTCTATAAAACCAAGCCTAAATCATTACAGAATCCTCTGACGGTCTAAGACCACAGTCTTGTGGTCACAACACTGATGCCAATATGCATGCCACCTATACATGGCCTCACTCCCTGGTGAGCTTGTGTATTACAGGCAGTATATTACACCTTTAATGTGCCCTTCTTCATCGTGCTATGCCCACATTTTACTACACAAACCATGTGCTGGCTGAAAGAATAAAAACATACAACCACCACTGATTTATAGGGTGGTCTTGTAGGCTCCACATCCCTGTTTACAGCCAGGTATTTCCCCTGTAGCAGGAAATGGCCGTTTATATAACATGATTGGCCACCCAGAATTGGAGCCCCTTAGTCTCAGAGCGGAGGGTCCCAAATGTCATTTATATGCTCAAATAAGTGGATATTAGATATAAGATACAGCGCATGATGGGATCCTGACTTAGATTAATGGGTTCCAAGACTACCTAAACACTAAGGCCATATCACACCCATTTTACAGCTCTTATTTATATCGAATTCTTCACCTTTGCAGCCATTTTTCATATCTCTCATTCATATACAAAAAAAAAAAAAAAAAAAAGTAACTTTACAAATAGATCACAGATCTCCTACTGCTTAGTGTATACAGCTCCTATGCAGATCTAAGTGTCCAGACTTACAAGAAACCTACACCTTTTCTGATAACAGAGGTCTACTTGAGGTCTCGGAGCTCCCCTTTATGTCAGGAGACCACAAAGGTAAGCAGACTTAGGACTGGTTATGACCCTCAATAACCTGAGCTGCAGTAACTATCTCATGTAAACTGGAAGGGGGGGGGGGTTAAACATGGAGTATCGCACGGCGGTTTCTATTTCATGTGCTTCTGTTGCATTTTCAGTGACTTCCCCTAAAGTCTAGGAACTGGTGAAGAAATGGTCTGGTACCTACCCAGACATCTGACATCTGAAATATCACACCACCAAGTATGGAAGCCAAACCAGGAGCAGAGCCAAGTAATTTGTAGTGGAGAGTACTGTGCCACCCTATGGTGCCGTATTCTCTGAGTGGGCTGTATTATAATATAGACATAATAGAGGGGGGTCCCCTGCTCAAGCCCCCTCTACGTAACAGAACAGGGAGTAGCTCAGTAATGGCAGTTCTCACTCCGACCACCCTGGCAGTCCATGAATTACACAGATTCATCTGTGTCTAGATGCGTGAGGGGGTGTAAGGGCAGGGCCCCATCTATCAGTGATAGGAGTTTCAGAAGGAGGGAGGCACGTTGGATTTTTTTGTTTGACACAGTTTATCCTAAAGGGCCTTAATGAAGTTATATCTTATTCATCTTTCATTGGTTAGTGTCATATCCCTCTTTTCTTCCTTATCCATGTTGTCTGGTTAGTGACATCTTATATAGCCTTATCCCCTCTTATAAATTTTAAGCCATATGTTTTTCTCCTCCCTTCCATCTCCGTTTATTTATTTCCTTTATATATGTCCTTTCCATTGATAATTCCATTCTGCTGGGATATTTTATTCCTTCTGTGTGCTTCATTTCTCCTATTAAGTCTATATTGTGGTTCTTTTGCTTTGAGCCCTATTTACTCATGCTGTTATCGTAATAGCTGGTGTCATTTGGTATCTCTTATGGTGTCTTGTATCTCTGTGGCCCGATTTGTATATTTACAGCAATGTTAAGGTCCGGGTGTTATCATGGACGCGTTAATACATCTGTCTAAGCTTCTAGCATTGTCCAGATCTTCTGGGTGTTGGCGCTTGGTGATTGGGCGGACCCCCGATGACGTGGACTGCTAAGGGGTGTGGCTTAGCGTATATCAAGCTAGGCTGTGCACGCCGGCATTTGCGGTCATTCATCACGGCCAGCCGGGCTGTATATTAAGACGCTCTAAATTACTGAGGAAGTTTGCACATATCTACAGTGCACTCTGCTTTGCCCTTATGCATTTGCCTCTGATGAGCTGGTGTAGTTCAGAAGAAACGCGTCAGGCAGGCTAGGAGGGAGGGCAATTACCTCTTATATATCGTCTTTGGTGTTTGTTGCTTGTTTGGATATTAGGCAGCCAATTGTGGGAGTGTAATGTAAGCTCCCAAGGTAGTGATTAGACGCTTTGGTCGGTCTTTTACTGACCTCTAGTGAGTTGGTATGTATATGTGTGTGTGTTTTACCTCATATGGATGTTTTCCTCATACTTCCCCTCTTCTGAATTGGCATTTAGAGACTGGGAATTATAATGCAAGATTTTGGGGTTGGTTGTGAAGGGATATTGGTTTTCACCACACTACTCCCTCATTTGTAGGTGGGCTGCCCTTATCCTATATATGACCCCATTCATATCTTGACACCTTCATATATGATGCTTTTAGTGGATATTAATAAAAGTTATTTTTTAGTGTACTAAAAATATTATTTTTGAGTTTCAGAAGTCGAACTACTTGTCATATGATTAAAGACGAGTTCCCTTCACCAGTTGCCAGGTATGGTGCCATACATTTTGCAGTGGCTGTGCCCAGGTACTGCAGCGCAACATTTAACATAACTGGCATAGCCACTGCTAAATTTTATGGAGCACTGCCTGGTAAGCAGCGCATCCTAAAGATAAGTCACCAATATCAATCCTGAAAAATCCCTTGCTCACATACAGCACCCAGGAAGTTAAAGGTGCTATAAAATATAATCTGAAGCAATATATGATCGGGTTATGGGCTACGAAAACAGGATTACTTATGTGTGTTACCATGTATGGGCTTGCTGGCTTTCCCCTGATCTGCTCACTTGTCCCATTCACACTACTGTCTCGCTAAGTAATAAAAGCTCATGAAAAGTCTAGAAATTGTCGAGATTTTATTGGACGCTCTCCAGGCCACATCCGCGGCAGGTCGCAATATTTACCTATTAAAACAATTCACCATCGCGCTTCCTGAGAGGCTCCCAGTAATACTAGCCCCAGCTAATGCCATGGTGCTGGCCGTTTCACTCAGGTTGTCTCGGATGGCGCCAATTCTATCCATGTGACTTCCGCTGGCGCTCAAGCTGCCAGTCATTCCTCCTACGCTTCCTTCCCCGATGCTGGGGTTATGACGGGCTTCTGCTACAGACGTGGCATCTAAACAGGAGAGACAAAGACACAGATAGGCTAATGGTGACAGGCTGGCACAGCAACACAAGCAGGTAGAAGGGCTGTTCATACCAAAAGACTACATAGTGTAGGGGTGGTGCGAAGATCTGCAGTCCGGTCTGGCATCCCTAATAAACGGCAATGCCAAAGAGCGCTGAGCAGGAAGTTACAAGGGGACATTTAGTTTTCCACTGTGACTAGGCTTGTAAATATGCAAAAACAGGATGGAAATGTGAGGGGTCTGTAGTGTGCACTTCTCAGGAAATAAAACATACGGCACAGGAAAAATACACCATACAAGCCAGGACAGAGCCTCTGGTATGTGGGAGGCCATCATGTATCTAATCTGTATCCACTAAGGCTTGTAAGGGGGTACAGACTGGTTGTGACATTAAATAGGTAGAGAAAGAGTGGGACTTGGATACATACTAGAAAGAGAGCGCTCTATATTCAATACGGCAAGTAGTATTCCCATCGTGGTGAAGTTAGGAATATGACCACTAGGTCAGGAGGAGTTATACGCCATTTCCGTATCTCCTATTTACCTGTATGGGAGCTACAGAAATCGTGTAGAAGAGCCATGTACAGCTGGACCTTCGGATCCAGGGCTATTACTGTCTCAGCCATGAAATACTAAGACGGAGGAGAAGGGGATAACCCTTTACAGACTGCAGAGGAATTCAGTGAATATGATCTTCTGATAACTCAGATACATGAGAAGATCTCACTAGTGACAGGAGATATCGGCACAGCATCGATTACCAGAACAATAGAGCATGCTATAAAGAGAAATAACCCCTTCAGCAGTCACTGAAATGAAAGCCATATAGGTTTGTGATCACAGGGGGTTTGACTGCAGGGACCACCACAAGTCATGTGAACAAGGATCCCAGGTCTCCCACTGAATGGAGCAGTGGTTGTGTACATATCAGGCCATGCCATTCATACAGTTTAAAGGGTTTGTGCCATTAAGGGGTCTGAAAGCCCCCCATGCATCCTCCCTGTGAATGGAGCCACCAGTGCACTTACTGCAATCTCTGCCGGCCGCGCACAGCCTTATCAGAGAATGTTCAGTGAGTCACCATCACAAGGGACTGTGGTTCTGCTTCTATGAGGCCGTAGTCTGTTCACTTCCCATGACCCAGTAACCCGAGAGATCACCCGGACCTGGCACCACTATAGGTCCTTGCAGCGGAGCCCTGGTCACATCACTGTATGCATTATCTTACAGAGAAAGCCTGTCCTACAAAATAAGCGATCGATGTAAAAACGTGACTTTGCTTAGGACGCTTTGCAACGGCTAAGCCCAATTTGACGTCATATATTATTTGTTATCTTAGCCTGGAGACTCTTGGCACGTCCTCATCAGGAAATATTCTCCCGACATGAAGAGAGAAGTTTGGATCTTAATCTTTCCTTATATGGGAGGAGATATCCACCAGGCCGCACATCACAGCAACGTAACAGCAGGACTCACCAGCAGGGGGCAGCACTGCACCTTTAAACACACTAAACACTCTCTAACTACTATTAACCTCTTCCTTCCTATTCCTAGGTGGAATATATCATGCTGCTGTGCGTTTTCTAAATTCTTCCCAATTACATTCAGTCTGTTTTCTACCGACAGAAGTCACAACCAATAGGTGACAATAATCGCATAGAAAGCAATGTAGTCACCGACTATAAAACCGAAACCCTGCAATTTACACAGGGAAAACCCTCATGAACACAACTGTGCGCATTGCCCGTGTGATAGAGGAGGTTTCACATCTAGCACACTTACCCATTATATTCTATGGCCTTATACACATGCCCGTGTATTATCTCAGGCCAAAACTCAGCACATGTCCTATTGCTGTCCGTTTTACAGCACGGGCTCACTGAAGTAAATAAATGGGTCTGTGGAGGAATGGGACTTACGTGATGTCCATACTGTTCAGCCACAAAACAGGCACCTGCACAAGTGTCGTGTGAATAAAGCCCAAGGATGTCACTTATTTCTGGGACAGAAAGATAAAGGGTCTCACCTGCTGCGGTATTCACGCCACCAACATTGATGTCATTCTCATCATCAAATTCAATTCGGACACCTTTCCCGTTGCCGGCTGACACCCCGCAACCTCCGCTTCGACACAGTGATATGGGGACTACGCCGTAGACATAAGCCAACATAATGGGAACTCCAATGCCTGCAAAACATTAGCACACGACATTTTCAGAATACTTGACCTGAACCACACAAGCAAAGGCGAGGGAAGATTCATCGGTATCTGATCGGTGGGGGGCCGACACACTGACCCCACATCAGTCAGCCATCCCAGCTGACTCCAGGGCTGGAAGCTGCTGTCAAGTCATAGGCACAGATCTGCAGTAACCCTGCTATAGTGTGCTAGTGGCTGTGCCTTATTACATGACCTGATAGGTGTATGTTCACATGTGATGGTCTAATTGCATTTTTGTAGCAAAATGATTCAGTCTGTCCAGCAATTTGACCGCAAAGCGTGACACAATCGTTCCTTACCTACGGTTACAGCAGCAACAACTGGAGATACGATGACCGACAAGGTGACGCCGCCTGCTATCGCCAGATTTCTCTTGTGCTTTGAAATGTCTTTACCTTCGTAACGATTGTGAATCTGTGGAAAACACGGTCATGTTAGTTACCAAAAATGTGGCTGGGTAACAGTGCTATACAAGGCAGCCAGGTGTGCTGCTGGTCACTGTAGTGCTTTATCACTAGGGACTGGATGAGGTCAGATCCCTACAGATCATTCAGTGATCACCAGGATTTACTATCATTTTACAATCTAAGCAACCAATCAGATCTCATCTCTCATTTTCAAAGGACCATGGCAAGGTAAAAGCAGCAACCCGATTGGCTGTCACAGACAATCGCCCCACTATTCTATATGCAGTCTTAATTTCCCCCTAGTATTTGTTGTGATTTATAAATGCAGGTCATAAGAACTTCTAAAAATCAGACACCACTCCCTGTACATTGTGCAACAAATACTAAGATTGTTCAATGACACAAAAGGTAACAAACACTGAAATGATTTCCCAATGTGAGGACGGACGGTCTCCTGCCAGCTCCTAATTACTACCTCCTAATACAGAAATATACCCAATGCCAGGAGTCTGCCCGTCAGCTTGTGGGACCTGCACGTGTTTATGTGAAACAGAAGATCATCTCACGTGGATAGAAATCATTATGGATTCCAGGTACAGTACAGGATCTTCTAGTCATACTGACGTTAGGTTCACAGTTCAGTTACAACTAGACTGCTAGTATGCAGATAGCACAACCAAAATTAAAGGGAACCCTTCAGGTCAATTTAGGACCCTAAACCACCCGCAGGTCCTTACAGACTGGGGGCTTAGTGTCCCAAATCACTGTTATAAATCCATCCGTGTCCACATTTAAAAGAAATAAACCTTTCCCCTTGCGCCTGCTCAGTTTTTGAGTAAAGTGCGGGGTGTAGGGGGCATGCGCACTGACGCTGAGGTGTACTCCTCTGGCTTCAGTGAAGAGCTGAATTGGCGTGGGGAGTACAGCGGCAGGGGGAGAATAAAGTCATTTTTATTTTTTTATTGCGGGTACGAATAGCTTTATAACAGGGTGATTTGGGACACTAAACCCCCGATCCATAAGGACATTGCCACAAGAATAGAATGGGAGAAGAACTACCACCACGCTGATCCATCACAAAATTACTGGGTCCCCGCTGGTCTCTATTTCCACAATTCCAATTGGCACACGGGAAACACCCACCAGTCATGGGGTCACTGTCAGGGCTAAACACTGGCTGAGGGGGTCACTGCTATGGCCTATCACCCAGCTTAGTGGTCATTTCCAGTATCGATGCCCTGCCACTACATAAGGCACCATGCTGTGTATAGTACTGGTGTCAGAAGTGTTCCCCAAATTGCAGGTGCGTGTAGGGTTTGGCTCTCAGTCCCCCATGGTCACTCATTTATTAAGAAAGGTCTAGCCAATCCCATTATGTGGGTAGCTGGGCTGTCACATAGGGCACATCAGGGCCCTGTTACTTTCCTGCTGCCAGTTAATGACATGTTTGGGGATTTTCAGCTGTAAAACAAGTCTCGACAATACTGATAAGCAAAGTATCCTAAGACAAGTAGCCTTACCTTCCTTCCTACATATACAGGTATACCAATAATCATTGCAGGAATGGCAATCCCGGCTATCAAAGCTATGCCTACAGGGGCCCCAACAAGGGTCCCAAGCTGCCAAAGGATCTTCTTCTTTCTGCTCCAAGGCTTCTTTCCCCAAAACGTACATCCTGATGGACTATGGGAAAAAAACAAAGGATACAGTGAGTGCACCTGATATGTATCGAGACAGAGCAAAATCTCCCAAAGACTTATCCAAAATCTACAGCAGAACTAAACAGACTGCGGGGTTCCAGATTCTGGATTCGCAGCGCATACAACCTTAAGAAACCTGCAATTCAGTTTATTGGAGTTGAAAAATGTCGTGCGGCTTTTGGCACTCTTCTGAATTTGGCCATGCTCTCAAAATAGCCAACATGGTTTTTTTTTAGTTTCTATTTAACCTGCTCTATTCTGGACATCGAAAACCATAAAAGTCTTGAAGGACACAGCAAGAACAATGGTAGGAACATAAGCAGCCGGGCAGCATACAATAGTCACTGCACAGGGTGCAAAAGTTTCAAGGGAACTAAAAACGCTATCAAAAAGTACATAAATATCTCCCACTCCATGGATTAGATACAGGACTGTACTTTCACATATTTCCTACTTTCCTGTACCAGGAAGGGCAATCTTCTACACTATCTACAGACGACACGATGCAGAGGTCGGCAGTACATTCCTGTAGAAGTCTATGCAGGTGTTTGATGTTTGCATACTTCCCTAAGCAAGCCCATGTAAATAAGCCCCTGCAGGTGTGTGACTTCTAGAACCTTCTTCTCTCTGCATGTTGGAGTATAATTTCTGCTCCTCTATGCTGTAATAAGCTAGTGTTATACAAGTCTATACACACACACGATACATAAAAAGATCCAATATGTAAAAATAAATCTTTAGAAGCTGCAGTACACCAGGGTGCCTGAAAGCAGGCGACATTTGCTGCATGCTTCTCTGCCTTTACACTTTTAGCTTGTGCCACTGCTTTCCCCAGAGCTGTGATAAGGTATTCATTTCTAAGGACCCATACTATACTTTAAAAGATCTCTGTATTAAATATGGAGGTATATCAAAGTCAGATGCTACATCAGATAATGCTTGTATATGATCGGGGGGGAGGATACTTCCATAATATGGCACAGTGCAAAGCTGTACACATAAGACATCTCAATCAGAATACTCTTGCAAATTGTGAACATGCTCTTAGCACTTCATTGGAATCAGAAGGTAAAAAGTTTCAATTCTGCCTTACGCTAGGTTCACATCTGCTAGGGTCACATCTTCTCCGTCCCAGATTCTGCTTAAAATCAGAAACTGGGCAGACCAGACTATAGTCTATCGAGTCTGCGGGTTTCTGCGTGTAACCGTTTTTAAGCGGATAGAGTTTCAGACGGAAACCCGCTGGTGTGAACCTGGCTTTACATTGCTTTCAATGAGAAACTGCTACACTATACTTAAAGAGGACCTTTCACGTCCTCATGCACATGTGGTTTTATATACTGCTAGAAATCCGACAGTGAGCCGAATTTAGCGCACTGTTGGCTTTCCCGTTATGTGCCCCAGGGCTGGAGATATCGGTGCCATTAGCTGGGCTGTGAGGAACGCCCCACCAACAGTACTCATCCATAGACTTGTACTGGGGGGGTGTTCCTTACCGCCCAGGGATGATGCTGAGCTGTGAGGAACGCCCAGTACAGGGCTATGGACGAGTACAGTCAGGAGGGCGTTCCTCACAGCCCAGCTAGACTGTCAAGAACACCCTTCTGACAGTGGGCAGAGATCAGTGCCTAAACTAACGGCACCGATATCACCAGCCCCGGTGCACATAACGGGAAAGCCGACAGTGTACTGAATTCAGCGCACGGTCTGCTTTCTAGCAGTATATAAAACCACATGTGCATGAGGACGTGAAAGGTTCTCTTTAAGATGCAGAATTTGTGCCTCTGAGTTGCTACATTACAGCAGCTTCCCTTCCATTGTCAGGGACAGTGGCAATACCGGACTCCAATCATAAGGTGATGGTGCATCATAGGGATATGTCAATGTACAGTGGTAGGAAAACCCCCTACAACATGGAAAAAACCTTGACATCTGGAAACCATGTTGTTGTTCCCTGCCTAGCACATGAATGGTTATAACCTGACAATCCTTCATCCAGTGGCAAGCACAGTGAACCCTTCTATTTACCTGAGATAATGCAAATCTGAGATCTCCTTCATGCAGAGCCAGCAAAACTCACAGCCGCATACAGCACATGTCATGTGGTTGCAGCTCCCATCGTTCATCTTTATAATATATGCAGCACATCTTGGACAAGGCTTGATATCATCCGCTAGTCAGAAAAAAGAAAAAACAACAACATTAGCTTATCACAAATCGTCAAAAGGAGAAAAAAAAATAAATAAAAAAATCAGCAATTATTGTAACCTCCATGGTAACACTGCCATATCGGCTACCGTGGCTGCTAATGGCTGGTTAACCTGAGAAACCTACAAGCTGCTGATCTGTACTCTCCAGAGTCCCTGAAGAAATCTTCATTCACTGGCTGTAATAAAACCAAAGTGTGGCAGGAAGAATGTACACAGGATCAACCACTAGGATACAGAAGTGTCCTGTATAGTATGGAGGCTGCCATCTTGTCCGCGCATCTGAGAAATGCTATACAGCAGCCACTTGGTCCATAGGTGCCTGTAGTCTGATCCACACACAGGTCACAGAGCATGCCCACAATACTCTCACTTTCACTGTGTAGGTAGGAGGAAGAGGAGCCGGATTCTGAATGGTGGATGGTGTATATACATACATATCAATCCAGGCAGGATTACAATTGTCAGGTGTGTGTAAGTCGTCTATTGAGAAGTGATCTCTACAGAACAAGAAGAGTTACTCTGTCATCGGTGAATCTTCAGTATCATCTATACTGAGATACCACAAGGATCACCATTCACATTAGACTAACTCCTCTTGTTCTGTAGAGATCACTTCTCTGTAGTCTTATTTATCATTATAACTCTGTCTGTAATGTCTATATATATATATATATATATATATATATATATATATATATATATATAATATGTGTCTAATGTGTGTCTAATATGTGTCTAATGTGAATGGTGAATCTTGTGTTATCTATATATAGATGATACCTGTCATTATAATACAGCCTGGGATGATAATGAGATTACTACTGAAAAGTGATCTCTACACAACAGGAAGAGTTAATCTATTGTGAGGTTGAGTGGCTTCATTTTTTTTTTTTTTTTTTTATGCTGAGCATAACAATCGCCACTGAAAGTGTTCTGCGCTGTTCTGTGCACTTTATATGCTGCAGACTGTCCCTAAAAGATACCATACAAGGACACTATGTGAAAACCTCCGCAGTGTCTCTACCAGTAAAATCTACAACACAGATCCAGGAAGAAATGCTAGAGGAGACTACCAAGTGTTGCATTGCATCAGCCATAGAAATGCCTGGTGGATAATAGAGAGAAGTTATTGTAACCTACATGATAGAATCACAGGGATCGTTTTACAGAAGAGAGATTGTACGCAGGCACTCTGGGCTCTGTGCCAGCGAGATGAGACATCTTTACACTGCCTGGCCCCGATCAGCTTAGTTCGTGAGATAATCACTTGGTGCAATGAAAAGAAAAATATGTCTGTGTCTCAAACTGAGAATACAAGACAATGGACCCGACCACCCATAACAAGTTACCTGCAGCTCCGGACTCCTGGCTATAACTTATCGATGATGACCGGATCGTCCTCAGGCGCAAGCTTTGGGCCCGCTCTTGACGTGCAGCATCACATGTCTGGTTCGGGTGCCATATCTGTTTGCAGTGGTAGCAGAACTCTGTTCCACATCCGTCACGACCACAGGTTAACTTTGGGCAGCTGGCACAGCCAAAAGCGATGACGGCATAGCTATAGAGCAGAAGAAGAGAAAAAAAAAAAAAACATTACTCATGACATGTAGTGAAATAAGAGGATCTGTCTGCTCTCCGGACATGTCTGCTTAGTATATATGTGTGGCACAGCAGGACAGTGGTTAGCAATACTGCAGTGACCGCGTCCTGGTTTGCATCTGAACAAGAGCAAATTTCACATCTTGAAGAGAAATTTGAGGTGGACTCCCACCTCGGACTCCTCTTCATTCACTCTGCACATTGTGCTGGTCCTCTGTTATTCCTCCTGGGAATTATATTAACAAGGAAAAAAATTATTATATTGACAAACATTCCCCAGTGGTCAAGGTGGCATATACCTATATAGTCTGTCTATTCACATATTTTCAGGAGGAACAACAGAGGGCCGACAAGGCAGAGTAATGAGAACCGGTTATTTCATGGAGGATACATTTACTAATCCAGACGTGTCAGGAGACCAGACAGATACCGGGATAATTTATAACAAGAAAAGTAGGTTTACTAATAGGTTTTTACAACAATATTAAAGCTCTATATTTAAGTCTTTCGGAAGGTGACAAGACATATAACCTGTCCTAGAACTGATTGCAAAATCCTATTTTAATAACTTTAGGTAACTTCCCCCACCCCACTGACTGTTTCCAGAACTGTGCCAAGAAGGCGATGCTTGTCTGCACATGTTCTCCTGTGGAGGTAGAAGTGAAAGGACGCCGCTACCTGGTGTGCCTCCAATTCTTCATACATGACGCAGGGTTTATCTTCCAGCCTTCACATGGTGACAACTACACGGTGACAATCCCTAAGCTGCGGCTGCCCACAAGTATTTACCACGAGGAACTGAAAGGTGTGTTTCAATGTACCGTATAGTCTACAGACACAAGGGGAAGGGTCTCCTCTTAGATATTGGTGCTCAGGGGACAGGAATGCCTTGCTTGACAGAGGAAGTGGTTATAAGACTCCAGAAGCAGTGTAATGCATGACTTATGACTAAGGGTCGGATATAGGTTTTCTTCTATGGATTTTTTTATTTTGCATTATTCTGATTCTGAAATCCATTTGTACCGCTCACTGTACAGAGCTCCAAGCCCCTAGCATAGCTATTAGGTGTCTGTTCACATGGCTCAGGCCTTGGTATGTACTGGGAAAAGTTCCTGGAGAATATGGCGAACATATACATAGGTCTATGCTCACCCGACAGAGCTCAAAAGTGTCCCTTTAGACCTCTATTGGCCTGGGATATCTTCTTGGGGTATGGAATAGCAAAGCTGACTGTGTCCTTCTATATAATGGCAACCCCCCCCCCCCCCCAAAAAAAAAAAAAAAAAAAAATCTGCATGGTATATGATTTACAAATGGAGCCTACTGGCAGCATATCCCGCTGTAAGCCTATACAGTAGGATACATTGCAGATTTCTGACATAGCGGTGATGTGAACAGAACCTTATATTTACGGCACTGCCAAGTCCCAGCTATGTAAAGCGATTGACGTGACTTCTATTTCCGTCTCCCACTTCAGATCTCATTTCTATGCTATTAATCCTCCTAAGCTCAGTAATTCCTTCCATCCTTATATTTACATGTCATACACTGTATTAATGCAGGTATTTGTGCTACACACCCAAGATGTTCATTACCGCGAGCTCCTGGTTATTACACCGCACCAGACACGCTGTCCTCTGCCAGGAAAACGGATGAACTAGTCTGACTTTCTTCCAGAGAAATCCTGAGCACTAAAAGGGTTTAGTTACTGGGTAAAGCAGCAGAGCCTCTGGTCACACCCTGCATTGTCTACGTGGCGGACACTTTGAATATTTTTGCATACTTTAAGTTTCTACATATCAATTACATTAGTGACAAAATAGCTCAAAATATCTAAGATATCCAGAAGCACAGGGTCACCTATGTAGGAAGGGTAATCTGGGATATGTGGACATACCCTGCGTGACAAGGTGTGATTTAAAAGGGGTCAGACACAACCCCTTTTGAAAAAAAAAAAAATTTTTTATATATATATATATATATATATATATATATTTATTATATATATTATATATTATATATAGAGCTCCCCCAATCCCCAGCAGTTCCACCCCTGGTCCTGCTCCCAGTACTTAGCAGATTTCGCAGCCAGACAGGTACTTCTGATCTGATTGGGAACATAGAAAGGGGGTCTATAGAAAGGGGCTCTCCTTTACATTTATTTTACTATAAACTACCCATTAAATGTTGAGTAAAGCTTGTTACCTACAATTTTCATTCAGTTAAAGGGTGTTTACCTCTAATGAGACCTATTCCGTATACACTGGGACCCCCAGGGATCACAAGAACAGCTTCCCCAGGTGAATTGAGTGGTTGTGTGCATGCGTAACCACACTTCTATTTATTTCTATAGGACTGGTTGGTCTTCTCCACAGAAGTAAATGGAGTGGTGGTCCCATATGCTCCATTCAGCTGGGGCTCTCGGGGACCTCTACTATTGTGATTGCTGTCGGGCTCCATGGAGTCAACAGGAAATAAGCGCCATTAGTGGTAAAATCCCCTCTAACCACAACTATCAAGAACTTGTGAACAGTGAAAAACGGCCATGTGACATCAGTTTTGTTGAGCGGCCATCAGACCACAGCGTGAAAACCAATGACATTCTGTGGGTGTATTCACGCTAGTTTAATAGACAATGAAAACCTGAGACGTCCAATTTTTTTGCCATTTTGGCAAACAGACATGTGAGTACTCCCACAGACATTCATGGGCTTTAAAATGACAGTGATGGTCGTTCAAAAATACGCCACATGGTTGTGAATAAGGCCAAAAGCTGCCCAATAGGTCAGTTTTTCATGGACGTTTGGAGAAGGTTTTTCACACGACAGAGTCCTGTCCGTGGAAACTGGTCCGCATGTGGGCCGTAGACCCGGACTGAACTCTGCCACGGGCATAAGAGTCACTGCATCATAGTCCGTCATGACGTAGTGAGATACTGAAGAGCCCGATCTCTACAGTAATGAGCTGACATAATCCCATCAGTTCATTACTGAAGCGATTGGGTGATTTGGGAGCTCACTACGTCATAACTGACTAAGATCCAGTGATTCCTTTGCACACGGCAGAGTTTAGTCCTGGAAATACAGTCCACACACAGACCAATTTCCATGGACGGGACTCGGTCATGTGAAATGGCCCTAAAAGATATAGTAAATGCCCACCATTTTACCATGAATTAACAAACCAGGAGTCCTCTGTTATTCCTCTTGGAAATGTATTCCCCATCCACACACAGAGTGTATAATAATATATATATATATATATATATATATATATATATATATATATATAAAAAAACACACACACACACACACACACACACACACACACACACACACACACCACACACACCCCTTGAACCTGCAGCATACTCTAACACAATACATATAACATATGCAGATTTTGCAGCACACTCTCCTTATCAGACACTGTCACCTATAGCCAGCGAGATCTCTCTGTTTTCTACAGACATTTTATAAAGCAATGCTTAGCGTCCACAAAGTATATTGCTGTACTTACATTCACAACCCATACACACAAGTACATGAGATCCTTACCCACAGTCGGGAGCTGGACACCATCTACAGTCTGGATCAGCGACGAGCCACCTCCTGAGCATAAACTCCTCGTATTTCTCCATCAATACATCATCATTAAGGATTAAGCGGATATCATAAGGGTTAAAGCGTTCAGAGCACTCTGGACAGCTGATATTGACCCTGCTCTCTGAAATCTCTATCCGCAGGTACTGACGTAAGCAGTCTGCACAGGAACGATGGTGGCAGGTCATAATTTCAGGAAAACGGTCCTTAGAGTGCCGTAAAAGGCACAGGGGGCACTCCATATAATCTCCACTCTGTTTACTAGCGCATGCATTGTCCGAGGAGTTTACGGAGGCAGAAAATATGGAATTTTTATCAGTGCACATCTCCGAGTGAATGCTTTCAATGCTAGCAATCCCATCCACCCCACCAGTCAGGTCCCTCGATTTCCGTTTTGGATCTTTTTTCTTGCGGAAGATGGATCCCCATGGCATTCTCCTTTTCTTTGGTGCCTTTTTAACAGGAGGAAGGCTAACTGAGGAAGTCGACGACTGGAGGTCCCGATCTGAACCCATCTGCCGATGCAAACTCATTTCTACCAAGCCACAAATGATTCATTCAGCACATGTGCACAGCACAGGTCATCATTCCAGGCGGGGGTCACAAGGTCCGGGGGTTAGGGAGTCACCGATCAATCCTCGCTCTCGGGTTTCAGATGGAAACCTGTGTCGTAGGGAGGTCCGCACTATTCTGTGAATGGAAACGAGAAAAAGTCAATACAGCTCAGAAATACCGAGTGGCGTTTTTGGCGTGTGATGTATTGTCTGATAAATCTGAAAAGGGAACTTGAGAGGCTACATGGAGGGGAGCCAGAGATGTGACGGAGAAGAAATGCTGGCGAAAACTTCCTGGTAGTATGTAAAGGCCAAAAAATATGAGGTCATGAACCGACAGTCCAATTTCCGACAAGCACAACAAACTTTCCCGTAGATTACAAATCTATCATAAAGACATTTTCGGATTATCAAGTGTCCACTATATAATAGATTAGTAATGTAATAGAATAGATAACTATAGCGAAATCCACTGGCTCGTACCATGCGGCTCCGATGTGCGGTCTGCAGTAAGCGGCTACAAGACTACTAACCAGGATTACCACAGAAAAATAAAATGATAGTCCAAGCTAGTAAAAACAAAAAGGCCTATGAATAAATCATGAGAAAACCTGCACAATGGCACCGAGGCATCGTATGCCATCCCTCCAGCTACAAATAGGGCTAATGCACCCTGTCACGTGGACATGGCTTCTTATCTTACCCCTACGTCGGATTTTAACTTCATTTAAAGGGTTTTACTAACCTAAAATATTAATGGACCCTCTCTGCCGTATACCATCATAGTGTGATAAATGGCATCTCTACTCCTGCTCTCCCCAGCCAGCTCGATTTATCCTTGTGTAGAGCCCTGTCCCCACTCCGACATGTCTTGTGCTAACCAGCAAACAACAATTCTGGGACATCTCCTCTTAGATCTCCATGTTGTGTTTTTCCTCTGTTATCCCTCCTACAAATTTATCTCGTCATAGAGGTGTGTCCCTGCAGCAGAGGTTGGATGGAGTCAGTTTATAGACATGCCCCCTCCATCTGGTAACACCCAGTTGTCAATGTACTGATAAATGTCTAAGAGGAATAACAGAGGAGCTCAAAACCGATGCTCCAGACTCGGAGGTGGCTCCTATATAACAGTGGGCTAAGGGTAGGTTCACATTACCCCTATTTAATGTCCATTGTTCATCCATCACAGGATGAGAGCAACGGATATAAAATGACAGAAGCAAAGAGCCCCCTCAGTCAAGTGTCCCTCTGACTGAAGAAAAGGTCCATGCAGAACTTGTGTCCGTTACGCTATGTTCACACTAGTGCAGTGGGGTCTGACACCCAGGACCCCCACAGATCGGCTGGTTGCAGAGGCTACAACATTTGCATGAGGGCTGCGGCCTCTCTACTAAATACTAAATGCAGTGCCATACATTGTGCAGGGAATGTGCTTGGTATTGCAGCTTAGCCCCATTCACTTGAATGGGACTGAGGTGCTGCTGATCCATGTAACTGATGAACATGAAAGTCGTCGACACCGTCATCATCAAAACACCACAATTTCTTCACAACAGTTGTCGGACCCCCACCCATTATAGATTGATGACCTATCAATATACAAGTCCTGAAAAAATCCTTCAACAATCCATTTGAAATCTACACAAGACTTGGAGTAAAATCGCACGTTGGCGCAGTTTTTGGCCACATTGTAGTCACCATGTGTGAACCTAGCTTGAAATCCTGGCCTTTTTTGGAGCTTTAATGCCAGCTGGTCCTCCATATCAACATTCACAATGCTTAGGCACCAGCTTAAATAATCTGTAAAGCCAGTATTATTAAACAATTGTCTTATAAAAACCTCTAGTTGAAGAACTGGGGGGAAAAAAATAAATAAATAATAATAATAATAATAATAATAATAATAATAATAATAATAATAATAATAAAATTGCATATTTAAAAATATAATATATAAATATTTTATTTTATTTTTTTAATATACCATTTAAAAAGCCAATGACCACCACAAAAAAAAAAAAAAAAATCCTGCAAATAACCCGCCAGACGTGCCCAACATACGATACATCCACTGACTCATATACTGAATTTTCAGCATGCGTCATGGCTACCGCGATCTAAAAACAATCCTAGCACGTTGGTAAGTATATAAGGAGATACGGGGTATTGGAAAAAATGAGGCGGTCGAAGTAAAGTAAAAGTGCTATACAAGTAACAGTGAGAAAGAGAGAGTGAAACCTGTTTTGTATGTGTAAAATGGAAACCAAAAGAAGACCTGTAGGAGACAGGCGGTGCAGAAAGCAAATGCCATGTCAACCACTGAGGGCCCACAACACCATAATGTCAGGTCAGAGGAGTGCGTGGGCAGGAACGAGGCAAAAAACACACAACATGACTGGGGTGACCATTTATGAAGGTGCTCAAATGGGCCTCATGTCTAAGACTTTATCCAGGGTTCTGGGATATCCTGCCCCCTATTCTTATAGGGGTGGAGTGGGGCAGGAACAGCATTCCCACAAATTACCGATTTATACTGGTAGGGAACGCTGTAACTAATGGGGAACCCTTAACCAAGGGATGTCAGACAATACACTGAACCTGGCCGACCATCTAGGACTACACAGCAACCATGTATACAAGTTGTGTGGACAAAACATTTGTCTGCACTTTGTGGTTGTGTCACCATTTCAGAGGCACAACTTGGCAGTCTAAAAAAAGAAAACCGCAAGCTTACAGCGAGGTCAACGCGGGTAAATTGACGTGCGGCTTGTGGCCAAAAATCCAGCAGATTTGGAGTTTTTGTGATGGTCCCGTGGTGGATGGTTTGTGTTACGTGTTGGATTGTGACCACTGACGATTATATGCGGTGCTGCAATGCGACACTGATCTTCATGTTGTAGCACTGTACAAAGCCATCTAAACTACTTCACTAAATCACATACTAGGGCAAATGTAAAACCGGCCTATTAACCTACACAAATATAATAAGTCCAATACAGGGAAAACACACTGTAAAAGCAATCTAAATCTATAGACCGCACACAAGGGATAGAAGATGTTAAACTACAGTGACATTTATAGAGCGGCGGTGGCCTTACAGCCAGCATACCATACCACACAGACATGAACATGCAGACTCATTACTACTGTAAACCCATATCTATTTCCCACAGAGGCATTTCTATAGAAGAGCCAGGCTCTTTACTGGAAGCCTTCCTTATCTTGCCATGGCTTTGGTATGAGTTCTGCTCAGGAGATTCCTGCCAGCATAGCGGGACTCGGAAATGTTCCT
This sequence comes from Leptodactylus fallax, assembly GCA_947044405.1. Taxonomy (NCBI): domain Eukaryota; kingdom Metazoa; phylum Chordata; class Amphibia; order Anura; family Leptodactylidae; genus Leptodactylus; species Leptodactylus fallax. Next base: position 5,315,196 of record CAMRHE010000057.1, read on the forward strand.
TTGGATGAAACACATGTAATAGGGGTGAGGGACGAAGACACCATATGTTAGTAGGAAGCAGGGGACAGATCATAGAAATAATGCAAGCCCTAAAATCTGTGCAGACATGACATGCATCATTCAGTACACGGAGGAGGAGAAGGTTCTGCTTTTGAGCTGATGAAAAAAGGAAATGCAGCTGGGGGGGGTAAGCCTGTATTTACTGGAAACCGCATGTGTGGCAGTAACACTAGACTTTGCTACTTTCATTTACATTTCTAGTGAAGACACAACAGGTAGATCAGGAAGTAAAATACAGCGAGGTGGCACAGACATACCTGAAATAACTGGTGATATGCCTAGTGTACAGTCCTAGGCAGCACTGTGTACGGCAGATGGAGTTTGGACCGCCGTCTATGGATTTCATAAAGGTTATTGATTAACATGGTGAAGACATGCAGCGCCAAGGAGACGGCTGCCATCCTGCATCTTCTACATACTGTACTAATCTGATCACAGCTGATCGCTCTCCACTGCCATAAAGTGACAGGTCAAGAAAGGTCTGTTCTATGGGTGCTTATGATGAAAGGACCCTACTACTAGGGCTGTGGAGGAGGCCAAAGCACCGACTTCAACTCCTGTATTATTTCACAGCCTGACTCCAACTGCTGCTGCTTTATAAATGGCTGACACAGTTAGTAGGAAGAAGTAAAGACCCTCTAATGCACAAATAGTCTAGTGACAGAATACCTATGATAGTAAATGTCACAAACTACGCATGTAATTAAAGATTAATAATAAAACAGATTAAATATTAAAAATTAGTATTAATAATAATTATAAAATATAAATTAAAAACTTTATTTTGAAGTCAGAGTCTAACCTTTTTCCTGACTAAGGCTCCCCCCCTCCCCCCCCCACAGACCGGCAGGTAGGACACAAGTGAATAAAGTTGAGTAGCAACCTTAATGGGAGCATTAATGGTGACCACATTGGTAGTCACCCACCTACACAAAAGCGGAAGGTGGAGGTTGTAAGATCCCAAGTACCCCTTTATAGACCTCACTGGTACAAACAAGCATTATACCCGCTATAATGCCATACTCCATTTTCATCTCAGCATTTCCATAGAATAAGCACTGGAGAAGAAAGCCGATCAGTTCCTTACATTACAATTAGACCAAAACGCGGCTTCTCAGAAGTGATTTAGCATTCTCGTGTGGGAGGCTGAACATAAAGCGGGAGCTGCAGCTGTTCAAGGCAAGTATAATACACGGCAGCCCTACCTCACATTTGTCTATACATATGTCTGGACGCCCACTGAGCCTTGCAATGTTACTTACTAACCTGTGACTTTCTCAGGGTGAGAAACAGAAGTACTTCCTTACCGGGTGGGTCCGGCCATATGTGTACATCCTGACCTCTAGATGTGATGGACAAGAACCAGGTGTCAGTGGAAGACATGCAGAATAAATACTGGAGCCGACGTAATGCAAACCTCGCCCTTCTGATGCTCTTCATCTGGTCTTTAGGTTGCCCATGATAGGACGGTAATTTGCAGTTGCAATATGGCGGCTAACGTGCTAGTATTCTACTAGCCTGAAACCTGCCATAGACTACAATATGTTTGACTGTCAAATTAAACCACTTTTGGGGTGCAAATGATAAGAGGCTTATACAGGGTTAAAAAGGGTCTGGAGTAGAGTTTAAACTGGGTGTGTAGGTTAACACCATCACATACTAACCACCTGATCTAGGATTTGGAACTGGATTTCTAAGTAAAAATCAGTAAATCCAGACAGGACTCCTAAGAGAGGCAAAGAGTCCTGAATACCCCGTCCACACAGTGATGGACAGCTCTCTCTCTCACTGTGCACACAGAAGCTGTCAATCATTACGTGTGGGTGGAGTAACCCGGGACTCTCACTGTTTCTCCTAGGAGTCCTCTCAGGATTTTACAATTTACCCAGAAATCCTATTCCAAATATAAAATATAAATATAGACTTAATACACTCCAGTAAAGTAGGATGCACACAGCTTTCTGCACAAGACCTCGCCTGCTATCAAATGATTATTTATTTATTAATTTATTTTTAAATATAAGAATTCCACAAAACTTTCCACTTCAGGAACCAAGGCCATCCGGGCAGGCTGCAGCTTCACTACAGCTATGCTGGGTCACAGACTTGTCAAGGGCTTGTACACAAAGTAAAGTGCAACATCGAACCTTATCACCAGCTGATAGGAAAACCAGGAGAAACAAATTGTTCTGAAGAGGTTGTGTCTGCTGGGCAGTAATGTTCCTGACAACAAATATTTAAGTTCAGGGATTGTCCTACTAAAACTATTCCTTTCTATATAACCGATTAAGGCATATCTGGAAGGCAGAGCTGGGCCCCCTTGCTCAGGACCATGAGCTAGAGAGGAGAGTTAAGAAGTATCGCTGGATGGACGTCAATGTGGGTCACCATGTAATACGACATAACCCCAGCAGTGGCCACTGTAACAGAAACATGTGGCTGGTCACAAGATCCAGAAGTAGGACCAGAGGCGATCAGTTGATCACCAGGCCAGTAACATGTAACAGTAATGGAGATGAGACAAGGCCTGGAAGTGATGAATTTCTCATTATTATGCTTCCGGTATTGAGAAATTCCACATTATACTACTGTTCTGTGCCAGATTATCAGACATTCTGCATGACCAGAGATGGGTTAGAAATACCACGATAGATGCAGAGACAGGAAAGTATTGCGTGTAGCCTGAAGAAACCATTATGACACAATCCGGGTTGTATCGCCATTTCCCGACCAGACTATGTACCCTAATTCACTGGAAATGGACTAGAAGGAAAAGTAGAAGTAACATCTAAGAGTTCCTGTAATTCTCATGTTATTAAAAGTTCCCCAGATATAGCAAGAAGTGATCACGACTATCTGGGAACTACTCCTAACTCTCCAGCCTGTCCGCACCAGTATATACAGATTTACTGTGGGGAGTCCCTCTAGAACAGGAAGAGCAGGTGAGAGGGTGTGCCACCATACTCCCACATATCAGCACTCCCTCCTGAATATTCCCACGTCATGACACCATCATGACACATCTAAATGACTAATATCTGCAGTCATACCATGGGACGGGAATGATACAGAATAGCCGAATCATGACTTTTCCTTAACTTTTCCTATGGGTTATAAACAAACAGCACCTATAGGGGTGGGCAAATTGGCAAATTCCAACCACATTTGGATTTTTGAGACCGCCTTGCAGCTTTCTTCCCCATGAAGGTGCACACGACTTGCTGTAACTGTGAAATACCTAGCCTTGATGATGTATATCCCCCGTACAAAGTTACCCTGGCCTTTATACATACTTGGGCCCCCAGGCCTGAAATGAAATTACCAATATCTAAAAGGGGTTTTAATATGACCTTTCCCATCGACATCGGATTAATGGAGGTCAACTCCCGGGATCAGGGATGCTGCATTCAGGTGATCATGTGGCTTCTTCTGTGGCCTGTGAAATCACAATAATGGGTCAAATAGCCTTTTTTTCAGCTCAGTCCCATTCAAGGGGTCGGGTATATTAACTTTCAACAATAGCTCAATACTTTTTTCTGAAAGGAAGAATGGAGAGGTCCAAATACATAGCAGATGGTTGTCCAGTCTAGCCATAATCCATGGGTCATCTGGAATTCATGTGATGTATTAGGCCATCACGGTGTCCTTTCCTCCAGCGTACAGGTACAAATGACAGCCTGAATGATGGAGGGATGGGACACATGCAGAATTTATAACATGATCATGTGCAGTTCTTTTCTGGGGCATTAAACTCATTTTCACCCAGGTCCACATCAGGATTATGGTTGCCCTCAAAGGGCTGTGACTGGTATCAAAACACCAATGTATATTGTGCTCCTTTTACCACCGACACGACCTCCTAACACAAGACAAACAGATTTTTCTCCTTGAAGCACAACATGTTTTCACTCTTCCATCTTTCATTAAACTGCCTTCGCTCTGCATCACTTTTTCTCTTGAACATTATTTCTCAACTCCACTTGGAAAACCGCCTGATGTGGAAATCCAGCAATCTGTGTCCTCCTGCCTGCCAAGATGGCCCCCCGCTCCCCGTGCCGGCACCCCCCTGCCAAGTGCTGCGTCCCAAGTGAGATATTTCTTGAGCTGATTTGCAACTACTGCAAACCACACACCAAGATGGCCCCTGCTCCTCTGCTGGCATCACCACCCTGACAAGCATTGCATCCACCTCAAGATTCCTTGCGGGATGATGTGTTACTACAGCAAACCACACGCCAAAATAACTCCTGCTCCCCTGTGCTGGCACCAAGACCTCCCCTCCCCAGCAAGCAATGTGTCCACCAACTACTTTGTTTCTGTGCACCAGGATGCTGCCCTTACACTCTTGCCAAGAACTGTCCCTTTCCTCCATCAATAGTCCGGGTCATTTTATGTGGCCGGCAAGGTCTCTCACCTAGTTCACAGAGGGCCAGATTTGGCCCGTAGGCCTAGTGTTTGACACATGGGCTCTAGAATTTGCCTGGGGGTACATCCATTATTGTCACCAGGGACATGGTCAGCCTTACACACAGGCCTGACTGTAATAACAGCGACGTCTTACAGCTTATGGAGCTTTGACCTAAGGAAGTAATGACATGACCACAAAGGAGCTGCACGATACGCAGCCTTCTCACCATATCATTGTGATATCGTCACAGCTAATGAATAATGACACAGATATCCGGCCCACAAATAAAGCCGTCTCCACCCACATTTATTTATAGGAAAATCTACTTAATAATGCAAATTCACAAAACACAACACGTGAAACTACTACAAAGCAGATTTTCCCAATCCTAGTTAAGAGCACGGTGTCCATCCTGGGCCCTAGAAGGCTGTTCTGTTGCTAGGGATACACTGCCCAATAACCAGTGTCATGTATATAGAACTAATAGGTTGTTACCATGGTGCCTCCTATCTGTCATTGATTACTTAGGTCTGCGACGCAAAGTGAACGGCAAAGATTACACTAAAGAATAGGGTATTGTGACCCCATTTAAGAAAATTTTACAGGATGATTTATTTTAAAAAAAAAATTGCATTCCAGTTCCACTAATATAATATAAATGTACTAAATCCTGCAAGTTCCATCTGGCCCCTAATCTTAATAGACTGAAGATTGCCAATTCTGTAAAGTGTTTCTTTGCAGCAGACACCTCATTTACATCACAGACAGGGTTACAACAGACGATAAACCCTCTACAGATAAGATCACTGACCCATCATTACATCACTACTGATAATAGATGATATCACAGGAAGTCTAGAAAACTCCCCCATAGACCTCAATGAGCCAGCGCCAGACTATTGCTGCCTATGGCCATGACTATGCTGTAAAGCACATCACTAACTGCTGTTAACAGAGCAGCTCAGACAAGATGGCTGCCTCTATAATCATATAGAGAAAAAAAAAAAAAAAAAAATCTACAAAAGAGAAAATAAAACCAGAATAGAAATAAAAGTGATAGATTTCACTATTCGGTTTTAATGAATAAGTTAAAAAAAAACGGTGATACAGTCCCTTTAATTAAATAAAATCCCCGATATCATACTATCTGTGTATAAAGTCTGGTTCACATTGAGCGAGTGCCAGAAAGCGATTGTAGAGTCACAAACATCAGTCAAATCCCAACAATGGCGGCGGTTTCACATAACAGGTCTGATAACTATTTCATGTCAGGCCACGTAACACCGTGACAATAAAGCAAACCCCTGGGTGACAGTAAGACACAAAAGATATAACCTGTGAACAACTTGGCCGTCAACGTAAACATCTAGATAACTTGTCATGTTACTTACAGTCTGGTATGGACGTCTCGGCTCCTCACACAGCAGGCGCAGCACTGAAGGCCACTCCTCAGTCACAGCAGAAGTTTAAGCTTTCCATACATCACTTCTTCCTGACTAGTCACGGTGGACATGGCTCACATGAATGATAATGGTTGTAATAGAGGAAGCATACAGCTCTAGCACGGGGAAATGACAACACGGTGCAGAGCCCATACAGTACTATGTGGGCGGCCACCAAGACGTGTTAATCATTACTTCCTGAGACAACAAAGGCTGCTCTACAGGCTGCAGCTCATGACCTTTACCAGAGAGAAGTCTCTGCTCTGCCTGGAATGTCTCAGTATAAACACACGAAAGCTCACATACTGTGGATACAGAGTTTCACCATAGGGGGCAGCACTTCACTGCACAAGGCAGGAGGAAGGAAGGAATGACTGCTCTATAGGCCAACTATACATGGCAAGATACTGAAACCTTTACCAGCGCGTCCATTACCTCACAACCAGCACAAAGCTCAAACTAACCACAGGAACTTACTGCTTCTTTACTGGAAGCCTCATTCCGAAACAGAACCCCAGGTACGGGGGCTTTCCAATGGAAAATCACTGCAACGTAGTGAAGAGTAGTATGAGGTCTGGATTACAATTCATGGGAAACGCTTGCAACACTAATATATAATATTAAATAGAGAGATATATATCTATATCTCTCTGTATCTCAATCTCTCATATATATATATATATATCTCTATCTATCTATATAAAAATATGAGTTTGTCTGTCTGTTCTTCATGCGCAACCAAACGACTAAACCGATCCTCACCAAATGTGGCACACAGGTACATAAGGGGTCCGGGAAGATTTTAGACCAGTTCTCAGCTCTCTAGGACGTACCGTTCCTGAGATACAGTATTCCCAAAAAAATGGCCTGCATTAGCTAATACAAACCTTTAACTCCTATTCTAACCTCCATACTGTACACTGCAGATTTTAGGTGCAACTCATCCAGTTGCTACCTACAGAAGTATTCTGACGACTCTGCAATAGTGGGTCTCATCACAGACGATGATGACAGGGAGTACAGAGAACTGAACCAGGATTTTGTGGACTGGTGCCACCGGAACCACCTGAAGATTAACGCGGGGAAGACCAAGGAGATGGTGGTGGACTTCCGCAAAGGCAGAAGCCCTCCTAAACCAGTGGACATCCTGGGGACGGGCATCGAGATTGTGAACACCTATAAGTACCTGGGTTTGCTCCTTAATAATAAGCTGGACTGGGCAGATCATATGGAGGCCCTGTACAGGAAGGGCCACAGCAGGCTCTACCTGCTTAGGAAGCTGAGAGCCTTTGGAATCCGGGGGGCACTTCTTAGAACTTTCTTCAACTCGGTAGTGGCATCAGCCATCTTCTTTGGAGTGGCCTGCTGGGGGAGCAGTATATCAACCAGGGACAGAAATAAACTTGACAAGCTGATTAGAAGGGCCAGCTCTGTCCTGGGGAGCCCACTGGACCCAGTGCAGGTGGTGGGTGACAGAAGGATACTGTCCGTGGTGAGCTCCATGCGGGAGAATAACTCCCATCCCATGCATGAGACTGTGATCGCGCTGAGCAGTACTGTCAGTGACCGACTGCTCCACCCTAGGTGTGAGAAGGAGCGCTATCGGAAGTCTTTCCTCCCCCACCGCGGTTAGGCTGTACAACCAACACCGACCTAAGCGGAGATCATTACACACAGAGAACTGAAATATCTCTCTGCCTGTTAAATCCCCCCCCCCCCCCTGCTACGCCCTATCTGTCTGTCTGCTATCAATGTAATGCCTCTCACCTTGGAATATTCCTGTACATGTTGTATTTGTATTTGTATCTGCTTATCTTTGCTGCTGTAACACACTGAATTTCCCCATTGTGGGACTATTAAAGGACTATTATTATTATTATTATTATTATACACACGGTCACATGTCCCTTAGCAGATAGAAGCTCCACAGGCGCTTTACACCAGGTTTCCATAGCAACCAAGCTATTTATGACCTGTATTAGTCAGTAGCAGTTCACAGCTCCTTAAATATTCAGTCATATGACATGTATCAGCCAATATAAGTTCACATTTCATTTACCAGGTTTCCATAACCACACAGGCATAAATAGACTGTACCTATACTGGACTGCCATACTGGATGTCAAGTGCAAAACTGGCCAATTCTTATGGGGCCACTACACAAACAAAAAATGAAATATACCCATGTGAAGCCGGGTCCTTCTGCTAATATACATACATATATACATACAGTGGGGAAAAAAAGTATTTAGTCAGCCACCAATTGTGCAAGTTCTCCCACTTAAAAAGATGAGGCCGGCCTGTAATTGTCATCATAGGTAGACCTCAACTATGAGAGACAAAATGAGAAAACAAATCCAGAAAATCACATGGTCTGATTTTTAAAGAATTTATTTGCAAATTATGGTGGAAAATAAGTATTTGGTCACCTACAAAGAAGCAAGATTTCTGGCTCTCACAGACCTGTAACTTCTCCTTTAAGAGGCTCCTCTGTCCTCCACTCATTACCTGTAGTAATGGCTCCTGTTTGACATTGTTATCAGTATAAAAGACCCCTGTCCACAACCTCAAACAGTCACACTCCAAACTCCACTATGGTGAAGACCAAAGAGCTGTGGAAGGCCACCAGAAACAAAATTGTAGCCCTGCACCAGGCTGGGAAGACTGAATCTGCAATAGGCAAGCAGCTTGGTGTGAAGAAATCACCTGTGGGAGCAATAATTAGAAAATGGAAGACATACAAGACCACTGATAATCTCCCTCCATCAGAGGCTCCACGCAAGATCTCACTCCGTGGGGTCAAAATGATCACAAGAACAGTGAGCAAAAATCCCAGAACCCCACGGGGGGACCTAGTGACTGACCTGCAGAAAGCTGGGACTAACATAACAAAGGCTACCGTCAGTAACACACTACGCCACCAGGGACTCAGATCCTGCAGTGCCAGACGTGTCCCCCTGCTTAAGCCAGTACATATCCGGGCCCGTCTGAAGTTTGCTAGAGAGCATTTGGATGTTCCAGAAGAGTATTGGGAGAATGTCATATGGTCAGATGAAACCAAAGTAGAACTGTTTGGTAGAAACACAACTCGTGGTGTTTGGAGGAGAGTGAATGCTGAGTTGCATCCAAAGAACACCATACCTACTGTGAAGCATGGGGGTGGCAACATCATGCTTTGGGGCTGTTTCTCTGCAAAGGGACCAGGACGACTGATCCGTGTACATGAAAGAATGAATGGGGCCATGTATCGTGAGATTTTGAGTGCAAACCTCCTTCCATCAGCAAGGGCATTGAAGATGAAACATGGCTGGGTCTTTCAGCATGACAATGATCCCAAGCACACTGCCAGGGCAACGAAGGAGTGACTTCGTAAGGAGCATTTCAAGGTCCTGGAGTGGCCTAGCCAGTCTCCAGATCTCAACCCCATAGAAAACCTTTGGAGGGAGTTGAAAGTCCGTCTTGCCCAGTGACAGCCCCAAAACATCCCTGCTCTAGAGATCTGCATGGAGGAATGGGCCAACATACCAGCAACAGTGCAGGTCTACAATTTTGTTTCTGGTCTCCTTCCACAGCTCTTTGGTCTTCACCATAGTGGAGTTTGGAGTGTGACTGTTTGAGGTTGTGGACAGGTGTCTTTTATACTGATAACAATGTCAAACAGGAGCCATTACTACAGGTAATGAGTGGAGGACAGAGGAGCCTCTTAAAGAAGAAGTTACAGGTCTGTGAGAGCCAGAAATCTTGCTTGTTTGTAGGTGACCAAATACTTATTTTCCACCATAATTTGCAAATAAATTCTTTAAAAATCAGACAATGTGATTTTCTGGATTTGTTTTCTCATTTTGTCTCTCATAGTTGAGGTCTACCTATGATGACAATTACAGGCCGGCCTCATCTTTTTAAGTGGGAGAACTTGCACAATTGGTGGCTGACTAAATACTTTATATATATTACACACACACACACGGACTGAGTTTCACAGCCTAGACTCACTCAGATGAATAAACCCTTTGTCCTTCTGAAGAAAAAGAAAGTGAAAGAAATGCCCCCAAAAAAACTAACCAAGGCCTGTATTTCATGGGAAAACATGGCATGGCCAGATAACCCCGTTTAGCGTTCAGACATCTACTAGGAGACATGTGCCTGCCAAAGAACCAGAAAGTACTTTACTGGCTGGATGCTGGGGAGAAATATACAGCCAGCTACCAACCCTACCCCAACCAAACTGAGTCTGGGATCTATACACTGAATCCTCATTAGATTAACCCTTTGATACTGGCGTCACCACAGCAGGTATATCATATTAATGGATAGGCCATAAAGGTCTTAATGGTGGGGTCCGACATCTGCTACAGGATTATAAGTAGTAGGCCTCCACCCTAAAATCACAGGTCTCTGCAATATAAGAGTTAAAGTCTACAGCTCATGACGTCTTATGACCGTGACGCTTTCCAGGCCGCAGCCCTGTCACCCACAATCTCCAGCCCCCTCACAAACATACAACAGTCTGCAAAAACAGTCACGGCCTGGCTGTCCCTTAAGGCCCATGAAGAGAACAGACTGGTGGCAGATTATTTAGCAGGTGGCAGAGGAAGACACAGGACACTTTGGTCGCTGACATCACATTCAGAAGGGGGAGAAAATAATGAAACGCAGGCCGCAGCAGAGGAACAGGCTTCTCACATTACATGACACCATATGGATTTACAGGCACATGGAAAGCAACAGGAAGCGGAGCAACTCCACGTCACACACAGGAATAACCCAGTCATGGTTACTGGCATGGGAATTACATACAACTACAGGAGACCTCAGGGGATATACTGGGAGAGAAAGTGATAGGTCACGCAGCAGCACTGTATACTAAACACATGACAACGCGTTACACGAAGAAGTATACATTACATGGAGACATCCAGGTCAGAACAAGCCAGCTGCAGCTCAGTCCTCGGTCACACAGGGTGATCTAATGTAGTGCTGCTACATACTAACAAGACTGGAAACCATAGCAAGAAGGCGGAATATATAATCCATCTGACACGGCAACCATCACACCCAACAGGGTCAGATCTGGGCACCATTTTCATCTGCAGACTTCCTGGAAAAACACTGCACCAAAATCCTTGCCAAGTCGGCTGCCCCCTAATGTCTAACATCCAGAAGTACTAGTCATTCATTCCATTCCACACCAATAGCTCTAGATCCGTGGGGGAAGTCTATGGATAATCTCTCCTTGGGAAGGCCATCAGAGTCTCTTATAGGCCAGGGCAATGCTCCCTGGGAAAAAGGATATGCAAATGAATTCTCTTCCAGGACAAAGAAAACGCTCTAGTGCCATCTAGTGGCATCGCACTGAGTGTCCATTTCTTATATTTTTTTTTTTTACTCTATGCCACGTCAGACCAAATTACAGTACATTCCCTCTAACCTGGCTGGGTGGGATGGGTGCAGGGCTATCAAATATTGTTTAATCAGAAAGATGTATTTTAATAAAGCCTAAATTGTAAAGCTATAGTATTACTTATTAACATATCCTGCAGTGCTGTGTCAGTCCCTGTCCCATATAAGATTCACAATCCCCTATCAATAGGCCTTTGGAGTACTTTAAGGAAGTTCTCATTTACACGGCCACTTCTAGTGGGTTTTGGTCGTACAGCACAGCCACACTGAAGTCTTTGGAGGCAGGGCTACAATACTAAAACCAGCCACACAAATCGTACGGCGAGTGAGCAGCGCAACTCCCTGCATGTAAACAATACCGGGAACCGCACTGTCCCCAAACAAGTGATCTGCGTGGTCTCGGCTGTCGGATCCTTGCAGAGCTATCAATATTAGAAACTGGATAACCCGCTTAATACAAAATATCTGGTCCACAAAACAAAGCATGCTGCAAAGAGGCAAGCGACAACGCCCCCATTGCTGCAAAGAGGCAAGCGACAACGCCCCCATTGCTGCAAAGAGGCAAGCGACAACGCCCCCATTGCTGCAAAGAGGCAAGCGACAACGCCCCCATTGCTGCAAAGAGGCAAGCGACAACGCCCCCATTGCTGCAAAGAGGCAAGCGACAACGCCCCCATTGCTGCAAAGAGGCAAGCGACAACGCCCCCATTGCTGCAAAGAGGCAAGCGACAACGCCCCCATTGCTGCAAAGAGGCAAGCGACAACGCCCCCATTGCTGCAAAGAGGCAAGCGACAACGCCCCCATTGCTGCAAAGAGGCAAGCGACAATGCCCCCATTGCTCCAAAGAGCTTGGCAATGGAGGTGCCGATCCACAAGGGACAAACGCGGTCTGAGTCAGGTGTCCCTACCCTATCTGCGGGGATGGATTGATATACTGGGTTCTGCTGAGACTCCCTTTAAGAGGATGCTCACACAGGATGTTTCTCTGTCAGCCCTTACATGTGAAGGTGTGAATTTTTCCTTTATATACCGCAGTTTATTACACTGTATTTTACATCCAGACACACACAAAATGTAACCACATCTGTCTGTCTAGAAGCAGCACGGCCTGTATTATTTAACAGTAAGCAGTTCTAGGGAGGCCATCATTTACAAAGGTCTACAACCATGGGTAAGCAATACCCGGCCCGGATCTCTCTTTTCACAGCCAATGCTATTTCTTATATACCGCTTTTCGGCACTTCTGTAATACTATAGCCGTGTCACCCTTCATCCTATTCTGGCAGCACAAAACGGACTGTCATGGCAGTAACAGGTCAGAATGTGCAGCTGTGGTATTAATAACCAGTATTTGTGCCCTCCCAGGTCAGGACGGCCCCGTCTGCCACATTGTTAGGAGGATTTTCTTATACGCACCCAGTGTAAATCCTCTGCATAATTCCTCTGTGCTGCGGCCCTCCTGATTGAGATTATCTATTCTTTTTATAGTTATACTGACCGCCATGTTCCTGTGTGATTCTTCCAAACAATCGGTGACAGGACGCCTGCCACTTCCCCTCTAACCCAAACAGCTATTTATGTCTCAAGTCATTAGACTGTCCCTCCCAGAGCTTCCTAGCCTATCCTCCGCACCGCTCCAGCTGGGGATACACACAATTACCTTCTGCTGGTTACAATTTGACCCAATTTATTATAATAGACTCAGGAGGACGACGGGATTTTCCTATGATCTGTAGAAGTTGCGCTTTAAGACTTGCAGATTTCCACTTAACCACGTCAATGGGATTTCTGTATCAGTCATTACAGATTATGGGTAAGAGATTAAATACAGATACTGGGTTGGGGAGGGGGGGGGATCTGTTCTTCTGAATATTCTCCCATTATCTGGTGATGAATTGAGGACGGAAATGTTCACACTACTAGGAGGACATTACTCAGGGCGGCGAGGAGGAGTGCAGCATATTGGAAATAGGCTGGTAATGACAACTCCCTCGCCAGAGTATTCGCCGGGTCCCAATGGATCAGCTTCTAGGAAAAGGCATCTACGTGGTGTATTACAGCAGGTGGTGATGGTGCCCATGTTGTATCCTAAAATTGTCTGACATTGTTAGGAGAAAATACAGGGGAGTGTAAAGTGACAAGGTAGAGAATGCTCCAACACTGGGTACCATCGGCAGGTCACACATTACAATCATTACAGAGATGAGAAGGGGTGCAGTGTCTCATAGAGTCTGTAAGACTCTGCACATCAAAAGGGGGCTGCAAAGGAGTTTCCTTAAAAAGACATAGCATTCCTTCTGGCCCAATCTATGACCTCTCACCTAGCCGACCTGTACCCAGATTTACATTTATCAGAGGTAATAACCCAGAAATATCTGTCTATAGATGGGCCTCTCTTCCTTTTGGAGGAGATCTTCTGGTTTGGCTTTAAAGGGGTGTTCCAGGATTACAGATTGATGACCTATCCTTAGGACATTGAAGATCAGCGTGTCCAACACCATCAGCTGATTGAAGAGGGAGATCTGCGATCTGTTCACAGAGAACCAAAACACAGTCCCGCACATTGTACATCAGCTGGGCTAGGTTTAGCAGCTCAGTCTCATTCACTTGAATGGGACAGAGCTGCTCACAGGTCATGTGACCAGTGAATGTGAAATTACTTGGCCTGTGGAGTAAGAGTGGCACTCAAGAAGGACCGCTATAGTTTCAAGCGACTGACCAGCGGCAGTCTTCAGCACCACAGGCTCGATCTTCCCATGAGCCATCCTAAGGATAACCCCTTTAATTCCAGATCATGTCACTAGCCATCGTCCTATAGGGAGATACGTTTTCTACAACTTACTGCATTCATTATTTTCTCAGAATTACTATTGAAAAATTACCGCAAAACAGTGCAAAGCCTATAAGGTCTCATGTATGTATATGGCATCTAATGTGTGCGGCACCTATTCGGTAAATTATCTGCAAATTCAGCATTGGCTGAGGCGCCGCAGAGCGAAGAGGAGGTGCCGCAGAGGACGCTACAGACCATAAGGGAGGCGTCACAGAGGACATTACATTTGCTGACAGATGCAGAGCAATGCCTTCCATCTGATGCATGAGAAGAGCTGCAGGCTGGAGATCCCAGTAATACAACGTATCCCGGGGCAGACATCTCTGTGACAACCGCTGCCTTCTATAAATAAAGCCTGGTTACCATGACAGCACACAATAGTAGATCACCAGGAGTCAAGACACACACACCTAAGTACATAGCGCCTCCTAGGCACCCGCTGCAGAGCAGCTCGGTGACATCCGCTTATCATTGCTGCGGCCAATTCCCAGCTGTTTTCTGCAGCCAGGGCCCTGATGCTGCAGCTGGGTGGCCGAGGACGATAGGATTTGTAGTAGAACAATTGGGATCGGCAGGGTGCCTGCGGATGGGTTTATGTTCCTAATAACTACGGGAACACAGAACAGCTGTTTAGAAATATGTCACCATAACAATGGCGATCAGACGGGAGAATGGCCGCCTATTATTCCCCGCTAATGAGATTTCACTGCGCACCGTCAGGGCACATTATTGAATGTGCAAAATCCTCAGCAAACACTCGCAAAAAGCTTTTTTTTCCTTCTTGTAATCCTTGTAATTACCAGGAGAGAAAGTCGCCGGCGATCGCACTGCCAGCTGCCATAGACGCCTCTGCTGCCTGACAGTAAGGGAAAAAGCAGGCAAAAGTGTGGATGTTTGCTGTACAAGGATATCACCATTTCTCTTACTTATATAGCGCCACCATATTCAGCAGCACTTTACGTTGTCAGTCACTGTCCCATATAGGGCTCACAATCTACATTCCCTATCAGTATGTCTTTGGTGTGTGGGAGGAAACCGGAGAAAATCCACACAAACACGGGGAGAACATACAAACTCCTTGCAGATGTTATCCTTGGTCAGACATCCTATAGGAGTAGAGAGGCACAGTACCATGCCTGGGTCCAAATACCTGCCAAAAATACCTGATCAAGTGATATGGAGAGGCAGCTGGTCGCCAGGACCAGATTTGCAGGCGCTGCGCATGTATCATCATCTAGGTTACTGCCTCTAACTATTATAGCTTGCACAAGGTTGATACTGTGGACAGATCCGCATATACATGTTACAGATTACACACGGAAAATCTGCAGTATAATATAGTAACACTTAAAGGGTATTTCCAAACCTCGATAACTGAGGACCTATCTTTAGGATAAGTCACTCATTGAAGATCAGTGGGGGTGCAACATCCAGGGCCCCCACAGATCAGCTATTGAAGAATCAGGAGCATTTCCCTGAGCAATGCTTCTACTTCACAGGCCAAATGATGTGACGATTATTTGGCACATGGCCTGTTTGAAATTCAGTTCCATCCAAGTGAATAGAGCTGAGCTGCGATTCCAAGCACAGCCACTAAACAATGTATGGCACTGCGCTTTGTTTTTTTGTTGAGAGGATGCCCACATCTGAACACCGCAGCTTCTTCAGCTGATAGAAGGCCCGGGTGTCAGACCCCGCTGTTCTCTATTTGATGACCTACCCTAAGTGAAATCTGCACCAAAAATCCAAGAACAGATTCGCACATGGATGTTTCACAGAAAACCTGCAACAAAACGCATTTACATTTATATGTTCACCCAGCAGATTTTGAACGCTGTAAATCCACACATTTACACGGCATATCTAACATGTCCAATTTTGCACATGCATTTTGCAGTACATTTCCCATCCGCCCATTGGCAATGGAGAAAACACTACGTAAAATTCTTCAAGAAGTTACATCACTTTCTACATTTTGTGAATCACTCCCTAACAATCTCTGCAAAGAGAAACCCTGCCTCCTCCAAGAGCTAAACATATCTAATATTACATCCAATCCTAACCCAAGTACCACTCTGTACAAGGGGTATTCCTTCTTTCTAACCACATACAGACCTGGATCCTGCTGTGAGCACTAAATAAGACCATTTGTGTCCTCCGCAGCTGCCAGGAATGGTGGAATTCGGAGCATTTGTGGTAGAACTAGAAAGCTGCCTTGTCTTGTCACCGCCAGACAGTCAATGTCACTGTGTGTGAGGGGACAGCGAAGTGCATGGTCAGGGAGCAGCGCTCCATTCATAGGACAAGTAACCAGACACAGCACTCACATACTCATATGGTTAGAGTGAAACGCTACCCGCCAGAGTCCCCACACCTTGGAAGACAACACAACAACCGAGCTAAAATATACATAAAAGATTAAGTCCCAGGAATAACCCCATAGGTAACGTAAGAAGATAAACTACTTCTGATTAAAAAAAAATATATATATATATATACAGTCATATGAAAAAGTTTGGGCACCCCTATTAATCTTAATCATTTTTAGTTCTAAATATTTGGGTGTTTGCAACAGCCATTTCAATTTGATATATCTAATAACTGATGGACACAGTAATATTTCAGGATTGAAATGAGGTTTATTGTACTAACAGAAAATGTGCAATACGCATTAAACCAAAATTTGACCGGTGCAAAAGTATGGGCACCTCAACAGAAAAGTGACATTAATATTTAGTAGATCCTCCTTTTGCAAAAATAACAGCCTCTAGTCGCTTCCTGTAGCTTTTAATCAGTTCCTGGATCCTGGATGAAGGTATTTTTGACCATTCCTCTTTACAAAACAATTCCAGTTCAGTTAAGTTTGATGGTCGCCGAGCATGGACAGCCCGCTTCAAATTATCCCACAGATGTTCAATGATATTCAGGTCTGGGGACTGGGATGGCCATTCCAGAACATTGTAATTGTTCCTCTGCATGAATGCCTGAGTAGATTTGGAGCTGTGTTTTGGATCATTGTCTTGCTGAAATATCCATCCCCGGCGTAACTTCAAATTCGTCACTGATTCTTGTACATTATTCTCAAGAATCTGCTGATACTCAGTTGAATCCATGCGACCCTCAACTTTAACAAGATTCCCGGTGCCGGCATTGGTCACACAGCCCCAAAGCATGATGGAACCTCCACCAAATTTTACAGTGGGTAGCAAGTGTTTTTCTTGGAATGCTGTGTTTTTTTGACGCCATGCATAACGCCTTTTTGTATGACCAAACAACTCAATCTTTGTTTTATCAGTCCACAGGACCTTCTTCCAAAATGAAGCTGGCTTGTCCAAATGTGCTTTTGCATACCTCAGGCGACTCTGTTTGTGGCGTGCTTTCAGAAACGGCTTCTTTCGCATCACTCTCCCATACAGCTTCTCCTTGTGCAAAGTGTGCTGTATTGTTGACCGATGCACAGTGACACCATCTGCAGCAAGATGATGCTGCAGCTCTTTGGAGGTGGTCTGTGGATTGTCCTTGACTGTTCTCACCATTCTTCTTCTCTGCCTTTCTGATATTTTTCTTGGCCTGCCACTTCTGGGCTTAACAAGAACTGTCCCTGTGGTCTTCCATTTCCTTACTATGTTCCTCACAGTGGAAACTGACAGGTTAAATCTCTGAGACAACTTTTTGTATCCTTCCCCTGAACAACTATGTTGAACAATCTTTGTTTTCAGATCATTTGAGAGTTGTTTTGAGGAGCCCATGATGCCACTCTTCAGAGGAGATTCAAATAGGAGAACAACTTGCAATTGGCCACCTTAAATACCTTTTCTCATGATTGGATACACCTGGCTATGAAGTTCAAAGCTCAGTGAGGTTACAAAACCAATTTTGTGCTTCAGTAAGTCAGTAAAAAGTAGTTAGGAGTATTCAAATCAATAAAATGATAAGGGTACCCAAATTTTTGCACCGGTCAAATTTTGGTTTAATGCATATTGCACATTTTCTGTTAGTACAATAAACCTCATTTCAATCCTGAAATATTACTGTGTCCATCAGTTATTAGATATATCAAATTGAAATGGCTGTTGCAAACACCCAAATATTTAGAACTAAAAATGATTAAGATTAATAGGGGTGCCCAAACTATTTCATATGACTGTATATATAATATATTTGTATTTATTATATTGCAAAAGCTGTTAAGTAAAAGTATATATACTTTTTTTTAACTTGTAGACAGCTTTTGCAAGCCATCTACAAGTTAAAAAGTATACATATATATTTATATACATATATATATATATATATATATATATATATATATATATATATTCTGCTTTCTTCCAGAAATAGCACCACTCTTAGACACTGGCTGTGTTTGGCATTGCAGCTCAGTTCCACTGAAGTAGGTAGGTCTGAGCTGCAATGCACTGAACTAAGTTTTTTTTTTTTTTTTTGTTTGTTGTGGCCAGGAGATTCCCCCTCAGTCTGGGCACAACTAATAAAAATGAATGCCATCATGCTGTGATCCTCAAGTTGCGGCATACAGAACACACCACCAATCCGGCAGGTTTAGATACCAGAAAAATGGATGACAAGGTCCAGAAAAATGGATGACAAGGTCAAAACGTGAAGGAGGTATCACCGCCATTTCCTCAACCAGTCACTGCAGGACCAAACCACAGTCCTGTTTATTTTATCAACACATTCTCAGGTTTCGGCATTCCTTAGGATCACAGACAGGGCAAAAGTCTTGACGAAAAGCAGCTCTGTCTTTGTTACAGTGAATTCACACGCAGCAGATTTGTTGCAGTAATGCATGTATCTGCTGCCGAGATATCCCAACTCAGAACAGTCCATTCATTGTTACAGGAGCGCTGGAGGTGACCGAAACACAACACTCAGTCATCTCTGGAAATGAATGGAGCGGCCGTGAACATGTCCAACCATCACTACATTTTAACTGGGGTATAAGGAACCTGCACTGGTGAATAGTGGGGGTCACAGCACTAGAAGCCCCAAATATCTTCAACTTATTCCCTACTATGTGTACGGGGACAGGTTGTGCTGGTGGGAAAACCCTTTTAACACCCAATGCCCATACAAAACATGGTGCAGGGTATACAGCAAATATATATTATTCACGTACTAAAACATCTAATATCACACTACATGCTTTAGATGACATCATCAGTACATGAGATGCCGCCAGAAACATCGTGTTCTCCAATGCATACGAAACGGACAGCAATTCTGTAAATGAGAAATATTCCGCAGTTTGGAGCAGGGCTGTGGAGTCG
Organism: Leptodactylus fallax; assembly: GCA_947044405.1. NCBI lineage: Eukaryota > Metazoa > Chordata > Amphibia > Anura > Leptodactylidae > Leptodactylus > Leptodactylus fallax. The sequence goes on from CAMRHE010000057.1 coordinate 5,334,628, forward strand.
GTACGCCAAAGCCCCGACTCCGACTCCTCAATTTCCCCTGACTCCGACTCCAACTCCGACTCCACCAAAATAGGCACCGACTCCGACTCCACAGCCCTGGCACTGCTAAACCTTATAGGTTCACTCAGAACTCAGTCCCATCATTATATGAGGAATAGAACAGACCTTTACAGGACATTTCATCATTTCCAACATTTCATCATTTTCCCAAATTCTTATGAAAATATATTCAGCACATACTGCATTGTACTACTAACTGTACCAATTTATTATATATTTTGGGAGTCGGAGTCGGTCCATTTTATACCGACTCCGACTCCACAGCCCTGGTTTGGAGTATAGAGCTCCTATGCAGATCAGCTTGATGTATACAAAAGTACTGAACATACAAAGCAGTGTAAGGAATCCTTTAAAAGGATTGACAAAAAAAGAGAAGCCTTTGCAGTCCGCCAAAGTCACGCTGTGTGCAAGTAGCCCTGACAAAAATGTTACTGCGATATCTGAGGCTTGTTTATAGGCTTCCTGTATGTGGAACATTGCGTTACCCCTGCCAAAATACATTACCATTTCCAGTTATTGTTCAGGGATTACACTGGATTTTGACAGATATCTAGGCAACCACATACCTGCCTATAAAGATGGCTCCCTGACACAACCGCAGCCCTTCACACACCAAAGCACTCAAGTGCTGTCATTTATGTGTGTATTAAGGGTCTGGGGATAGCAGGGATGAGGGCGCCCCCTGCAGACCACAGGTCCTAGCAGCCACTTTGGTTATAGTCTGTTGAGGTCTAGGACAGCTTCTGACAGTCCATCAAGGCCAAATTGACTTAAAGAGGTTTTACAGCCCCAAATTGAGTTTTCATACCGATGACCTATTCACAGACCTGTATGTGATCTGTGGGAGTCCAACACCTGACCCCCACATAGATCAGCTGTTGCAGCAGCCTCCAGGTGCCTTCCAAGTCCACTGGATAGTGGCGGCTCGGGGAACTGCAGCACCGCTCCTATTACTTGAACAGGAGTAGGGCTGAAGGCCAGTGGTGCCCCTGCACTAGCAACCTCTGGAGGCAGCTACAACAGCTCATCTGTGTGAGGCTTGGGTGTTGGACCTTCATAGATCACACACAGTCCTGTGGATAGGAAATCAAAACTCGACTTGGGGCTGGAAAACACTTTAAGGCTGAAGCCTCACGTTGCGACAAGGCAGCTTTCTTTGTTGCAGATTTTGATGCAGTTTTTTGAGATAAAGCCAGGAGTGGATTGAGCAGAAGGGAGAACATAAGAACTTCCTAGATATTTTCCATTCCTTTTGTAGACATTCTTGGCTTTGGCTCAAACAAACACAGCAAAATCTGCAAAAAAAAAAAAAAAAAAAAAGCTGTGTGTTTCTGCAACGTGGGGCCTCAGCCTAAAGGTGCTTTCCAGGATTGCAATAACAATGACCTATTTTTCAGATAGGCGGTCCGATACCTGGGACAAAATTGGCTGTGTGAAGCAACCAAAGCATTCAGGTTAGCACTATGGCAACTAAATACCAAGCGTCGCACACCGCATAGGGGGATGTGCTTGGTATTTCATCTCAGCCTCATTCTCTTACATGGGACGGAGCTGCTCACAGTTCAAATGAAGAACAAACATGACGTCATTGGCCTGTGAAGTGGAACTGGTACTCACCTGGGCGCTGGCTGCCACTTCGAGGACATCCGAGGAACTGGACTCTCACAGATCACATACTGATGGCCTATCCTAAGGCTAGGTCATCATTGCTTAAATCCTGGAAAACCCTTTTAACTGGGTCCTAATGCCTGCAGCACCCCTAAAAATTACTCCTAACCCTGGTGCAACTTTATTTGCAAGCCCAAACATATCTGAGGTGCGACCCTTCTATTAGCGCTAGAGTCTCTCCTTCGCTGCCATTACCTGGCCCTAAATTCCAAAGCCTCATTTCGGCCAAAGGCTTAAACAGAATAAACAGGCGGACAGAGGGTGTATTAATACATCTATTTCTGCTTAAAATATTTCCCCTCGGTTGCCTAGACACATAAACAGAAGAGACTTGAAATAGAAACTATGCACAAGCCTTTTAAAGAGGTCGTGGAAGAAGAATGTGCAAAATGGATGGACGGGACGGGGGGCGGCCCTTATACACACACCAGGACGACATCCTCCTTATATGACTGGAGTCACCTCCGCTTAATGCAGATATAGGTTTATCTAGTGATTCTCAGGAAACGCCACATCATATGAGGAAGAAATATACCAAGACTTTATTATTAATTCACCCACATGCTGGGACGTGAAGTGCACCGACAGCCATACTGCAAATACAACACAAATAAGATGGTGGAAAAGAGAAATGAGCTCCAGCGCCACCTTCTGGAAGATAATGTATGCTTTTCAAAGTAACAGGAGTAGTGCAGCAGCCCATCCACTGTATAGCGGGTGTTTTTGGGAACTGACCTGGTAATTTCCACAGTCACGTATACATATTACCTAGAAGAACAATTACTAATCATTTACATCCAGGTCATATAAGAGGCAATTATAGACTATACATCATTCACCAGTCAACTAGTTCTTTTCATTCCAGGAAAAGCTTTAAGAAGGAGACAACCAACATGGCTGCCATTAAAGCTACCATACAGGTTGTCACAGATAACTCTGCAGCAGTACTGAAGAGGGGAATGTATCACCAGATCTGGAATCAGGGAAAGCTGGATGACAAAGCTGTGAAAGCTATAACTGAAGACCCCTTACCCCACTAAACAGTTATAACTTAGCAAAGACTTGTCGGTGGTGGGAGAGGGGGAAGGGGGTTGTATGGCATGTGGTGTTTGGCGGGGAGAGGAAGGAGAAAGGGAAAGGACCTCCCATTCTCAGGATTGGTGGGGGTCTCAGCGGTCAGACCTACAACAACCCAATACTATCTCTGCCCCCAACTACTTTAAACCGCTCCCATAGTGCTGTAGATGCTATTAGAATAAAAACCATACCTTGCTTATGTTTCAGAGCCCCAGGAATGGGGAGAAAAAGCACTTTTATTCTTTATTCAAATGAGGATCTTGGAGCACAGAGGGCGTTTTCTTTATGTAGCTCCTCCCCCTGGGCAGTCTGAGTTGATCCTCCCACTTCCCAGGGGGGGAGGAGCTGCCTGAAGAAAACTCCCCCTGTGCTCCAAGATCCTCATTTGAATAAAGGATAAAAGTGCTTTATCTCCCCATCCCTGGGGCTCTGAAACATAAGAAAGGTATGGTTTTTATTCTGATAATATGGGAGCGGTTTAAAATAGCTGGGGGGCGGACATAAACTCCCTTTAAGTTCAAACATATCCATTGGCCACATCCATACAGAGGCATCCAGGACAATATACGTTACTGTATGGCTATGCAGTGGCGTACACAGAAGGCATCCATTGGGAAACCCTCCCATCCCACCCCTCTCCTACTACAAACCCTTATTCTTAGTGGGTGAGATGATCTGAGGGTGATAATAGAAGATCACTGAACTAATGTAATTTCTTAAAGAAAAGTCCACAGACAATGGGGGAAGACTGACTAAACACAGAGCACTTAGCGGTATATAGTATTACCCCATTACATAGCATAAAATTAGTAGAGTCTATAAAAGGATCCCTGGTGATATCATACAGATCACTATATGGGAAGAACAGAGCCAGTCTCATATGTGCGATGTTACCAGTGCCAGCAGCCCCATCAAGATAAAACACAGAATAACTACTGACCCTGGAAGGCAGGAAGAACACTTACTTGAAAGGGAGGGGTCACCAGAATCCTAAGCCCACAGATCGGTTGGGGGTCACCCGAATCAAATGGTATTTTCCCTTTGTGAATTGGGACCTCCAACGCAGAGATATCCCCATTTTTTGTCGTCTTGTGTAGATGGGGCAGTAGACAAGCTGTGAAGTCATTTTCTGGTGACACAAAAAGTTTCTCTATTTACATATTTTTATAAAAGTCCCATAGAAATGAACAGAGAACGGAGTTCCTGTCCATATATAAGACCCCGTATGAGGTACAGGGTCAGAGTGTTGATCACATGACACAGCTGAGGACCAGAAGGAGAGAGAATAACTCACAAATAACTCACCAGTAAGAAGGCTACAATGGACATCATTTCTCTTTCTAATGGGCCATAAATAAAACATTTTTGTGGCCCGGGCTCCTTTAAGGTTGGGCTTTTTCAGTGACTGATAACACAATCTGAGTTCTCCGCCTGTGGTCAATGATCTGGCATGTCTCTATATCAATGAGCTGACAGCTACAACCCCCAGCATTGCATACCCTAGGAGGACAACCACCTCTCAGCTTCGTTTCTAGAGACAAGTAGTAATGAGAACAATACATCAACGTGAACTCCAGTAAACAGACTGACTTGTGAGACGACTGAACTGCATCTGCAGCGACTCTCTGGAGAAGACTCTCTTCCCTTTAATTATTAACCTGAATCTCGGGCACATTCCAGTAGAAAACCAGAAACAATAGCCATGCCTAGGCCCTGGACGGTACAGCTGTGAGGGTCCGCAGCACCCCCTCCTGACACAGAACATCTGGACTTTACGAGGCTCCTCAGAAGTAAACACTCTGCGTACTCTCACTAGCCTTATTAGGCCACAATGTGCGAAAGAATCATCATCTTGGTACAGGGAGACGTATCTTGCCTACGCATCAATAAAAATGGGTCTTATGACTAAACAGAGATAAGGCCAGGACTGGAAAGAAAGTCTGGCCACAAAATATCTGTCACAAGGCACAAAGCTTTTCTTCTTGTGAGCTGAAATCTAATAGTCCATGAACAAGACCGAGTGTGCATCCAGGCTGGGGGCAGAGCTGTCAGATGACACTTGGAGTGATGCATTCAAGACTATGGGGCATTCAGATCCATTCTGATAACACGGAGCAGAATAGGATCTTCTCTATAGGCCCTTTTCTGCTCCGTGTTATCGGAACGCTATGTATCTAGAGACCCCATAGACATGAATGCACTCTGAGATCCAACTCCATTTAGTGATAAACTCGGCCCATAACTCAGATGCACAATCTGTTGTGTGCATGGGCCTTAATAGTAATGAATGGGGTCGGACACCGAGCTCCAAACAAGTGGCACTTTCTTTACCACCTCCACCAACTCTTTGATTCCTTAATAGGCCCCTCTTTCACATATTCACTGGTTCCTGAGCAATCAGGTAGTTTTAGTGCCAATAGGCCAACTAGACACCCTAATGTCAAGTGGGCGGTGTTAGGCTGGGACAGGAAATGGATCATGACTCAAAGCTCTTACAAAGTCTGCCTCGGATTGGAGCTGAATCACACCCCCTTGCCTGCTCCAATACCAACCACTTAGTATTGAAAATAACAGTACCGATTGCTCAGGAATGGTGGGGGCTAGAAAAAATAAATTCCACTTGTGCTGGAATCAGTGGAGCAGAGTCTATTAAAAAGGACTTTTCAACACCACCAATTCAAGTTCTTAGCATCTGTTAACCGACGCCGCTCCATCGATTCCAGCATAGTTGGAATTTTCTTTTTAGCTTTCTGTCTTTCCCGAGCAATCCACGCAGTTAGTTTTGGTGCCAGCTGTGCTATTTAGGCTCTGTAATGTCATGTGGGCGGTGTCAGGTAGGGGGCGTGATTCAGAGCTCCAATCAGAGGCAGCCAGTGTCAGAGCTCAGAATCACACCTCTAGTCTGCACCTGCCTGACAGTACAGAGCCTAAACAGCAAATACAGGGGGGTGGAAAATCAGCGGGCGCAGATTTCCAGCATGCTTTATGCCAGTTTTCTGGTGTAAAGGCTAAAAAAAAAAAAATCTGGCAAGGTAGATATTCCTGTCCCAGCAAGCCCCTGTTCAAGAAAGTGGAATCAACTGTGCAAAAAGGTCTTATCTAGCTGTAAAAAAAAACCTTCGATTTGTGACTTTTTAAACACCTGTAAACAGACACAGAATAATAAATCTCTCGCACAGAGTGGTTACCCACACTATGGGACTGAGCTGTAGCTTGCTTGTGTGACCAACGGACATGATGCTAACTGAGCAGAGCAGCCCTTCATGAAAGAGAAAGCCGCAGTGTTCTCCAATCCTGGATAACCCTTTTAAGTGCACTACAGATCAACTCACATAGGGGACTGGAGGACCCACATTCTTGAGTCAGACTCCCACCTATTCTATGGACAGATTTTTTTTTTTTTTTTTTTTATAAATGGGGAAAACCCCTTTAGGCCCCACGTTGCGGAAAAGCAGCTTTTTTTTGTTGCAGATTTTGTTGCGTTTTTTTGAGCCAAAACCAGGAGTGGACTGAGCAGCAGGTAGAAGTATAAAAGCTTCCTATATATTTCCCATTCATTTTGTAGCCATTCTTGGCTTTGGCTCAAAAAAACTGCAACAAATGAAGCTGAGTTTCGGCAACGTGGGGCCTCAGCCTTAAGCCCCCTGCATTAAGAGGGCTACAACAATAACAGAGCCCAAGTAGTGACCATGGAACAACATAGGCGTAGTTTAGGCAAAAAAGGCCATGTGAATTGGAATGATGTCTATGCAGGTTCGTCACAGGTCATTTTTACCCCATGAACTTTATGCTGGAGTTACTCCGGCGTTGCCGCCTTCTGCTTACTGACCATGTTAGTCCTAGAAATCACTTCACAAGCAAATACAGCAGGTTCATGACACCAGGGTTAAATCCGCAGCTGCTATAAAGAGCTATGCGAAAATGATGTCCCGGGAGTCGAAAAAGTGCCCCGTAATCAGATTTAGTTACTGCGCAGCGTACAGTAATGGACAAAGAACATGAGATGACAGCGCGCTGCCAGGAATCACTGTACGCTGCCCGCCATATAGCCCTGACATGTATAGCTGCCAGTGTAGGCCTGCTCAAGAAGTGCGCCACTATCAGGTAGCTTTGAGCTCAATCCTTGGCGGATTTGCTGCATATTTCTTATGCATATTTTGCACCACCAAAATCTGTAACAGAGTCCAACGTAATGCATGACAATCTGAATGGTGTTTTACAAAATCTACAAAAATACCTGGGCCGATATGATCGGCTGCAGCAGATTTTCATAGCCGCACAGTGCTGTATTTTTTATGGATTTCTTTTAGAATTGGATATAAAATTTACAATAAAATCCGCTACTATATCGATAAACACCACATGAAGACTAGGCCGTGAATTCCTGTAAGTCCCGTACACCTGAATACAGAGTTATATTGATTTATTTTGCTTGCTTATATATACACCAACATATTCTGCAGCGCTTTACAGACATTGTCACTCACTGTCCCATATAGGGCTCACAATCTACATTCCCTATCAGTATGTCTTTGCAGTGTGGGAGGAAACTGAAGTTCCCGGAGGAAACCCACCAAACACAGGGAGAACATACAAACTCCTTGCAGATGTTGTCTTTGGTCGGATTCGGACGCAGGACTCCAACGCTGCAAGGCATCCGTTCAGTTTTATGTCAATTCATTCTGACTTACACATTCTGGATATTTCCACATTACGATCTTACAGTATACCGCGTTTCATCACAACAGCCAAAACCACAAAGAAATAACAGTCACTCGCCTGTACGTCTTAGGTGTAAAAACACTGACATAGTAGTATGTGTAGTCTGTAAATCTCTGCTAAACAGCACAGCCATAGCATGGCCTGCAACTTGGCTTGTTTTATGGGCAAACAGATGCATCAACCATGCAGCTCATATATGTCCCCTGCCACGGCCTTAGGTATGTCTGCATTATGTAGAATGGATGACGGCTAGCAATCCAAAAACAGTTCACGACACAGACATACCTATGCAGAGACACAGACTACCTTGGAGGGGGCGGCGTGCGGAAGTTTCCAGAGGAGAGTTTGGGGCTCCTCCAAGCATTCCAATCTATTGAGAAATGGTACAGAAGCAAGAAGGAAAAGCAGGCAGGACGGAGAGAACTGCAGCAGGAGATCCAGCCTATGTAATGGGGAAGGGGCAACTATTATGGTGCAAGTAGGGATCATAATATAACAAGTAGGCTACCCTGCACAAAGACAATGGCATGGGTAACATGTCATTGAGTGGCACAATCGATGGGATCACAACCTAGATCTGGGCAATTCATCAATTTCAGTAAGTTCATTAATAGAGCTTTTTGGTTATTTTGTGATTATTTCAGTTATTTTGGCACCATGACATTAGCTAAGGAGGTGTCACTATCTGGAATGCCATCTGATCAGGAATAACCTAAACCATATTTCACCGACATGGCCTGGCATATGAATCGGCAGGGGTGTGGGCGAAGCGGAAAAAGGGGAGTATCAGAGGAACACCACAGTTCTAAGAATCCTTATTTCATGGGGAAGTTGACAAGTCAGGAAAGGTTCCCTTTAAGCAGTTTTACGAGTGACCATTTGCATAGGCTGGTTGTAGACCATCATCCTGGTTAGGACCCTGCTGCAGGGTACACGGGGAATATGACAGACACCTCATGTACCGTACCCTTTCGTTTCCACATAAGAAGCTTGTGATCGTCGCACCAGACCGGCTTTCTGCCACTTTCAAGCACAAACTCCATGGAAACAAACTGCGGCTATTTTTACCTCCTCGCATCCTAACCACTATGCTCCGACATTCATATAAATATAACTTAAGAGACTCCAAAGTAACTGGTAATTACTCCAGACTGTCAGAGACGCTGGGAAGTGAGGCGTGACCATGCCACAAGACATAAAGAGGGGCTCTAGCCAAACGGACTCACTGCACACCTGCCGCAGGGCTCCTAGATGACAGCCAGTCACCAGGATTCTCTGCAAAAAGGGGGTGCAGTGATGGCAGGAAGGGGGCATTTATTTTGCTTACTTCTATAGCGCCATCATATACCACAGCGCTTTACAGAGATATTGTCAGACACTCATATAGGGCTCACAATCTATATTCCCTATCACTATGTCTTTGGAGTGTGAGAGGGAACCCACACAAACACAGGGAGAACATACAAACTCCTTGCAGATGTTGTCCTGGAGTGGATTCGAACCCAGATTTATCAACATTTATGTCAGAAATGAAGTAGGACATGTACGCCAGGTATAACCTGGAATAGGTTTCCCCTGCAGATGCACAGACCAGCAGAAGCTGCGAGTTATGAGGATGTGGACGCCTCGGCAGAAATGAGGTGCATCCTCTGCCAGCCCCGGGGTTGGTAACACCAATCTTTAGAAATCTGCCCCAATATTTTTACAGCATTAGGCCCCTTGCAGACGACTGTGGGGTCTCCACTGGCCATTATTGAACAGCATGGCTGGTGCATGGGCGGCACACGAATGTTATCTGTGCTTCAATGAATAGGAGCCGCAGAAGCACGGGCCACAAAACTGGACAGGAATAGAACCGGTCCTGAGTTTTGCTGCCTGGACTGGCAGCCCGCACATGGCACAGTGTAATACAGTCGTGTGTGTGGCCCGACAAATGAATGGGTCAGTGTGGGAGAATCCCAGATAGCACAATGAGCCACGCCACGGCCGTCTGCAAGGGGCCTTATAGAACACTTTTGGATAACCCCTGACTGCAGTGCTTCGGACCTAAAAATACATCAAAACTGGGGCCATGTTTTTCATTTGGAAAACTTGGAAGCATCTTGTACATGAGTAACCATCATCCCCCCCACCCCCCAAAAAAACCCACGTCAAATGTCATAAGTGGTCTAATAGGGAAGAAAACATCCTCCACATTCAGTCAGAACTTCCTCTACAATAAAGAGAGAAAAAAAAAAAAAAAAAAAAGCAATGAGGCAACAGCACACTATCTGATCCGGAGCTTGTGCAATGGGTAGAGCTGTTCTTCTGCGGCTGATACTGGCTAAAAAACACAACCGGCTTTGTGGTTGAGCAGAGGAGGAAGAAGTTTCACATCTTGAATGGCGATGGAGTATACAAGGTCCTGCCCAGGTGTATTCCTACACAGCGCAAACCGCAAACAATAACAACCTAAAGAGCACAACCTATAAGAAATGGAGAGATTAGGGGCTAGATCACAGCTTCTTAAAGGGTTTCCAGGACTTGCATATTGATAACCTATTAGTTATGTCTCTTGCTTGTATAGCGCCAACATATTCTGTAGCACTTTACAGACAGTCAGTTTACCATATAGGACTCACAACCAATCACATCAGTACGTCATTGGAGTCCTTTAAAGAAGGTCATCAATATGTGATCGGTGTGGCTCTGATACCTGGAACCCCCGCCGATCGGCTGGTTGAAGAGGCGGCAGCATTCAGGTAAGCACTATGGCACTTGGAAGAGCACTCGTGCCTCTTCAATGGCTGATCAGCGTAGGTCCTGTGGATGGGTCATCAGTACGTAAGAACGATTTGAGTCCTATACCGGTCCGTATTTGTGACTCAGTCCATTCATTTCTATGTATGGGTCAGTAAAATCCACGGATGACACACAGATATCAATCCAAGTGTCATCTGTGCCTTTTTTTATTCACCCGTAGACTACATGCACATGACCATAGTGCTTTTTACTATAACATGTCCATATCGCATCGGTACGTCAGTCGCAACCACTAATCTGCAAAAACAGTTGTATTGTCCAATACACTTGCTGGAGTTTGGCCTCATGCGCACGACCAGTAAGTGTGTTCTCCATGTTTTTCATGGCTAGCACACTGATCCATTCATTTCTATGGCCCCATACACATAACCATGTATTTTCACAGTCCCGTGTATGGGGCCTGTGAGCAAATCTCAGGACAGATCCTATTCCTGTCCATTTTGCAGCCTGTGCTCACTGGCCTCAATGAATGGGGCAGTGAATGAACAAGCAGGACACGAATGTCATCCATGTACTGTCCGTGTGAGCCGGCAACACACATTTCACCCAAATCTGTGCCGTGCACACAGACAGGTGCAGGACCTGCACCTTATTTTGCAGAGGGTTTCTACAGTCTGGATATTGATCTGTATAAACTACACGTGTGCATAACAGCATAGAAATGAATGGGTCCGTATACTATCCGCATTTACAATTGTGGACAATACAGTGGAAACAATTACGGTTGTATTCATGGGGCCTTAAGTGCCACTTATAAAGGCAAAAACTTTTTGGCGCCACTTCAACAAATCTCAAAATTCTCAGGAAAAACCGTGATTAACGCGAGGGCATTTTCTGTACACAAATAAAGCAATAAATGAGTGTCTTTTACGCCTCCGCAATGTAACACACTCTTTACTGTGACACCAGGCAGTAGTAGGCTCAGACCACAGCTGGCGTCCACAATGGGGACGGTGGGGGATTATCCGCACAACTCTCAAAAATTCTTTAAATGCAACAATATAGATTCAATTTCCAAGAAAAGGAAACTGATAGTTTCACTTTGAAAGCGGCTGCCACACCCGGATGGATTAAATAGAGCACGCTGCCATGACTGAGAGGGAAGCAGCTGACTGCAAGCTGACAGTAGGATTTTAATCCAGCTATGAGTCACACCAGCAGGGCTGGAAGCAAACACGGGATATTAACTCCACTGTCTAGTGAGAACTGCTCCGGCTGATCCTTGCTACAGGCCTGCAAAACGTCCTGGATACATCAGCGTAAATTAGATCTCCCAAGGCGACAAGGACACCGAGGCAACGCGGCCTTGTAACGTCTGACGGCTCTATGGCTTTATCCAACATTCATGAGAAAACCTAATAACAGAGTAGGACTTCACGGCTGCTAGTCATACAACTAGCTGTTAAAAAGCTAACCCTCGGGATGACTAGCTCCATTCTTCTAAGCTGAATCACATATCCCTCAAACATAAGAAGCCTGTAAAGTCAAGTCCTTGAGACGTCGTCAAGATTTTAACAATCCAATATACGCAGCACTCTTAGAATTAAAGGAACAGTAAGCATAGGAAAAAGTATGAAAAAAATAAATAAATGTGAGCACTCTCTCCCTTGAAGTGCCAGTTTGCCAAGTTATAAGATCTATATATACACATCTTCTGCGTTTCAGGAGAACCATCTTGTCCCCTTCCTCTTCCTCACTGTACTGTGTCTGGGAAGGGAACTGGCTGGAGCAGGACAGAAAAATTAGGTCTTGCGCCTCAGTCAATCTCCAATTGAAAATGGAGCTGATCAGCAGGGAATTAAAGGGGTTGCGGTCAGGTTGCTGGGGATCTGACCAACGGGAACCCAGCGATCAAGACAACAGGGAACAAAAGTCCCCCAGAATCCTTCCTGGGAATGACTCTCCAGGTCGCCTGTGTGACTGGCATTCATTTCACCATTACAGGACTGCCGGAGATTACGCTTCTGGAAGCCCCACAGAAGTGAATAGAGAACTGGCCACACAAGCACACTGGCCCTTACTTCTCCTTTTGTTTCCCATTTAACTGATCGCTGGGAGTCCCAACTCTCAGACCCAGAACGATCTGAAACGTATCCCCCATCTTGTGGATACGGGATAGTGGTCTAAGGTGCCATCCCCTTTAACTCTATATTTCCTGTCTAGATCTAGCTTTCCCTTAAATACTTGCTTCTGGCTACCCCAACAAGTTATAGGTGATCACTGTGGTCCCAGAAACAGGACATCCTACAATTGTCTCTGAACTAGAGACCCTTCTAGCAAAGAGTCCAAAGCGTCTCCTTAAAGTGTGATGGGAATATGGTCCTAAGGCTTAATTCATCCGGTAGACTCTCAGAGGTGATTTGAGCAGGCTAGTGTCAAGAGTCTATAAGCTTGTAATACAAAGTCTTCCAAGATTAATCTTTCCAGTGACTCAGATACAGACGGACTCGTATTCACTTTCAGGGAGGAGGAGAAATGCACGAATGACAAATCTACTAGACTTTTCTACGATAACTAAAGTTATATAGATCTTTATAACAGAAGGCTGGGTCGCACATGTTTTGTCACTGCTTGTAGGTTATTTCACTTTAAGAAATACAATTGGCAAAGTACATTCTCCTCTCTTAGAGCTCCTATGACAGGTCTATCATCCTGCTCTGTAGTTCCCGGGAAAAGTCATGGGACACATCTCACCTAGAGGCAAGCTAATATTAGTCACTGAAATAGCTTTATAATTCTAGCCAGCAACCATCTCAGAAGACAAATGTGCTCACTAGCGTTCATGAAATACATGTGCTGCCATGTTCCTGAATAGATCAGTAAGGCTCTACGTACAATATGTCAGAGCCCTGCATTTGGCATATACACTGGGAAAAGCTCCCAAAGCGTGTCCTTTAGTCCTATGGGCATAGCTGACCATGCTTTCCTATATGGTGGGCCACAGCAAAAGCCATGTACCATGCAATAATATAAATAAATCCTAAAGCTAATCCTTTCAATCTCCTGCACTGTTTCTATGGCTATATATCACCGGACCTATGGGCTGCACATTGGTTCATTGGTTAGCACTGTTGCCACGCAGCTTGGGGGGGGTCCTGGGTTTAAGTCTGTCCAAATGCAACATCTAAAATTACAGCTTACATAACTGGACTCCGGCTTCATATGTTACCCAGGTGAGTTGATCTCTGTTTTGTGGGGGGTTTTTTTTGCAATTTTTCTTGCAACATCTGCATGTAGCTATGTTCTCCTCGCTTTTATGTGGGTGCCCTGCAGGTGCCCAGGTTTATGTGGGTGCCCTGCAGGTGCCCAGGTTTATGTGGGTGCCCTGCAGGTGCCCAGGTTTATGTGGGTGCCCTGCAGGTGCCCAGGTTTATGTGGGTGCCCTGCAGGTGCCCAGGTTTATGTGGGTGCCCTGCAGGTGCCCAGGTTTATGTGAGTGCCCTGCAGGTGCCCAGGTTTATGTGGGTGCCCTGCAGGTGCCCAGGTTTATGTGGGTGCCCTGCAGGTGCCCAGGTTTATGTGGGTGCCCTGCAGGTGCCCAGGTTTATGTGAGTGCCCTGCAGGTGCCCAGGTTTATGTGAGTGCCCTGCAGGTGCCCAGGTTTATGTGGGTGCCCTGCAGGTGCCCAGGTTTATGTGGGTGCCCTGCAGGTGCCCAGGTTTATGTGGGTGCCCTGCAGGTGCCCAGGTTTATGTAGGTGCCCTGCAGGTGCCCAGGTTTATGTGAGTGCCCTGCAGGTGCCCAGGTTTATGTGAGTGCCCTGCAGGTGCCCAGGTTTATGTGAGTGCCCTGCAGGTGCCCAGGTTTATGTAGGTGCCCTGCAGGTGCCCAGGTTTATGTGGGTGCCCTGCAGGTGCCCAGGTTTATGTGAGTGCCCTGCAGGTGCCCAGGTTTATGTAGGTGCCCTGCAGGTGCCCAGGTTTATGTGGGTGCCCTGCAGGTACCCAGGTTTATGTGGGTGTCCCTGCAGGTACCCACATAAACCAGCACTTTGGAGTGGTGCCACACTCCAAAGACACACTGATATTATACAGGAGACACAAGATCCCTTATTTGGTGGGGGTCCCAGTGGTCACTTAACCCCTACCCTGCTGATTGGTGATAAGTTCTCCTGTTGGGAAACGCCTTTAAAGAATACAATAAAGCAAAAAACATTGTGAAAGCACAGAAGTATTTGCCCTCCTTATCTACCCCATCACCCAGCTGAGTGTCACCGCCTACTCTTCTGTGTATAACCTGATATTCTGACAGCACACGCTCATTTTCCTTTTTCCCGGGGGCGATTTTTGGTTTTATACAAATGAGATCATGGATATCTAATCTACAGATCATAATACAAGTAAGCCATTGAAATGAAATACAATGTGAACGTCTATGCAGGTTTCAGTGGAAGCGCTAAGTGAAAGGCGACTAAAAATGTTCCTTACATTCTGGCAGGCCGGACAGATGGAAACTTCCACCCAGCACTATAAACAGATAGGCGCAGCAGGGATTGTAAGAGGCATTCACAGCAGTAACAAGTGGCTCCGTCACATGGAGGGGAAAAGAGGAAACCTCCCATTTATACAGGGAACGTATTTTTATTCCATGGTCCAAATTAGAGTATACACAAATACATGAGCCCTTCTAGCCAGCTAGTGAATCAGCCGATGCAACCAAGGTCATTATAGGATCCTTAGGACCCTTGCAGCATCCTCTGTCTCTATCAGGGAACCAAAAAATAGGGCAAATAATAGTAATGAAAGAAAAGTATGGAACAGTATTACATCGAATTAAACAAAAAAATTCCACACAAACAAATAATGATAAAAATATAATTTATTAAGTACATAATTTAAAATACCAAACTATGAAAGAGACAAAGAAACATATCCACATAGAATCATAATGTGGTATTAGGAATGTATAGTAAATTGTCACAAAAAGTTGACAAAATCTCGCAAATTGTAGCAACACATACAGGGGTCAAAACACAAAATATAATGCAAATAGTGCACAGGACCAAAATAACAAGGCACCTATTATAATACAAAACACAAAAAACGTGTCTACCATAGAAAATGCATACAAGTGTGCAAAGTAATTACCAGTCTTATTGCAAAAGGAGAGACAATTCTCAGATACAAAAGTGCACTAACGGTAAAAAATACCAAAAAATGGGTCCCAAAATAAAAAATGATGAGCCCCGGATGTATGTACGATAATTACATAATCTTACCACGTAAAGAAACGCACCCCAACGCACGTTTTGCCAAAAATGGCTTCGTCAGGGGGTAAGGCTAAGGTGAAATGGAGTCCTTTTTATAAGGAAGTATCTACCACCTATTATTAATCAAGATAATTACCCTATTTTAGATGATGCAAAAGACTTTACAAGAATTTAGCAATGGACACTAGCTGAACCCTCACAAATCCATTAAAATCCCATTGAAATCAATAGAATTTTTATCTTGTGCCTGTTAGTGACCATTAAGTGTCAGTTTACACCTAATCCGTCACATCCGTTATTTTTCGCAGACACAAAAATCCAGGGTGCAGGACTTTTGTGTCCGTGAAAAATAACGCTTTCATGACGGACGTCAAGCGTCCTTTTTTTAAATTTAAGTCTATGGGTAACGGACGGGTTTCCGTTATTACTGTCTGTTTTTTTGCTGCACGTGCTCAGAAAGCAGAAACAGACACCATCATAACGGACAACGAACAGTAGTGTGAACCCACCCTAAGTGAACCAACATGCAAAAAAAAAAAAATAAATAAAAAGAGGTAAACCACCAGAAATTAGCCATGAAGTTCATCACTTTAGGCATTTACCCCCAGAAAGCTGCTGTGAAGGTGATAGGGCCCCCGACCTACGAGGCCCCTATGCAGCATGTCCGCCCCTGCTCTGTACACATCAGTGTCAACAACTCCATGCGTGCAAGTCCTACTTTTAGCAACTAGGATAGGGAAAGAGTCCATTAAAAACACGCGTAAAAAGCATCCGCACACCCACAAGCCCCTGGCCACTTTTTTGTGCAAACGGAAAATACATCTATTTTTCCTCAAGAATTTATATTTACTTCCCCTGAATGACAGAGCTGCGGTTTGTATTCTTGGAGACTTGTTATTGCGGCATATTTTTAGAACAAGGTAGGACGTTATAATTTGGTTTGTCTTCAGGACAAAAAAAAAAAAAAAAAAAAAAATTGACCTCTAAATTCAGTCTCAATCCAAATGTTTGTATACTCCAAAGTAAATGTGTCACAGTGATACAGCATTAAAATACATCATAGCTCTGGGAATCAAAATCTTTTAGCCTATAGGATTCATTAATGTGCTTCTAGATCTCTTGATTTCTCTCTGGAGAGGAAAATAATTAAAAATACCCTAATAAGAGGGCTATAAAAACGTTGCCCTATAAGCAAGGGTCAGCAACCTTCGGCACTCCAGCTGCTGTGAAACTACAACTCCTAACATGCTCCATTCACTTCCAAGAACAGCAGAGCAAGTATGCATGCTGGGAGTTGTAGTTGGACAACAGCTGGAGTGCCGAAGGTTGCCTACCCCTGGTCTATAGGATACCCATAAATAAAAAAAATTTTTTTATATAGATAGATAGATAGATATAGATATATATATATATATTTTTTTTATATAGATAGATAGATAGATAGATAGATAGATAGATAGATACATAGATATAGATATATATATATATTTTTTTTTTTTTTTGGTCACAGCAGTCCATTTTGTTCAAACTATGGCAGTTCAGTAGCTATGTGGTCAACACTGCAGCCTTGCGTCCTGTATTCACACCAGACCACGACAATATCTGCATGGTCTGTGTAGGCTTCCTCCTGGTTTCTCAAACCCCTAATCTATACTGAGGTACATTGGTAACCTGCAGAAGTGACCATGGTGACAATGCTATGGAGGATGTCCCCACTATCAAAATCTGCCCCTCAACACAGACTGGTTTCCTCAGAGACTGGAGATAGGTCAGTAAGCCATTACCAAAAAAAAAAAAAAAAAAAAAAAACCTAGCAGTTTTTAATTCTAGTGATGAAGTCACCGTCCTAATCCATCTGTATCCTGTAATCCTTGGTAACAGTAAAACAATGGTTTGCACAGCTGACATTTCTCACTTGTCATTTTCCCAATAAAAAGCAGCCTAGTCCTAGAAACATTTTTGTCTCCCACACGCTCATCCCATAGAGAATACAGAACAAAGGAAGCTGAATGACACGACTGTTACCAGGGCTGAGATGGGGGATTTTGTGCCCAGTCAGCCCCTGCTGATCTTTAACGCTTAATTCCCACATAGCAATGTGACACGTGCGGTATCAGAGCCGGAGGTATAGCCTACATCAGACTGGTAAGCGGAGAGGATATTCCTATGAAATCTGTGACTTGTGCTTTGTAAGACTTGCCATAGTCATATCAGTGGGACCAGTCAACCATCTGATGTGCATGGAGGAGTCTCCTCTCAATGGCAGAAGTCAAGGGAAAGAAGGATCGGGCATGCCAACGTGCCCTTTATTAAAGGGGTATTCCTATTTTCTATTGTTATGACAATCACTGGACAGTTAGGCTCCATTCAGAGTCTGTGTCGCCTAAAATTTTTTTTTTTTTTTTGGCCGGCGCTTTCAGTTCAAAAACAAGGGGCACCATATGGTCAATAGGGTCCATCGGGCTGTGTCCTTTTCCACAATTTTAGCAATCTGATTGTCCATCGTAGGACAAGAACAGGCGGCTCTCAGTACTAGTGTGAACCTCAGGTAACCTGCTTATTTCATGCTTTCAAGAAGCACCAGAAAGTAGAGACTGGTGGGGATATGCGTCAATGGAAGTGGCAGGGGACTGGTCAGGCACTTTTACTTTTTATACACCATTCCGGGACTTTTCTAAATGTCCATGTGCCCGACAACACCTATAACAAAACAGGAGATGTGCACACTGAAAACCTGTAAGACAGTGGATCAATTGTCCTCATCTACATCTGGTGCGGCGTCTACTTTAACATATCCCCGACCCACTGGGTGAGAAGTATGATAAGGCTTCATTCACATGGCATCTTTCTCCTTCACTTTTACATTCCCACCAAGAATTGTAGCAATTTCTCCCTGCATGATGTCTCATGGTACATTTCTTCCCACCAGTTTGTACTTCTGCTAGGTCTGTATATGGGCAGAACAGAAATGGGTTAGTACTGAGAACGGACACATTGTCTCATGAGACACCGACCTTGTATGTAGAACAGCACATGATACACATTGCTTCTTTTCCTTCCTCCTCCCGACACATGGCCAGAGAGATAGGTCCAGGCTCTCTTGCTTAGCCTTGGAACTTTCCAACTCAGAGATAGGATGTAATAAACCAAGAGGCTTGCTTACAAAGACAAAAAGATCTATTAGAAATGGCTTTGGTAGAATAAGACGTCTTAGTCGAGGGCCCCCCTATCCTATCACACCCATTACTAATAGATCCAATATGCTTAAAGGGCAAAATCACACAAACCTATATAGGAGCCTAGAGGCCCACGTGAAGTTGCATTACCAGGTCCGAGCGCAGCTCCTGAACTTATAGCATCATACTGATGTATAACGCTGTGTGTGCAGGACGGCAGAGCCGCTGGGGTGCTGAAGCTTACAACACCATAAATCAGTAGGAGGTGGGAAATTCAGCTCTACGCCTGCCTGTATTTCAGCTACAACTCCCGCCAGTACATTGGATGGGCCGAGGAATCTCCATCACTTGGGTGGGACAGAAAAATACACCAAAGTTGCACCATTTGTACTCCAGTTTTCTAGAATACATATTATAGTAAATCCCCCCCGCAGTAAATTCTACCCCTGCCATACTGTTATACATTACAGGTTACTTTTCCTCCAACCCCCCACCCCCCTCCTCAATTATCTGTATAGGAAGGTAAAGGCGGCGAAAAATTAAAAAAAAACAAAAACCACATGGTTTACATTCTTTTAATATTGGGCCCTATGGGTAAAGCAAGCCACGGCATGGTTTTACAGTGGCAAACATCTGCGCCTTCCGTCAGCGCTATACATCAGGAAACACATATGTCTGATAAGGTCTCATGCACAGATCCAGTACGGATATTCACAGCAAGAACATCTGTCATCATTTAAGGAATATATTTGCACTACGTGATATCCGTGCAACTACGTAGACAGTTTTTCATGGGGTTGGGGGTGAGTATTTTACGTCCAGATACTAAGAAGGTATCACGTTGTACTGGTAATACTCTGAGCGCTCTACTTAATAGGCTTTTGGTAACCTGTGCTGTGAGGGGCCCCTTGTCCTGAAAAGTACAAAGACTTAGATCATTTTTCTTGCTAACATACTTCTTTGAGCAGGCCGATAACGTATCTTCCAATGGCTTGGCCCCCCAGCACCTGTACAAGCAGTTTTGGAGGGCTTCCCTGCATCGGTTAAATACACATATTATGTATTCCATGACATCAGCAGGAATTTGGCAACGCAGACGCACATTCACTTCTGAAGGGTTGGACAAGAAAATCAATGCATGGCTTTGTTGTCGTCCCCCGTAGCGGAAGAGCATTTAAGGGAGCAGACCGTAAAGTATGAGACATGAACTGTCACTGCAAACAACTTATCGGAAGGAAAACTGGGCATTTCTTAGGCAATGAAGGGTTAAAAGCAGTAAGTAGTGATGAGATTAGTAGAAGCTTATTTCTCCAGAATGAAATGTTAGTGCGTTATTTTCCACTGGTGTACACGGCTGGGTATAGACTGGGCTACAATACACTCCGGACAAGCTCTAACCACATGCTGTATTTGGACGTCATCAATCTCTTGGACTAGGACGACTCTATCCAGAGCGTACGGCTGATGCAAATAGTGTCTCCTGCAGAAGAGTATGTGACATGACAATGCAGGAGCAGTATAATACCTGACACATCTCCAGGGACTTTAGCAAGGATTCCCCGCCATCGGTTCACTGTCAGGGTAGATGATAAGAGCCGTCACCATAATCTCAGGGACAACAAATGTAACAGAACAAAAAAATCCCCCGACATTCATTTCTGGGTCTATAATATTGATGACCGATCCTTAGGATAGACCAGCAATACTACATTGGCAAAGTCCGACACCCAGGACACCTGCCGATCAGCTGTTTGAAGAGGTCATAGAGCTTGTGTGAGCTACTTCTTAGGTCAGTGACTTCAGATCTATTGGTCACTTGGCCATGCTGCAGCTTGTCATACTTAAATGAATGGGGCTCCAATGCAATACCAAGTCCAGCCACTATACAATGTATGGCGCTATGCTTGGTAATCAGTGACGTGGCCACACCACTTGTCTAAAAGCTGTAGCCCCTTCACTTAGTTGATCTGTGGGTTCAGGGCATCGTTCCCCCACTGATCTTACATTTATGACTATGCTAAGGAAAAGTAATCAATATAGTCCTGGGGAACCCCTTATAAGGGTTCTCTGGACCAGAATATTGATTGACTGACAATATATACAATGAAGAGGCCAGACCCCTACGAGGGACAGGGGTGCTGCAGTGCACCCTGTTTGCTTATATCTGGGGGCTAACACGATATGTTTCTGCCGCGGTTTTTCCTGCAGTCCGCTACATGGGGCCTTAGCTTTAAAGGGATTTACCAGTTAAAATGAAAAATTCAGGGAAGGCTGGGAATTGGGTCGCGGCTGTGTCGGTCTCCCATTCCACCTAGTGCCTTCACTCCTTGAGTTGGGAGTGCAATGGCTCAGCTGACCACTACGGCCAATCACTGGCAGTGACATCACCAGAAGCCAACATGTGACTGCTGAGGCCGGGGATCGGCAGCAGTGGCCACCTGAGCCTCTTCACTTCCAGCCTAAGCAGGGCAGGAACTGGATAGAATAGGGGAGACCCCATCACTGTAATTGAGAACCCCAACCTTCCCCCTGGATTTTTCAGTTTGACTGGAAAACCCCTATAAGAGGCAAGTACTGTGCGTGTATTTTTTTAAATCACATTTCCTTACTTTTTTCAACCACAAATTCACTATAAGAATATTAATTACGCAAGTAAAAAAAAAAAAAAAATAAAAAAAAAAATATATATATATATATATATATATATATACACATATATACATACATACATACACACACACCTCTAGAGGCAGAAACGGCAACCGGAAAGGATACGTAATGGAAAGCGTTAGTATATAGCAAGGAGACAACTGTTTATTCTATAGCCAAACTAAAAGGATTTAAGAAACATTTGCAGCCCCTTTAAATGTCATGTGCCTGTAGATGACATAGGGACAGAGACTCGCAGACAGATACAGACGGCATTCATATACAGCCAGCTGACCAGTCTAACCAGCAGCTCCTAAAGCAATTCCAGTTAATGTTGCCATAGCAATAACATTAATATGGAAGACATCCCAAAGGGGGGTATGCAAACTACATAAAACCTGCTACCAACGCTCAAAAAATGAAAGCAAAACCAGCATGACAGAGAGCAGCGTCAGGTCAGTGATACCAGACCCCACTGCTGCAGAGTCGTGACAGACGTGAGCCTCCGGGGCAGGCGAGCCAAAGGCACCGAGTAAGGCCTTATCATCAGCACCTCAAGGAGGCGAGATTAATGTAATGAGTAGAAGATCTCTCCATACATCAGCGTGCACCGAGCTTCCACCCACATATCCAGGCCCTCAGGAGTGTCAAGGAATGCATATCACCTATACATACAAGGCGCACTACAAGAAGGGTTCTCAGAAGATGCAAACGTCAGACTATCTATACAAGGTTAAAGATAAACTTCTGTGCTTCTTCAGACACTAACTTTCCCCCTCCCCGCTTGATATCTGTACTGTAGGGATCACCACAATACCACTCATATGCTACAAGAAATCTTAATGCTTTCTTGAGTCTGCAAAGTAGCCGAGGACTGCTGAGAATACAAGCTCTTGTCACAAGGCTTTTCTACTCTTGATGCTATGTATTAGCGTATTGCAAAAAGAAAAGGGAAAAAAAAAAAGCGCCACTCTTGTCCATGGGTGGTGTCTGGAATTACAGCGCTGACCAATTCAACTAAATAATGTTGAGTTGCAAGACCAAGAGCATCCCATGGCTAAGAGTCGCTCCATTTCTGAATGACAACCGCCATGTTTTTACTAATTGTATGATTAGACGTATGGGTTGTTACATAGTCAACTTCATAAAAATCAATCAGTGGATTTTTAATGAATTAGAGGATCTTTACTGTTTTAGGTCCCCAAGCAGACCCACAGGACGGAAACCCGAACGTTAGTGTGAACCTAGCATTAAAAAAATATACTCGCCTTTTCTTTCCCCAAGGCGATCCATTCCGCCCCAGTCTTAGTATCCAGGCAGCCAGTATATGACGCCTGCAGCCCATCACTAGTCACAATGGTCTCATGCCGCCCCAGCGCTAAACAGTGATGTCATCAAGGGATGACGTGACCACAGAGGCAACTAACTTGGTACAGCAGTGACATGCAGGCTACCCGCACTGGGAGGATCACCTAGGAAAGAAGAGGCAAGTGTGGTTTCTTTTTTAACTTGAAAATCCCTTAAAGTGAGTGTCAGCAGAACCCAGCCCGTAGATAGGCAATGCTAGAGTCACATTAGCACCGACTATTTTAGAGGTTCTGCTCCCTATAGTTCAGGTCCCCTGAGACACGAATGATGGAGAGCAGGACCGCTAAAATCGCAGTAACACACAAAGCCCAGCAGACCCCATTTATTATAATGGGGTCCGTAGGGTGTCCGCCGGTTTTGAAAAAACTTCTGAGCAGGACTTTTTTTCTCCATCGATTTTCAGAAGTCTCTGTGACAGTCTACAATGGAGATGTGAACCCAGAGTTTGGGTCACTTGACTCGCACCATTATTCTCTGTTTATATATCGAAGCCTCTATCTCAGAGTTATTGCCTTTTGAATATGCAAATAAGCTATTTGGAGAAACAAGGACGTTACCATTGCTCTAAAGAGGCAAGCTGCAATACCCTCATCGCTCCAAGTAGCTTAACTGCATATTGACAAAAAAAAAAAAAAAATAATTTATAATAATAATAATAATAATAATACAGGGAGGCACCAATTTACAAGGGGAGAACACCATTAGATTAGGGTCACTTGAATCAATCTGTGGGCTGAGTTGACATGCTGGGTTCTGGTGACAGACTCCCTTTAAACTGACATTGCAGCTGGTTTCCTGGGCCCATAAGCAAATAAGGATGTCCCTTGTAATATGCTATACTGCAAATGGAGGGAGGAGATGATCTGCTGCACTGCCTAGCATGTTGAGAAAGTCCATGAGACCAATCGTAAAGGAGCCTGTATCCTGCAGACGGTGCTGGCATAAGAGCACCAGGGAATCTGAATTCCATATTCCCATTCTCATACTCACTCTGGCTTGCATACAGGGAGCGACCTATAAGCAGCAGACATGCAAGGAACCCCGGTAAATCTTGGAAATTCCATCACCCTTCCCCATGCTCTGCTAACATACTCTTCATGATCTAACCCACATATAATAAACATTTATTTCCACCAGGACCCTGTGTAATTCATTATAAAGGTGGAAGGAGACACGGCCGGGAGAGCAGATCAGCCCATACACAGGTCTTATTTGTCCTCGCAGATTCTCACAGCCTGCAATAAACAATACGTTTGCTTTAAGCTAACCTAGAGGCACACACGGTTTCCTTCCGGAGCTGAGGAAAGTGGCCACTTACAATGATGTGAATGCCTGGAACATTATGTGACTACCTGGAGAAACACACAATAGGGTGCGTACAATGACCTGACAGGAACCTCCATTATGAAGCATCTGCAGCATTAATCTATTGAAGGACGATATAAATGCACAGGAGCCATTCAAGGACACAGGATATGGTAAATAAAGGGTTAAAAAAATAATAATTATGACCCTATTAGGAAATTCTAGATTAAAGGAGCTGCACTATTTAGGATAAAATAGGCCACAGTCCTACTGAACTCCAGGGCCCCACGTGGCGAATCTCATCCACACATTGCAGAAAAATACGCACAGCGGAAACGCTGCGATTTCCAAAATCATTGCGGTTCTGGAAATAGTAGCATGTAAGTTATACATATGGAAACGTTGGCAGTTTCCCTATAGGTATAATGGAAGCAGAAAGTCCGCAGAGGAAACCTATGCAGACTTTCTGTGAAAAGCGAGGCTGGTTTTTCCCGCAGCGCTTTTTTGCTGCGAACCACTAAGTGGGGCCTTAGCCTAAAGGGGTAGTCCAGGAAAAATAACTTATCCACATAAGTGACTGACCACTGGAAGTGATCAAACGCTTCTCTTCTACCCATATATATCGGTAATGTCCATCGCTCTCACCCTATGACTACCACATGACTTCTAACCACTTGTGTTTGTGCAATGTGACCTCCCTGGCCCGCATTTACAACCCCACCTGGAACCTCTATCGCCTACTAAAACTGGAACGAAAACCACTGGTGGGTACAAGTCATTGCTCTGATCTGTCAAAATGATTTTCAGCATTGCTGAATACAGTTCCCATGGTGGAAGTCATCCAGTTTTTCTAAGATCCTGTATGGTACTCATAGGTAAAGGCCGGTTCACATCTGCGTTCGGCTTTCTGTTCGAGGAGTCCGCTTGGGGACCCCCCAAATGGAAACCTATAAGCATAGAAAAGCGGTTACCTAAGGAAACCCACGGACCCCATAGACTATAATGGGGTCCATGTAGTTTCCACACAAAGCAAGCAAGCATATTTCGTGCAGAAACCGAGAGGAAACCACACGCACCCCATTATAGTCTATGGGGTCCACGGGTTTCCGTAGGTAACCGCTTTTCTATGCTTATAGGTTTCCGTTCAGGGGGTCCCCAAGAAGACTCCCCGAACTGAAAGCCGAACGCAGATGTGAACCGGGCCTAACAGAAGGAGGAAGGTAAACATACTGGGAAAGTGGGGGTGTTACTATTTCATCTACACTAGAAAACTAGTGTAGATGGACACAGATAAGGATCATGGCTCCCAACTAATTTACTATAGCTCATACCAGAAAGCTACGCCAACTCCTGACTGACAGATTTCACGGGGCCTCTTAGTGTATGTTCACATAAGAATATGATGTGTAAAAACTTTCCGATGTGGAATCCAGGTAGACAATCAAGGCAGATTCTTGGATTTTTGACATGGATTTGCAGTTTATGATGCAACGGGGTCCTCACCGCTTAGTCCTATTAAGTGAGGCTAATCCATATGTTGTCACCCAACACAGAATCGAAGCCAGGACAGAACATATTGCATTATGGTCCTAATTTCTAACCCTGCAGAACTAAATCTGAAGTGTATGAACTACAGCACGGTTTTGCCATTGAATACAACTAGATGAGTGAGTTTTCAGCAGGGGAATCTACACCAGAATCCATGCTAACACAACTCTCTAATATCAATAAATAAATATAATACAAGTGAAACAGGCATCGGTGCATAGTAGAGAGCAACAGATTGCAGCAAGGGTCAGGACATGCCGGGAGTCGTAGTCTTATCACATGTTGCATTATGTTTTACAGTACTACAACAGCTAAGAACATGATGGAGGTTGTAGTCAGAGGGACAGTTCATGCTACAGAGCCAACTTACACAATGATATAATAATATAAAGTTATCCCCTATATACCTAAAAAAGCAAACTTGTCCACTAAGCGACATAGCAGCAGCAGCAAGTAGGAATTAAGTGTAGGACTATATGTAGCAGCAGCTGTGACAGAGCACACAGCACAGGTCTGTACTTTACAGCCAGTAACAGACGCCGTTTCAGGTTCACAAAGTGCCATCTGTGGCAGCTGCATGCGTTTGGGGGGGGGGGTTAAGATAATAGATACCAATAAGAACCCACAAGAGCTCAAGAACACACACATGTAAATAGGAACAACATGTTTTGTAAGATTCTGACCCTGCAGCAAAAACAGTAACAAATAAATATACACTCACATTTCCATCATGACAGAGCACCAGATCCACCACATGACAGACACCAAAGGCATCAAATAGACCCCACCGACTTATAATGGGATCCGCCTGGTTCCACAGATGTGAACCCAGCCTGATCCAGATTTTGCCATACAACTTAAAGGGGTATTTCTGGTCATAAGCTCCTATCCCCTAGATAGGGAATGAATGCTAGCTCAGTGCTGGGATCCCCAATTACTACAAGATAGTTTAATGAGTAACTGATGCTCCTTTCATCTCTATGGGACCGCACTCCACTCTCTCAGACAGTCCCATGGGGGGGGGGGGGACCTATTAGTAATTTCCAGAATCCCCCTCCCTTTAACAGTTACAGTCTGCCTACTGTACCGGGCTGTAGGCACAGCATACAGGCAGTTAGTACGAGTATGAAGATACACAGGCACAGTATGGGGTCACCAGTTGCAGTACATTCTCTTGGCACAGCATCAATCCTCTAGTGCAATGTTTCTAAACTATATGCTTAGTCTAACGGGCAGTTTTCGGGTATTAGATTTCACATAGAGCTCATAAGCAAACCTCTGGCACAAATCCTCAGTACCCTGTCCATAGGCAAGAACAGTTTGGGGCTCAGCATCAAAGCTAAGCCACAGGTCTGTATTCCAGCAGCTTCACATATACTCTGTACCCATCTCCCTGTTGCACTTGATGGGCACTAGTGCCAGTCTGCCCACTGTCATGTAGTAGTCTATGTGCACATAGCAGACGGCTTATAGCATGAGCATCCAGTGCGGGTACATAGGCACGGTATGAGGTCACCCGTTGGGGTACACTCTGTTGGCTGGCATGGCACCCAGTCCCAAGCAGAGGTGGGCAGACAATGTGCTTAGTCTCATGGGCAGTTTTTGGGCATCACATTTCACATAAAGCTCATCAGCAAGTCTCTAGCACACATCCTCCATACCCAGTCCATAGGCAAGCACAGTTTGGGGCTCTGGCTGTGGGCACCAGTCTCAGAGCTGAGCCACAAGCTCCTGGCACACTCACAAGTGTGGATTACAGCAGCTCTGTGCCCCCTGGCACATCTATGTGCCCAACTCCCTGTACACTCCATGGCAGCGGTGCCAGCACACTTCTGCCCAGTACAACATCTCCACCACATTACACAGCAGCTCCCTGGCCATGATCTCACCCTTGGCAACAGACTCTCATCCCAGCAGCAGCCGCCACCCTTCACTTCTGAGCCTCCACCATGTCCTACCTCAGCACCGCGTCCACGTACAGTCCTACTCGGGCGGACAGGAGTAAAATAATCACCCGACTTTCCTGCCGGACCCCGCCGCCGCCGTCTGAGCCATCAGTGAAGCGGAAGTGAGGGAACCGGGGAGAAGACGGGGGGAAGAGAGAGCAGGGAGGGACGCGCGCTCCCGACGCCTTCAACAGTCGCACAGCGAGACGCGATGACGTAATGCGCGCGCACACACAACCAGGATCCTCGGCTGCGGAACAAACGACGGCGCGTCCCTACGTACGGGAGCGCGCGGGGCGCGTGTGACGTCACCCCAACATCCTGTTGGGGACGTGCGGCTGCGAGAGGAGACAGGCAGTACACAAAGTTCTGGCGTGTGATTGTGTAAACAGTCAGAGTACATGAGGGGTTAATGCAGAAAACAATGGGCCTCGTCTAGGGAAACTCCCGTGACAGTAAATAAAGCTTGTCTGCCTCCCACCCCAACCAGTCACAGAGCAGCTTTATGGTGTTTATAGTCATCTGGAAAAATGAAAGCTGCGCTGTGATTGGTTGCTATGGGAAACCTGGACGGTTTTTTTTAATTTGGACAGTTATTACATAAGGCCGCAGTTATTAGGTTTATGTTGCTCAGTACAGGAGTGAGTCCAAATATCAAAGTCTCAAGAACATACTTGACAACTTTTTAAAGTTGGCCCCCTGGAGACCTGGCACTTTTTCCGGCCATGCCCCCTCTCAACAAAGCCTCTCCCCATATGTAGGCGCCCCATGCCTCTTTTTCATGATGTGAACACAAAATGTGCTGATGACTCCCCTATTATATGATATAAAGTGCCCAAGTCGCATAAACTTTAAAGAGGACTCTTCACCACCTCCAATAAGTACAGCTCTATGCATTATTTAATAGATTCCAGCACAGTTGGAATTTTTTCTCTAGCCCCCACCATTCCTGAGCAATCAGTGCTGTTAGTTTTGCTGTGTGATATACTATTTAGTCTCTGTACTATCAGGAGGGCGGTGTCAGGCAGGAGCAGACAAGGGGTGTGATTCTGAGCTGTGACACTGGCTGCCTCTGACTGGAGCTCTGAATCACTTTGAATCCTTTTGGGGAATGTCCGATGTTTTGATCGCTTTTTATTAAAATTTTCATGGGAGGTGAAACGTCGTAAAACGGCTCTTTGGATTTTTTTTCCCCCGCTATGGTGTTCACTGTATGGGAAAAATACATCTGTTTGTAGACCAGGAGCTTTCGGACGTGGAGATGTATAACTTGTTTATGTTTTTGTTTAATTACTTTTATTTGAAATCTAGGGAAAGTGGGGGTGATTTAAATTTTTAGTTTATATATATAACTATATAAATATATATATATAAACTATATATATAATATATTCTATTAGCCCCCCACCCCAGGGGGCTTGAACCTGCAGTCTCTTGATTGCAAATACCATAGACTGTTATACAACTGTATTGCAGTCAGTGGGAGATTCGCTACATAACTATTGAGGCTGGTCATAGACCAGCCTCAATAGTTATAGTCCTATGACAGGCCTGGGAGCCTATAGTAGGCTTCTGGTTGCTATAGGAACAGGACTGCTCCCATGATTACACCGCACGGGAGCCATCCTGCAACTGCAAAGGTACGGGTCGGGGGCTTTTTTTTTAACTTTGGGGGGGCTACAGCTAAGTGCAATGTCCGCGATCAGTGTTCACAGCAGAGACCAGGTGGCTATGGTGATAGCTTTGCTACAGAATGGGCGCCATCTTTAAAGACCTGGCATCCGCCATAATAGTATGGCGGATGTTGGGAAGGGGTAAAATAGCAAGTCAGGCACCAAAACTAACTGCCCTTGTTGCTCCTTAACGGTGGGGGCTAGGGAAAATTCTAACTGTGCTGGAATCAGTGGAGCAGCGACTATTAACAGATACTAAGAAATAGAATTGGTGGAGGTAATGAGAGGTCCTCTCCAGTCCAAATCAAATTTTCATACTGATGGCCTATCCAAATCCTGAATTTACTGGCATTGTCCCAGCTCAAAAGCTAATGTTGGGGACAGGACTTTTTAATAACAAAAAGTTGATATGTATGTAGAGCAATGTGCCAGTCATCTTATGGGTCGACGTGTCTGTGAAGGTTTAGGACATGTGAGGAGTTCATGCAGTATTGAAGCGAGAAATTGTGTAAAATGGTGTTTAAGAGACAGTAGTGATTTTGGGAACTTGCACTCTCCTGTACAGGCACCAAGGATAACAGTGTCTCCCTGACGCGCTACTAAGCTGATAGAGAAGATGTCTCCCATGTGTCACCAGATTTATAGGGCATCTATAGTTGTAGCCAAGTTTAACATGATTTTTAAAATGTTAAACAGTTGCTAATCCCTTTGACTCGACTTTTCTCCATATCTTTCAGTGGCTTTTTGCTTACACGATGCAGTGAGTTATCAGATTCAAGTTGAAGATGGCTACATCTGTGTAAGGCCTGTTTACTATTTCTGTATTTTCCTCACACTCCTGGTTACACTGATGCAAAACACTGACGTGTGAATAAGTCCTTACCATAGGCGTATTTGGGAAAATAATCTATGGTTCATAAGGGCATGCAAGTGGTTAAGTGTCCCAAATTCACCTGATAGTTTTCCTTTAAGGAAATGGTGAGGATTGTCATTTGTCATAGGAACAGAAACACAACCTAGACAGTAAAGACAGATCTGATAGTTTAAGTAGGTGTGAAAAAAATGCGGCAACATAAGAATGCTTTCAGAAATAGAAGTGTTAATAGTTTATTTAACAAAATGAAGTCAATGAAGAGAAATGTAAATCCCATCACTATTTGGTGTGACCTTTGCCCTTTGGAGAAGGAGTCCTGGAAGTGATGATACGGCCCCCTCAGATATAGCCCTGATCTCATCATCATCCAGTCTGTCTGGGATGACATGAAGAGACAGAAGGATTGGAGCAAGCCTACATCCACAGAAGATCTGTGCTTAGTTCTCCAAGATGGCGGGAACAACCTCCCTGCCGAGTTCTGCCAAATACTGTCTGCAAGTACCGAGAAGAACTGATGGAAGGCAAAGGGCAAAGGTCACACCAAATATTGATGGGATTTAGATTTCTCTTTTCTTAATTCGAAGAGTGATTTTAACATATGATATACATTTTTAAATGAAGTATAATAGTTTGTGTACTAATAACTACAAAGGCAGTTGGATATGCTACACGCTAAAAACATGCATCCGGAGTATCATGCATACCTTGTATCAGATTTGCAGTGGGGACCAGGTAATACGTACATGTAGTGGTACAGTGGACCTCTGCAAAAGGGCAGACACTTGTTAGCTGATCACTTAAAGGTGATGGCTACATAGCGACTTTCATTCATGTTAGTGAAATTAAGCCCAGACAACACCTTTAATATTCCCCCTAATGCCTCCACACATTTTAATTTTCCCCCACAGGACATTAGCCCTCATAATAAAATGGCCCTATCACTGGTCTCCATACAATATAGGGGACCGGTGAAGTGGCCATTAAAAAATATAGCCTGGACAACACCTTTAAAGAGGTTGTCCATAACTTGGAGCGACCCCTGTGGCGGCTGGGGAGGTGTAAAATTGAAAGAAAAAGCATACTAACCTGTCCCCAGCACCCCGTCATCCCCCACCAGTGTCCGTTCGATCTCATGCCGGCGCATCATTTCTGGAAATCCTGTACCTCATGTGACCACTGAGTGCAATCAGTGGCCTTAGGGGTAGCTGGAGAGGTGACATCACTCACATACATCACTACTCACATACCAGATGCCCCTAAATGGTCTCAGCGTTCACATGAAGCGCAGGTCTCCTGGCAAGAAGGACCCAGCACAAGACTGAATGGACACTAGCGGCGGACAGTGGAGCGCCGGGTACAGATAAGTATGCTTTTTTTTTTTAATTGTTCACCGCACCAACCGTTACATTGGTTGCTCCAATTCCTGGACAACTTTTAAAGAGTTTATCCATCTTGTAATATTGATGGCCTGTCCTTCGGATAGTCCATCAATATTACATCTGCGGGGTCAGACAGCCAGGACCCCTGAATATCAACTTTTCGAGGACAGTGCGGCTACAGGTAATTATCTGTAGCCGTGCTGTCTCAGTACAGCTGATCTGCAGGTGTCCTGGCAAACATGAACGAAGGAGTCGCAGGTCAACATGGTGATCTTTGGTTGCCTGACTGGTGTCGCAGTCAAAGTTGCCATGTAGCCAATTGCAGGATGAGTGATGAGTGAAAATGAATGTCAACCCCTTACAATGGCAAATGTAAAAAAGCCCATTTCAACTTTTTATATTGTTACTGGTGGCTGTTGCAGATAATTCATCTGCCTGTGTTACAGGATGCTTATCTTGTTCCCCTTGCACAAGGACTGGAGGAAAAAGCTTTTATTTCCGCTGCTGTGTGTTGCCTGCTTATATATGTGCGTGCATACTACCAGGAGGTGAAATGAGCATCACTGCACACTAAGATCTCCACAACAGCATGAATATCTGCCAACATCTACCATTGCCTATAATTAAATAAGACATCAGGGAGTACAAGTAACCATGTGACCCCACTTTACGAGGACCACCTTAAAACAGAAAGTACATAACTTGAAAAGTGTATGGTTATTTTGGTCTCATTTACACACAGGGATGACACACAAAGTGATGTTACAGTACAAGTAATGTACACAGTGATGTCACAGCAGGGATAATATACACAGTGATGTCACAATACAGGGATAATGTACACAGTGATGTCATAATACAGGCATAATGTACAAAGTGATGTCACAGCAGGGATAATGTACACAGTAATGTCACAATACAGGGATAATGCACACAGTGATGTCACAGTACATGGATAATAAACTGATGTCACAGTATAAGGCTAATGCACACAGTGATGTCACACTATCAAAATAATAACTACACTGATGTCACAATACAGGGATAATGCACATAGTGATGTGACAGTACAAGGATAAGCACACAGTGATGTCATAATTCAGAGATAATACATACAGTGATGTCACAGTACAGAGATAATACATACAGTGATGTCACAGTACAGGGATAATACACACAGTGATGTCACAGTACTGCAGTACAAGTGTCACCCACTGGCAGCATCTGCCACTTCATATACGGTAATCAAAAAAGTATTTTGCAAAACCCCTAATGAATATTTACCTAAGGAACACTTTTAGTCTTAATCTCCCTGGACTTTCCCTTTATGTTGCATTAGGAGGTTTTACATTGATTATGTATTCTTACTGTGATAAACATGCTGTAACCGCATCCATGACTATGTAATCCATTCACATGTCTAATTTTGGAGACATGACTGCGATGTCAGTGGGTAGCAGTATTATCGTTACAACAGATCCATATATTTACTAGATTTAATTGAAAGCAAGGATTTGACACATGATAAATATATTTCATAAAACTGTCCACTGAGCTACTTAACAGAAGATAGATGGCTGCCTTATTAAGCATATCTCAGACCATTACATGGCTACCCTGGGTTGTGAGCTTCATGACAACCAAGTGCATTGTATACATCTAGTGCTTCCTTTTAGAAAAACTTGCATATTTCTTTTTCTTAACCCTTTGGCACTGCAGAAAATTTTTGATTTTCTTTTTTAATCCCAGCTTTCCAAAATACATAGCTCAATGTCCCCGGCATCTGCAAGGGTTTGCCTGGAGCTGACACTGGCCCTGTTCTGAAGTGTGGCTACAGCAGTTCACCATACATTATGTAGCAACAACTCTTAAATTCTAATTTTATTTAATTGGTGTTGATCTTTTTGAAGAAGTGAGACAGAAGTATAGATGCCAGGTATGCTAAGCTTAAATGCACCAGTCTATGCACCAGTTTTGCTGTGTCAGCAAAATACATCTACAGTATTGCAGTGTGTCAGAAATCACTATAGCAGCTCTGTAAACTAGGAAAAGTGGAAAACTGCTCATGTGAAGAGTCTTCCTATAGGACTCCTCAGTAAGCTGGCTACCCATCACGTTTTAAAATACCTTGAACACTCTGTAAACCATTTTATCAGCAGAATTCTACTAAATTATTAGTCTATATACATTATACCATTGTTCTTCCATAAATCTCTTGCCAATTGTCATCTTTTAGATTTACTGATCTTGGATCCAACTTTCCTTGTTTTTTGAAAAGATGCTTCGAAAAAGGTTGGAGGAGGCCCCTGATGTGGGACCAGAACACTTTTTTAGTCTGGGTTCATACAGTGCTTTTTTTAATTAAAGGGATTTAACAGATAAGTTGTCACTATCTGATCTGGTGCCATCTGATGCCCAGACCCTGCACAGACCAGCTGTTCTGGCTGTCTCCAGGCACCACAAGCTGCTGCAGTGGACAGGGAGTAGAATAGGAGCTGCAGCCCCATCCACTGTATAGCGGAGGTGTCGGGGAACGGCGGCGGCATCGACTCCATGTCCGCTGCACCAGCATCCAGCGCACGGAGGCTGACGAAACAGGTGATCTATGCTGGGTCCTGTTGTCCTATGGAGAGATCATCAGTATGAAACATGCATTAGGGGTCAGAAAACCCCTTGAAGCTAAGGTCCCACGTTGCAGAAAAGATGCGTTTTTTGTTGCAGATTTTGTTGCCTTTTTTGAGCCAATGCCAGGAGTGAACTGAGCAAAAGGGAGAAGTATAAGAACTTCCTATATATTTCCCATTCCTTTTGTAGCCATTCTTGGTTTTGGATCAAAAAAACGCAGCAAAGTCTGCAACAAAAAAAGCTGCATTTCCGCAATGTGGGGCCTCAGCCTTAAATTGACTTTTCCTTAGGTTTGGCCAAAAATTGAAAATCCACAGGGGTCCATCACCCAGGACCCCATGGATCAGATGTTTGAAGCCGCAGTGGCGCTATCTGAGCACCGCTTACGCTTAACGCTCATTGGTCACATGGCCTGGTGACAGCTCATTTCCATTCAAGTACATGAGCTGAGCTATGATACCAAGCACAGCCACCACACAAATGTACAATGCTGTGCTTAGTAAGTACCAAATTGGCAGAGGTTCAACACCCTGGCCCCCAGCTGATCAGCTGTTTGAAGAGGCTGCAGCGCTTGCGGTCGTGGGCCCGGGTGTTGGACCTCTGCTTAACTTCAATTGATAACTTATCCTTGGAAAACCATTTCATTTAAAAAGCACAGTGTGAACCCAGCTTAAACTTCTCTACTTGGACAATGCAGACTTCCATGAGCATCTCTGCCCACCAATCTACATCCTTTACCAGAAACTAAATCCACTTGCTGAGCCCCTTTTGCTAAACATGGCAAGCTATAAAGTGTTTGGTACGACTGACTGGTTGCAGTTGATGTTTGCAGTTTATAACTGCAGAGCTCGGTGGATATCATGTACTAAAAGACTGTCAGCAGCTGTGAAGGATTTTCTGTCTTCTGATCAGGGCTTCCTAAATGGTGAGACAAGCCACTTGGCATCAGATTTTCTTTCCATGTGCCAGTGCCACTTTACTATTAACTAAGCCTTTTATCCTCTTCCAGGAATCTGACAGTGTTTCCTTCACAGCCCATCTACACGAATGATATCTGCTCTGGTGACCGTACACAATTATTATGTTTGTTTTACTTGTCTATACTATTGCCTGTCCAAAAGTGACACTAGAAATACCTGGAAGCTGCTCCCTCTACCTACTCCATAGGGATTAACCTTCACTTTTGGCCAAGTAGAACACACAGGTTGACAGGGAGAGAAGCAATCAGATGATAACTTTTGGCTGAAACAACTTTTCCACACGTAGGGCTTACTCATACTATAGTGACACACATTGCCCATGTTCTTGATGAACAGTGCGTAGATCCATTGATTTGTATATGTGTTTTCACATGTCCATTTTCTTTCTGCAGACTGTTCTGCTATAAAAGATTTACTATTGAATCCCCGTTTCTGGACTAAACATACCCAATGAAGTCTATGAATCAGTGATGTCGCAGAATTAGGGTAATGCACACAGTGATATCACAGTACAGGAATAATAAACAGTGATGTCACAGAATGAGAGTAACAGACACAGTGATGTCGAAGTACAAGGATAAGCACACAGCGATGTCACAGTACAAGGATAAGCACACCGTGATGTCACAGTACAGAAATAATGCACACAGTGATGTCATAGTACAGGGATAATAAACAGTGATGTAACAGAATGAGACTAATGTACACAGTGATGTCACAGTACAGAAATAATGTGCACAGTGATGTCATAGTACAGGGATAATAAACAGTGATGTAACAGAATGAGACTAATTTAAACAGTGTTGTCACAGTACAGAAATAATGCACACAGTGATGTCATAGTACAGGGATAATAAACAGTGATGTAACAGAATGAGACTAATGTACACAGTGATGTCACAGTACAGTGATAATATACTCAGTCTAGTCACATTCCAGGAAAAATGCACACAGTGATGTCATAGTACCAGGGTAATATACACAATGTTGCCACAGTGCAGGGATAATATACACACCAAAAAATCACTGTGTACCCTGGGACATCACAGCATATGAAGAGAGTAATTATAATGATGTCACATGCAGGTATTATGATGTCCCAGTAAAGTAATGGAGGTGCATTCATTTTCCACATCTCCTTTCATCATCCATTCTGTAGTTATCAGTAATGGGGCCCCTGAGTTGTTGGATACCATAGCAGCTGCTATGTCTACTACCCTGCTAGTTATGCACATGTGAGACGCTGTATGAACAGAAGAACCTAAAGATGGGTCATACATAATTAACTCCCACAAAACCCCTTTAGGCCCCAATGTTGCGAAATCGCAGCGTTTTGGCCACTGCGGGAACACTGCAGCAAAAAATGTGCAATTTACATTACCTACAAAGTGGATGGGATTCTGGCTAATCCCATCCACACGTTACAGAAAAAAATATGCGTTTTCAAAAACTCTTGCGTTATTGAAAATCGCAGCACGTCAATTATACCTACAGAAACGCTGGCATTTTCCATATAGGTAGAATAGGGGCAGAAAGTCCGCAAAGGAAAACTGTGAAAAATGCTGCAGAAAAAAAAACGTGATGCATTTCCGATGCGTTTTTGGCTGCAGTTCACTACATAGGGCCTTAGCCTTATACTTGCCTTCACATTGCACTGTATGATGTATACATTGGTACATTGTTTGAAAAAAGTTTTAATGTCTATGACTTGACAGAGATTTGTAATGGTGTAATTTTATGCAGAAGATTTGCCACATAGCAATAGACATATCTTGTGACGTCCATGATTACTATGGTGGATACAACTGTCACCCTACAACGCTTCTTTGATAAATAATATAATATGTAATTTTTAGTTATTATAAAGCTTTCATTCCCACTTGCCTGGGATGACTCAGCTGTGCTTGAAATGAAATTTACGTCACAGCTTAGCCATAAATATTCAAAAAAATGCACATTTTCTGAGCCTCTCAGACTCTTTACTTCTAATCCACTTCTTAAGAACTAAAAAAAAAAAACATCCGTGTTTCTTAGGTTTTGGGTCATTTTGATACAGTAAAAATTCAATGACTTTCTTTTATGGAATTAAATTTTCCAACCGAAAGAAAAACAATGAGCCATGATACTAATTGTGATAGCCATCTCCATTATTGAGGAAACGCTTGACAAGCGCTGAGATCTAGGAGTGCAGTATTAGTTTAAAAAGTATTTATTAAATTACAACAACAGGAGGAAAATACATAGTAATTTACATGTCATAGGAAACAAAGCTATAGATCAACAGAAAAGGTACTAGACATCAAAGTCAGTCCAATATTTTAGAAGGTATAATACAAAACAACAAGTTATAAAAAATAAAAACAGAAAAATTAACCCGAGTCGGGAGAGAAGATGAAGGGAGATGTAGCGCCATAGCGGGGTACTGCAGTAAGGTATAACAACCCCAGATCCACCTGAGGGGGGGAAGTGGTGGGCAGGGACTCAATCCAGTCGTAGGGCTAAAGCTGGAGACAGTATGGAAGGCCCGAGATGCGAGACCTATCGACCGAAGGCGCCCAGATCTTATCAAATAGCGGGTGGGTATCAGATATAATGGAATTAATCTTCTCATGGCGCATAATGGTATCCACCCTTCGCACAACCTCAGCCACTGAAAGAAAAGATCTTCTCCAGTTGGAGACGATGTGATCCCGG
The DNA here is from genome assembly GCA_947044405.1 of Leptodactylus fallax. Taxonomy (NCBI): domain Eukaryota; kingdom Metazoa; phylum Chordata; class Amphibia; order Anura; family Leptodactylidae; genus Leptodactylus; species Leptodactylus fallax. Next base: position 5,372,383 of record CAMRHE010000057.1, read on the forward strand.
GCTGCCAATAAAATGTATTGAAATAGCTTGAATTGGGCATATTTTAAAGTAGAAGGCTTAAGATTTAGGAGAAATATGGGGGCCTGAAATGGGAAAGACTGTCCAAAGAGCCGCTGCGCCATCATATGAATAGCTAGCCAATAGTGGCGGGCCAGAGGGCAGGACCACCACACATGGAAAGTAGTACCTACAGCATTACAACCCCTAAGACACAGGGGTGAAACAGATGGAAAACAGTGATGCAGTTGATGGGGGACCAGATATGTCCTATGGAGCACTTTTAAAGAAGATTCCATGAGGGTGACCTGCCAACTGCCTTTGCTAATTGATGTACAACAGTCGACCCATTGGGCCAGGGTCAGGGTAGTGTCGAGGTCTCGCTCCCAGGCCACCATAAAGTCAAGCTTACTGCCAAGCGGTGGGGTGTTATGCAAGCCGTATATAAAGGAGAGAGAGTAACAGACACCATCTCTCAAAGCAAGTTGGAGACATCTCCGGACCGAGTGGGGTGAGAGAATGTAAAAAGTGGAAAACTTGTGCAGTTCGAAAAGCCTCTGAAAGAGGTGGGGAAAATGTGTTAATGAAGTGGTCCTTGGTGAGAACTCGCCGGTTGCAGAGGAAGTCGTTAAGACGGTGAAACCATGCGTGCCTCCATCAAACAAACACCTCCGGGGAAAGACCAGGTGGAAAAAGGGGGTTGTGGAATAATGGTATGAGGGGGGAAAACGAACTTTGTCATCCATATTGAAAATGAACTCACAATTTCTGCATGTAGACTGTAACCTTAGCGGCAGCCGGAAGGGTACGGGCTACTGACCGAGGGGTCCACAAGAGAGCCTGCAAGGAGGCCAGGACCACCAATGCAGACTCCAATGCCACCCATTGGGGACGGTTGTGTTCATTATGGATGGCAATGACTTGAGAGAGTCGAGCAGCTACAGTCATATGAAAAAGTTTGGGCACCCCTATTAATCTTAATCATTTTTAGTTCTAAATATTTGGGTGTTTGCAACAGCCATTTCAATTTGATATATCTAATAACTGATGGACACAGTAATATTTCAGGATTGAAATGAGGTTTATTGTACTAACAGAAAATGTGCAATATGCATTAAACCAAAATTTAAACGGTGCAAAAATTTGGGTACCCTTATCATTTTATTGATTTGAATACTCCTAACTACTTTTTACTGACTTACTGAAGCACAAAATTGGTTTTGTAACCTCACTGAGCTTTGAACTTCATAGCCAGGTGTATGCAATCATGAGAAAAGGTATTTAGGTGGCCAATTGCAAGTTGTTCTCCTATTTGAATCTCCTCTGAAGAGTGGCATCATGGGCTCCTCAAAACAACTCTCAAATGATCTGAAAACAAAGATTGTTCAACATAGTTGTTCAGGGGAAGGATACAAAAAGTTGTCTCAGAGATTTAACCTGTCAGTTTCCACTGTGAGGAACATAGTAAGGAAATGGAAGACCACAGGGACAGTTCTTGTTAAGCCCAGAAGTGGCAGGCCAAGAAAAATATCAGAAAGGCAGAGAAGAAGAATGGTGAGAACAGTCAAGGACAATCCACAGACCACCTCCAAAGAGCTGCAGCATCATCTTGCTGCAGATGGTGTCACTGTGCATCGGTCAACAATACAGCACACTTTGCACAAGGAGAAGCTGTATGGGAGAGTGATGCGAAAGAAGCCGTTTCTGAAAGCACGCCACAAACAGAGTCGCCTGAGGTATGCAAAAGCACATTTGGACAAGCCAGCTTCATTTTGGAAGAAGGTTCTTTGGACTGATGAAACAAAGATTGAGTTGTTTGGTCATACAAAAAGGCGTTATGCATGGCGTCAAAAAAACACAGCATTCCAAGAAAAACACTTGCTACCCACTGTAAAATTTGGTGGAGGTTCCATCATGCTTTGGGGCTGTGTAGCCAATGCCGGCACCGGGAATCTTGTTAAAGTTGAGGGTCGCATGGATTCAACTCAGTATCAGCAGATTCTTGAGAATAATGTACAAGAATCAGTGACGAATTTGAAGTTACGCCGGGGATGGATATTTCAGCAAGACAATGATCCAAAACACAGCTCCAAATCTACTCAGGCATTCATGCAGAGGAACAATTACAATGTTCTGGAATGGCCATCCCAGTCCCCAGACCTGAATATCATTGAACATCTGTGGGATCATTTGAAGCGGGCTGTCCATGCTCTGCGACCATCAAACTTAACTGAACTGGAATTGTTTTGTAAAGAGGAATGGTCAAAAATACCTTCATCCAGGATCCAGGAACTGATTAAAAGCTACAGGAAGCGACTAGAGGCTGTTATTTTTGCAAAAGGAGGATTTACTAAATATTAAATTCACTTTTCTGTTGAGGTGCCCATACTTTTGCACCGGTCAAATTTTGGTTTAATGCATATTGCACATTTTCTGTTAGTACAATAAACCTCATTTCAATCCTGAAATATTACTGTGTCCATCAGTTATTAGATATATCAAATTGAAATGGCTGTTGCAAACACCCAAATATTTAGAACTAAAAATGATTAAGATTAATAGGGGTACCCAAACTTTTTCATATGACTGTATATAATATTTATATAAATGAGGAACCGATAAGCCTCCCACTCTCTTATGAAAATACATGACACAACGCCGAATGCACATTTTTTTTTATAGGCCCATATAAAGTTTATGACTACAGTATTAAATTAAAACTGCAATAAAATAGTTTCCCATGTTAAATCTCAACTATATTCATGATGTTTGATGCTTCTGTTTCTTGTAGGTTTCTAAATAATAAAATACCAGGCAGAATATACCTGGGCCACATAACAACAAACCCACCAGTGACAACTTCAAATCCACCTAGTCCTGTGTGTTCTGCTGTTGTCAATGAATTTCATCCAGATTGTTTCTCTTTTCCTGGATGGTTATGTGTGGGAGGTCTTACCAACGTGGACAGCATATCGAGTGCAGGAAACTGAGTTTGGTGGAGTGCTGGAATGGTAAAACCCTTGTTGTTGGGGAGCTCAGTTCAATTGGTGCAAAAAGAATCAAGATTCTCAGTATTGGTATGGAAACCAGACAACAGAGAGGCAACAGACAACACAGCCCAAGATGGGGAGAGTGTGTAAGAGTGTGCCTGAATTTGATGAGTAGATGGTGGGATTCAGGTAGTGTGAGCAGCCCAAAAGCATTGCCCCACGTTACGCCCAAGAAAGAAGGAGGAACTCTTGTACCTGCCAGCCGGCTGAAGAACGGAAGTGAGCACTTGTTACTTTATCAGTTTACTAGTGTATTGACTGTTCAAAAAGTTCTTCTGTTTCCATGTTTCACTGAGGAACCCTTCCGAACCCTACTTAGTTATCATTACTATGTCCATCACCTGCACATTACATACACACGAACATTGATGTGTACCTCTTGTTTTATGTTGTCACTATTACACAGTGTTGGACTCATGCGTTCAATGACAGACTAAGGTGTACTAAGAAGGGCAAGGACCAATTAATTCTGTTCTCAGTCTGCTAGACACTAGAACACATTGTACAATTATCCTCATTGTTCAAGGTGCTCTCGTAGAATGTTTGCTTTGCGGAAGGTTCAGTTCTCACTTCATAATGGGAAAAATGATCAATTGCCAACAACTCTAAGTTTTAATATTTATATATCAGAGCTGGTATAGTATGGCTGATTCTGCTGATTTATATAACTATGTATAACATATATGGTATTGCAAAATATCACAACAATATGTTAAAGTGTACCTGGGAAAGAAATATGCACATAAGTCCTCCTTGGTTGAAAACAGAAACACTCTCTAGCGCCACCTTTTGGAAGGTCGCTCCCACCCATCCACAGAAAGCTGTTTCGAAGTTATTGAATTTAAAGTTATTGAGTTTGAAGTTATTGCAAAGCCGGATGCTGGTTGGGTGAGAGGTCATTGCTGTGGGTCAGAATGGGTACTGTCTCATTATGGAAACATTGCCTCAAAGAGGCCACTTTGTATACCTAAACTTTGGAACAACTTTTGATAGACTGTAATTTACTTTATGGACAAATTTTGTTCCTTTCTGTGAAATCCTGTGCCCTTTTTTATTCTTCTCTCCTTTAATCTATACACTGATAGTCCCTGTAGTAGGGGGGTGTATGGGCTATTGTATAATGCAAGAAAGATGAAAGTCGGGGAGAGTTCATTTTAAACAATTATTATCGCAGGCATGATAAAATTTAGAACTGTGGTTCTGGTGTCATATGAAAGATGAGAAGCTCATCTTTCTTAAAACACCAAGACTGCATTTTACCTTTATTATTCCAGAGAAATCTTCAGTTGAAAGCACAGTCTGGATTGGCATATATACAGTTGAAACCAGAAGTTTACATACACTATATAAAAAGACACATATGCATGTTTTTCTCACTATCTGACATGAAATCAGAATAAACCTTTCCCGTTTTAGGTCAATTAGGATTACCAAAATTATTTATATATTTGCCAAATGCCAGAATAATGAGAGAGAGAGAATTTTTAAGGCATTTTTATTACTTTCTGCAAAGTCAAAAGTTTACATACAGTACATTTCATTAGTATTTAGTACCATTGCCCTTAAACTGTATGACTTGGGTCAAACGTTTTGGATATTCTTCCACAAGTTTCTCACAATAGTTGGTAGGAATTTGGGCCCATTCCTCCTGACAGAACTGGTGTAACTGAGCCATGTTTGTAGGCGACCTTGCTCGCACCTGTCTTTTCAGCTTTGCCCATAAATTTTCAATAGGATTGAGATCAGAGCTTTGTGGTGGCCACTCCAAAACATTGACTTTGTTATCCTTAAGCCACTTTGTAACCAGTTTGGCAGTATTCTTCAGGTCATTGTCCATTTGGAAGACCCATTTGCGCCCAAGCTTTAACTTCCTGATGTCTTGAGATGTTGCTTCAGTATTGCCACAAAATGTTCTTTCCTCATGATGCCATCTATTTTGTGAAGTGCACCAGTCCCTCCTGCAGCAAAACAACCCCACAACATGATGCTGCAACCCCCGTTTTAGGCTTAGGCTTGCAAGCTTCTCCCTTTTTCCTCCAAACGTAACAATGGTCATTATAATCTAAAGTTCCTGCCACTAGTTGTCTCCCTTCTAGCTAATTTGCTGTTCACTCCGTTACTAGGGAAGTTCCGTCCTTAATTATCTTTAAAAGCAAGACGTTTTCACTGTCAGTGGATGGAGGAGGGGCTGGTTTTCTTTATACGGGGCAGTCTGATTTTCCGTGCAACCTCTTTCTCTGCCTGTACACTGGACTGACAGCATTCTACAAGATCTCCCAGCTTGCAATATAAGAAAAGTTTACTTATGTACTTGTATCTACATGGGTTATTAGTCATAGACAGCAAGCAGCTTTTTCTGTGTCAGTGATCTGTTTTGTTGCATCATGTCCTGTATTTGCAGTTCAGTGTCCCACAATCTCCTATATTATGGTCACTTGGGATTTTCTAAGCTATTTCCATGCCCTCATAATCTCCCACCTAGACTAGCCTCTCCCCTCTGCCAATCCCTTCACTGTTTACCCATAGCGAATAGAGTTCAAATTACTAACGCTGACATACAAAGCCATCCACAACCTGTCCCCTCCATATATCTCTGACCTAATCTCTCGCTACCTGCCCACACGTAATCTCCGATCCTCCAAAGACCTCCTACTCCGCTCTGCTCTTATCCGCTCTTCACACAACCGTCTCCAAGACTTCTCCCGTGCATCCCCCATACTCTGGAACTCATTACCAAGACACATAAGACTGTCCCCCACAGTCACAAGCTTCAAGAAGGCCCTGAAGACTCACCTATTCAGGAAGGCCTACAACCTCCAATAACACTACTGTCACCACACCACCACCTGTATAGCCTCTACCCCCACCTTCTGTCTCTATCCCTCTTCCCTCATAGATTGTAAGCCCTTGCGGGCAGGGTCCTCTATCCCACTGTGCCAGTTGGTCACTGTTAGTATTGTATTTGTTTTGTATATCTTGTGTATTGTATGTAAATCCTCAAATGTAAAGCACCATGGAATTAATGGTGCTATATAAATGAACAATAATAATAATTTTTTGTTCATTTACAGTTACTACAGGCAGAATTTCATGCAAATAAACCAGTAGTAGTAATGGATCAGGTAGAGGGGCAGACTGCTCCTTATTGTACACATCTCCAGCCTCAGGGAGAAAAGTAAAATGTTCTGCAGCTATAATAGGGCTAAAAAATATGGTAGGACACCATGTATTAAGTATTATACAGCCAGAGAACAGACTGCCCAGGAAAACCCTACAGACATTTCCACTTTTCATGAAAATTCAGGTCATATTTAAATAGTAAAGTTCCTATTTTTCTAGAGCAGTGAAAGAGTTACAACTTCCCAGGCTCCAGCAATGTCCACTGTAAAGGTCAGCTTGTCTCGAAACAAAGCACAGTTCAGCTACGAGGCATCCAGGTCTGTGTGGTTGTGATTTAACCACAGCAAAGTTCTTTCCATTGTCAAGCATAGTGTTCAGTGTGTATTGGGGCTGAGTCTGACTATTGGAATTAAGGTGGAATGTATTTCTGCTCCAATCACAGGTCGTTCCTGAGAGTCTAGTTCTTGGGAAACAAGTGCTCTTGGCAACTGCCCCTTTTGCTACTCCCTAAACCTGGACCTTTAAAGCAGATGCTTCCCTAAAGATGAGCCAGCTCCTGGGACCCCTGGAGATCAACTGTTGTTGCTGGGAAAAGAGTCTGGAAAAAAGATTAGTATTTCTACATCAGAATTTCTGTGGAGAAAATGAATAAATAATAGTCATATTAATATGTAATATACGGTCTTAGGGTCCACTGCAATGGGCATCCATGTAACACTTGGAATGAATGGCCCTTGCAATATTCATCCATGTAATACATGGACTGAGTGGCTAATGTAATGGGCATCCATGTAATACATGGACTGACTGGTCACTGCAATGGGCATCCATGTAATACTGTACAGTGACTAAGTAGTTACTGCAACAGGTATCCATATAATACAAGAACTTAGCAGCCACTGCAATGGGCATCCATGTAATACAGTGACTAAGCAGCTACTGCAACAGGTATCCATATAATACAAGAACTTAGCAGCCACTGCAATGGGCACGTCCTTTGCAATGGGCATCCATGTGATACATGGACTGAGTGGCCACTGAAATGGTTATCCATGTAATACAAGAAATGAGCAGCCACTACAATGGGCATCTGTGTGATACATAGAATGAATGGCTACTTCAATGGGCATCCATGTAATACATGGACTGAGTAGCCACCAACTCATGGTTTTAACTGCAGTCACTATGTAAGTGCTAAATAACAATGGGAGATGATCCTCCTTTATTACCTTGAGGCCCCATGCACACAACTATAGCTTGTTGCCATATATTATTCACAATTACAGATTCATTTCTAGGGCCCGATCCCAACACCCACCCCCCCCCCCCCCACACACACAAACCGCATTTCTGTGCACACAATTATGCTCCATAGTGGCCCCTGCACACGCTATTATGCCCCATAGTGGCCCCTGCACACACTGTTATGCGCCATAGTGGCCCCTGCGCACACTTTTATGCGCCATAGTGGCCCCTGCACACACTATTGTGCCCCATAGTGGCCCCTTCACACAGTATTATTCCCCATTGTGGACCACCCATGAACAATTATTATACTCTGGGGTCTGAAAAGATATAATGATCTGAGACCCAGGGGAGGATATAAAAACAATGTTACTTACCTCTCCTTGGCTTCGGCGCACTCCCCGCTACTTTCGGCCCTCTTCAATGTTGGACCAGACGTCACGTGAGCCAGGTCGGCGTCGCAATGCATAATGACGCCGGCCTGGCCCACGTCTGGGACGTCACCAAACAGGACCGAAGACTGTCAGAGCGTAGGAGAGGTAAGTAACATTGTTTTTTATGTTCCCTCATCTACCCTGGGCCTCCGATCATTATACTCTGATAGCAGTGTTTGTAGGGTTTGCGACCTTACTTACCGATCCCTGCTCCTGCCCACAGCCGCCTCCGCTTCCACAAAAGGGGCAGTGAGCAGGAGTGGGGATTGGTAAATAAATAGGGCCCGTTACCTCCTGGGGTTACTCCAGCAGGTAACAGTCTATAAAAAAAAAAAAAGCATCAGGGGCTCGCCGAGCCCCCTAATGTTTCGGGCCCTGTGGCAGCTGCTACCGCTGCTACCCCGGTATTTATGCCACTGTTCTCTATCTATGTATATAGGAAGCTTCAGTGGGTGTTGGATGAACTGCAGACATCTCCACATTTCCAGGCAGGTCTGTACCATACAGTTCCAGTCATCCTAATGATAGCTAAACTTCCCTGAAGGTTTTTTTCTAGCAGCTTCAGTGGAATATAACAATGCCCTGCTGTTCCTCAGCCCCACACACAGTTTCATGTGCAGTATAGACATTGTGTGATGTCACAAAGGGGCTGAGGGCGTCCCATAAATAACAAAGAGCAGAATACCTTGCCAGCTGGCAATGGAAAAACTATAAACTGAAATAAAATGTTCCCTGGAAGAGAGGGATGGTTTACGTCCATGTCTGTTTCACTGGTTACATTCAATTTAAGGACAATTTGTTTTTTACACGCTGCTTTATAAACTAAAGGGGTAGAACTAATATAAATTACTGCGAGTTGTAGATCTCTGTGATATATAAACAGTAACTAACCGGAAAAGCCAACCTTACAAATCACATCATATTTATTAGATGTTCACACGCAGCAGATTTGTTGCCGAAATTTCTGTCACTGCAAAATCGATGCTATTCATCCGAATGAGATTGTGACTCCAGCATCTGCATAGATTTCTCCAAGTACATGGAGATGAATGGAACCCTCGTAGAAACTTTTTGCAACAAATCTGCAGCCTGTGAATATTCTATACCCCCAGCTTTAACTATAACTGAGATCCTGCTATTTTTGCCTTGTATATACTTGTAGTTTAAAGAGGACCTTCTAGCTTTCCTTAGAACTCTGCATTGGGCTGTTCCTCTCTTATTCCTATTGGAAATCTATAAATGTTTAGACAGCAGGATACTAATCGAAAAGGTAAGTAAGGTAAGTATACAATTCAATACAGCAGGCAATGGTAGTGTAGAGGGGGGACCTGGATAGTATGTGTAGGAGGGGGTACTATTACTATTACATGTGCGCAGTGGCGTAACTTTCACCGTAGAAGCTGGGACGGGGCCTGCAACCTTAAGGGGCCCGATGGGTCCCTGCTGCATTTTTTTTTTCTTTAAATAGGCCATTACCTGTTGGAGTAACCCCAGCAGGTAACGGGTTAATTTACTTACCAATCCCCATTCCTGCTCACGGCCAACTCCGCTTCCCCTTCTGCCCTCCAGGGGGCCAGTGCATCACATATCACTTCAATGGCGCTGAACAACACATGGGGCCCCCTGGAGGTCAGAAGGGGAAGCGGAGGCGACCGTGAGCAGGAGCGAGGATCAGTAAGTAAGGCTGCGGACCGCGGCAAAAGGATTTGTTGGGCAAACCCTGCGAGATTTGTCTAGTGAGGTTCACCTGGCAGTTCCGTTTGGACCAAATGCATCCGAACTTAAACTGCTATTATTATACTCTGGGATCTCTTCAAACCCCCAAGTATAATGATCGGAGGCCCAGGGAGGTGACAAACATAAAAAACAATGTTACTTAACTCTCCTGGGATCCGGCACGACTCCCTGGTGCCTTTGGGCCTCTTCAATGACATCACAGATGTGTCGTGGGTCAGGCTGGCGTCACGACTCATAATGATGCTGGTGTAACCCACGCCTGTGACATCATTGAAGAGGGCCGAAGACTGCAGGGAGTCGTGCCTGAGCCCAGGAGAGGTAAGCTGGGCTTCCGATCATTATACTCTGGGGTCTGAGAAAACTCCAGACTATAATAATAGTGTGTGGGTGGTGAACCATAAAGATTTCTGATTCTGTCGAACCCGAAATTTTTGCAATACTTGCAACGAATGCTGTGGGGGCCAGGCACTGTGGGACACTATACTGTGTGGAGGGCTGCTATGGGTCATTATACTGTGTGGAAGGGCCACTATGGGATATTATACTCTCCGGAGGCCATTTTGGGACATTAAAGTGTTTGTAAATGAGGTGTTATACCATATGGGGGCACTATGTCATGTGGAGCTCTGGGGGCCCAAGTCAAAAGTTTGCTTTGAAACCTACTCTTTGCTAGTTATGCCGCTGCTTTTGGGGAAACTTTTAGTTATGGGTCTGTAACTGTTACCTATATGGGGCAGGGACTGTTAGTTGTAGGGAACTAATGGCTGTGGGAGGAAACTATTACCTGTGGAGGGGGGAGACTATGACCTATGTGGGTGGCTCTATTGCCTATGTGGAGGCACAAGGGAGACACTATTCCCTATATGGGGGGGGCCACAAAGGGGCACTATTCATTGTGGAACAATGAGGGAAATGCTGTAAACTTGCTGGGGGAACAAAGGGGGATGGTTATCTTGCAAGGGGGGCACAAAGGGAGTACTATTTCCTTACTGGGGGCACGATAATGGGGCAATGTTACCTTATAGGCTGAACAAAGGGACACCTTGTGGAAGCTACAAGGGGCCACAGTAAACTTGCAGGGAGCTTAAAGAGGGCCCTTGGCTGTTAGTGCTGCATCATTGGGGCACTCGAGCCTTTAGCTATGGCCCTAAAAGACCGAGCACAGATTTAATTCAGTAGGTAACAAGTATATTGAATCTTTTCCCGCAGAACTATCTATCAATCTGCTCTGCTCCCCCTGTCCTATAATGTTAGAATATAAAGTACATTCTTCTTTATTTATATGTTGTATTCTCTAACCTTCTTGTACTTTGTGTCCAGCATATCTAGTAATACATTATACAGGATAGTTTGGGAAATGTTTAGTTGCGGTTTCTGCTTGGAGAACTTATTTGTTTCAGGTTGTAACATTATAAGTGGCTGTGTATCGTGCAGTCAATCAGTTACTGTTCCCCTGTTGTGTAATAAAACATTGTCCAAAAAGTACCAGATTTACAGATCAGCAGATCAACGGATAAACTTCTGTTTGTTTTGTGTTATATAAGATCCATTAGGCCATTGGGGGAGGTTTCCAGCTTTATACACAGTAAATAAAACTTAAAGGTGTTTTCCAGGCTAAAAATATTGATGACCTATCCTAAGAATGGGTCATAAGTTGGACTGAAGGGGGTCTGACACCCGGTACCCCCATTGATCAGCTGTTACTAAGAGAATGGAGCAGGAAGCAGACAGCTCTGTTCTATGTGTAGTGGTCAGACCAGGTACTGCAGATCAGCTTCACTTGAATGGGAACTAAGCTGCAGTAACTGCACTACACCGATATTGGAGCTGTCTGCTTCCTGCTCCATTCTCTGCGTATCAGTTGCAGAGGACAGCTAATAAGTGGAACTTCCGGCCATGTACCATTTAGAGAACTCCCTTCCCCTTCTGGCTCTTCTCTTCTTCCATGTGGCTTAAACAGGTTCTTATCACCTCTAAGGTAGGCCTTGCCTCTATATACTTTGTCACCTGGATTTGGTTGTTATCAATCAATAAACTAATCCTTTTAGCAGTACTCTTATGCATTGAGTGCCTCGAATATTTTTCTGGAAGCTAATAAGTGGAGGTGCGGGGTGTCAGAGAACCACCAGTTTGATATGGATTACTTATCCATTGGATAGGTCATCAACAGCATGGAAAATTCCTTTAACCTCTGTGTAACCGAAAAGAGATGGATGCAACCATTTTTGTATAATACAAGTCAATGGTAGTTGAGTGCTGCTATAAAACTACCACACAAGTCCTGCTATGTTAAGGGTGGGTTTACATTTGCGCTTGAGTCTGTCCGCTGCCAATCCGAGTGAAAATCTCGGGAAATTGGATAGGCACCGGATAGCGACAGGTTAGAGACACATTGCTTAAAAACCCATTCATTTGAATGGGTTTTTAAAGCAATCTGCTGGTGTCCGATTGCACCCTCTGCGCCGCGAATCCAGTTTTTTCGTCGGAAACAAAGTCGGACATGCAGGACTTTGTGTCCAACGAAAAAAAACGGCTTTGCGGTGCAGAGGGTGCAATCGGACACCTGCGCATTCCTTTAAAAACCCATTCAAATGAATGGGTTTTTAAGCAATGCATCGCTAACCTGTCGCTATCCAGTGCCTATCCAGTTTCCTGAGATTTTCACTCGGATTGGCAGCGGACGGACTCAAGCGCAAGTGTGAACCCACCCTTAGTTGACCAAGACTTAGATACTGATGGCCTATCCTGGTTCCCCCGCCACCTCTCAACCCAATTCTTCCCTACCACTCCCACCTATCAACTACTGTGGCCACTGAACCTGTGTATAGAGGTAGAAGCAGACAAAATGTGTAGTGGTACTGCCACTCAGTTCCCATTACACAATGTACGGAGCCATCTGCATACGACACTGTACACTATTACAGTTCCCATGGCTGCTGATTGGTGGGGGTGTTAGTCTTGGACGTATGGGTGTAATGGAACATTTCTAGAAAGATGTCAAGCTGTCTATAAACTACAGCATGACAAGCACCTGGATATTCAGTATATGTCATAGGCTCCTCTACGTTATTCATGCATTAGACCAGTGGCGTAACTAGGAATGGCTGGGCCCCAAGGCGAACATTTGACATGGCCCATCCCCCCCAGACCGCCCACTCCAACCCCCCCGCACAAACCGCACACTATTATGCGCCATAGTAGCCCCTACACACACTATTATGCCCCATAGTGGCCCCTGCACACAGTATTATGCCTCATAATGGCCCCTGCACACAATATTATAACGATCGGGGACCCAGGGGAGCATACAAACAAAAAAAAAAACAATGTTACCTACCTCTTCCTGGCTCCGGAGCACTCCGGTGCACTACTTCGGCCATCTTCAATGTTGGACCAGATCTCGCATGAGCCAGGCCAGAGTCGCAACGCATAATGATGTCGGCAGACGTCTGGGACGTCTCCAAACAGGCCCGAAGCCTGCTGGAGTGCTGGAGAGGTAAATAACATTTTTTATGTTCCCTCACCTCCCCTTGGCCTCCAATAGTTATACTCAGGGGTCTGAAAAGAGTATAAGAGTATAATGATAACAGTGTTTGTGGGGTTCGTGGTAGCGGCTCTCACAGGACTCCGGGCCCCCTAATGTCCCGGGCCCCGTGTCAGCTGGTACCGCTGCTACCCCGGTATTTACGCCCCTGCATTAGACTTCTTATTTCATCTTTTACAAGAAATTGTAAAACCCTTTAAGACTCTTATAATAAAAAAAAAAAAACTGTGTTTAATCTGTCAGCAATAACCTAAACATTTCTGAGACAGATGGCGATGCTTTAATATTCTCTCAGACATAATGTAAATGTAATGTAATGTAAAACCTGCAGATGTAGCAAAACAAAAATTAATGGGACGTTCCATAAAGTTAGACCTAAAAGAGCACGTAGATCAATGTAATGAAGAAAGTGTAAAAAATTATCAGGAGACTCACAATGGTACCCATGGCCTTTCTCTTTGATGCTTTGTTTACTTACTTTTATATGTAGGCTTGGGCAAAAGGGTCAAGACCAGGGGCGTAAATACCGGGGTAGCAGCGGTAGCGGCTGCCACAGGGCCTGAAACATTATGGGGCCCGGGACCCGGAGCCCTGTGGCAGCCGCTACCGCGAACCCCACAAACACTGTTATTATTATACTCAGGGGTATTTTGAGACCCCGGAGTATAACGATCAGAGGCCCAAGGGAGGTGAGGGAACATAAAAAACACTGTAACTCACCTCTCCTACGCTCCGCAGGCTTCGGGCCTGTTTGGTGACGTCCCAGACGTCAGCCGACGTCATTATGCATCGCGACGTCGGCCTCACTCACGCGAGATCTGCTCCAACATTGAAGATGGCCGAAGTAGCGCACGGGAGTGCACTGGAGCCAGGAAGAGGTAAGTAGCATTGTTTTTTATGTTTGTATCCTCCCCTGGGTCTCCAATCATTATACTCTGGGGTCTGAAAAGTTTTAACTAGACAAACTGTTCCATCCTTGCAAAATACGCCGTACTGTTGTGATGACCATTGCATATTACCTATAATGGGTATCATTATGATGATGCTGACCAGATCTAGTAAATAACTGACTCTTAGGATAAGTTCACATCCGCTAAAGACCCCACTGCAGAAACTGCCCGAAATCATCTGAGAGAAAAATCTGTGGGGTCTGCAGGTGTCCGCATGCAACCGCTGTTTTGGCGGTCGGGCTTTCTGTTGTTCAATGTAAACCTAGCCTTATAGAAACCAGAGCTATGGATTCAGTAGGCCAAACCTCTTACTCCGACTCCTCTATTTTTCCACAGCCTCACTCCAACTCTGACTCCTTTATCAATGACTGACAGTCATGGTCAGTCAGAAGCAGTAAAGCTCCTCTAATTCATTAAAAAGCTAACGATTGACTATCTAATTAGTTATACAATATTAATAATTGTAAAATATAATTAAAAATAATTAATCATTTTATTTTGAAGCTGGAGTCAGGGGTCGATAATTTTTTCTGACTCTGTCTCCAAGACTCTGACTGCAACTCCACAGCCCCGGACTTGTTGAAAATATGAAGCAATAAGGACTACTTGATTACCAGATTTACTAGTACTATATATATACAGTACAGACTAAAAGTTTGGGCACACCTTCTCATTCCAAGAGTTTTCTGTATTTTCATGACTATAAAAATTGTAGATTCACACTGAAGGCATCAAAACTATGAATTAACACATGTGGAGTTATATACTTAACAAAAAAGTGTGAAACAACTGAAAATATGTCTTATATTCTAGGTTCTTCAAAGTAGCCACCTTTTGCTTTGATTACTGCTTTGCACACTCTTGGCATTCTCTTGATGAGCTTCAAGAGGTAGTCTCCTGAAATGGTTTTCACTTCACAGGTGTGCCCTGTCAGGTTTAATAAGTGGGATTTCTTGCCTTATAAATGGGGTTGGGACCATCAGTTGTGTTGTTCAGAAGTCAGGTGGATACACAGCTGATAGTCCTACTGAATGGAGTGTTAGAATTTGTATTATGGAAAGAAAAAAGCAGCTAAGTAAAGAAAAACGAGTGGCCATCATTACTTTAAGAAATGAAGGTCAGTCAGTCCAAAAAATTGGGAAAACTTTGAAAGTGTCCCCAAGTGCAGTGGCCAAAACCATTGAGCGCTACAAAGAAACTGGCTCACATGAGGACCGCCCCAGGAAAGGAAGATCAAGAGTCACCTCTGCTGCGGAGGATAAGTTCATCCGAGTCACCAGCCTCAGAAATCGCAGGTTAACAGCAGCTCAGATTAGAGACCAGGTCAATGCCACACAGAGTTGTAGCAGCAGACACATCTCTACAACAACTGTTAAGAGGAGACTGTGTGCAGCAGGCCTTCATGGTAAAATAGCTGCTAGGAAACTACTGCTAAGGACAGGCAACAAGCAGAAGAGACTTGTTTGGGCTAAAGAACACAATGAATGGACCTTAGACCTGTGGAAATCTGTGCTTTGGTCTGATGAGTCCAAATTTGAGATCTTTGGTTCCAAGCACTGTGTCTTTGTGCGACGCAGAAAAGGTGAACAAATGGCCCCAAACACACCTCCAGACTGTGTAAGGGCTATTTGACCAAGAAGGAGAGTGATAGGGTGCTACGCCAGATGACCTGGCCTCCACAATCACCAGACCTGAACCCAATCGAGATAGTTTGGGGTGAGCTGGACCGCAGAGTGAAGGCAAAAGGGCCAACAAGTGCTAAGCATCTCTGAGAACTCCTTCAAGACTGTTGGAAGACCATTTCAGGTGACTACCTCTTGAAGCTCATCAAGAGAATGCCAAGAGTGTGCAAAGCAGTAATCAAAGCAAAAGGTGTCTACTTTGAAGAACCTAGAATGTAAGACATATTTTCAGTTGTTTCACACTTTTTTGTTAAGTATATAATTCCACATGTGTTAATTCATAGTTTTGATGCCTTCAGTGTGAATGTACAATTTTTATAGTCATGAAAATACAGAAAACTCTTGGAATGAGAAGGTGTGTCCAAACTTCTGGTCTGTACTGTGTATATATATATATATACACTGTATATATATATATATATATATATATAGTACATGTACAGTGCTGGCCAAAAGTATTGGCACCCCTGCAATTCTGTCAGATAATACTCAATTTCTTCCAGAAAATGATTGCAATCACAAATGCTTTGGTAATAAGATCTTCATTTATTTTGCTTGCAATGAAAAAACACAAAAGAGAATGAAAAAAAAGTCAAATCATTGATCATTTTACACAAAACTCCAAAAATGCGCCGGGCAAAAGTATTGGCACCCTCAACCTAATACTTGGTAGCACAACCTTTAGACAAAATAACTGCGAACAACCGCTTCCGGTAACCATCAATGAGTTTCTTACAATGCGCTGCTGGAATTTTAGACCATTCTTCTTTGGCAAATTTCTCCAGGTCCCTGAGATTTGAAGGGTGCCTTCTCCAAACTGCCATTTTGGGATCTCTCCACAGGTGTTCTATGGGATTCAGGTCTGGACTCATTGCTGGCCACTTTAGAAGTCTCCAGTGCTTTCTCTCTCAAACCATTTTCTAGTGCTTTTTGAAGTGTGTTTTGGGTCATTGTCCTGCTGGAAGACCCATGACCTCTGAGGGAGACCCAGCTTTCTCACACTGAGCCCTACATTATGCTGCAAAATTTGTTGGTAGTCTTCAGACTTCATAATGCCATGCACACGGTCAAGCAGTCCAGTGCCAGAGGCAGCAAAGCAACCCCAAAACATCAGGGAACCTCCGCCATGTTTGACTGTAGGGACCGTGTTCTTTTCTTTGAAGGCCTCTTTTTTTTCCCTGAAAACTCTATGTTGATGCCTTTTCCCAAAAAGCTCTACTTTTGTCTCATCTGACCAGAGAACATTCTTCCAAAAAGTTTTTGGCTTTCTCAGGTAAGTTTTGGCAAACTCCAGCCTGGCTTTTTTATGTCTCTGGGTCAGAAGTGGGGTCTTCCTGGGTATCCTACTATAGAGTCCCTTTTCATTCAGACGCCGACGGATAGTACGGGTTGACACTGTTGTACCCTCTGACTGCAGTGCAGCTAGAACTTGTTTGGATGTTAGTCGAGGTTCTTTAGCCACCATCCGCACAATCTTTCGTTGAAATCTGTCGTCAATTTTTCTTTTCCGTCCACATCTAGGGAGGTTAGCCACAGTGACATGGGCTTTAAACTTCTTGATGACACTGCGCACGGTAGACACAGGAACATTCAGGTCTTTGGAGATGGACTTGTAGCCTTGAGATTGCTCATGCTTCCTCACAATTTTGCTTCTCAAGTCCTCAGACAGTTCTTTGGTCTTCTTTCTTTTCTCCATGCTCAATGTGGTACACACAAGGACACAGGACAGAGGTTGAGTCAACTTTAATCCATTTCAACTGGCTGCAAGTGTGATTTAGTTATTGCCACCACCTGTTCTGTGCCACAGGTAAGTAACAGGTGCTGTTAATTACACAAATTAGAGAAGCATCACATGATTTTTCAAAGGGTGCCAATACTTTTGTCCACCCCCTTTTTTATGTTTGGTGTGGAATTATATCCAATTTGGCTTTTTGACAATTCTTTTTGTGGTTTTCCATTGACGACAAATTAAATGAAGATATTATTACCAAAGCATTTGTGATTGCAATCATTTTCTGGAAGAAATTGAGTATTATCTGACAGAATTGCAGGGGTGCCAATACTTTTGGCCAGCACTGTATGTAGTCTTCAGCATTCTGACCTAAAGTAACCTTGAACTATAATACATTGCAGTGCAAAAGAGGCAAATGCCCTGGTGCATCTACTTATTTATCATTACTCTAAATGGTTGTGTTATTACTGTTTGGGTGCTAGTAGTAGCCAGACTCTGTGCGGCCCACAGGAGAAAAAGTGAATGTCTTGGTGGGCCCCTGAGCCAGGTAGGCCCCCAACTTACCCTGGCATGGCACCGTGCGCTCATTGTACTTCATACAGACACTCATATAGCAATAATAATATTATTTATATAGCGCCAACATATTCCGAAGAACTTTGCAAGTCAAAGGGGACATGAACAGACAATATGAGACATTACAATGTGACAAAGAATTAACATATCAAACAATAGCAGTGAGAGCCCGGCTCGCAAGAGCTTACAATCTATAAGGAAATAGGAAGACACAAGAGGTCAGAGGGCTCAACCAGGTTATTCGTCAGTATAACACTCTGGGTAGATTATTTAAGAAACTACCCAGTTTATTTATATACTGTAGAAACATTGGGCGGCTGAGATGACCTCTAGGTGTAGAGTCAGGCTAACCAGTATCCTTCCTCCTTGGATCCCATCTTCTCACTCACACTGCAGGGGCCCCAGTAACCAGCGTCTTACTTCTGCCTGTTGTCTGCTGCTGTGTGGGCACATAGCGGAAAGCGTCCTAGTTCAAGGCAAGAGCCAGGCGGCAGCTACTGCCAGGACCCCAGGACAGAAACAATTGATAGAAGATAAATTGCTGATCATTGGGGGACCCCACTGTGACCCCAACTGATTCTGAGAACAGGGGGTGTTTTACCCCCATTGTGAATGCAGCCGCACCCCTTATGGATGTGGACCACCCCCACTGTCATTTGCTTAAATGGGACCACCAGAGATAGCCGAAGTGAATGGGAGCGGAGGTGCAGCTGCATCCACCAGGGGTGTGGCTGCCTTCACAGCAGGGCTAAAACACCCCTTGTTATCAGGATTGGTGGGGGTCTCAGCAGTCAGACCTCCACGATCAGCAATTTATCTTATGGATAGAGAATAAAAATTGCAACAAAAAATGCAACTTTTTTGGCAACGTGTGGCTTCCGCCTTAGGTGGTTGGGCATTCTTGTATGTTGTCTTTATTACATGTTAAATGGAGCTTACCCGTTGATTCTCTTCAGAGCTTGCACACGAAATAGGTTAAATATCAGCCGCTTACCAATACACAAGAAGATTAATATGACAGAGTCATTACCATGGTCACGGTGGTAGGAAATGAATTAAAAGAAAAGCTGATTCTGAGCTTTGGTGTTTCAGAGGCAGACGCTGTCTATACAGAGGGAGCCGAGCACATAAAACAGCCTGAAGATGATAAATAAAATGGCCAAGGCAGCTGACAATGAATAGCCCCGGCTTGCAGGATGTCTTATTGTTTTTCTGGGTATATTTTGGACGTAGATTACATTACTAGGAAGCAAAAGTAATTACTGTGTGCTGTTTACGCTCATTGCTCTAGAATACATTGGTTGTAGGGGAAGTGTGATAGATTATTAACCACTTATAGTACTCAATGTATCCATAAACTGCTATAAATATTCAGTGGAATTTCATGATATTTATTATGATATTTACATGTGACAATGGCAAAAAGACCCTGACATTATAACTTTATATAGCCACATAAAATCCAGTGGGACTTGCTAATGGTAGGTTCACATTACTGCTATTACTGTCCGTTGCTCTCATCCGTCATAGGATGAGAGCAATACACATTAATGGTAGTAGAGTGATTGGTGCAGACAGAGCCCCCTCCGTCTGGTGTCTGTCTGCTTTCTTGCATAATGTTTTTATTTTTCTACGTTTGTCATTGTCCGTTGCTCTCATCCTATGATGGATGAAAGCAACAGACGTTCATAAGAGTAGTGTGAATGTCTCCTAAGATGGCTTTGTTTGACAAGATTAAACAGTTGCCATCTTTACCATCTACTTGCTGGAGATGCAATGCTGCTCAGGTGGATTTTGTTCATATTTTCTGGGGGTATCCCAGACTCCATCAATCTTGGAGGGAGGGATGGAGGATAACTTTGTCCTTTATAGACTTCTTGTTGCCCTATGGTCCTGTCTTCCAACTTCATCTATGCGACATTCCAACAAGTCCTACCACCTCACGATTGTCGGCATCTTATCAACGTAGCATGGTATATATCCTTGCCCTGTGGAGATGCTGGGATCCTCCCTTGTTGAAAATGTGGTTTCAAAAACTTGAGGAAACCCAGGTCATGGAGCATCTGACAGCTCAGATGAGGAAAAATAATAAATTTTTCCGCAGAATCTGGTTTTACTGGCTCACTTACCAGGACACAACAGAATATAAGACCATTATGTCACAGTCCTGAGTGGCCCTCCTTGGTAACCCTGGTGTCCCTGGTCTTAATCCTCCCACCCAACCCCTTTTTTTCTCTCTCCTTCTCACCCCCCTTACTTGTTATTTCCTTCTGCAGTTTGTTGGCCCCTCTCAGGCCCCTACACTTACTGACCCCCCAATGTTTTCCTCCTCCTGTGCCCATAATCTTTTATGTCTCCCATCTCCCCTTACTACTCTCACTTTGTTTTTGAGTTTTAGCTGCACCACTATCGTCTGTTCACGACGGCTGATGGCAGACTATAATAAGCCAGAAATAGTTTGGCTGTGCTGGATATTTTTGGTTGGTGGTTTTGCATGATCGGCTGCTTTGGGGCGATCATTTGCGCAAACTCACTGGAGGAGATTCATGAAAACTTGTGTATTCTAGACTGGTATAGATGGGAATAAGTGTGCCAAAGAAGCTCAGCTTCTCTCTTTCTGCACCCCACTTGCCACTTTTTACGAAAGTGGGTAGAGTTCAAGGTGGGTCGGGGCAGTGTCCATTTGATCTGACAAATTTACTATAACTCATGTCAGAAAACTAGCGCAAGTTATATAGGAAATCTATGCCAGTCAGGAACTGGAATTTGCATGGGATTTCACCTAAGTTTTTAAGAGGTCGGAGCTTCATAATAATTGAGGCGCCATTAACAGCAATCTTAATTAGTCCCCCCAATGTGTGATTCCAACCATAAAGATGTTTATCACCGGTAAAAGCCAAGTGGCCAAAAAGCACGGTAATCGTGGTAATGCTCTGTAGGTTTGACATGCGCTACTGCTACATGTATGGGCAACTCTATGTTGGGATTTACATGCAGCAGATATTGTTGCAGTGATTTCTGTCACTGTCCCATTCATTTAGATGGAGCTTGCAGCCAACAGAACTCCATTAAGATGAATGAAACTGATTTTAAGTCGCAGAAATGTCTTATGTGTGAATCCAGCCTAGTGCGGAAACCCTGTTCTTCTCAGAGATGTTGTATTGGTTCTAGGTGGGGGACTGACTGGGCCAGTGAAGAACTTTGTCACCTTCTAAGATTTATGTTTTGTTCCCATGACCCACTTTCGCTAGCACAATGCAGCCTAATCTCTTGTAGGATAATCATCATTTTGTCATTAGACCTCACTTACACAATACAATAATGTGGCGGCTCAGAGACTTACCACTGTGCATTCATCTATTCCGTCCTATTGTGTTACATTTAATATTACTGCTGTAATGATATATTCTCATTTGATAAGTTATATTGCTTCTATATTATACAGTCCAATGTGTTATGTGTTATACCTGACAGATGCTTCCAATAGATGGCACTGCATAGGCATATGGCATCAACTGGCCATAGACTCCCATATTAAAAAAAACATACTGAGCAGTACAGTACAGTATAGGTGATGTCTCTTTCCTGTCTCTTCAATCTGGACTGGGTCGCCATGACCTGACTTGTCTCTGTAAAGTTTGTAACACAGACATCTTAAGCTCCTCACTTTTCTAGGTATCTAACCCACATTGTCTTAACCTACACAAAGTCCCCATCCTGCTGCTACCCCAATTATAAAATACAAGATATAAAAATTCCTGTCGATCGTTAAATTAATTAGTAATGCCTCTGTATGCCCCCTCAATGAATAAAACCTCCTTAAATTATTAAAATCCATGCGTGCTCCTTAAATTAATAATACCAGGTATACACCTTAAGACTAAGGCCCCACGTAGTGGGCCACAACCAAAAAGTGCTGCTGGAAAAACCACGGCGGCAACGCAATGCGGTTTTTCCCACAGCGCTTTTCACAGAAGGTCCGCAGAGGTTTCTGCTGCGTGTATTTTTTCGCAATGTGTGGATTGGATTTGCTAGAGTCCCATCCACCTTGCAGCGTTTTCACTGCGGACACCACGTGGGGCCCGGCCAAAACGGTTTGTCCAGGATAAACGTTTTTTGATTTTTTTATATATGAGGCAGGGGAAGGTGAAAAATAAAAAAAATAAAAAAAAACATTCCTGTCCACGGTGCTTCAGTGTCTCTCAGCGCAATCCGGTCTTGCTGCTCCGGGTTCTTGTTTCGGCGGAAGTCCCCGATGCACGTGGCCAATCAGCGGCCTAAGGAAAGGACAGGGGATGTCACAGGTAGCGACATCACGTGTCTTTTCCTTAAGCAGCTGATTGGCCTTATCGGTAACCTGCGGTGGGGACTTCTGCCAAAACAAGACACTGGAGCAGCAGGACTGGACCGCGCTGGGAGCACCAGTAACAGGTGTGCATGGTTTTTTTTTTTTTTTTTTTCATCTTCCCCAGCCTCATATTAAAAAAAAAAATGTTTATCCCGGACAACCCCTTTAAATTAATAAAGCCCCTGTGCAATCTTAAATTGATAGTGACCCTAAATTAATAATCCCCCTTGTGTGCCCTATAATTAATAATGCCCAAGTGGCACTTTAAATTTCTCCTGACCAGTTTCCCACAGGTTAATACCCCCTAATGCTCCTTTGCATAAATACTGCCCCCTAATGTCTTCCTTATATTAAAGGGGTGTTTGGGATTTTAAAAAAATGTGGCCTGCAGACACTGATTGCTGCTTGTGCTTAGAGTCTGCCGCCTCCTCCTGCCCCCACCCTAGCTACGTCTCTGTTGTGCAGTATATAAATATTTTCTGCATGCATCTGTAGAGAATAGTGCTGCACATTGTAGTGTATGTGGCTTATATTGCTATTGATCCACAAGGGTGTCAAAATCAGTGATATACTACCACTATTAAATCTCAGGCCCTTAGGATGTCAAATATCTCCAAGATCTGCCAATGTTGTCATCAGAAATTTGGAACACAAAACGTTGGCCTGTTTTGCATTCAGATTTTTCCATTTCAGATGTATGATGTGTCTTCAAAGATACTCGTTTTACTTGCAGAGATTCATCTAGTAGGATGTCTTTTAGGCAATGCGCCATGAAAAGAAGTCTGCAAAACCACTCTCCTCCAGAAGCAAGAAAACTGTGTGTCTTGTGTTACTTACAGGTAGCTACTCTGTAAGCCCATGTTGTACCCTTTAAGGCCCCTTTCAGATGTCAGAAAATGAAGAGCAATTTGAGGTGGACAGCGGCTTGGATTCCTCTTCATTTTCGGCCCCCCAGGCAGTACTCATCCATAGACTTGTATTGGGGGGGGGGGCTATGGACAAATACTGCCAGGGGGCAGAGTTCCTCACAGCCCAGTGATGACGCTAAGCTGTGAGGAACGCCCTTCTGACAGTGGGGAGATATCGGTGCCAAAACTAACAGCACCGATATCTCCAGCCCCAGGGTACATAACAGGAAAGCAGACAGTGCGCTGAATTCAGCGCACTGTTGGCTTTCTTGCAGTATATAAAATCGCATATGTATGAGGACATGTATGAGGATTTTGAGGTGGAATCCACTTCAAATTCCGCCATGTGAACATACCCTTGCAGTACATACAATCTCATTACGAAGTAAGCACCAAAAACTGCACCATGTGATGCAGTGTAAAGTGACCTGACAACAGGTCAGGAAATAAACAGTCTGGAAAACTTGTGGGGCATGACGGAGGGATCTGTTATCTGTTTGCAATCAGGTGGTGATTTGTGACCCTCTTTCCTGACCTGTTGTAAATAACTTCTCTACTTATATTGCATTTTGTTATTCCAAGATCCTTTGAAGATCCATGTCTTGTGTGTGTATAAAGAATGTGTGAAGTTTCAGTTTCTTGTATTACACCATGTCTGAAGAAGAGAGCTAGTACTCTCGAATGCTTACCATCAAATATACTCAGTTAGCCTCTAAAAGGTATCGCCTGATTTCTCCAGCCAAATCATAGACACCCATTTGTAGACAGCACAGTGTCTGAGTTGTTGTTCCTCATCAGTACAGGGTAGGGTTCTGCTTGACTGTATGATCAAGTCAGTAAAGATCTTGTTCAGAGACTCTGATGGAAATCTCAGATCCTGTGTAATAGGCAAGCACCCCGCACTGCAGCAACTGGATCCCCTGTTGTCATATCACTAGGGCAGCTAATGTCAATGATGGTGTCACCCACAACACAGCCTATAGGCGAAACAGAGTTCTGTCTGTGGGGGAATCAGCACACCACCTCTTCTCCAGAACATGCTAGAAGAAGAAGTGACGATGACTCGGCAATGGCAATTATAGTGACTACTATATTACAATTATTTCTAGTTATTTCTTATATATCCAGTATTACAATGGAACCATAATAGTGATCAGTATTAGCGAACCATACAAAATACATGGTGAAAACATTATTGCTATAACACAGTGAGTAGAAATGCATGCAAATAACAGTACAAGGCCTGTTTAGTGTGGGAACTCCTATCCTCAATCTACAAGTCCTCCACTAAAAGTGAACCCCAATTATAAAACATCTTTTCATAAATGAATATATTATATTACTATACATTTTTTAAGATATATGTATATTTCTTAACTTACTAAGCTGAATTACTTTCTACTAGTCTATGGAAAGGGGGGAGGCTGCTCGAAAAAAGGCACACTAATATCTCCTACACTCTTTTCTTATCTTTAAGATGAGACTTTATCCCTGCACAGAATGAGACAATAAATCAATTAACAACTTCATTCTCCCCCCTCCCCTCGCCATAGTCTTCTGTGTGTGAGCTAGTTACAGATACTGACTGTATGTAGGGGGAGGAGGCTGCTCGAAAATGGCATACTAATATCTGCTACACTCTTTGCTTATCTTTAAGATGAGACTTTATCCCTGCACAGAATGAGACAATAAATCAATTAACAGTCTCCTTCTCCCCCCTCCCCTCTCCATAGTCTTCTGTGTGTGAGCTGGTTACAGATACTGACTTTATGTAAACTAACAGACTGAATGAAGATAAGGAGGAGGAGGGCAGCCTAATAAGTGGAGAAGGAAACAGAAAAGATATATTACTACGTTTCCTTTATTCAACTGTACTATTTATTTATGAGAAGTAGTTTTAGAATTGGAGATATTCAGGCACAACTATAGGAGGAGGTGGCTGCCAACACCTTACACCTGCATGAAAGTGTAATTCTTCACCAATGCACCTTTAAGGCTGAGGCCCCACATTGTATAAACAGCTTTTATTTGTTGCAGATTTTGCTGCGTTTTTTTGAGCCAAAGTCAGGAGTGGATTGAGCAGAAGGTAGAATTATAAGAGGCTTCCTAGATATTTTCCATTCCCTTTCTAGCCATTCTTGGCTTTGGCTCAAAAAAACGCAGCAAAATCTGCAACAAGAAAAGCTGGATCCGCACTGCTATAATACTCCAGTATTATACAAATTGTACTACACCTGTAAATCCCATCCTGGCCACTTATGTAGTAATCCCAACAAGCAACATCATAGGGATCTATAGACGTATTGCAGCTGCAAATCCTGTTCAGGCCATAGGTCTATTCATTGGAACTTGCAGCACCATAGAGATCTATAATGCTGCAAGTCTGGGTCATTAGACGCATGGTTGCAACAGGATTCATGGATGTATTATGGCGGTGTGAATCCAGCCTAGTAGTCAAGCAGCTTTTCCCTCCATAACTACAGTACAAGCCAATGAATTCATTTATTTTCCTGCATGTTGCCATGATGATTAACACTACCATTTCCACCCTTGCCGGGGTCACAATAGGCTTCGCCAGTGAGGTTGGCGAGATTCTGCGACTCTGCGGGAAATGTGTGTAAATGAGCCTTGTAAAGTTTAGTTAAATAATCAATTATGCATTCTAGAAAAGTAATTTCCAGTCCTAGGAGAGGGCAGGATGGAAACATTGCTGCAGCAGGTGTTTCAATTAAAATCAGTAATTTGGAACAAAACGAGCAGCGAGTTCTATACTAATTTAATTAGCAATGACATGTCTGAAAGGAGGAACAATTCCCATAGCTGGCACTGTTCACACTGCGGAAAGTGAAAACACATATGAAAGGCATAAGGTAGAGTCACACATTAGAGACACGAGATGGATCCAAAGATAGTGTAACCCAGCAACTAGTGTTTACTATCCGCCTACGGAGGCCAGGCCCAACATTCCCTACATATTATAGTCCCAGTGAGAGGCTTATATAGTGACGCAGTGTTACCTTACTTATTCTGCCTTATACAAATATCTATGACCTTCTATGAAAGCAGCGCATACCGATAGCTGTACAGAAATAGGAGTAGTCGAATTACATTCACGTCTTCCTCATTGTATGGAACTCCTCTCTATAAAGGTCTTTCTCTGCCCGTCATATGCCGCCATTCCATACATAGTGCACTGACCATATTGCATTCCTTGTCTGTTTGTCACTTTGGACATTGATATTATTTTCTTTAAGGATCAGCATGACATGACAATTTTAGTCAATTTTAGTCTATTTTTTAATTCCCCACCATTTAATGAGTACTTTTTTAGAACTTTGTGTTGTGCTGTTCCTCTGTTATTCCTCCAAGAAAAAGGGGTTGTGCAGGACTTGAAAAAATGGCTGATTTCTTCTTCCCAGGAAGTGACATCATGTCTGTTGGCCACATGGCCATGCTGCAGCTCAATCTCACTTATTTCAACAGGGCGGAGAAGTGGCATTGCAGAGAAGTGGCATGTGACTGACAATCGTGATGTCACTTCCTAAGAAGTTTTTGAGTCCTGCACAACCCCTTTAACCACTTCATAACTGGGCCATTTCCCCCCAGTTCATGGCCGGAAACATTTTTGGCTTTTTTGGTACATGCGGTTTTGAAGGCTATAACATTTTTTTCGATTCAGGTTATTCAAACAACGTTTGCGTCTTTTTTTAGGTGATAGATGGGGCTTTATTTTTATATCATTTTTATTTTTGTTTTTTTTATTATCCAGATAAATGTAGAAAAAAAAGTCTGTTTTTCACATTTTATCTGTTTTTATGTTAATAGTATAAAGTACTAGTATAATTTTTTAATATAGTTTTCCCTCTCCATTTTGGAGTTGCCAGGGGCGGGGCTAGAACCTTTTTTTTATTATTTCATTTTTAATTTTGTGGGTTTTTAAAAAAAAAAAAAAATGCACAAACTGATCCGATAAGGGCATTTTAACATTACTTTTTTTTTTCTGATTTGCCATATAACTGGGTCTGATACATTTGCCCCAGTAATAGGGGCAATACAGCTTCCTAGTATACAATGCAGAGGCTGATCTGGGTCAGAACCCAGCAGCTCCTACAGTTCTCAGCACCTGGCAGATCACATGACTGCAGGGCCGGGAGGAAGCCACATCATGGTGTCTTCCATGGCTGTATACACGGCGCTCCTGTGTACAGAGAAATAAGAAAGGCAGGGACAGTAATAAACAGTCCCTCTCTTCTCCTTGGCATGTCCAGCCGTTACTAACATCTGGCTCCTCACTCCTGCAGTTACATGATCTTGTGCAGCTACCAACTCTGCAAGGATGTGTAATTGCAGATCACCTGGACGTATTATGTCAATGGGCGGCCGGCAGGAGCTTAAAGAAATTTTCCTTAGGTTAGGTCATCAATGAGATCGATGGGGACCTGACACATGGCACCCCCACTGATCAGACACAACCTATTCACTGCATTCCAAGCACAGCACTTGGTATTGCAGCTCAGCCCCACTTATTTGAATGGACCAAGCTGCAGACAGGCCATGTGACCAATAAACAGGACGTCACAGGTTTGTGAAGCAGAAGTGGTGCTGACTAGAGTACCACTGGGCTTCAAACAGCTGAGTTCTAAAAACAAAGGCTCCAACTGGACCCCAAGGGTCCATGAACATGGGGGAATCCGGTCCAAAGATCATTTAGATTTCAGGAGATCAGAACTCCTTGCGTCACAGTGATCTATGATACTGGGAGTCCCATTATGGACTGCTAGAGGGGGACATTAATCTGTTGGGGTAGCTATAGGGGGGCATTAAACTGTGGGGGTAGCTGGAGTGAGACATTAATCTGGTAACATCTGGAGGGGAACATTAAACTATGGGCAGCTGTAGGGGGTCATTAAACTGTAGGGGGTCATTAAACTGTAGGGGTAGCTGGAGTTAGATATTAAACTGGATGCAACTGGAGGGCAACATTAAACTATAGGAGTAGCTGGAGGGGGACATTAAACTATGGGTGCACCAGGAGAGGGACTTTATACTGTGGGGGAAATTGGAGGGGAACATTATGCTGTGAGGACAACATTATAATGTGGGGGCATATCATGTTAGGGTAACTGTAGGGGTGTTATACTGTGTGGGGGCACAAAGAGAAATGGATGGAAATAGGGGAAGTCAAAGTGGTAGTGGATGGGGCTATATTTGTCACCACTTTCAGTCCCTTTTTCTGTCCTTTGAATGTTGGTTGGTATGAGCACATACTGTATATAGTGTGGCTTATATATGAACTTTCCAATATTAGACTGGGGACACACAGGGTGGAAATGCTGCACTTTACATTCCCTACATTCTCTCTCCTTACCCTTATACGGAAGTTTTGACCTGTGATTTTTGACCTGGTTTATGTAATTAGCAACTAGAAGGAAAACAGTTTGATACAGTATAACAGGTACAGGGATTAACAAGGGAAAGTTCCAAAGCTGTGCTCGATTAATCACTGCAACAAGTGAATACACCCTAATACGACCTGGTTCACATATGGGAGAGCTTGGAAGATATTGGTAAGTAGTATGACCGCTGCAGCTAGTTACTGGTCTTAGCACATGGTGTTCATGTCAACATCGAACCTGAGGCCAGTGATTGTCTGTGGTGCAGAGACGTAACCTGAGGTCCCTGGGTCCCGATGCAAAATCTGTAATGGCACACACTGTTGCTGGTATGTTGGCCCATTCCTCCATGCAGATCTCCTCTAGAGCAGTGATGTATTGGGGCTGTCGCTGGGCAACACGGACTTTCAACTCCCTCCAAAGGTTTTCTATGGGGGTGAGATCTGGAGACTGGCTAGGCCCCTCCAGGACCTTGAAATGCTTCTTATGAAGCCACTCCTTCATTGCCCTGGCGGTGTGCTTGGGATCATTGTCATGCTGAAAGACCCAGCCACGTTTCATCTTCAATGCCCTTGCTGATGGAAGGAGGTTTGCACTCAAAATCTCACGATACATGGCCCCATTCATTCTTTCATGTACACGGATAAGTCGTCCTGGTCCCTTTGCAGAGAAACAGCCCCAAAGCATGATGTTGCCACCCCCATGCTTCACAGTAGGTATGGTGTTCTTTGGATGCAACTCAGCATTCACTCTCCTCCAAACACGACGAGTTGTGTTTCTACCAAACAGTTCTATTTGGTTTCATCTGACCATATGACATTCTCCCAATACTCTTCTGGAACATCCAAATGCTCTCTAGCAAACTTCAGATGGGCCCGGATATGTACTGGCTTAAGCAGGGGGACACGTCTGGCACTGCAGGATCTGAGTCCCTGGCGGCGTAGTGTGTTACTGACGGTAGACTTTGTTATGTTAGTCCCAGCTTTTTGCAGGTCATTCACCAGGTCCCCCCGTGTGGTTCTGGGATTTTTGCTCACCGTTCTTGTGATCATTTTGACCCCACGGGGTGAG
Organism: Leptodactylus fallax; assembly: GCA_947044405.1. Taxonomy (NCBI): domain Eukaryota; kingdom Metazoa; phylum Chordata; class Amphibia; order Anura; family Leptodactylidae; genus Leptodactylus; species Leptodactylus fallax. The sequence goes on from CAMRHE010000057.1 coordinate 5,402,170, forward strand.
ATCTTGTGTGGAGCCCCTGATCAAGGGAGATTATTAGTGCGGCACGGTGGCTCAGTGGTTAGCATTGCAGCGCTAGAGTCCTGGGTTTGAATCCTGCTGAGGACAACATCTGCAAGGAGTTTGTATGTTCTCCCTGTGTTTGCATGGGTTTCCTCCCACATTCCAAAGACATACTGATAGGGAATATAGATTGTGAGCCCTATATGGGACAGTGACCACAATGTCTGTAAAGCGCTGCGGAATATGATGGCGCTATATAAGTAAGCATAATAAATAAATCAGTGGTCTTGTATGTTTTCCATTCTAATTCTAATTATTGCTCCCACAGTTGATTTCTTCACACCAAGCTGCTTGCCTATTGCAGATTCAGTCTTCCCAGCCTGGTGCAGGTCTACAATTTTGTTTCTGGTGTCCTTCCACAGCTCTTTGGTCTTCACCATAGTGGAGTTTGGAGTGTGACTGTTTGAGGTTATGGACAGGTGTCTTTTATACTGATAACAGTGTCAAACAGGAGCCATTACTACAGGTAATGAGTGGAGGACAGAGGAGCCTCTTAAAGAAGAAGTTACAGGTCTGTGAGAGCCAGAAATCTTGCTTGTTTGTAGGTGACCAAATACTTATTTTCCACCATAATTTGCAAATAAATTCTTTAAAAATCAGACAATGTGATTTTCTGGATTTGTTTTCTCATTTTGTCTCTCATAGTTGAGGTCTACCTATGATGACAGTTCCTTACAGTCTAGCTTGGTTGTGAGGAACGCTCTACCTGACAGTACTCGTCCATAGACTTGTACTGGGGGGCGTTCCTCACAGCTCAGCGTCATCGCTGGGCGGAAAGGAACGCCCCATCTGATAGTACTCTGCTCAGAGAGAGGGGGCGTTCCTTACCACCCAGTGATGACGCTGAGCTGTGAGGAACGCCCCCCAGTACAGGGCTATGGACGAGCACAGTCAGGGAGGGCATTCCTCACAGCGCAGCTAGACTGTCAGGAACGCCCTTCTGACAGTGAATGGTGAAATTTAGATTCCCGATATCTCCAGCCCCGGGGTATATAACGGGAAAGCCGGCAGTGCACTGAATTCAGCGCACTGTCGACTTTCTAGCGGTATGTAAAACCGCATATACATAAGGATGTGAAAGGTCCTCTTTAATGGGGTTTTCCGGGGAAAAAAATCATTTTTAAAGACCAGTTAGTGCTATTAATGGGTTAGGCGGAGGGAGGTGTTTAGCTTAGTGTCATTTTATCCCAGACAACCCCTTTAAATATCCCACCTGACCCACAGGTCATTGCCTACAATCAGTGGCGTAACTAGGAATGGCTCAGCCCCAAGGTGAACATTTGACATGGGGCCCACCCTAACCGCCGCCTCCAACCACCCCTGGATTGTCCCCTCCCACCCCCCCCCCCCCAAAAAAACCGCATTCCTGTGTACACTATTATGCGCCATAGTGGCCCCTGCATACAGTATTATGCCCCATAGTGGCCCCTGCACACAGTATTATGCCCCATAGCGGCCCCTGCACACAGTATTATGCCGCATAGAGGCCGCTGCACATAGTCTTATGCCCCATAGTGGCCCCTGCACACAGTATTATGCCCCATAGTGGCCCCTGCCCACAGTATTATGCAGCATAGAGGCCGCTGCACATAGTCTTATGCCCCATAGTGACCCCTGCACACAGTATTATGCCCCATATTGACCCCTGAACACAGTATTATGCCCCATAGCGGCCCCTGTACACAGTATTATGCCCCATAGTGGCCCCTGCACACAGTATTATGCAGCATAGTGGCCGCTGCACAGTCTTATGCCCCATAGTGACCCCTGCACACAGTATTATGCCCCATAGTGACCCCTGAACACAGTATTATGCCCCATAGTGGCCCCTGCACACAGTATTATGCCCCATAGTGGCCGCTGCACACAGTATTATTCCCCATAGTGGACCACGCATGAACGATTATTATACTCTGGGGTCTTTTCAGACCCCAGAGAATGATGATTGGAGACCCAGGGGAGGATACAAACAAAAAAAAAATGTTACTTACCTCTTCCTGGTTCCGGTGCACTCCGGTGCGCTACTTCGGCCATCTTCAATGTTGGACCAGGCCGGCGTCGCGATGTATAATGACGTCGGCTGACGTCTGGGACATCTCCAAACAGGCCCGAAGCCTGCAGAGCGCAGGAGAGGTAAGTAACATTGTTTTTTATGTTTCCCTCACCTCCCCTGGGCCTCCAATCATTATACTCAGGGGTCTAAAAAGACCCCAGAGTATAATGATAGCAGTGATTGTGGAGTTCGCGGTAGCGGCTGCCACAGGGCCCCGGGCTCCCTAATGTCCCAGGCCCTGTGGCAGCCGCCACTGCTGCTACCCCAGTATTTACACCCCTGCCTACAATATACAAGTGGCTGACCAGCCAAATTATATAGGTGAGCGTACAACAGGATAATTCTTCTACTGTAATGTAACGGAGGAACTGGGCCCATAACCCAGCTGTTTATCAGTCCACCATTTTCTGTTTACTGCACATAAACCATGGATTTATATTCAATTGCCTGACGAAGGGTGCTTAACCCGAAATGTTGTAATTGTAATCATAATTAAAATATTTAGAAACATAACCTCGACTGTAGTGCGGTTCTACTTTGTTTTTCCTGGGTTCTGGTGACAGACTCCCTTTAAGTTTCTTTCATGGGAAGACATTTACTTACAGGGAATAGCATAAGGTCAAAAAACAACACAGGTCCATCAAGTCAAGAGCGTTTGCCCTTTTGTTGAATGGAATTACAAATGATCATTTATGCAATCATTCAGTCAGTCACTTATTGGCCCCTGTAAAAAACCCTTAAAGGATTCAGTGTCTTGGCTGTCTCCTTAACTCCTTCAGCCTTAAAGAAGTTTCCCATGAACATATCCATTTTTGCCAAGATAAATAATGAATTAAAAATTTTTCTCTAACCATCTTAGTGGTGACATCTGTTGTCTTGAGCGATTGCCAATGGATATGACCATGAATGCAGGAACTTTCTATGGTCTGGGATTTGTCAGAAACCGAGCCATGATGTCCTTATGTGACTATGACTAGACTATGAGAGGTTATGGAAATCATTCGTTCCCCCTATAATGTGGATAGAGGTTATGATATGAGCAGAAAAAACCTGTTACCATTTTCTCCCCCTGGCTTCTTCTGTGGTCATCATACTTGGATGCCCCTGAATACCATCCTGGACTACTGAGCAGGTTATGCTCTATTTAACCCATCAATGCCCTCACTTCCTAATTCTTCCCTACCCTTCTTGCTTTTCTCATTGAGGAACATATTGTTCTGTTCCTTCATTACCATGACAATTAGCCATATTTAGCTGTGATGTGAATCGTAAAAACAAATCTTAAGATTTGCATATTCAGACCCTATTCTATTTATCTTGATGTCTTTTACTTTATCTAGATGAAATTTACTCATTTGCTTTGCTGCACTTATGTAAAGGTGCAGTAACTACTGGCCTCAGGGATAACGCTCTCTCTTGGTTTTCTTCCTATCGCTCTGACCGCTCATTTAGTGTATTATTTGCTGGTGCTATTTCTTCTCCTCTGCCCCTTGCGGTTGGGGTTCCTCAGGGCTCAGTCCTGGGCTCCTCCTGTCCTCTCTGAACTCAGTCCCAATTGGACAAACCATTCGAAGATTTGGCTTTCAATACCATCTTTATGCTGATTTATGCCCACTTGAAAAAGGGCTTGTCCCGAAACACGTCGTGTGTTTTATTCAATTGGATTAAAGGCTCATCTGCCTCCTCTTTTCTACCTGCATCTGGAATCTTTATGCTGATGACACCCAGCTATATATCCCATCCCGTGACATCACCCCTGCACTACTACAGAACACCAGTGACTGTCTCTCTGCTGTCTCATCATGTCTTCTCTTTATCTGAAACTGAATCTTTAAAAAACTGAACTTCTTGTCTTCCCTCCATCTACTAAACGAACTAACCCCAATATCTCCATTTCTGTCTGTGGCCTTACTATTACCCCGAGGCGGCATGCCCACTGTCTGGGGGTTGTATTTGATTCAGCTCTCACATTTACCCCACATATTCAGACACTTGCATGCTCTTGCCACCTGCACCTCAAAAACATCTCTAGAATTCGCCCTTTTCTCACCATGGAAACATCAAAACCCCTCATTGTCGCTCTGATTCTCTCTCGTCTTCACTATTGCAATTCTCTTCTGATTGGGCTTCCTCTTACTAAACTCTCCCCACTACAATCTGTCCTGACTCATCTTTATGTCAAACCGGTACACAGACACATCTACCTTGTGTCAGTCGCTGTATTGGTTGCCCATCCATCACAGAATACAATATAAAATGATCACACTGACCCACAAATCCATCCATAGCGCTGCGCCCCTCTATATCTCCTCTCTCGTCACTGTCTACCGCCCTAATCGTCCTCTCCGTTCTGCCAATGACCTTACACTTGCATCCTCTGTTATCCGAACATCCCACTCCCATCTCCAAGACTTTTCTCAAGCTGCACCGGTGCTCTGGAATGCTTAACCCCAGCAATTCGATTAATCCCCAACTACAGCAGCTTCAAACTTGCCCTAAAATCATATCTGTTTGATCAGGCTTATTCTTATTATGTGACCTGATCACCGTGTAGTGTGCGGAGGTGCAGAACAATAACACCTTTTATCCTTCCTCCTCTATTCCTCAGATCGTGTCCTCTCCATCTAGAAGTTACCCTGCACTCCTTGCACTTAGTATCTGTTTATTCACAGATACTGGCTGGTGACGGGTTCATACAGCTTCAGTTACACAACCTTTTCTATTAAAAGATGGCTGGACCATGATAGCAAAGAAGCCCTCTGACCTCTTGTGTCCCCCTATCTCCTCATAGACTGTAAGCTCTTGTGAGCAGGGCCCTCACTCCTATTGGCTGTTCATGTGTCCTCTTATTTGTAAAGTGCTATGGAATATGTTATATAAAGTTTATTATTATTAATATTATATTACATCTTATAAGAATGACATAAGAGATCAGTCCTTTGCATACAGTTTGGGTAAAGGTCTAGATGTCTTATTATCTGGACCCTGGCCTTTACCCATAGTGCCGACTGAGGCTCGCGCTTTATTAATAAATGTAAAGCCCTGCTGTGATGGTTCCTTTTTAGAGTAGACAACATGTGAAGGCTACCCAGTATGTTGACTTATTCATGTTTACCTGATATAGGTGACTTACTTATCCTTTTGCTGCCCCGAAATGTCATGCAGAACATTTGAAGTACCAGGGCTAGATCCCTAGCTGTATGGCTGCAGTGATAATGGACAGACCCTGAATAAAGCGTATCACAGCAGGATCCGGATAAAGTGATAGTATTAGAAGAATGATATATAATTCAGAGCATAGCGGCAACAATAGGAGGTTCAGTATTAGCATCAGATGACCTTATAGAAAATAACTCTTGCTAATATGGATAAGTCCCCATTCATTTCAGTTTTTTGCTTACATTTAGTGTGCTCAATGTCTTCATAGGCTTCTATTGCAGGACGGATACTTTTGTCAGTAGCTGCCCCTTTTGCAGAAATTTGGTGCCGTTAGGTCAAGTAGGAGGTCTCTGGGCAGTGGAGTATACAGCCTTGGTGATACTGTCTACAACTGCCAAGGAGGTATTCTCCACTGCCCAGAGATCGCCCACTTACAGTACACTGATATAATTGTCTAACTAAGGCTGGGTTTACATCTGCGCCAGGCTCTCTGTTATTCGGGTCTAGTTGGGGACCTGAACAATAGGTTACAGTACTCCACTGCTCCTCTGGGCACAAAGTCAGATCTTTTGACAGCTGAACTCCCTTGCTCAGGGCTGTCTCTGGATGAACCTTGGGCTGAATCTTCCTCCAAGGGACTGTATGGAAAGCTGCTTGAGCTTAATGGGTAGTGTCAACTTGCACTGTTCAATGCTAACTTCTGCTCTGAGTTCTAAAGGTTTCTCAAGAGGCAAAAGTCTCCTCAGACTTTTGGGATAGGCTGTACCACGTGTGGTGTTTGAAATACAAGATGGGAACTACAGGGAACAACGGGATAAACTGCAGAACAGTATATACAATACACAGAACATAGAACACAGGACATACAAACACAACCCAGAGGCACAAGAGACAAAGAGTACTCTGGGATGCTGCATAATGGGATCCATCAGGTGTTCACTGTTTCAAAACTGAAACTAGCAGAAAGAAAAGTTCTCCGTGCAGGACTTTTCTCTCTACCAATTTTCGGCAGAGTCTTTTACAAGACGTGAAAGGTCTTCTACTTTATTTTACTTATATAGCTCCATCATATCCTGCATCGCTTTACAGATATTGACCTTACTCACTGTCCCATTTAGGGAACTTAGATCATGAGCTCTATCATGGGAAACCCATGCAAACATACAAACTCCATGCTGATGTTGTCCTTAGCTGGATTCAAACCTACGACTCCATCACTGCAAGGCTACTGTGCTAACCACTGTGCCACTGTCCCCATAATGGAGGCCATGATAGTCTATGGGTGATGGATGCCACTGTATGTTACTAGCCTTCAGTGATGTCAGTATTCATATAAGAACAGTTATCACTAGAGCTACCCCAAGCGGGGAACTCGTCGCTGACCGGAGTCTTCCTCTTCATACATAAGGAGCTCAGAGTGACCTAAGATCCTGGTAAATATACCGAGACTATACAGGTATCTTGTGAGGTGAGAGGGGACCCTGGCTACACTTGAGCTAACAAGCTCTCATAGTAAAGCCATGTGCATTAACCCCCTGTGTTCCAGACCAGTAATAACAGGCTCTAATAATTTCTGATAAGGGAATATGAAGGGAAAAGAGCGGTAGTATAACAACCATAAAACGCAACCTTGTTATTTACTTACAATGGACCTAAATACAATAAAAGACAGGGAGAGAAGGTCAATGCTGGGTGGTTTTATGGTTATTATAATGCTGCTGGTATGCTATAGGCGGTGTATGCCGCGGTGACTGGATTAGGGGGCTTCCATTTATTGAGATACCATGTATATGACATCTAATAATTTCTGCCAATTGTATAGTGACCAATATTAGATCATCCACATAAATATTCTATATTTTAGCTTCATAGAATTCCTTGCGCTGATCACTTTCTCTATAAACAGAACTCTGGGGAGAATCACAACATAGGCCACAATCTCATAGAGATATTTTGGCAGGAGAGATTTGGGAATTCCTCACTCCTCCCAACCCAACCCCATAACAGATGGATAGAGCTGGAAATACACAGTGATGTCGGAGGAGCTATTTTTAAGCCTGATAACCCCATGGCTCCACGAAACGCAAACAAATCCTGACAGTATGAAGTGATAATGGTTTGCTGGCTTCATGTAAAACATATATGAAGGGATAACATGGAGCGAGTACACACAGAATACAATGTTCCCTGGCATGATTCTCTTGGCAAGCGCTATACGTGGCTCGGCTTGTAACACAACGCGGTTGCACTAGTCATCCAGGACATTATGTTATACACTGCAGGCAGCTTTCAGTCTGGAGACGGTTGCTCTGCTACTATCAAACACAATGAGGTCATGTACAAAGATGTCTTGTGGACATCACTTACTTGGCTCTGTCCACATTGGTGGGAGTTTAGTAAGAGCCATGTACCACTATTGTGGTGTAAATAATGTGATCATTTTGTAAATCACCTATTTGCACTGAAATTTGCATTTTTTTCTTGTGGGGTTAACTAGGAAGGGGCGACACCGCTATTGGTCAAATAGTGGATTCCTGTTGTCAGGGTCCTATTACACCCCCCAGGATGAGCGCCAATACGTCAATCGGTACTTGTTTGCACCAGTCTATTATATAGACCCATACAAAGTGAATAGGGGAGGAACCATCGCTACCTCCCCATCTCTTTCATTTTTGGCTGGCAGATCGATCAAGGATGGTGCTTAGCAAAGGGTTAGGCTACTTGCACAGTCCAGAAAATATGGTCCATATATTGGCTGTATTTTCCGGACCAGAACTGCCAATGTGCAGGAACCCTGGTATGCAGGGTCGGACTGGCCCACCGGGAAACCGGTGAATCCACCGGTGGGCCCCGAGCCCCGACTATTAGTCCTCATGTCATGGGGGCCTGATCGTGATCCTGACCATCCCAATCGGGCCCCTGACCAGTGGCGTTATGATCGCGGTAGCAGGGGGTGCGACCGCGAACGGACCCGGCAGGGTACGGGGCCCGTGGCCAGCTGGAGATGGCCGGGGCCCGGACCACTATGATAGCGGTCGGGGAAAGCCTGGTTCCCCGACCGCTATACATACTGTTATTGGAAAGGGGCCCTGGCATATTGCAGGCCCCTTTCCATTAGATGGCAGGGCAGGGCACCCAGGGGAGGTGACTGAAAATAATAAATACATATTCTCACCTCTCCTGGGCACAGCGTCCACTCCGGCGCTCCTCCGTCACATGACTGAGGCCTGTGATTAGGCCCCGGCGGTCACATGGGGCGCGACCGCGTAATGACGTCAGTGCGCCCCCATGTGACCGCTGAGGCCCAATCACAGGCCTCAGCAGTGTCGTCGGAAAAGGGCCTGAAGACGCTGAAGACGGCAGGGTAGAGCGAGGATGCCAAGGAAAGGTAAGGCAAGGTGAGTATGAGAGTTTGTTATTTTTAATCACTTCCCCTGGGCCTCCGATTATTATACTCTGGGGTCTGAGGAGACCCCAAAGTATAATAATAGCACTGAAGCGGAGCGGAGGGGGGCTATTGGGCGCATATAATACTGGGTGGGGGCCACTGTGGAGCTTATAATACTGTGTGGGGGCCACTGTGGAGCTTATAATACTGGGTGGGGGCCACTGTAGAGAGCATATAATACTGGGTGGGGGCCACTGTGGAGCTTATAATACTAGGAGGGGGCCACTATGGAGCTTATAATACTGGGTGGGGGCCACTGTGGAGCTTATAATACTGGGTGGGAGCCACTGTGGAGCTTATAATACTGGGTGGGGGCCACTGTGGAGATTATAATACAGGGTGGGGGCCACTGTGGAGCTTATAATACAGGGTGGGGTCCACTGTGGAGTTTATAATACTGGGTGGGTGCCACTGTGGAGCTTATAATACTGAGTGGGGGCTACTGTGGAGCTTATAATACTGGGTGGGGGCCACTGTGGAGCTTATAATACTGGGTGGGGGCCACTGTGGAGCTTATAATACAGGGTGGGGGCCACTGTGGAGCTTATAATACTGGGTGGGGTCCACTGTGGAGCTTATAATACTAAGGGAAGGGACCTGGGACGTCACAGCCAGTGAGGAATTCCGGTAAAAAGAAGACAACAGAGCTGCAGGACCGGACCGTGCTGGGAGGACACCAGAACACCGGAGACAGGTGAGTATGTTTAGCATGTTTTTTTTTTTGGGGGGGGGGGTGGTAGGGGGGATTCACCTCCCCCAGACTAATTATAAAAAAGAAAAAAAATTATACTGGACAACCTCTTTAAAGTTTGGCTCATTAGGGGGGTATATTAAAGGGGTTGTCCAGGCATAATTTGTTATGGTTTATCCTGAGGATAGGCCATAGATACCTGATCTGTAGGGGGCTGACCCCGGACCGATCAGCTGTACGGAGCCACTTCTGATGCCCATCCTGTACACAATACAGGGCCAGAAGCAGAAAGCTCTGTCCACTGTGTATTAGCCGGGCACCTTCACTGCATCTCAGCACTTATTGAAGTCAGTAGGAGCTGAGCTGCAGTGACGGCGCCGGGCTGCTATACAGCGGATGGAGCTTTCTGCTTCCGGCCCTGTGTTGTGTACAGAACGGGCTCCGGAAGTGGCTCCGAACAGCTGATGGGGCCGTGTCAGCCCCCTACCGATCAGGTATTTATGGCCTATCCTGAGCATAGGCCATAAAAAAGATTAACCCTGGACAACCCCTTTAATATGCCCCACACAGTTTTATGTCCCCCCCCACAGGATGTCAGCCCCCATCACTGCCGCCACACAATATAATGACCCCATCACTATTCCCCATACAGTATGGGGGACCAGTGAAGAGGCCACTATGTGGGGGGACCAGTGAAGTGACCATAGAAAAATTTGGCCCAGACAACCCCTTAAAAGAGGTTGTCCATAAACTGGAGCGACCACTGTGTTGGCCTCCAGGGAGGTGTAAAAATAAGAAAATTTTTAAAAAAGCATACTCACCTGTCCCCAGCACCCCGTGTTCCCCTGCCTGTGTCTGTTCGGTCTCATGGCGGCACCTCATTTCTGGAAATCCTGTACCTAATTGGTCTTAGCGGTCACATGAGGTGCAGGACTCCCAGCAAGGAGTCGCCGGCATGAGACTGAATGGACACTGGCAGCGGACAACGGAGCGCCGGGGACAGGTGAGTATGCTTTTTAATTTACTTATTTTTTACTTTACACCTCCCGCCAGCTACATGGGTTGCTCCAATTCCTTCGGGGCAACCGTGGGAGTCAGACTTGTCTGTTTGAGCTCCTAGCTTCAGAGGCTTACGTGGCTTTTGATATTTGGAGACCGTTTATTGTGTGTGGTTTTCGGTCTTTGTTTGTTACAGACCGTAGCTCCGACTCCCTTCCCCGTGCGGAAGGGAGCCTTATCATGGAGCGTGGAGCTCCTGCCCCCCGGACCTTACAGGCGGGGGGCAGGAGAATGTCTGCCGACACAGCACCAGCAGAGCAGGGCAGGCGGAGGTCGCTGAGGCAGCAAGCCTCAATGAGAATGGCGACCGGGACAACAGCATTGGGAGCAGCATCAGGAGCAGCAGCAGCGACATTGGCGGCTGCAGCATCAGGAACAGCATCGGGAGCAGCGACGTCCGTAGAGCGGGCGACGCCGGCAGGAGTAGCGGTGGCGACAGGGGTGTCAGCAGTCCCGGCAGGTGGATCCGTGAAAACGGCGACATCAGCCACGGCAGTAACATCAGCGGCAGTGGCGGGTGAAGCCGGTCCGAAGGGGGCTACGGCCGCAGGATATGCGGTTCCCTCTGGAAGGGTCCCTGCAAGCAGGAGAAATGACACAAGCTTACCGTCATCGCTGCCGCAATCACCCGCAGGATGGGGCATCAGGAAGGCTGGAGAGGAAGTCGCCATTTACAGCCGGAGGATCGAGGCGGTCCTGGAGGAGTATGACCGGGCCCGGAGGTCCCTGTTCGCAATGAGTGGGGAGCTTCAGAGCGCTCGCGCCCGTAGCGACAGGGCCTCAAGGAAGGACCGCCCGGTTTTCAGTAAGCAGGTAAGGAGCCTGAAAAAACAAATAAAGGCCCTGGAAGCCAGGTGCACGGAGATTCTGGAAGGCGCGGGGCCGTTCAGAGAGAAGCTGCTGAACGATGACCGCTTCTTCCGCAAACAGCAGGAGCGGTTGTTGAAGGATGGCCCCGCGTCCTCAGACAGCTCGGGAGAGGACGACTATTGCGAGTCAGACCTGGAATCAGATGACAGCATGGCGGTACAGTATAGTCGGGCAGCCGTCCCTAGTAGCGGCAGCCTGATACCCACGTATACGCAGGCATCAGTGCCGGCAGTGAAGCAGGAAGTCAGAATGACAAGACAGGAAGTCAGAATGACAGGGCAGGAAGTGACGCAATCTCCCACACTCCCAGAGAACCAACCACTGCCCGAGACGGAGGAGGAGGAGGGCGGAGCCTCGGGAGAAGGCGGGAAGCTGATGAGGCAAATCTACCAATTAGAGTCCCCGTCCAGAATGGACCAATTAGCATTCAGCATGTCAGATCTGGACGGGGAGGAGGCGGGAAAAGGAGCTAAGACCAGGAAGAAGGCAAGGAAGGAAACAAAAAGAGAGATAGAGACATTTAAATTTGTCAGGTCGTTGCCTGGGGAGCATCGTGCCGGGACCTCAGCCCAGGTTGCAATGCCTCCAGGAGAGAAAAGGGAGGCGCAGGCACCTCGGGTCACGCCAAGTGGCGGGGTGCCCGGGGTGCCAGCAGTCAAAATGGCGCCTGATAGTACCTTTCAGGTGGTGGCGGACAAGGAGCTCATAGTTGCGGACAAGGGCAAAGGCAAAGAAGCCCCCCCTTCGGAGGGGAGTGGCGTAGGGAAACCTCCCTCCCTGGTAGGAGGTTTTAAAATATCGATGGCTTCCCCCAGAGTAAGGTGTAGGAAAGGGGGAGTGGCAGGTGGGCGTGGCTCATCCTCCTCCAGTGCTGATGAAGCCGGTGATGCGGAGGTCACTTCCGGGGCTAAGGGGGCATGTCCTCCTACAACATCAGGTGCTGGGGTGACTGTGGATGCGGAGGCCGAGGTAAAAGCGGGGAAGCCATCAGCGAGTGGTGCAGCCGGCCCCGCTGTAAGAAGGAAGACTGCAGGTGTGAATGATGGACGAGTGGAGAAGCTAGTTAAGCAGACAGGTAAGGTAAAGGGGAAAGCGGGTGGGACAAAAGGGGTAATTAGTAGTATTCCTGAAGAAGGTCGTGTAGTATGCATGGGGGTCCAAGAGCCTGTAGTCGGGGGAGGCTGCGGGAGGAGGGGCTATTACCATTGCTGCTAAAAAAAAGTGTTTCTACTGCTGGTAATATTTCTGTTGTGGCCCCTGTTGTTTCTGGTATTTCTGCTGTTGTCCCTGCTGTTGTCCCTGCTGTTGTTTCTGCTGCTGTTCCTGATGCTGTTCCTGATGCTGTCGTTGCTCCTGTTGTTACTCCTGTCACTGCTCCTGATATTGTTGCTCCTGTTGTCCTCTCTGCCGCTGTTACTTCTGCTGCAGTTGGAGTGACCCGGTCCGCGGCGGCTATGCCAGGGTGGACTGTTGCCGCCTGTGGTGCTCCGGTTGCCGTGGCTGGGCTAAGTAGTTCTGCGGGGGTCCCTGGGAGTGGCGCTGGTACTCCGGCAGCGGAGGTTGCTGCGGCCTCCGGGCCCCCACGCTCCTATGCCAGCGTCGCTTCTGGGGCCCCTGGGGGTGCATCATGTCTTCCACCCGGCTCCAGGGACGGCGATTTGCAACGGCAGCTCCTGGAGGCTTTACGGGCGGGCCAGTCCACAATGACCATAGATGGGCAGTCGAGAGACCTTAGGTTCTGGATTGAGCGTTTTGGCCTAGGGAAGTTCCGAGAGGAAGGAGGTGAGACCAGATGGACTCTCCCTACACCCGGGCGTAGGGGGCCGACACGGAGGAACGTGGCCCGTCTCGTGTGGGGGGGAGCCGGCCCTTGTCCCCAGAGGAGGGGGGTCGTGGAACTCCTACTCGGGATGGGTTTCAGGGCGAGCGACATCTTTGCCCTGATTCATCCTGTCGGCTCCTCGGAGTTTGACATCAGCTTTGTTACCCCGGAGGGCTTAGAAACCTTCTGGGGAAACTATAGGCTGGTGAAGGACGAGCCCGCCTGGCGTGACTTTATGGTGTGGGCGGTGTCACGCCAGGATAACATTAAGAAAGTGACCGTTTTAACTCGTAACGAGTCACTTTCTTATATGGACATCATGACCTGGCTGAACAGGTTTGGGGAGGTCAAGGACTTCCCAAAGAAAAATCTCGACGAGTTCGGGATATGGTCGGGGGCCTGGACCTTCATGGTCAAATTGCGACACGAGGATAACTCGGTGATGCATATCCCGTCCTCAACCTTCCTTGGGAAAGACAGGATCCTTGTCTTCTACCAGGGGCAGCCAAAACTCTGTCACAGGTGCGGTGACCCCTCACACTTGAGCGCCTCCTGCCGTGTGCAGAAGTGCGCCATGTGTGGGGAGGTGGGCCATCTCGCGGCGACCTGTGGCAGGGTGCGTTGCCACCTGTGTGGTGTCCTTGGGCACCCGATCGGGGCGTGTCCACGGTCTTTCGCCAACACCACCCTTCGGCAAGCGGGAGCAGTTGAGGAGGCTGTCCCTGCTGCGGAGGGGGTGAGTGGGGGAGGAGAGACTAGTCTGCCAAGGCAAAGGGAGAAGGCCCAGCCACCATCAAGGGCAAGGAGGCGCGAGAGGAGGAGGGAGCAGAGGGAGGGAGTTATGTGCCTTCCTTCTGCCCCTGGCTCTGCTGGGCCGGATCCTGATGCCGAGGCAGCAGTGGGCACGACCCTGGTTGAGGAGATGAAGAGACTGCAGAGGGAGGAAGAGGCTGACCAGTCGTCTTCTTCTCAGTACGTCAGTGCTGGGGAGGGAGAGACGGTCAAGCGGAGAAAGTCACCGAGTAAAGTGAGGGCAAAAACATCTGCCCCCCCCCCCCCCCGACGAAGGAACGCAGACTCGACGGCCCTCTAGTGGTAGGTCCCAACCGGTACCAATCCCTCTGTGAGGATGCGTCAGCCTCAGGGGAGGCTTCAGAGGGAGAGGTGGAGCCGTCAGGGGCTGCTGAGTCTCCCTCCGGGAGGGGCCCCCTGCCCTCTGGGGGGGAGGCTGGCCTGGAGCCTGGAGGAGGAGATGATGCACCCAGGGCCGAAGTTGCTAATGTCTCTGCGACCACTGTAACTCCTCAGGGAGAAGTTGCGGGGGGAGGTCCATCCCTCCTCTGGCCAAACCGCACCGGGGGAGGTGATGGACCAATCCCAATGTAAAAAGAGGACCCGCAAGACGAGGAGAAGTCGCGGGTCCTCTTCAGACTCATCTAGGGGTGGTGGTGATAGGAGGAAAGGGGGTGGGAAGCTGAAGGTCATTGAGCTCAATCGGTCTTAATGGCAGTCCCCACTCCACTGACGCTGGCCACCATTAATGTGGCCAGCATTAAGTCTGATACGGCTAGGTTTGCAGCCTTTGATTTTCTTGGCCGGGTTGAAGCTGACATTTTGTTTTTGCAGGAGACCAGGCTCTGTACTCTATCAGAGATAAACAGAGCAAGGAGGGAGTGGCGCAGGGGGCCCTCCTACTGGTCTCTTGCGGCTGAGCCGTATAGTGGAGTGGCGGTGCTTTTTACCGCAGAGGTGAAATGCCAGCGACTGATCGAGCTCGAAATGGGAAGGTGCCTAGTCTTAGACGTCTTCATGAAGGGGCAAAGCCTGCGCCTCATTAACATCTACGGTCCCCAGACAAAGTGGGACCGTAAAAGCCTCTTTATGAAGATTAAGCCTTTTCTTTTTACGGGCAAACAAGTCATCTTTGGTGGGGATTTTAATACCATAACTAGACCCCAAGACCGAGGAGGTACCAGAGATAGACTGCCCTATGATGGCGCCGCGTTAAATAGCATAGTGAGTGAAGCTCGCCTGGAGGATATCCACATCAGGCATTCCCCAGGTCACCGTGGGTTCACCTTTCAGAGAGGTAGTGTTAGGTCTAGGATAGATAGGTTTTTTTTTTGAAGGAGAATTCCGTCACCACCCCTGTGTCCGTGGTGGAGGTGGAGTTCTCCGATCACTGTCTAATTTTGTTTTCTTTGAATATTTCAGAGACCCTCCGGAGAGGAAGAGGTTTGTGGAGGCTGAATTCGTCACTCCTTGAGGAGGCAGCTGTAAGACAAGCCTTTGAGGAGTTTCTTCAGGATCAGGTACTATTACTGGGTCTTGAAGGTACTAGGTCAGAGTGGTGGGAGATATTCAAAAAAAGGGTGGCGGGATTTTTCCGCCGGCTCTCAAGCCTCAGGTCACTGGACATGTACCGCATGTACACTGCACTGAGGAAGAGACTTGGACATCTGGTCTCGACCGGAGGTAGCCAGGAGGATATCTCCGGTGTGAAGGCTTTGCTCAAAAGGTGTCAGTACGATAGGCACGCATCTTTGGTTCTTGAGAGGGATTTCGGGAAATACCGCTCGCCCGACCCCTACAGGAACTGTAAGATGTCAGTGACTTGTAAGACAGTAACAGGCCTGATTGACAGTACAGGATCCCTGACAAGATCCAGGTCAGGGATCTTGGAGGTCGTCAGGTCCTTCTACTCGAACCTTTTGGCAAAGAAGGAACTGAATCGGGATCGGATTTCAGGTTTCTTGGCTGAAGCCATTCCTGAGTCAGCAGAAGACCCTTCTCTTGGTGTTTTGATAGAACCTATAAGGGAAGAGGAAGTCGTCAGGGCTATTGAGGGTCTTGCCCTCAAGAAGTCACCTGGCCCAGATGGCTTAACATCTGAGTTCTATCGGACCTTTAAAGGAGCTTTGGCTCCCCTCTTGACTGACGTGCTTAATGAGTGTCTATCCTCGGGCACTCTGCCGAAGTCAATGAGGAGGTCCGCCCTTATAGTTCTGTCAAAGGGTAAGGATCCGAGCCATATTGAGAACTGGCGGCCCATAGCACTTCTCAATACGGACCGAAAGATTCTGGCGAAGGTACTTTTCAACCGGCTGGTACAGTTTGCGCCCCGGCCCCTCTCGCCGGCTCAGCACTGCTCTGTTCCCGGTCGTAGCACCTTAAGTGCGGTCCTGAGTGTCAGGGAGGCTGTGGAGTAGAGTAGGGCAGGTCGGTGGAAGGGGTACTTGCTGTCCCTAGATCAGGCTAAGGCTTTTGACAGGATGAATCATGAGTATTTGTGGTCAACTCTCTCGAGGTATGGCCTGCCTGGGGGGTTCATTCATTGGCTGCAGACCTTATACGCTGGGGCTGAGTCTTTCCCACTTGTGAATGGTTGGGTTGGTCGTCCTTTTGAGGTGGGGTCGGGCGTCCGACAGGGATGTCCCTTGAGCCCGCTACTGTATGTGTTCGCCATTGATCCCCTGATTAGGCGGATTAATGGTGGGCCGGTGGCGGGAGTCAGGATGGACCTGGAGGGCACCGGCTCCCCTTTGAGGACAGTAGCCTACGCGGATGATGTCACCGTTCTTGTCTCGTCACGGGAGGAGCTTGAATGGGTGATGTCTGAAGTGGACAGTTACTCGGAGGCTTCCGGATCAGCTGTAAACAGGAATAAGTGTGGAAGCCTCTGGCTGGGAGGGGGAGAGCCTGGTTTTTCTCTCCCGGACACCCTCCCAGAACCCCAGGGGTCTGTAAAGATCTTAGGCATCCATTTTGGCCAGGGTGATTACCCACTCCAAAATTGGGAAGGTAGGCTTAAGGATGTCGCCCAGAGAGTTGATTGCTGGAAGGGTTGGTCTTTGACCCTGAGAGAAAGGGTTCACCTTGCCAAAGCTTTCCTGCTCCCGTTGGTGATCTATCTAGGTAGCGTCTGTGCCTTGCCAGAGTCTTGTTGGAGTAGGATCTGTTGCCTGTTCTTCCAACTGTTATGGGGGAACAGGCTCAACCTAATCAGGAGGGAGGTTACATACCGCACAAGGAGGCTAGGGGGGTTAAATATGGTTAACCCCGTGGTGTTCTTAATGAACACCTTTCTTAAGATCAATTTACCAAACCTCTCCTCCGAGGGGGCTCCTTCGTGGGTAGCCTCCTGCCAGGGGTGGTTTCGGCCCTTCTTCCAGAAATGGGAGTCAGGAGGGCAAGTGAAAGATCTTCGTACACCCCATGGATATCTCCCGGCCTATGCTTCCCTGGTCCTGAAAGTGATTCGTCGGTGGGGTCTGGGGGCGTGGGAGATCAGGACTCAGTCAAGACGTTTTCTTGACGACAAGGTCCTGTTGACCCGCTTCCAGAAGCCTCTGGCGCTCAAAGATTGCCCAGGAGAAACCTTAGAGGGAGGGTTGCGTTTTCTTAACTCCAAAAGGTTTCCTCGGAAGTTTTGGGATCTGACCTGGCGCTGCCTCCTAGGTAAGTTATATGTGAGGGGGAACTTGAAGTACCGGAACTCCGACGAGCGAGGCTGCCCTCGGGAGGAGTGTGGCGACATGCTGGAAAGCATGGAGCACTTCCTGCTTCAGTGCCCCTTCAATATAAGGGTTTGCAAATTGGTGGGGACCTCCACCGGTTGGCTGCGGCTGGCTGGCCTTTCCTATGCCGAGTGGGCCTATGGGGCATTCAAACACCCGGAGGGCAGGGACTGCCAAACACTTTTTGTAGTTAGTGCAGTGGTCAGGTTTCACCTATGGTCAGCACGGTGTTTAGTATCGACGAGAGGCAAAATCCTCCCGGAGGTGGAGGTGGTTAAAAACATCATGGTGGACCTGGTGAGGGTGCGCTCTCGGGAGTATGAGGGGCTGGGTGCAGAGAGGGCTGGTACCCTCTGGAGGGGGTTCACCTTTTCTGTTCCCTGAGGGTTAGAATAAGGGATTCAAAGTAGGTGAGTTAGGTTAGGGCCAGATAGGGACAGGTAGGGCAAGGTTGGCACGAGGGGTGGGTTTTATTATTTTCTGATAGGGAGGGACAGGGGGTAGGGACAGAATGATAGATAGGGACATAGTGGTAGGGCGAGTAGACAGGGACAGGCCTCCTGTGCTCTCTTCCTGGTGGAGGGCTGGCGTGTCACTGCATAGTCATTTTTGTTTTGGAAAAACGGATAGAAGGGTAAGAGGCTTGAGGATAACCGACCCTAGGCCCATGGGAGGTTCATGGGAGGGAGGGTAATCTTAACAGGTTATGTAGGATGGTGGGTTATGTAGGATGGTGGGTTTTGTTGCTTGTCTGGTACTTGTTGTGTGTTGTTGTTGTCGTTTGTCATGTGTTGTGCCCGTTTTCCCATTTTCCATTTTTCCATATCCCATATTCATTTCCCATTCCATTTCCATTTTTTTTACATATCCCATTTTCATTTATCATATTCCATTTCATAATTCCATTTTAGTAGTTAAGGGGTTTTTTAGGGGGGTAGGTTGTTTGGGAGGGGGGTTTCTTTTTTGGGGGTGGAGGGTTTGGTTTATAGGTTTTCGTGTGCCCGGCCTGGCTCTGGACTATGCGGACATGAGAGGACATGAGGCGGAGAGCCAGGTCGGGGTTTCAGGGGCTCGGTGGTGGGTGGTGCCAGCACCAGGACTATGCGGACATGGGAGGACATGGGGCGTGGTGCTGGCCGGGTGTGGTGAAGGAAAAAAAAAAAAAAAAAAAAAAAAATTTCATAGTAAATTTCAGTTGGGGTTTATTAGTGTTATATGTTTTCGTTATATGTTTCATTGTACATCGCTCATTTTGTTTTTTTTTTTCTTTGTTTTTAGGATAGCTAGAGTTTTGACTGACGGATGGCTGAAGAAGAATGAAAGGCGGAGTGAAAGGCAGAATGAAAGGCGGAGTGAAAGGCGGAATGAAAGACAGAATGAATGGGGGCTGGTTTGCGCATGTTTTTGGGTTTTTAATTTTGTCTTGACGTTTTCTTGTATTTGATGTTATTTATGCTATGTTTTGGATTTATGTATTGTCTCTGTTTATGGTTTTTGTATGGTATTTTTCATATGTGACAGTGTTTGTGAACTTTTTCTACTTTTATAATAAAATAGTTCCAATTCCTTCAGGGCAACTGTGGGAGTCAGACACACTTGTTTGAGCTCCTGAGTCCAGAGGCTTAAGAGGCTTTTTTGGATACTTGGAGACCGATTATTGGGTGTGGTTTTCGGTCTTTTGTGTGATACATACTGTAGCTCCGACTCCCTTCCCCGTGCGGAGGGGAGCCTTATCATGGAGCGTGGAGCTCCTGCCCCCCGGACCTTACAGGCGGGGGGCAGGAGAATGTCTGCCGACACAGCACCAGCAGAGCAGGGCAGGCGGAGGTCGCTGAGGCAGCAAGCCTCAATGAGACTGGCGACCAGGACAACAGCATCGGGAGCAGCAGCAGCGACATTGGCGGCTGCAGCATCAGGAACAGCATCGGGAGCAGCGACGTCCGTAGAGCGGGCGACGCCGGCAGGAGTAGCGGTGGCGACAGGGGTGTCAGCAGTCCCGGCAGGTGGATCTGTGAAAACGGCGACATCAGCCACGGCGGTAACATCAGCGGCAGTGGCGGGTGAAGCCGGTCCGAAGGGGGCTACGGCCGCAGGATATGCGGTTCCCTCTGGAAGGGTCCCTGCAAGCAGGAGAAATGACACAAGCTTACCATCATCGCTGCCGCAATCACCCGCAGGATGGGGCATCCGGAAAGCTGGAGAAGAGGTTGCCATCTACAGCCGGAGGATCGAGGCGGTCCTGGAGGAGTATGACCGGACCCGGAGGTCCCTTTTCGCAATGAGTGGGGAGCTTCAGAGCGCTCGCGCCCGTAGCGACAGGGCCTCAAGGAAGGACCGCCCGGTTTTCAGTAAGCAGGTAAGGAGCCTGAAAAAACAAATAAAGGCCCTGGAAGCCAGGTGCACGGAGATTCTGGAGGGCGCGGGGCCGTTCAGAGAGAAGCTGCTGAACGATGACCGCTTCTTCCGCAAACAGCAGGAGCGGTTGTTGAAGGATGGCCCCGCGTCCTCAGACAGCTCGGGAGAGGACGACTATTGTGAGTCAGACCTGGAGTCGGATGACAGCATGGCGGTACAGTATAGTCGGGCAGCCGTCCCTAGTAGCGGCAGCCTGATACCCACGTATACGCAGGCATCAGTGCCGGCAGTGAAGCAGGAAGTCAGAATGACAGGACAGGAAGTCAGAATGACAGGGCAGGAAGTGACGCAATCTCCCACACTCCCAGGGAACCAACCACTGCCCGAGACGGAGGAGGAGGAGGGCGGAGCCTCGGGAGAAGGCGGGAAGCTGATGAGGCAAATCTACCAATTAGAGTCCCCGTCCAGAATGGACCAATTAGCATTCAGCATGTCAGATCTGGACGGGGAGGAGGCGGGAAAAGGAGCCAAGACCAGGAAGAAGGCAAGGAAGGAAAAAAAAAGAGAGATAGAGACATTTAAATTTGTCAGGTCGTTGCCTGGGGAGCATCGTGCCGGGACCTCAGCCCAGGTTGCGATGCCTCCAGGAGAGAAAAGGGAGGCGCAGGCACCTCGGGTCACGCCAAGTGGCGGGGTGCCCGGGGTGCCAGCAGTCAAAATGGCGCCTGATAGTACCTTTCAGGTGGTGGCGGACAAGGAGCTCATAGTTGCGGACAAGGGCAAAGGCAAAGAAGCCCCCCCTGCGGAGGGGCGTGGCGTAGGGAAACCTCCCTCCCTGGTAGGAGGTTTTAAAATATCGATGGCTTCCCCCAGAGTAAGGTGTAGGAAAGGGGGAGTGGCAGGTGGGCGTGGCTCATCCTCCTCCAGTGCTGATGAAGCCGGTGATGCGGAGGTCACTTCCGGGGCTAAGGGGGCGTGTCCTCCTACAACATCAGGTGCTGGGGTGACTGTGGATGCGGAGGCCGAGGTAAAAGCGGGGAAGCCATCAGCGAGTGGTGCAGCCGGCCCCGCTGTAAGAAGGAAGACTGCAGGTGTGAATGATGGACGAGTGGAGAAGCTAGTTAAGCAGACAGGTAAGGTAAAGGGGAAAGCGGGTGGGACAAAAGGGGTAATTAGTAGTATTCCTGAAGAAGGTCGTGTAGTATGCATGGGGGTCCAAGAGCCTGTAGTCGGGGAGGCTGCGGGAGGAGGGGCTATTACCATTGCTGCTAAAAAAAGTGTTTCTACTGCTGGTAATATTTCTGTTGTGGCCCCTGTTGTTTCTGGTATTTCTGCTGTTGTCCCTGCTGTTGTCCCTGCTGTTGTTTCTGCTGCTGTTCCTGATGCTGTTCCTGATGCTGTCGTTGCTCCTGTTGTTACTCCTGTCACTGCTCCTGATATTGTTGCTCCTGTTGTCCTCTCTGCCGCTGTTACTTCTGCTGCAGTTGGAGTGACCCGGTCCGCGGCGGCTATGCCAGGGCGGACTGTTGCCGCCTCTGGTGCTCCGGTTGCCGTGGCTGGGCTAAGTAGTTCTGCGGGGGTCCCTGGGAGTGGCGCTGGTACTCCGGCAGCGGAGGTTGCTGCGGCCTCCGGGCCCCCACACTCCTATGCCAGCGTCGCTTCTGGGGCCCCTGGGGGTGCATCATGTCTTCCACCCGGCTCCAGGAACGGCGATTTGCAACGGCAGCTCCTGGAGGCTTTACGGGCGGGCCAGTCCACAATGACCATAGATGGGCAGTCGAGAGACCTTAGGTTCTGGATCGAGCGTTTTGGCCTAGGGAAGTTCCGAGAGGAAGGAGGTGAGACCAGATGGACTCTCCCTACACCCGGGCGTAGGGGGCCGACACGGAGGAACGTGGCCCGTCTCGTGTGGGGGGGAGCCGGCCCTTGTCCCCAGAGGAGGGGGGTCGTGGAACTCCTACTCGGGATGGGTTTCAGGGCGAGCGACATCTTTGCCCTGATTCATCCTGTCGGCTCCTCGGAGTTTGACATCAGCTTTGTTACCCCGGAGGGCTTAGAAACCTTCTGGGGAAACTATAGGCTGGTGAAGGACGAGCCCGCCTGGCGTGACTTTATGGTGTCGGCGGTGTCACGCCAGGATAACATTAAGAAAGTGACCGTTTTAACTCGTAACGAGTCACTTTCTTATATGGACATCATGACCTGGCTGAACAGGTTTGGGGAGGTCAAGGACTTCCCAAAGAAAAATCTCGACGAGTTCTGGATATGGTCGGGGGCCTGGACCTTCATGGTCAAATTGCGACACGAGGATAACTCGGTGATGCATATCCCGTCCTCAACCTTCCTTGGGAAAGACAGGATCCTTGTCTTCTACCAGGGGCAGCCAAAACTCTGTCACAGGTGCGGTGACCCCTCACACTTGAGCGCCTCCTGCCGTGTGCAGAAGTGCGCCATGTGTGGGGAGGTGGGCCATCTCGCGGCGACCTGTGGCAGGGTGCGTTGCCACCTGTGTGGTGTCCTTGGGCACCCGATCGGGGCGTGTCCACGGTCTTTCGCCAACACCACCCTTCGGCAAGCGGGAGCAGTTGAGGAGGCTGTCCCTGCTGCGGAGGGGGTGAGTGGGGGAGGAGAGACTAGTCTGCCAAGGCAAAGGGAGAAGGCCCAGCCACCATCAAGGGCAAGGAGGCGCGAGAGGAGGAGGGAGCAGAGGGAGGGAGTTATGTGCCTTCCTTCTGCCCCTGGCTCTGCTGGGCCAGATCCTGATGCCGAGGCAGCAGTGGGCACGACCCTGGTTGAGGAGATGAAGAGACTGCAGAGGGAGGAAGAGGCTGACCAGTCGTCTTCTTCTCAGTACGTCAGTGCTGGGGAGGGAGAGACGGTCAAGCGGAGAAAGTCACCGAGTAAAGTGAGGGCAAAAACATCTGCCCCCCCCCCCCCGACGAAGGAACGCAGACTCGACGGCCCTCTAGTGGTAGGTCCCAACCGGTACCAATCCCTCTGTGAGGATGCGTCGGCCTCAGGGGAGGCTTCAGAGGGAGAGGTGGAGCCGTCAGGGGCTGCTGAGTCTCCCTCCGGGAGGGGCCCCCCTGCCCTCTGGGGGGGAGGCTGGCCTGGAGCCTGGAGGAGGAGATGATGCACCCAGGGCCGAAGTTGCTAATGTCTCTGCGACCACTGTAACTCCTCAGGGAGAAGTTGCGGGGGAGGTCCATCCCTCCTCTGGCCAAACCGCACCGGGGGAGGTGATGGACCAATCCCAATGTAAGAAGAGGACCCGCAAGACGAGGAGAAGTCGCGGGTCCTCTTCAGACTCATCTAGGGGTGGTGGTGATAGGAGGAAAGGGGGTGGGAAGCTGAAGGTCATTGAGCTCAATCGGTCTTAATGGCAGTCCCCTCTCCACTGACGCTGGCCACCATTAATGTGGCCAGCATTAAGTCTGATACGGCTAGGTTTGCAGCCTTTGATTTTCTTGGCCGGGTTGAAGCTGACATTTTGTTTTTGCAGGAGACCAGGCTCTGTACTCTATCAGAGATAAACAGAGCAAGGAGGGAGTGGCGCAGGGGGCCCTCCTACTGGTCTCTTGCGGCTGAGCCGTATAGTGGAGTGGCGGTGCTTTTTACCGCAGAGGTGAAATGCCAGCGACTGATCGAGCTCGAAATGGGAAGGTGCCTAGTCTTAGACGTCTTCATGAAGGGGCAAAGCCTGCGCCTCATTAACATCTACGGTCCCCAGACAAAGTGGGACCGTAAAAGCCTCTTTATGAAGATTAAGCCTTTTCTTTTTACGGGCAAACAAGTCATCTTTGGTGGGGATTTTAATACCATAACTAGACCCCAAGACCGAGGAGGTACCAGAGATAGACTGCCCTATGATGGCGCCGCGTTAAATAGAATAGTGAGTGAAGCTCGCCTGGAGGATATCCACATCAGGCATTCCCCAGGTCACCGTGGGTTCACCTTTCAGAGAGGTAGTGTTAGGTCTAGGATAGATAGGTTTTTTTTGAAGGAGAATTCCGTCACCACCCCTGTGTCCGTGGTGGAGGTGGAGTTCTCCGATCACTGTCTAATTTTGTTTTCTTTGAATATTTCAGAGACCCTCCGGAGAGGAAGAGGTTTGTGGAGGCTGAATTCGTCACTCCTTGAGGAGGCAGCTGTAAGACAAGCCTTTGAGGAGTTTCTTCAGGATCAGGTACTATTACTGGGTCTTGAAGGTACTAGGTCAGAGTGGTGGGAGATATTCAAAAAAAGGGTGGCGGGATTTTTCCGCCGGCTCTCAAGCCTCAGGTCACTGGACATGTACCGCATGTACACTGCACTGAGGAAGAGACTTAGACATCTGGTCTCGACCGGAGGTAGCCAGGAGGATATCTCCGGTGTGAAGGCTTTGCTCAAAAGGTGTCAGTACGATAGGCACGCATCTTTGGTTCTTGAGAGGGATTTCGGGAAATACCGCTCGCCCGACCCCTACAGGAACTGTAAGATGTCAGTGACTTGTAAGACAGTAACAGGCCTGATTGACAGTACAGGATCCCTGACAAGATCCAGGTCAGGGATCTTGGAGGTCGTCAGGTCCTTCTACTCGAACCTTTTGGCAAAGAAGGAACTGAATCGGGATCGGATTTCAGGTTTCTTGGCTGAAGCCATTCCTGAGTCAGCAGAAGACCCTTCTCTTGGTGTTTTGATAGAACCTATAAGGGAAGAGGAAGTCGTCAGGGCTATTGAGGGTCTTGCCCTCAAGAAGTCACCTGGCCCAGATGGCTTAACATCTGAGTTCTATCGGACCTTTAAAGGAGCTTTGGCTCCCCTCTTGACTGACGTGCTTAATGATTGTCTATCCTCGGGCACTCTGCCGAAGTCAATGAGGAGGTCCGCCCTTATAGTTCTGTCAAAGGGTAAGGATCCGAGCCATATTGAGAACTGGCGGCCCATAGCACTTCTCAATACGGACCGAAAGATTCTGGCGAAGGTACTTTTCAACCGGCTGGTACAGTTTGCGCCCCGGCTCCTCTCGCCGGCTCAGCACTGCTCTGTTCCCGGTCGTAGCACCTTAAGTGCGGTCCTGAGTGTCAGGGAGGCTGTGGAGCAGAGTAGGGCAGGTCGGTGGAAGGGGTACTTGCTGTCCCTAGATCAGGCTAAGGCTTTTGACAGGGTGAATCATGAGTATTTGTGGTCAACTCTCTCGAGGTATGGCCTGCCTGGGGGGTTCATTCAGTGGCTGCAGACCTTATACGCTGGGGCTGAGTCTTTCCCGCTTGTGAATGGTTGGGTTGGTCGTCCTTTTGAGGTGGGGTCGGGCGTCCGACAGGGATGTCCCTTGAGCCCGCTACTGTATGTGTTCGCCATTGATCCCCTGATTAGACGGATTAATGGTGGGCCGGTGGCGGGAGTCAGGATGGACCTGGAGGGTACTGGCTCCCCTTTGAGGACAGTAGCCTACGCGGATGATGTCACCGTTCTTGTCTCGTCACGGGAGGAGCTTGAATGGGTGATGTCTGAAGTGGACAGTTACTCGGAGGCTTCCGGATCAGCTGTAAACAGGAATAAGTGTGGAAGCCTTTGGCTGGGAGGGGGAGAGCCTGGTTTTTCTCTCCCGGACACCCTCCCAGAACCCCAGGGGTCTGTAAAGATCTTAGGCATCCATTTTGGCCAGGGTGATTACCCACTCCAAAATTGGGAAGGTAGGCTTAAGGATGTCGCCCAGAGAGTTGATTGCTGGAAGGGTTGGTCTTTGACCCTGAGAGAAAGGGTTCACCTTGCCAAAGCCTTCCTGCTCCCGTTGGTGATCTATCTAGGTAGCGTCTGTGCCTTGCCAGAGTCTTGTTGGAGTAGGATCTGTTGCCTGTTCTTCCAACTGTTATGGGGGAACAGGCTCAACCTAATCAGGAGGGAGGTTACATACCGCACAAGGAGGCTAGGGGGGTTAAATATGGTTAACCCCGGGGTGTTCTTAATGAACACCTTTCTTAAGATCAATTTACCAAACCTCTCCTCCGAGGGGGCTCCTTCGTGGGTAGCCTCCTGCCAGGGGTGGTTTCGGCCCTTCTTCCAGAAATGGGAGTCAGGAGGGCAAGTGAAAGATCTTCGTGCACCCCATGGATATCTCCCGGCCTATGCTTCCCTGGTCCTGAAAGTGATTCGTCGGTGGGGTCTGGGGGCGTGGGAGATCAGGACTCAGTCAAGACGTTTTCTTGACGACAAGGTCCTGTTGACCCGCTTCCAGAAGCCTCTGGCGCTCAAAGATTGCCCAGGAGAAACCTTAGAGGGAGGGTTGCGTTTTCTTAACTCCAAAAGGTTTCTTCGGAAGTTTTGGGATCTGACCTGGCGCTGCCTCCTAGGTAAGTTATATGTGAGGGGGAACTTGAAGTACCGGAACTCCGACGAGCGAGGCTGCCCTCGGGAGGAGTGTGGCGACATGCTGGAAAGCATGGAGCACTTCCTGCTTCAGTGCCCCTTCAATATAAGGGTTTGCAAATTGGTGGGGACCTCCACCGGTTGGCTGCGGCTGGCTGGCCTTTCCTATGCCGAGTGGGCTATGGGGCATTCAAACACCCGGAGGGCAGGGACTGCCAAACACTTTTTGTAGTTAGTGCAGTGGTCAGGTTTCACCTATGGTCAGCACGGTGTTTAGTATCGACGAGAGGCAAAATCCTCCCGGAGGTGGAGGTGGTTAAAAACATCATGGTGGACCTGGTGAGGGTGCGCTCTCGGGAGTACGAGGGGCTGGGCGCAGAAAGGGCTGCTACCCTCTGGAGGGGGTTCACTTTTTCTGTTCCCTGAGGGTTAGATAAGGGATTTAAAGTAGGTTAGTTAGGTTAGGGCCAGATAGGGATAGGTAGGGCAAGGTTTGCACGAGGGGTGGGGTTTATTATTTTCTGATAGGGAGGGACAGGTAGGGACAGGGTAGGGACAGAATGATAGATAGGAATATAGCGGTAGGGCGAGTAGACAGGGATGGGCCTCCTGTGCTCTCTTCCTGGTGGAGGGCTGGCGTGTCACCACATAGGCATTTTGTTTTGGAAATCAGATGGAAGGGTAAGAGGCTTGAGGATAACCGACCCTAGGCCCATGGGAGGTTTATGGGAGGGAAGGTAATTTAACAGGTTATGTAGGATGGTGGGTTTTTGTTACTTGTCTGTTATTTCTTATTTGTTATTGTTGTCGTTCATATGTTGTGTCCATTTTCCCATTTTCCATTTTTCCATATCCCATATTCATTTTCCATTTCCATTTTTTATATCCATTTCCATATCCCATATTTCTTTTTCCATATTCCATAATTCCATTTGTTTGTTAGTAGATAAGGGTTTTTTTCAGGGGGGTAGGTTGTTTGGGAGGGGGGTTTCTTTTTGGGGGTGGAGGATTTGGTTTATGAGTTTTCGTGTGCCCGGCCTGGCTCTGGACTACGCGGACATGGGAGGACATGAGGCGGAGAGCCAGGTTGGGTTTCAGGGGCTTGGTGGTGGGTGGTGCCAGCACCAGGACTATGCGGACATGGGAGGACATGGGGCGTGGTGCTGGCCGGGTGTGGTGAGGGGGAAAAAAAAAAAAAAAAAAAAAAAAAATTTTTAGTAAGTTTCAGTTGGGGATTTTGTTAGTGTTATAAGTTTCCGTTATAAGTTTCCGTTATAAGTTTCCATTGTATATTGCTCATTTAGATTTTCTTTTGTTAGAGTTTTTGACTGACGGATGACTGGAGAAAGACGGGAGAAGAGTGAAAGGCGGAGTGAAAGGCAGAATGGATGGGGCTGGTTCGCGATTTTTTTTTTTTTTGTCCCGGTGTTTTCTTGTATTTTATTTGTTGATGGTTTTATTCTATGTTTTAGATTTATGTATTGTCTCTGTTTATAGTTTTTATATTGTATTTTCGTATGTGACAGTGTTTGTGAACTTTTTCTACTTTTCTAATAAAATAGCTCCAATTCCTTCAACAACCTCTTTAAAGGATTTATCCATCTTTCTAATATTGATGACCTGTCCTTAGGATAGGCCATCAATATTACATCTACGATGATACAACAGCCAGGACCTCTGCAGATCAGCTTTTTCAGGACAATGCGGCTACAGGTAAAGGTAACAATTCTAGGAGCCATGCTGTTCACTTGCCATACAAGGTGTAGCAGTAGGTTTAGGTAGTGCAGTGGTGCACATGGTATAGTGGGTGAGCAGCATGGCTCCTGACATGTTATTACCTTTAGCCGCCCTGTCTCGGTACCGCTGATCTGCAGGGGTTCTGATGGTGGGCCCCTAGAAACAATTCCACTGGTGGGCCCTAGACATCCCAGTCCGACACTGCTGGTATGTTCACATGGCAGAATTTTTACTAGCTGAAAAATTCAGTTTCAGGAATTTGAAGCTGCATCAAAATCTGTGTCAAATTCTGCACCTGCCAGGCAGAATTTTCAACCTACCATTCACTTCAATGGGAGTTATCAGGCTGAATCCACCTGAAGATTGAGCATGACTCTTTGTTTTTCTGTTAGCTGAAAACATCAGCCTTTGCCTACCACTGAAATCAATGGAGACTGGTTTCAGGTCGAATTTGGAGCTGATTTTGAGGTGGAATCCACCTCATATTCTGTGCCAAATTCTACCATGCCAAATTCTACCATGTGAGTTTTCTTCTCCTGCATGTCATTTTATAGTCAGACAAAGGATTATAAAGGGGAATATGGCTGAGCACCTGGAGCACAGGATCAGCATCAGGCGCTCGTAATCGGGAACCCAACATTGGGAGCTTGAGGTGGAACCTAGGAGCTGTAACTTCATAGGGCTCCAGGATTTTGGGAGGCCATGGGTATAGTATGGGTTTTTAAATCAGCGCCAGATTCCACCGTGTGAACAGGGCCTGATACTGTTAACAGTGCAGTCAGCGCTTTCATCTGTATTATGGAAAGTGCCCAATGCATATATATATATGTACAGGGGTGTAACTAGAAAACACTAGTCCTCACTCCAACGCTCTTAAACCATGCTAACACCACTGGTAGATCTAGCCAGATGAAGGTCAGTTGACCGAAACTTTGCAATTTTGATCTACAGCTCCGCGCTACCTTATACTACAATACATGGCATTATAAAAAGTTATGTTTGTGAAGCACTTCTTCTGTCCCGAAAAAATGTAATAAAAGAACACTTTATTCATCACAAAAATCTATGGTGTGTGCAGCAATATTTATTCCCTCCATAGCAAACTTTTGACTTGGGCCCCCTCACGGCATAGCACCCCCTTTCCTGGCCCCCACACGGTATAACGTCCCATTTACATACACTATAATGTCCCACAGTAGCCTCTTCACATAGTATAATGTCCCATAGCGGCCCCTCCACACAGTATAATGTCCTACAGTGGCCCCTGCCGTTAGTATAATGTTCCATGGTGGCCCCTGGACACATTATAATGTCCCATAGTGGCCCCTGGACACATTATAATGTCCCATAGCGACCCCTCCACACAGTATAATGTCCTACAGTGGCCCCTGCCGTTAGTATAATGTTCCATAGTGGCCCCTGGACACAGTATAATGTCTCATAGTGGCCCCTGCACACAGTATAATGTCCCATAGTGACCCCTCCACTCAGTATAATGTCCCTTAGCGGCCCCTGCACACAGTATACTCTCCCATAGCAGCCCCTCCATACGGTATAATGTCCTACAGTGGCCCCTTCACACAGTATTACATCCCATAGTGGTCCCTCCACACAGTATAATGTCTCATAGTGGCCCCTCCACACAGTATAATGTCTCATAGTGGTCCCTGCACAAGTATAATGTCCCATAGCAGCGCCTGCACACAGTATAATGTCCCATAGTGGCCCCTGCACACAGTATAATGTCCCATAGCAGCCCCTCCGCACAGTATAATGTCCTGCATGACATACAGCACATAGAGATCCGCCTCAAGACAAACCACATTGTTACCACCCACTTGGCTAGTATGCCCTATGTTGCATGAACACTAAAAGGGCATAAACCTATGGAATGGTTGAATGGAATGCTCGGGTGACAGCGCCTATGAGATGATGTATGTCATTGGGCTTTTTAGACCTGGTGACAGGTCCTCTTTAAAGTTTAGCTACAAAAATACTATCTTGGGTTGCCTTCTTGCAGATAGATCAGTTTTCCCCAGTTAATTCTTTACTTTATCATGTTTTACACTGGAATATCCCAGGTTGTGGTTGACTACAATGACTACACTTGTTACATTGAGTTTTCGGTGCCCTGGGGGTATTATAGAGTCTTTCTTGTGCCAAATATTTTTTAATTTCAGTGACTGGAGGAATGAGTAATATTTAATTAAATGGATAATCCTAAAAGAAGGCACTACAGTAAATAAGAAACCAGATGAAATTTTACTTGGATTAACCAAGAATTATCCATAGGACTGTGACATAGCATTATGCACAGACCAACCTGTATTCTTTCTCGTAGTCATATTAGGCCTGCATGTGCCAATATATTGGATTATACTTTATAGGATTCATATATAGTATAATAACTAAGTTTGCACTCGTATAGTGAGGATTGCATTCTATTCCAGAGCCCACTACAGGGAATGTAGTGCATAATATACAACATTTCACAGCTTAAAGGGAATGTGTCACCAGGAAATGACCTATTTTTTAAACCACATTTTATGTTAAATATATTTTTTAAGAATTTTTGATTATTTTTCTTTTTTACATTTTCCTTGTTACTATATATATATATATATATATATATATATATATATATATATATATATATATTTTTTGCCCTGATTCACTCTCGCCTTGACTACTGTAACTCCTTACTAATCGGTCTTCCCCTTACTAAACTCTCCCCTCTACAATCTATTCTGAATGCAGCGGCCAGGCTCATCTATCAGTCTAGACGCTACAGCGATGCCTCCGGTCTGTGCCGGTCACTACATTGGCTGCCTATTCAATACAGAATACAATATAAACTTATTACCCTCATCCACAAAGCTCTCCATAATGCTGCACCTCCCTACATTTCCTCCCTCATCTCTGTCTATCGCCCAACCCATACTCTCCGTTCACTCAATAACCTAAGACTAACATCCTCTATTATCAGAACCTCCCACGCTCGTATACAAGACTTCTCCCGAGTTGCACCACTTCTCTGGAATGCTCTATCCCAGACAATCAGATTAACCCCCAATTTCTACAGCTTCAAGTGCAAACTAAAGACATATCTTTTCAGACAGGCCTATCACAATTCCTAATCTAAACCCTTCCGCAGTTAGAATCCCTGAAACAAACCCTCCTCTGTTCACGCTCCCACATTACCCCACAGGACATTATGTCTTATTGGACTGTAACTTTATATGTCCAGGCACCATCTGCACGTTAAAGGACACGACTGGTGACAGCTCATACAGCTTTTTATGTGTAATGACAGTAACTTCTATTACAGAATTGTCTGACCATTGTATAAGCAATGCTACCTCCGATGCCGCCCCTGCTACCTCTTGTGTCACCCCCTCTACCTCATAGATTGTAAGCTCTTGCAAGCAGGGCCCTCAGTCCCAGTGTGTGAATTGACTATTTCTCTGTAATGTATCTTTTTCTTTGTACCTGAACCCTACAAATTGTAACATGCTGTGGAATATGTTGCCACTATATAAATAAAATGTATTATTAATAAAAAAAAAAAAAGTGTGTGTATATATATATATATATATATATATATATATATATATATATATATATAAAGCCATTGCTACCTGAGATAGGAACACCCCTTTAAATTTTGGTATAGTCCCTTTAATAAGGCCTGGGTGATTTTGCTAAATAAATATTTGGGACAAGTCTTTTCTTTATGAGAAATCCTTACAATATGGCCTGCTGGAGTTCTTTGAGAATGAGGAAATTTACCATACCCTTTTTGCATAAAATTTTCAAGTAGCAATATTTTGCACCCTGCTCACCAGTTTTCTTAAAAGTGGACGTGTAGGGGTGGGGTTTTGCAGACAAGGCATGGTCGTGTGCGTGTAATGGATGGCACATGGATGACATCCGTGTGCTGCATCAGCCCCATTCATTGAGGCCGCAAAACAGACAGGAATAGGACTGAGAGTTTTGCTGTCGGCTCTCAGCTCATGGGACCATATACCAGACTGTGAAAATACACGGGGGGCCTTAGAAATATATTCTTGATAAATCTCCCTCAATGTCCTTAAAAAGAAAAAAAAAATTAAAAATTGGATCGGACCCAATGATACAGGCTCTGCGTTGCTCAGGTTTGTGAAAGTTTCCAGTCCAGTCCTAGAAAAAACTCTTGCCTTATTATATAAAGTACCAATCTCCGCCGTTTCTGTGTAATAACTGCTTTTAGAAAATGTCTTATATGCCATGTCAGATTTCACCAAAGAGACAGTTTTCTCAAAGATGTTTACAGAATGATTGCGAATCTATTGTACCGACGGGACTCAGCAAGACATAAAGCGAAGCTGATGGTATTGTCTGTCTGACACACAAAGGAAGTAAATGAAATATCTGAGACTTGCAAAGTTGTGTAATGGGGGATTTGTCCTCAGGCCTCACTGTGTAATGTGTTGCATAATCGGACTTCTTTTGTCCTTTTCATAATGGCCTCAGGAGGTGACCCACTTTCTGATAAAAAAAAAAAAACAACTTCTATTTGTTTGGTTTTGCTCCAATTTTACTTCCCTGTTCTATATTTTCCAATAGATGTAGAGACGGTATGTGAGGACACACTGTCTCCATGTCTGTAAGAGGCAAACTAGGTCTTACCAGTGGGTAGTAATTGCAAGTAAAAGGGGACAAAACAATTTGACCTACACTGAAAAAAGTACAAGTTAGACAAAATTTAGGGCATGTGGTCATTGAGTCCTAATTCTTTTGAATATTTTTGGTGCACCAAGTATTTTTTGTCCTGGTTCTCTTTTTGGTTCAAGATTTATCTTGAAATGGTCATTTTGCTCCAGTTCCTGAGAGCATCAGGTAAGGTGGGTTACAGTCCATCAGGGCGTCTGGTCATATGGATTCCAATCCTTTAGAGCATCAAGGCATTTGGGTTCCAGTCCTTGAGGGCATCAAGGCATTTAGGTTTCAAAATGTAAAATAATATGGGTGGTTTAGGGCATCTGATGATTTGGGTTCCAGTCCTTGAGGGCATCAGGTTATTTTGGTCCCAGTCCTTGAGGGCATCAGTCTTTCAGGAGTAAAATAATTTGGATGGTTTAGGGCATCAGATGATTTGGGTTCCAGTCCTTGATGGCATCAGGTTATTTTGGTCCCAGTCCTTGAGGGCATCAAATCATTTTTGTTTTAGTTCTTGAGGGCATGATGTCATTTGGTTTCCAGTCATGGAGGGGACCAGTTTATGTTGGTTCCAGTCCTGGAGAGCATTAAGTCATTTGGGTTTAGTTCTTGAGGGCATGAGGCCGTTTAGTTTCTGGTCATGGAGGGGACCAAGTTTTCTGGGTTTCAGTCTTTAGAAGTAGTAAAATAATTTGGGTGGTTTAGGGCATCAGATGATTTGGGTTCCAGTCCTTGAGGGCTTCAGGCCATTTTATTTCTGGTAATTTAGGCCATCAGGTTAATTGGGCTCCATTTCTTGAGGTCATCAGTTCTTTTGGGTCCAGTCCTAGAGGGAATCAAGTTGTTTGTGTTCAATCCCAGAGTGCATAAACTCAATTGGCCATCAGTCATTTGTCACGGTTTGTGTTCTGGTTCATCAGGACTTCAGGTCATTTAGATTCCATCCAAAGAAGGCATTAGGTCATTTGGTGTCAAAATTCATCTGTACCAGTTCATTTGACATCACTATGTGCATTACCTGTACTGCAAAGAACACTATGGCCCACATTTACTAAGGTGGGTGCGCCTCGAAAGTGGCCAAAAATGTGCCTTAATTTGGCGCATTTTAGCGCACTGTGAGGCATCTCAGCCTCTGCTCCCAACTCGCCACTTAGACAGTGGGCGGAACAGGCTGGAATCTAGGTGGGTCAGGGATGCCCCGGTCTGGCAGATTTACTATAACTCATGCCAGAAAACTGGTGTGAGTTATACCACAAATCTACACCAGTCAGGGATCTGATCTAAGATCAGTTGTACCTGCATGTGCTAGAATTACTAAGAAGCCAAAGTCTCTTAGTAATTCTAGTGATTCGTGCACCTGGTGGGCAATGAAATAAGACTGGTGTAAGAATCACCAGTCTTAATAAATTCCCCTATATGCGCATTATCCCTATAAAGGAGACCAAAATAACCATTAACCTTTCAAGTTCTGAACTTGCTACCTAAGGTGGTCATGGCAGAGTGGGGCTCCATTACAAGTTTTGCTATGGGCTCCATGGTCACAAACCCCTATCTTTGACTAACCCGCTGCATGGATATAAATAGTAGATATAAATTCCTTTCTTGTAACATTTTACTTGTATCTCCTTAGTTATTTAATATTTCTGGGTGACAATATGGCCGCCACCACAAGGCCTTCCAAGAGGCCCAGATCCAGCAGAACTGTCCTCTTGTCTAAGGTGTCCCCTTCCTTATCACTTGATTTGAAGGAACCGAGAAGGAGAACTAGATTTGGGTAGCTATATGTCACTGGGTCCCGGGGGTGCTATTTATTGGGGTAAATTATGGCACTTTGGGTACTGTTAGATAATATATGGTCACTGAATTTCTGTATTTTGGCATGAGTTGGAACTTTGTGCGCACTGTATGAGTATATTCACAAGGTATGACTCTATTTGAGCACTGTTAGACACTCTATGTGATCACTACTTGCTCAGTGTGAGCTCAGTACGACACTTCCTTGTGAGCTTTGGATAGTATTGTGCTGTTGCACAGCAGCTAATGTGAACACACACTAAGATGCAGTGTAAAGCATAGGGAGGGACAGAGCAGCAGAAAAAACTTTACCAACCCCAATAATCCTTATATAGATGTAGCGGCCGGTTAAGCAGGCATGTTGAAGCTCCATTCAGGGATTGGTGGGGGTCTCAGCACCTGGAGGCCCACTGATCCAAAACCTTTGACTTGTCATTATGACGTGTCAGTAGCATGATTCAATGAAGGTTAAAGAGGACCTGTCACCGCCTCTACCAACTCCAACTCTTTACATCCTTCAGTAGGTGCTGCCCTATTGATTCCGGTGCAGTTGTAACTTTCTTTCTAGCCCACACCAGTCCTGAGCAATCTCTGCTGTTATTTTCAACACCCAATATGCTAAGTAGACTCTCTAATGTGAGGTGGGCAGTCCCAGACATCTAATCCAACCAAGGACCACCTACCTGACAGTAGAGAGTCTAATTAGCATATTGAGAGTGCAAGAATCAGAGGAGCTGACCCTAATGAATGGCGTAAAGAGTTGGAGTTGCTGGAGGTGTTTTCAAACCTTTTGAGCTGAGGAGCTACCTTGAATTATAATATGGTGTTCTGCCATGGTAAGTGCTAAAGAAATTCCAACAGAATCTGCAGCTGCCATTTTATCTTCATTGAATCTATCATACATATTATTTAGAGGAGGATCCTGAGCTGCGGTCTCCGCTATAACTAAAGTGACATACATGGCAGCACTTTGACCCTTGGACTTTTATCTCAATACATACAATCCATATTCTGTTTTTAGCATAAACCTGCTGGTTGTAGTAAATACAAATATTCCCCAATTCTGTGCACATTTTCTCAAAACTCTTGTCCTTTGTTGTTCCTCCCGAAGTAAGGCGGGCATTCATGGGCATAACTTGAAGATCTTGGTCCCCAATGCAAAATCTGTAATGTGTCCCCTACCTTGTGACATTTAGAATAGCGGTATATTTTATGCGGCAGAGGGACCTTCAGGGCCCCCTAAGGGTCCAGGGCCCAGTATTGGGTGTTACCTCTGCATCTCCTATACTGAATTCAATACAGTCAGCTTTGCCGGTATGTGTTGGTTGCAGAGATATCGGTGCCTTCTGTTTCAGTACTGATATGTCAGAGGAGCCGGCCTCACAGCTCAATGTACTCTTCTATAGTCTTGTACTGTCAGGAGGGGCGCTCCTCACAGACCAGCAATGACAGTGCAGGGATAATGGTCCCGAAATGGTCCCGATAATGGTCCCAGGGCACATACCAACAAAGTTGACAGTGCACTGAATTCAGCACATTGTCAGCTTTCCAGTGGTATATAACACCGCCAATGTTAGAGGACATGAAAGTTCCTCATTAAAGGGAGTCACCAGAACCCAACATATCAACCCAACCCCACAAATACATAGGTTAGGCCATCTGGATAAATGGTGCTTTTCCCCTGTGAAACACTACCTCCATTGTGAAGATATCGCAGTGTAGGGAACTGCCATTTCTACTAGTATATAATGTATCTGGCTTCTTTGCCCCTGCAGTTTGGCTTCAGAGACCCCAGGCATTTAGTGCAAGTTTTGTTTTGTAAATACAGTGAGTCAGACACATGTGAGGCAGAGCTGCTGGGGGGAGAGATGTGAGCAGAGCTGCTGAGACAGACATGTTATGTCTGGGGGAGTCTAAGAGCCACTTGTTCCTCTTTACTTCACAGTATATAGTTAGGTATGTGTTACCCCCTATATACTCACAGGACCTAGCTAGTAACCGTAGTTAGGGATCCATATATATATACAGTTCAGGGCAGTGATAGGTTAGGCTTCCGAAGGCCAACTAGCTAGTTAGAGGCCCGGTGGCACTAGTAGTTTAGCTGGCAGGTTAAGGACTCAGTGTTAGGGTAGTCAGGCCTGCATCTACTTCCGTCACCGTCGCCCTGTTTGCTGCCTGTGAAGAATCTCACCATCATCATCATCATCTCCTGATCGGCTGTCTGTCATCTCCTGGAAGAATCCGAGGATCCACAGTCATCCACAGGGGCCCCTGCATCTCTTCTGTTGCCTGGAGGTATTGTGCACCGGACTCTTGCTATATATCTATATATATACCCGGATATATAACCTAAGACGGTTGAGGACTTGCTGGTTGTTGTAGTATTGCTGTGTTCTGAGTATATTGTATGTATGTATTATTACCCTGTTGATTCTTATAAAGCTACTGTTATAACCTTATGTGGTATCTGTATGTATTCTTCAGACTGTGAGATTAGTACAGTGATCCTTGTTAAGGCTACTAACTGTACCTCATGGGTAAGTCCCAGGAAGAGATCCTCCCTGTAATACAGAGGCTCTATCCTGGGTGGAGGCACTGATATATTTCATATATGTTCCCACTCTTCCCTTCAGCGAAGGCTTCAGGTCCCATTATACACACAGGTCAGCGCCAGAGTCTGTTGCGGGAGGGATAATACTCATACCCCCCCCCAAATAGGGCTACATTTGGAGGCACTGCTGAGATTTAGAAGTGGGAATAGTCATTGATATGGAGAAGCGATATAGCTCAGAGGGGAACCTCCCACTAGCTACTACATGGGATTACCGACCTCCTGTTCCTCCCCTGGTTCAGGTAAAGGAAGAACCCCGCTCAGCCAGTTACCCCCCCAGTATGGCCGTTGCTAGCAGTTCCTCTAGTGACAGTGCTATTAGCACTTTAGCCAGGCTGACTGAGATGTTAGCTCAGGGCCTGCAGGCCACTCACTACAAGAAACTAACAGTATTCTCTGGTAATGTCCCAGTACCACAAGGGGAGGAAAACTTTGAGATATGGAAAGAACATACTCTCCAATGCCTGAAGGAATGGTCTTGCTCTGAAGAAGGCAAGCGGCAGCGTATCAGTGAAAGTTTGCGGTCTCCTGCTGCAGAATTGATACGCTTGTACAGAGACTCTCATGAAGGAGTGAGTGCATTGGACTATATACAAGTACTGTCTGATCACTTTGAGCCATACTATGACCTTGCCCAGATGGTTGCTGATTACCGAATGGTTCGTCAAAAAGAAGGGGAAAATGTCTCTACTTTTATTAACCGTTTACAGCTACTTCTTTCACGTCTGGTGTACCACGCAGCTATATCTACTTCAGAGGTAGACGCTATGAGAACCAGTCAGTTGGTGAGAGGGTTACAACCTCATCATCCTCTTGCTCAAGTACTCAAGGTCTTACTATCTGATAGAGTCCTTCCATTTCCTGACTTAATGAAGTTAGTGAAGAAACAAGAAGCTGACATTAGTTTTAGTACCCCTAAGAAAGCGAAAAGCATCTCTAAAGAAGATGTTGTTCCTAATTCAAACAAGGACAAACCAGTGGAGCGGTCAGAACTTAGACAGTCCGCCACTCCATCCACTGCCACTCAATGGAGGAAGGATGCTAGAACCTGTTATAAATGTGGTCAGACGGGCCATACTGCCAGACAGTGTACGGAGGACAGTGAGGGATTGGGACACAGTGCTGTCTTCTCTATTCAGAATCAAAGACACCAAAGGAAGGCGGGCCGAGTAAATACCAGAGGCGCTATCGCGGGCTCCAGGTCCGTTGTCAAAGTCACTGTCAATGGTCATGCCGCTCCTGCCCTGTTTGATACAGGATCTCAAGTGACCCTGATTTATCGCTCGTTCTACCAAAAGTATCTGAGGGATATACCTCTTCAGTCTACAGGCCAAATGAAATTGTGGGGGCTTAATTCAGGATCATATCCTGTAGATGGCAGCCTACAAGTAGTTATAGCTGTCCCTGAATTAGAAGATCAGAGTGTCGCTCCCATGAAGATTACGGCTCTTGTCTGTCCTGATACAGGGGATTCTTGTGCAGCTCCTGTGATACTTGGCACTAATTGTCCCGCAGTGCATTATGCTTTTCAGAAGTTTCTTGGAAGAGATTGGAACCTTGCAGCTCAGCCGGTGAATATATCTTCTGATCTTAGAGAACTCTGTGATGCCCTGTCTACTGGCTATCGACATGGAATGGTATATCATATCGGTGAGAGAACCGTGGAAGTTCCTGCCGGCGGGGAGAGAGTTCTGAGAGTAGCCTCCAGCATTGCTTCCGATTTGCTTGAAGGGGGGAGTTATGTCCTTATGGAAACCCCTGAAGAAATGATTAACCAGAATGGCTGGATGGTGATCCCAGAGAGAAAGGACTGGAGAAATAAAGTGGAGTTATCTACCTGTGTGACAGTGAGGAACTGTTCACCGCATCCGATTGTAATTGGACCATACCAGAATGTGGCCCACTGCTACCCTGTGCTTGGAGTAAATCCATACGCTGAAGTGTGCAGGATTCAAATCCGAGATGCAATCCCTAATCTCAATCTTGACTTGAGTGATCCACATTTACCAGAGGCCTGGAATCAGCGACTGACACAGAAGTTGTCTGAATTATCGGAAGTGTTCTCCATGGATGATATGGATGTAGGTTGTGCTAAAAGTGCTCAACACACTTTCCGATTGACCGATTCTACTCCCTTCCGGGAGCGACCACGGAGAGTTGCTCCAAAGGATGTTGATGAGTTAAGACAGACTCTACAGCAAATGAAAGGTCAGGGGATCATTGTGGACAGTAAGAGCCCCTATGCCTCACCTATTGTGGTGGTAAGAAAAAAATCTGGAGCAATTCGCCTATGTGTGGATTACAGAACTCTGAACCGGAGAACCTTACCTGATCAGTATACACTGCCGAGAATTGAAGAAGCTCTGGAAGCTCTGAATGGAAACTGTTGGTTCACAGTGCTGGACCTAAGATCGGGATACTATCAAGTCCCAATGGCACCTGAGGATCAGGACTTGGCATAGAAATCATTTGTTGCCTGTACCTCAGATTGATGGTATGGATATCTCCAATGATGGCTCGGCCTGCGATTCTCCACAGTCCTTAGCCGATATTCCACCTGACCTTCCTGAAACTCCTGAGAGTGATTGGACTGTGGCTCCTGAAGTTCCTAGATCACCAGTATCTTCTCCTTCAGGGAGACCTATGAACCCTCAAACTCCAGAATTCGTACCTAGATCTGTGTCTACAGATGAGCAGGGATCTAGCTCTCCTACGCCACCAGCACCATCCCCTCCCATGGCAGACAACCCTAGTTTAGGGCCTGGACATGCTAGTTTACCTCAGAGAGAGGTACGGAGAGGAGAGAGAATTAGACACCCTCCACCTATGCTGACATATGATAGTTTGGGGGACCCCAGATTTACTACTCAGCCTCATTTATACCATGCTTGGGTGGGTTCAGTGTCCACTTTGGTCAATATGTTACCAATTTTCGCTCCTGCTGGCATGTATACCTATTAACCTGTTGTGACTCTGTAAATGCAAAAGCAACCATATTGATATTGTCATTGGTAATGTTGACTGTATACTATGACTTTGTATGTCTTTGACGTGACGTAAAGATTTCACCAGAGGGAGAGTGTAGGGAACTGCCATTTCTACTAGTATATAATGTATCTGGCTTCTTTGCCCCTGCAGTTTGGCTTCAGAGACCCCAGGCATTTAGTGCAAGTTTTGTTTTGTAAATACAGTGAGTCAGACACATGTGAGGCAGAGCTGCTGGGGGGAGAGATGTGAGCAGAGCTGCTGAGACAGACATGTTATGTCTGGGGGAGTCTAAGAGCCACTTGTTCCTCTTTACTTCACAGTATATAGTTAGGTATGTGTTACCCCCTATATACTCACAGGACCTAGCTAGTAACCGTAGTTAGGGATCCATATATATATACAGTTCAGGGCAGTGATAGGTTAGGCTTCCGAAGGCCAACTAGCTAGTTAGAGGCCCGGTGGCACTAGTAGTTTAGCTGGCAGGTTAAGGACTCAGTGTTAGGGTAGTCAGGCCTGCATCTACTTCCGTCACCGTCGCCCTGTTTGCTGCCTGTGAAGAATCTCACCATCATCATCATCATCTCCTGATCGGCTGTCTGTCATCTCCTGGAAGAATCCGAGGATCCACAGTCATCCACAGGGGCCCCTGCATCTCTTCTGTTGCCTGGAGGTATTGTGCACCGGACTCTTGCTATATATCTATATATATACCCGGGTATATAACCTAAGACGGTTGAGGACTTGCTGGTTGTTGTAGTATTGCTGTGTTCTGAGTATATTGTATGTATGTATTATTACCCTGTTGATTCTTATAAAGCTACTGTTATAACCTTATGTGGTATATGTATGTATTCTTCAGACTGTGAGATTAGTACAGTGATCCTTGTTAAGGCTACTAACTGTACCTCATGGGTAAGTCCCAGGAAGAGATCCTCCCTGTAATACAGAGGCTCTATCCTGGGTGGAGGCACTGATATATTTCATATATGTTCCCACTCTTCCCTTCAGCGAAGGCTTCAGGTCCCATTATACACACAGGTCAGCGCCAGAGTCTGTTGCGGGAGGGATAATACTCATACCCCCCCCAAATAGGGCTACAGCTGTTTTTGTCATTATGCAAATGAGCTCTTTGGAACCACCACAGCATTTGCATTGGTCTAAAGAGGTAAGTGGCCACACCCTCATTGCTCCAATAAGCTTATTTGCATATTGAGAAATACAGCCAGATCTCAGCAACAGAGGCACCGATTCAGAAGGGGAAAACATGATTTATTTAGGTG
Source organism: Leptodactylus fallax (assembly GCA_947044405.1). Lineage (NCBI taxonomy): Eukaryota > Metazoa > Chordata > Amphibia > Anura > Leptodactylidae > Leptodactylus > Leptodactylus fallax. The sequence goes on from CAMRHE010000057.1 coordinate 5,443,660, forward strand.
AGCCTAACCGACCTATCTGCAGGACTGGGTTGATATTCTAGGTTCTGGTGACCCCTTTAAAGAGTTATCCACTTTCTACAATTGATGGCCTATGCTTAGGATAGGCCATTAATATTAGATCTGCAGTGGTCTGACCCTTTGGACCCCTGCAGATCACCGGTACCAAGGCAGTGTGGCACTCACCACATAAACTGTAGCAGTTAGTGTAGGTACTTCAACACTGTTCCATTGAAGTCTATGAGACAGTGCTGCAGTACCTACAATCACCACTACAGTTTGTGCGGCGTGAACTGCGTTGCCGCTGTACCAGTGATCTGCGGGGGTCCTGAGTGTTGGAACCCTGCAGATCTAATATTGATGGGCCATCAGTTGTAGAATGCGGATAACCACTTTAAGATCAGTTTCAAATAGACATAGTGGGGGAATTTACCAACCCCTCTACACCATTCTTAGTAAATCTGCCCCAGTACAAATACATTTTTGCATCCTGTGCAACTATCAATACTGCTGCGTTCTTACAGAACTGCATTTACATTACCATTGAGTTTAGCAGAACTGAAGGTTTCCAGGGATCTTGCGATAGTAATATACATTGTAATGAAAGCAGCCTTAGGTAATAGAAGAAATCCCCATTAGAAGGCCTGTCTGTACTAGCCAGTCATGTCTAAACAGGAACCGCATCTTATAGGGACTGTGCGAAAATAAATGATAAAGCAGAGGCAAAGAACTGACCTGCCCAGAACCGAGCCACAGATATCAGGAGGAAAGGTGCACTAACTGGGTAGGAAGGGCTAAGGCTAGGTTCACATGGCAGAATTTTTTGTAGTGGAATACACCACAAAAATGGTAATTACTTACCAGTAATTGGATTTTCCAGAACCCACGACAGCACCCAGAGAGAGGATCCGCCCCCAGGGACAGGAAACCTACGGTATAAAAAGGTGGAGCCTCTCCTACCCCTCAGTTGTTTTATAGAAGTGAGAGAGAGACTCCAGTTAACTTGTAACTCATGACCCTAAGGTCAAAACTTTTTTTTTTTTTTTTTTTTGCTTGCTACACCCAGTGCCAAACAAAAGTCCATCACCAAGAAAAAAGGGAGGGATAAAGGATGGTGCTGTCGTGGGTTCTGGAAAATCCAATTACCGGTAAGTAATTACCATTTTTCCCATCACCCACAACAGCACCCAGAGAGAATAAAATAGGAAAACACTAGGGAGGAACCACCGCTTATAAAACTTTCCTTCCAAAAGAAAGATCAGCAGAAGCCCCAATGTCCAGCCTATAATGGCAAAAAAAGGTAGAAGGTGAAGACCAGGTTGCCGCTTTGCAGCTAGATTCTATGGAAGCATCAGCTCTCTCGGCCCAGGAGGTGGCAATCGCCCTAGTAGAATGTGCCTTGAGCCCCACTGGGGGGGGGGGAAGGCCCAAAGAACTGTAGACCAGGGAGATTGCTAGTCTCATCCACCTAGCCAGACTACACTTAGAGGCCGCCTTCCCTTTGTTGGGACCTGAAAAGAGAACAAAAAGGGAAGTAGATTTCCTCCAAGAGGAAGTAGAGGACAAAATACTGGATTAGGCAACGTCTTACATCCAAACAGTGGTATTTCTGCTCTTTAGTACTACTTGGGTTAGCACAGAGGGAGGGGAGAACTATCTCCTGAGATCTATGAAATTTTGAGGCTACTTTAGGCAAAAAAGCTGGGTCTGGTTTAATTATTACCCTGTCCTCTGTAATAACAGTAAAGGGTGGATTAACTGATAGAGCCTGCAATTCTCCTATGCGACGTGCCGAGGTAAGGGACACTAAAAGAATCACTTTCAGGGATAAATTTTTAATAGGGATAGAGATCAATGGTTCAAAGGGAGGTTTAGTTAAGGCAAACAGAACTAGGTTCAAGTCCCAGGGAGGAACTCTGGACCTAACCACCGGTCTACTTCTAGAGGCCGCCTTGATGAACCTAATCACCCAGGGATCGTCAGCAAATTTAACGTTTAGTAGAGCACTAAGGGCTGAAACCTGGACTTCTGAAGGAACTCTAGAATCTGTTTTCTAGGTATATCCCTAAGCTCCCCCGGAGAACCCCCTAGAAATTCAAAAAACCGGAACCAAGTCCTAGCGTATATTTTAGTAGTGACCGGTTTTCTGCTTTTTAGAAGAGTGGAAATGAGATTCTGAGAAAAACCTTTAGAAGCTAGTAATCTCCGCTCAAATTCCAGGCCGTCAAATGTAAGTGGCTGGACTCCGGATGGAGAATGGGGCCCTGACATAGAAGGTCCTGGCTGACTGGGAGAATCCAAGGGTCCGAAACAGACAGGATCCTTAGCCAGGTAAACCAGGCTCTCCTCGGCCAAAAGGGGGCAATCAGAATAACCCTCGCTCGATCCTCCCTGATCTTCCTCAGAACTTCTGGAATGAGAAAGAAGGGAGGAAAAGCGTAAGCTAGACTGAAATCCCACCTGTAGGACAGAGCATCCACCCCAAAGGGGGGTTCCTCTGGGTTTAGGGACAAAATTCTCTACACCTTCTTGTTTGACCGACTGGCAAAGAGATCTATTTCCGGGACTCCCCAAACCCTGGTGATCTCTAAAAAGATGGATGGGTTCAATTCCCACTCGCTCTGATTCAGACTGTGACGGCTCAAGAAATCTGCCCTGAAGTTGTCTGACCCCCTGATATGCAGAGCAGACAAGGAGAGAACCAGGGGCTCTGACAGATGTAGAATCCGGGCCATTATTTTCATAAGGGGAAGGGACCTCGTACCCCCTTGCTTGTTTATATATGAAACTGCTGTCATATTGTCGGACATGATCCTTACATGGCGATTCCGAATACCCTGACCTACGACTTTCAAGGTCTCCAAAATCGCCATTAGTTCCCTCTGATTTGAGGATGCCTGAGAAAGACTCCTTGACCAGCAGCCCTGGAACACCTGATCCCCCATGTGGGCAACCCACCCCCGAGGGCTGGCATCCGTGGTAATAATTAGGGGGTCTGAGATCTTCCAATTTCTAGGTGACCCCTGACTAACCACCAACCCAGGGTTTCTCTTGTTGGCTGAGACACCCACATAAATTTGTCGAGAATTTTCTCTTCCTGACGCCAGGCTGCCAGGATTTCCCACTGCAGGTCTCGGGAGTGGCTCTGAGCCCAAGGTACAGCTGGAATACAGGCTGTGAGAGTCCCCAGGATGGACATTTCCTTTCTTATAGTGACCCTGGGGGACTGGATCAGGGTTTTTACTAGGGACAGAACCCTCTCTATTTTCTCTGGAGGGAGAAAAGATCTCTGAGCTGTGGAATCTAAAATGATCCCTAGAAACTTTTTCTGTTGTGAGGGAACCAAACTTGACTTCTCTAGATTCACCACCCAACCTAATTCCTCCAGAATGTCCAGTACTACTCTGACACTTTCTAAACATTCTATTCTGGATCTTGCCACAATGAGAAAGTCGTCTAGATATGGAATAAACAGAATGTCTTTCTCTCTTACATGTGCCCCCATTTCTGCCAATATTTTGGTAAAGATTCTTGGGGCCATGGAGATTCCAAAGGGAAGAGCCTGATATTGGTAATGCTGAACCACCCCTCCCATCTCTACTGCTACTCGCAAGAACCTCTGGTGACCTGGAAAAATTGGAACATGGTAATAAGCATCGTTCAGGTCTATCACCGCCATCCAGCAATTGGGAGCTAACAATCTCACTGCTGACTGCACTGTCTCCATCCGGAATTTCTTGTAAGACAGAAACTGATTTAACCTCCTTAGATTTATTATGGTTCTGTAGGAGCCATCGGGTTTCCTTACCAAGAACAGATGGGAATAAAACCCCTGCCTCTCCTCTTCCTGGGGAACTGGAATCAGCACCCTTTTCAAGATTAGGCTCTTCACTTCCAATTCCAGAGCCGATTGAGAGGTTAGGGAAGTCTGAGTTCTGGTACTCTGAAAACTTGAAGGCGGAGGAGAAGAGAACTCCAACTTCAGGCCTACTCCCACTGTATCCAGGATCCAAGGGCTTGATGAAATTTTCCTCCAGGCAGGAAGGAATTTCCTCAGTCTCCCCCCTACCCGGGGCCTGGCGTCATTGCCTGTTGGGTCTTGGATCTTTATTACGGGGTGAGCTGTTAAATAAGAACCCCTTGTGTTTCTTATTGGATTCTGCACAGCTATTCTCTCTGGACTTGACAATTTTTTGCCCTCTGTATGCTCCAAAGGGACAAAAGGACCTCCGTGTCTGTCCAGAGGAAGGCAAAGGAAAAACTCTCTTTTTATCTGCTGCCTTAGCTAAGATGTCATCCAAGGCTGGTCCAAACAGATATTCACCGTCACAGGGCAGATTGCACAGCCGGGTCTTAGACCCTACATCACCTGTCCAACTCTTCAGCCATATAGCCCTCCTGGCAGAGTTGGTCAGGGCAAGGGAGCGAGCTGATAATCTTACAGCGTCTGCTGAAGCATCTGCCAAAAAATCTGCAGCTTTTCTAATAGTCGACAGGGCTGACAGAATCTGCTCTCTTGGGGCCTTATCCCTTAATTGATCTTCCAGCATCCCTAGCCAGATCATAAGGGATCTAGCAGTACAGGTAGCCGCTATATTGGGCTTGAGGGAAGCTCCTACTGACTCCCAAGAACGCCTTAGGAAGCTTTCTACTTTCTTGTCTAAGGGATCCTTCCGGGTACCCATGTCCTCGAAAGGCAGTGCTGACTTCCTGGAGGCTCTGGCTATGGCAACATCAATTTTTGGTACATTATCCCAAGAAGAGCAAGCTCCCTCTTCAAACGGGTATTTACGCTTAACTCCTCTAGGGATAAAACCCTTCTTGTCCGGCTTTTTCCATTCCCTCTTGATAAGCGATGTAATATTTTTATGGACTGGAAAGTGTCTCCTTTGACGAACCTCCAAACATAATGTGCTGCATAGAACGGGAGGGTCTAGAGTCCTCAATCCCCATAGTCGCTCGAATGGCTTTGAGCAACTTGTCAGTGTCCTCAACTGGAAAACACGACTGTCCTCCCTCTACATCGGATATGGAGGAAGAAGAGACATCGGATAATTCTCCACTTTCACCTTGAACAGACTCCTCCTCAGAGGAGGAGTCATGACCCTGGATAGAGGAACTGGACTTCTTTTTCTGGCCACTTTTACCCTTAAGGGAACTCCTGACCTCCTCCTGTATCATAGATCTGATACCCTGTAAGAATGACAGGGACTCCTCAGCAATAGTTCTATTAATGCATGATGAGCAGAGCTTTTGCTCATAAGAAAAAGAAAGTCTAGTTCTACATAAGGCACATTCCTTATTCTTAGATTTCGCCAAGGCTTTCCTAGGTCTATCCTACAAAAGACAGGGCAAACCATTAATCAATAAAAAATAAAGGGTTGGCACGCAGCCACTTACATCCCACTAGAATACCGAGGAAGGTGGAGGTGGACCTTCATCTTGCCCTCCATCTTGGGGTCTTCCTCTTGCCGGCGGCAGCTGCTGTGGCGGCGGCTGTGGTAGCAGCTGCTCTTCCATACTGTAGAGACTCAGTGCATGGAGGGCCAGGAACTGCTTAGCAGCTCCACCATCCTTCAATCTGCATTATATGGCCATTCAGCCGCTAGGCCACGCCCCTTCCACATAAAGCCACGCCCTCATCAGTAAGCCACGCCCCTTCCACCAGAAGCCACACCCACTTCCTTCCGGGCTGGCACCACCATGTGTCTCCCAGCAGGCCCGGAACTCCTGCGGCCTAAAGCAGAGGAAACACACTCCTTCTGCCTGGATATCGGAACCCCCGCGCCCGGAACACCAGCGGCTCATAGCTGGGGGGATGGCACCTGACTCCAGACTGGGACACAGCTAACAGCCACCCATGGAAGAAGAGAGGCAACCCCTACCAGGACCAACTCTTTCCTATGCCATCAGGTAAGCCTGCCTCAAGCAGGCACGTAGGTCTCCCTCCAGGGACAGGAAACAACTGAGGGGTAGGAGAGGCTCCACCTTTTTATACCGTAGGCTTCCTGTCCCTGGGGGCGGATCCTCTCTCTGGGTGCTGTCGTGGGTGATGGGAAAAATTTTGCTTCCCATTGAAATGAATGAGACACTTATGAAAAAATCATCTTATGGAAAAGATCCTGCTCGATCTTCAGGTGAATTCCACCCAAAGCTCCTATTGATGATTCTTGCAAAGGATTTTGCATGACTGGTTCCGCCGCAAAATGCACAATGTGCACCTAGCCTTAGGTTCAGTTGACATGACCCTAGCATCTGTATGGGTCCATAAAAAACAGAACAGGTGACACATGATAGTGAGCAGTAAACGGCCTTGATCTACTGACTCTGTGGGGCCCACCCTGAGGATCTCCATAAACACATGCAATTCTTTCAGCTATATCGATGTCTGAAGGCCACCTATACAGTTGAAATGCATGGTAGAGCAGGAAACATTTGGCTTCCTGCTCTGCCATTCGGTAAGCTGCAAGCACTTCAGGGCTGCTGGCTGACAAGGCACTAGGACCACAGACAAGATGTCTTCTTCCTGGCACAATGACATCATAGCATTACGTCTTCTGCTCCTTGTTATCGAGCAGAGAGGAAAGACAGCGGCTCGGTGCAGCAAGGGATCGTAGGCAGGTGATTATAACTTTTTTTTTTTAGGGCAGTTCTTATTATATGTGGCATAAAGGGCATGTTATTGGGCATTATGACTAGAAGGGGGAGATCATTTTGTATAAGGGGGCATTAAGAATATCAGAGGTATTATTTATATAAGGGATCATTATGACTATGGGGTGGAGATCATTTTTAAAAGGGGTTATTGGGGCATTATGACTATGGGGGGAGATCATTTATATAAGAGCACATAAAGTATATAAGGGGTCATGATGACCATGTGATGTAATTACAGCCTTATCACATAGACGTGTATAGCACAACGCTGTAATTACATTTTATGACCACTATGAAATGAATGATACAATGTAGGTAGAGATGGGTCATGGTACTTATACAAGTGCTGTGGTCCCCTTCAACAGCTGATCAGCAGGGGGTCCTGAACTCCACTGATTTTTTATTTATTTATTTATTCTTTATTGGAAAAGATGTGTGTATTGCAAACTTTACATGGCCAAGTCACAGCTGGAAGAAGTGTTTATGGCGGTCCGGTCCAGAAAGAGACATACTGTAAACAATTATTGTCAGGGACATCACCTGTAAGTCATAAAATGTTTCCTGTGCTGTATTCACCTAAATTGTCTGCAGAGCCCTATACTTCCCACTATACTGTAGTGATAGTATCGGTATACCTGAGTTGGGGGCCCACTTGATTGTACTTGTGCCCCCCCTCCCCCCTTGCTGAAACCCTAGCTACACCTCTGAATATAGGATATCCACCATTAGGGTATATTCACACAGCCAAATTTTCACATGGCTACTGGCACATGTTTTGTGTTGAAATCTCCATCAAAACTACATGAATTGGACAAATCCCAGGAGGCTGGGGAAGGTGCAACATTTAAAAAAAAAAAAAAAAAAAATTCCTACTAAATTGTCCTCTGGTGCTCCTGGGTCCGCCACCATAGCGGTCATGTGTGGCACAGGAATTCCAGCAGCTGCGGACACCATGGATAGGCATTTTTTTTTTTTTTTTTTTGCGTTACACCTTCCCCAGCCTCCTTTGGGATTTGTCCAATTTTTGGAAAACCCCTTTTAAAGGCCACAGAATTTTATTGTAGCAGTTTCAAAATCTGAATGATAGAAAAATAAGTGACATCAGTTACGCGGCAATTTCTTCCTTCTTCAGGCAATCTAATAATCTAGAATATTTTACTATCTTGCACCATTCAGGTGGATCCAAAGAATTGCTAGTTTAAGGGGTACCCTGATATCGTCCGTATAAGTGATCACAGATCTCCCTCCGGTGGTCAGTGTGGAATAAGCTAGGAATTTCTTGGCATGTAAAAGGGAGTCGATACCCATTGTAGGTGACATTCTGCTCAGCACTATCATACCTTTACATTTACCTTTAAAAATCTGCTAAATTTTCTAGAAACCTAAATATGGTTATATTCACAGGAAACCCCTTGTAACCTCTTCCTTAGGCCTTTCTCAACCTCCAAATTTCCCTGCACATGACTATGGGAACTCACTTGATCTGTTCTTCTTCCAGCTTTGCAATTCACCCTCTTACTCTCTGATGACAATTGTCGCTTCTTTACTATTAAAAAAAATAAATAAAAAATCTGGGTTTTTTCACCATCTAACAATTCTAAGTGACTCTGACACTTTTCACTTCCTCCTTAGAACTAAAGAGCGGGTGCCTATCATAGAAGCCACGGTCACTTACCTTAAAGGGGTTTTCCGGACAAAAAAAACTTAAAAAAAAAAGGAATTTTAGTGCTATTAATGGGTTAATAATTGCACCAAAATACCTTTAGCAGTGTTTTGAGTGATTTCTGGCTTTCTCTGGGAGCTCTTAGCATCCTCTGCATTTGTTTACATGGCTAGCTTTCTGCTTCCCTAGCCTACAACTCCCATGATCCCCCTCTCACACCCCTCCCTGTTTCCCTAGCTAGCCCATGGACTACTAGCTCTATTTATCTATCTATCTACCTACCTAACTCAGCCCCAGTCCTCCTCCCAATCATACTTACCTGTCTTCTGCGTCCTGGAGTTCACTTTCTTTGGTCCCGCTGGCATCTTCTTCTGTGGACTTCTTGCGCATGCCTGGTATGTGCTCTTCTCTTCTGCCGGCAACTGTACAATAAAGCTCTATTGTGCAGGCGCCGGCAGAAGCGGAGGAAGTGACGCTTCATGTCAGAAGACTGAAGATGGGTAAGTATGAGGGGGACGGGGGGAGTATTGGTGATGCTTAATTTCCGGAAATGGAACGTCAACGGATCATCAGAAAATGTGCCTGGGGCGGTCACATGACCGCCCCAGGTATATACAGTGGGGGGGGAGGGGAAAGTATTTAGTCAACCACCAATTGTGCAAGTTCTCCCACTTAAAGAGATGAGGCCGGCCTGTAATTGTCATCATAGGTAGACCTCAACTATGAGAGACAAAATGACAAAAACAAATCCAGAAAATCACTTTGTCTGATTTTTAAAGAATTTATTTGCAAATTATGGTGGAAAATAAGTATTTGGGCAATAACAAAAGTTCATCTCAATACTTTGTGATATATCCTTTGTTGGCAATGACAGAGGTCAAACATTTTCTGTAAGTCTTCACAAGGTTGGCACACACTGTTGCTGGTATGTTGGCCCATTCCTCCATGCAGATCTCCTCTAGAGCAGTGATGTTTTGGGGCTGTCGCTGGGCAACACGGACTTTCAACTCCCTCCAAAGGTTTTCTATGGGGTTGAGATCTGGAGACTGGCTAGGCCACTCCAGGACCTTGAAATGCTTCTTAGGAAGCCGCTCCTTCGTTGCCCTGGCGGTGTGCTTGGGATCAATGTCATGCTGAAAGACCCAGCCACGTTTCATCTTCAATGCCCTTGCTGATGGAAGGTTTGTACTCGGATCAGTTGTCCTGGTCCCTTCGCAGAACCAGCCCCAAAGCATGATGTTGCCACCCCCATGTTTCACAGTAGGTATGGTTTTCTTTGGATGCAACTCAGCATTCACTCTCCTCCAAACACGACGAGTTGTGTTTCTACCAAACAGTTCTACTTTGGTTTCATCTGACCATATGACATTCTCCCAGTACTCTTCTGGAACATCCAAATGCTCTCAAGCAAACTTCAGATGGGCCCGGATATGTACTGGCTGAAGCAGGGGGACACGTCTGGCACTGCAGGATCTGAGTCCCTGGCGGCGCAGTGTGTTACTGACGGTAGCCTTTGTTACGTTAGTCCCAGCTTTCTGCAGGTCACTCACCGGGTCCCCCCATGTGGTTCTGGGATTTTTGCTCACCGTTCTTGTGATCATTTTGACCCCACGGGGTGAGATCTTGCGTGGAGCCCCTGATGGAGGGAGATTATCAGTGGTCTTGTATGTCTTCCATTTTCTAATTATTGCTCCCACAGGTGATTTCTTCACACCAAGCTGCTTGCCTATTGCAGATTCAGTCTTCCCAGCCTGGTGCAGGGCTACAATTTTGTTTCTGGTGTCCTTCCACAGCTCTTTGGTCTTCACCATAGTGGAGTTTGGAGTGTGACTGTTTGAGGTTGTGGACAGGTGTCTTTTATACTGATAACAATGTCATACAGGAGCCATTACTACAGGTAATGAGTGGAGCACAGAGGAGCCTCTTAAAGAAGTTACAGGTCTGTGAGAGCCAGAAATCTTGCTTGTTTGTAGGTGACCAAATACTTATTTTCCACCATAATTTGCAAATAAATTCTTATAAAATTAGACAATGTGATTTTCTAGATTTGTTTTCTCATTTTGTCTTTCATAGTTGAGGTCTACCTATGATGACAATTTAAGGTCTCTCCCATCTTTGTAAGTGGGAGAACTTGCACAAATGGTGGCTGACTAAATACTTTTTTTTCCCCCACTGTAGCTAAATATACATTTTTTTAATGAAGTCAATTAGAAGTTAGGCGGGCGGGGGGGAAGAGGGTTTAGTTTAGGGTTTGATTTTCAATTTATGCTGGACAACCCCTTTAAGTTAAATATTCAGCAAGTAGTGTTCACTCTGCCATGTCTACTTGTTCGGTTTCTCAAGGCTCCGGTCTTCTTCTTGCCCTGCATTAGTGATCTTATTTCCTATATCACTGCTGTAGTCAATAAGGGGCCGAAGTGGGCTTTTGGTGTATACCACAGTAGCCTGTAGTTGGCTGTAGCAGTGATGTGGGGTACATGGCCTGACATTGCTGCAGATAAGATATTGACGACAGTGTGGTGTCGCTGGAATATATAGAGCTTTTTTTTTTTTTTTCTTTTTTAATATACTAATAACACCCCTGTAGCTTGTTGGCTGTGTGAAGAGAATCACTAAGGCTACATTCACATCTTCGCTGGTCTCTCCATTGTTCAGGTCCACAGGGGGACCCGAACGATACAAAGCCAGACCACTGTTTTAGCAGTTACACACGGACACCATTGACTATAATGGAGTCTGCCCTTTCAAAACTGAAACCGACAGAGAAAAGTCCTCCATGCAGGACTTGTCTCTCCGCCGATTTTTGTCAGTTTCTATGACAGTCTCTCCAAGATTCTGGCGCTGATGTGAACTTAGCCTAAGCTGGCCTGGTTTATGGTGGAACATGTCGATGCTGAAACACTGGACCGCACAAAAGAAAACTCCGACATCACAACCAAAAAGGACAATTTTTTAATCAGTTATTTACTTCAGCCCAGACACGGACAGACCAACCATTATCTACCAAGTTATATCAGGCGGCAAATACATTCTCTTGAAAATGGCGATGAAATTTACCTTCTGTGAATTCAGCACCAGTACATAGATAGTAAGGCCATACAACATACCATGAAAGAAATGACTTGCAGGCATTATAGGCCTAATGTGTAAAAAAACTGTTCTAAAAAGTGTCCCTTTTACTGCAGCAACCAATCCTGGGCCTTTCCCATTTTTCCATTAGGAATTAGTTGCTATGGGAAACACAGAAAGTTCTTATGCACAAGGCCTATAGTGCCCATGACCAGCCGTACAATTTGCATTTTACGAGCAGTACATTTAAGGCCTTATTCACACATCCGTGTCAGTTTTTCTCCAGTGATGACGTCTGTTTTATTTCAGTTTGTTGGCTGTGTGTCCGTAATCTTCCATCCATGTCAATCATTTTTGACATCTAGAAGAGGTCCCAAAAAATGGGCAGCATACATATGGCATCCCCATGTTGATTGATTTTCACAAACTGATTTTCACTAAATCAGATTTATCACTTACGCTAGCAAATATTTCAGTATGGGCACAGGACTCGGCAGAGGATGCGCCTTATTTGTGACAAAGCTTGTACCTCCTCTTAAATCAGGTGCATCCTCTGCCGATGCAGACATTATCAAGACCGCATGGAAACCGGCAGTCTTGATAAATCTCCCCACTGACTTGCACATCGGTAATTCCATTGTCAGAAGATAACATGTCTGAATACCCATACAGACTTCATTGGGTCTATGTACGGTCCATGGAAAACAATGACAGAGCACGGACCAAAATCACTGATGTGTGAATGAGGCCAGAAACTGCAAACTGCAATGACCACGGACTTGTCCTCGGAATCGATCGTCTATATACAAAATCAAGGAAAATTAAAGGGGAAATGACACATTTACAATAGAAGAAACATATAATACATTTAAATAAACACTGCAGAATATAATCTATGTACAAAAATAAGCCAGATTACCTTCAAAATATAGAAGGGATGTAATAGGAATAGTTTGATATAGTGGATAAATGATGGTAGATGTTGGATTTCATCATGCCCGCATCTCATGTTCTTACGGGAGATAAAGAGGAGAGAGTGTGAACACTGGATACTCCCAGCCACCCCCTGACCCCATTCAGAATACTTGCATGCTTGGCCAAACATGCATGTGTATGGGAAGAGTAGCTGCCAGCCAAGTGCTATCTAATGTGTATGGCAGTCTAAGACTTCCTATCTTTTAGTCCATTATGCAGAATTTGAGGGAATTATCTAAGATTGTTACAAACATGGGGCGACGTTAAATTTGGATTTTTGGCCCAGAGTGTCGATTTAATTCCTCATGTGATAACGTTTCTAATATCTGGCCATTCTGAAGCCCAGTCTGTATACACAGACGCTCCTCTGTTAGGAAGTCCCTTTTCTCTTAATGTCAGATAATGTTGTGTACGGCTGGGGCCCCATGTTGCGAAAATGCTGTGTTTTACAGCACCTGCAAAGTGCATGGGATTCTGGCTAATCTCATCCACACTGCAGAAAAATATCTGCAGCAGAAATGCTACGATTTCAGAAACGCCGGTCTTTTCTGCAGCGTTTTTGGCTGCGGCTTTCTACATGGGGCCTTAGCCTAAGTCTCCCCCATGGCCAAACCTTCTCCTCTAGGAGTTTCATCTACTTAAATGAAAGGGGTACTCAGATCCTTTATCATACTCCACTCCTCAGGATCCACTTGCGGTCACAGATAACATATTCCTAGTGCAACTTTTTGATTGAAAATACTGCTCTGACTAAAACCTCTCCGGTCTCCCCAGGGTATAACATATTTAATTATGGATTCCTCCTCTTATGCCCTCTTTTAATAATGGTAGTCCCAGGTGAGATCAAGATGTGACTGATAACCTGGGCACGTTCTTCCGAATACACAGCTGTATGGAAGCTGCTTGACCCCTCATACTCCTCGATAGATGGAGAACACCAAAAAATTGTGCCATTTTTGCCATTGTCTAGAAACCACGTAGAGGGGGCTGGGGGTAGATCCATGATGGGTCACTGTGCCAACCTCATAAGGAACAGAGTAGAGTCTCTATTCAAGGGAAAAATGTAACTCTCTAGGGGTACCATTTCTCCTTGTGGAGACACCTGCTGGCAACAGGGATGTGTTACAGGCAATGCTCACTGGGATTTATGCAAATTGGCTTTCCTCCAGAAGGAAGAGAACCATCTCTAGGGCTACGTATAGGTAGCCAACCTGTAAGCCAATGTCCGTCCCCTTAAAGAGCCTTGAAAAATTACTTAGTATATTTGCCAAACCAGAATCTCTTGCAAAAGAAAGAGACACCCACCACATAACAGCTTTGACGCCATATTAACTGAGAAAGAGAAACCAGGAGGCAGTAAGCCTGTATGTTACACTCACAGAGGCAATCGGGCAACTACAATTGTCCGATTTCCACTGTATTGTAACAGCGTGAATTATATTGTAGTGATCCCATTAGTTTACCGCAGAATGATAGATTAACCTAAATGTCTATGATGTGATACAATGTAACAAAACCAAACCGTAATAGGAAACCAAGACATCAAGATGAATAATACGTAACACTTCAGGTCTTAAGACCAAGGATGAAAGGAAGGAATGAAAAGTTAATGAAAACCATCTCCAGTCACCGATCTGATGGAGTCTTCACTTGAGAACCTTGCTCTTCTTCTTCAAGACCGTTTTAACCAAGCCATCGCCAAAGGAATTAGTTACTGTCCATATGAATAGGAATTTGGGAGCAAGACTTACTGTAGCTCAAGAGTCTTCCATCTACTGCATGTTAATACAGGGCACGTCCATTAATATGGTGAGACCCTCTGAGAACGTCCCATCATGTAATGAGAAGGAGGGGGGTGACATAAAGTGGTTCAGTCCAGAAGCACAGCACCCACAATTGGCGCTGTACTAACAAGGATTGAAAAGCTGAACACTCAAGCTCTAGTGCACTAGTTCTGGCTGGTTCTCCACAAATGGCAGCACCCCGCTGACATAGTATGCAATGCCAAGAGAAAGTAGGGCAATGACAATGAGGAGGACGAGGACTCTCCAGAATCCCAGATCCTCCACAAATTCCTGCCAAGTGGTGCGGAAGCTAGAGAGGACTCCTTCGCCCTGCTGAAGGTTTGGATTCAGGAGGGAATGACTTTCCATAGCACTGTAAGGAAAGAGAACACATCAATATACATCCAATTATATATCTGTAATCTATTAGAAAGCCTAGGGTCAGAGAATGAAGATTTTGACAGATATCAAAATTTAAGGGTCACTATACCTAAAGGCTGGCTCATATCCCTCTGCCATGCTGGGGAGTGAAATCTATAAAAGTAGTCATTTGGGGCTGGAGAGACTGACTAACTGGCGAGAAGTCCACAAATATGTCCGCCACCTATAAGCACTACTTTATTTACAGATCTAATCTACAAAGACAGTTTGGCATATATGTTTAGCTCTATACTCAGATGACTATATGGAGGGTCCGACTCTCCCTTTATAGATGATGTTGAGGGCAAGAAGTATCAGGCGGGCTCATTTTACACGCCCAATCCTTTTGTTCTCATGGGAGATAACCTGCCATTAGAGAAATCTTCCAGAGACTTATTTTCCTCTTCCCATTTAGAACACATGAATGCTCGGCTTGGCTTAGAGTCTGTGCCAGGGACTGGCTGTTGGTCAAATGAGCATGCATGTATCGGAGGTCTGTGCCGGGGACTAGCTGTTGGTCAATTAGGCATGTATAGCCACTTTAATAATAACTTACCAGAGGGAAGGACCCTTATCTACTAGCCCATCCATTTCCCTCCTTGCAGGATTTCTTATGGCTATGCATTACACATACAGTCCATTGAACTCAATAAGAATCGTGATGGTTGCAATTAAACATTTTTTGCTGGGTCCTCCCCACATAACAGAAGGAGATTTGTTGAACTGACGGGTTAGTGTCACTTTAAATGGGTTCTCTGGGATATTGGCATGGAGGAGAGTGGTGGGCCCCTCTTCATACTACCTTTCAGTCCCCCCTCTACATATCCAGCAACATGCAACGCAGTCAGTATTCACATTCCAGGAG
Source organism: Leptodactylus fallax (assembly GCA_947044405.1). NCBI lineage: Eukaryota > Metazoa > Chordata > Amphibia > Anura > Leptodactylidae > Leptodactylus > Leptodactylus fallax. The sequence goes on from CAMRHE010000057.1 coordinate 5,459,090, forward strand.
GGGTTGCTGACACACGTCGATGGCTTTTTTTTTTTTTTTTTAATGGAGAACCCTGGGAATCCCTGAAAACCTCTTTAAGCTGACAACTGATATGTTTGCTTTACTGGTAACCAATGTTGTTATGTGATATGTGTGTCTTTGTCTAATAGGAAAACCCACGTGCATTGTTATTCTCTATTTCCTGCTACATTTTCCTGTAAACCACGTCCTGATATTTTTTGCCAAGAAAGCTTCAGTCATTTGCTGTTAAGCAGCCCGACATCCGAGCACTCAAAGCCATGTTGGCAACAGACTGTAATTGTGTCAGTAGAACGCAATGTTCCCATAGCAGGAGGTTCTGCTACCATGATACAAGGATGCCGATACTTACATACTGTATACAAAACCGGAGTACAGTGAGACCTCTACAGAAGAGCAACCCCTTATCCAGACCATGGGACAGATTTTCAGCCTTTTACATGGGCGATCATTGCCCAGACTGTCGCTCACAATCACGTTGCCCGGAAGGTCGCTCACAATCACACTGCTTGGATGGTTGCTCACAATCACACTGCCCAGACAGTTGCTCACAATCATGTTGCACGGACGGTCGCTCACAATCACGTTGTCTGGACGGCCACTTGCTCACAATCACACTGCCTGGAAGGTCGCTCACAATCATTGTCTGGACAGTCGCCCCGGACAGTCGCTTACAATCATATTGCCTGGACAATCTCTCTCTCTCTCATGTGAACATCCCCCAGGAACTAAATGACAAATAATAATACGCTAGTTTGTCATTGATTAAATATTTTACGCTCACTTAGGGACACAACTTCCATTCCTGACCTGCATGGCTCTCACTAGGCATTATATTGGCAGCAGTGTAAAAACCAGTATCTGGATGGTAAAGGAAGACTGTATATTATTAGGTGAAGGGTCAGTAGACAGTGGTTTTCCCATTGACAAAGCTGGTGTTCTTGCAGTCCATCCATGTCATACTATAGTTCTGGACTTTCTAGAGGAATATATTGAGGTGCTCCAGCCAAGTTTCCCCTTTTAGGGCCCAAAATGGCAGATCTTGATTTGTATAGAATATGCAGTGTGGACAGGGAAACCTTCATTCATTCTTATACACTAGCGCCACCTTTTGGAAAGTAGCTCTCTACACATCAATGCATGGTTTTCCTGAAACCTAGTGGCATAATATGGGACTAAAGCAAAGCCAGAATATCTCCTGCAAAAGGAAGACAGCGCCAAAAAGTGGCGCAAGACTCCTTAGCAGGGCATGTATGGAATATAAGACCCTGCACACCACAAGGGGTACTAAGGGCAGTCTCCTTAGTACCCCATCTAATCTGCATAAGTGTATGCCTGGTCTCAAAATCGGTTCCAAGTTCCGCCTGAAATCAAACTCTATTCATTTCAATAGGAGGAAAATGTCGAGCATGGAAAAGCAGAAAAATTCTGCTCCTGAATTCCTGAAGCAGAATTTTTCAGCTTGTACAAATTCCGCTGTGAGATCACTTATAGGCCATTCAGGGTCTATAAAACCCCCTTCAGTCATTATAATGTCTAGTAGTGGTTTTCACCCAAACACTTCTTAGGCCAACGTAACCAGTCAATTCAATGAGGTTATGCTGAAACGTGACTGAAGGAGGAATAGACCTAAAACTCAGGTATACAGGACCCCCTGTAATAAAGTGACTGCAGTATACTGTGCAGTATATCATCCTGAGCTTATACAAATCCAGGGCTGAGAATGATGAGCAGCTAGAGCCACCTGCTGGCCAGAGGATGGCATGGGATGAGACAAGCTCTGGGCTCCCTTACTACCAATGCAGCAGCCATCAGAGCGGGTTCACTAGTGTGGCCCAATTCATCAGTGATTTATCCGTCTGCACTAACACACAACAGATAACGTACGGTTAGAAAGACGGCCACATGTTCAGGGGACTCTGTTTCAGGTTTGTGTGCTCACCTACTAGCAGAACCCAGAAAGGTTAATATGATACTAATATGATACTAACAGAACCTAGAAAGATCTGCAATCTGTCAGAGTTACATTACTCTATTCTCCTCTCTTACTACACTAAGGCTCTGTTCAGATCACATCAGGTATACAGCACATCAAGAGTATTTCCTGATATATATACCTCCGATGGAGGCCTATGCCCCTGAATAGACACATACTGGTATAAGATGCTAATGTACTACATGGTATATGGTTTATAGGAAGCCTCTGTATTGAATAGTGCAGTATACTAAGACTTTTTAAAAAAGCAGAAAAAGGTGGTGACACAAACCAGTCTGCCTTACACCCTGTCACACTAGTTCTATAGTTTTCGCATTCTATTCATTACTAAAGAGGCTCAGGACACACAAAGACATACAGTGCCTTGCGAAAGTATTCGGCCCCCTTGAACTTTTCAACCTTTTGCCACATTTCAGGCTTCAAACATAAAGATATAAAATTTAAAATTTTTGGTGAAGAATCAGCAACAAGTGGGACACAATTGTGAAGTGGAACGAAATTTATTGGTTATTTTAAACTTTTGTAAAAAAATAAAAAACTGAAAAGTGGGGCATGCAATATTATTCGGCCCCTTTACTTTCAGTGCAGCAAACTCACTCCAGAAGTTCAGTGAGGATCTCTGAATGATCCAATGTTGTCCTAAATGACTGATGATGATAAATATAATCCACCTGTGTGTAATCAAGTCTCCGTATAAATGCACCTGCTCTGTGATAGTCTCAGGGTTCTGTTTAAAGCGCAGAGAGCATCATGAAGACCAAGGAACACACCAGGCAGGTCCGTGATACTGTTGTGGAGAAGTTTAAAACCGGATTTGGATACAAAAAGATTTCCCAAACTTTAAACATCCCAAGGAGCACTGTGCAAGCGATCATATTGAAATGGAAGGAGTATCAGACCACTGCAAATCTACCAAGACCCGGCCATCCCTCTAAACTTTCATCTCAAACAAGGAGAAGACTGATCAGAGATGCAGCCAAGAGGCCCATGATCACTCTGGATGAACTGCAGAGATCTACAGCTGAGGTGGGAGAGTCTGTCCATAGGACAACAATCAGTCGTACACTGCACAAATCTGGCCTTCATGGAAGAGTGGCAAGAAGAAAGCCATTTCTCAAAGATATCCATAAAAAGTCTCATTTAAAGTTTGCCACAAGCCACCTGGGAGACACACCAAACATGTGGAAGAAGGTGCTCTGGTCAGATGAAACCAAAATCCAACTTTTTGTCCACAATGCAAAATGATATGTTTGGCGTAAAAGCAACACAGCTCATCACCCTGAACACACCATCCCCACTGTCACACATGGTGGTGGCAGCATCATGGTTTGGGCCTGCTTTTCTTCAGCAGGGACAGGGAAGATGGTTAAAATTGATGGGAAGATGGATGGAGCCAAATACAGGACCATTCTGGAAGAAAACCTGTTGGAGTCTGCAAAAGACCTGAGACTGGGACGGAGATTTATCTTCCAACAAGACGATGATCCCAAACATAAAGCAAAATCTACAATGGAATGGTTCACAAATAAACGTATCCAGGTGTTAGAATGGCCAAGTCAAAGTCCAGACCTGAATCCAATCGAGAATCTGTGGAAAGAGCTGAAAACTGCTGTTCACAAACGCTCTCCATCCAACCTCACTGAGCTCCAGCTGTTTTCCAAGGAAGAATGGGCAAGAATTTCAGTCTCTCGATGTGCAAAATTGATAGAGACATACCCCAAGTGACTTGCAGCTGTAATCACAGCAAAAGGTGGCGCTGCAAAGTATTAACTTAAGGGGGCCGAATAATTTGGCACGCCCCACTTTTCAGTTTTTTTATTTTTTACAAAAGTTTAAAATACCCAATAAATTTCGTTCCACTTCACTATTGTGTCCCACTTGTTGATTCTTCACCAAAAAATTAAAATTTTATATCTTTTATGTTTGAAGCCTGAAATGTGGCAAAAGGTTGAAAAGTTCAAGGGGGCCGAATACTTTCGCAAGGCACTGTAGGTCACTTCTAGCCGAGGTATAATTTGAAGCTCCAAAGCAAAATCTGCAATGAGGTCTCTACCTCCTTAGAATAGTGGCATATTATATGGGCAGAGGGACCTTTGGGGCCCCCTCAGGGTCCATGACCTGGTAGTGACCGCTACCTCTGCACCTCCTATAGCTATGCTCCTGACTTCTATTAAGGCAAATAAAGGACTCCGGTTCAGAGACCGCTGCTGTAGAGGCTGCAGAGGATGAGGCTATGGAAGACCTTGGTGGCACAAGGGAAGGAGAGGGGTCCTGCTGCGGCTTACCGAAAGAGGAGGGGAGGCCATCCCACAACAACTACAGTTTATAAGTGCATGCAGCTGTGACTACTACGTGAGGGGTCGGGTGACTACCGCTAGGCCAGAAGGAAATCCTTGCTCTGACAGCAAGGTTGGAGGCGTCTTAAGATGCATTCACGCCTCCAGGGGATACCTCTTATATATACTAATGAAAAGGTATAAGCCGCCCATTGGTTCCTATGTTAAAGGGGTTTTCTGGGATTTATTAACCAATGACCTCTCCTTAGGATAGGTCATCAATTAAAGATCATCAGCTATTTTAGGAGGATGTAGTATTTGTGTGAGTGCTGCGGCATCTTCGATAACTGCCAAACACAGCACTGTCTGTAGGTCCTTGCAGCAGCTGTTCTTGGCATTGTAAGCTCAGCCCATTTACTTGAATGGGACTGAGCTGCAATCAAGCCATGTGACGAATGAATGTGATATCACAAGGCGTTTAGACTCAGGGAGCACCACTGCCGCTTTAAACAAGTCATTCACGGGGGTCTTAGGCGTCGGACCCCCACAAATCTTCAATTGATGACCTAAAATGTACTGAAAATAAAACTTTTTTTTTTTTTTAAGCTCGTTTTATTGAAAATTGCGTATCAGACACAAGAAAAGGAATCAAAACATATACATAACATGTTGCGCACCAGAAAACGAGAATGTAAATGTAAATTCACTCAACACACTACATCCCACCTCGCCAGGCCCTCGTCCCACCGGACCCCACAACTCAGACTCGGTACAGAGAGGATATAATCAGGACATGCATAATACTGTATACATCAGTTATCATGTACAAAACATGCAGTCAAGAAGTCAAAGGTAACAACAAGGATACACTCCAAAATGAGAGGTCGTGGATAATCCTGGTGCCTCGCACCCCTCACGGCATGAGTAAATGAATGGCAGAACGCAATGAGGGAGCCGTATATTGGGTTACCGGAGAATTGCACCATGCTCCCCACACCTTATGGAATTTCTGAGGGCACCCTCTCCCTTTATACACAATCTGGTTATAAGGAAGAACAGTATTAACAAGTTTCTTCCACTGAGATACTGATGGGGGTTTCGGAGCCATCCATCGCAGTGCGATAGCTTTCCTGGCATAGAATAAAGACTTCCTCAAAAGGATTCTAACATGGTGTTGCCATAATTCTTCATCTAATACACCGAAGAGGCATATCTCTGGGGTTAATGGTATAGGTTTAGCCAGAACTTCCACCAGGAGATCCACGACCCCTTTCCAAAAACATTGTATGATCGGACATTCCCAAATCATATGCCAAAAGTCTGCCTGTGGACAAAGACACCTAAGGCATCCGGGGTTGGGCAGACGTCCCATTTTGTAGAGACGGGAAGGTGTCACGTAACATTGGTGTAGAATGTATGTTTGAATCAGTTTGTTGTTAGCTGAAGGTGACACATGTTGAGGAGATTCAAGGATGTCTTGAAACATCTCATTTGTGAGAGTTGGGATATTGATGCACCACCGTGTCAGGGCCGGGGCGTCCAATGTGGATATCTTGGCCTGTATCAGATGTGCATATAAAGTAGATGTCAAACCCCCAGGGCCCTGTGAGCGAAGTATGCCGATAAGCGGATACTCAGATATATTGTCCAATCGATCCGGGAACTGAGAAGAGAGTGCATGTCTAATCTGTAGATATCTAAAGAACTGTGTTCTAGGGATGCCATAGGAGGAGCTCAGCGAGTCAAATGTTTTAAAAACACCTTGTATATACAGGTTACTAAGAGAGGACACGCCATACTGCGACCAGGCCCGGGCGCCAGGCAGGGCAAATAACGTCGGCAGACCAGGGTTGTGCCAAAGCGGGGTCTCCGCAGGTATATCAGAATAAGCGGACACCTTTTTCGCCTGACGCCAGACCTGTCCCGCCAGGGCATGGATGGGCAACAATCTCCCCCTGAACATGGCCGGGTGTTCCAACACTGGCCACAGATTACGCAGACCCAGGTGGTGAGCCAGATGTGCCTCGGACCCCGGTAGGGAATCAGATGAGAGCCACTTCCTAATAAAACGGAGCTGTCCTGCTAGGTAGTAAAGAAACAGATCAGGGAGTGATGTACCCCCGAGCTGCTTTGGTCGTTGTAGAGATGACAACCTAAGCTTAGATCTAGAGTTTCCCCATATAAAGGAGATAATGAGGGAGTCCATTTGTTTAAAAAATCTAAGGGGCACGGACACAGCAGAATGGCTTATAGCATATAGACATTTGGGCAGCACTATCATTTTAACAAGGTTGATTCTACCAGCCACCGACAAAGGCAGTGCAGCCCAAAGATTAAACTTAACCCTAAAGTGCGAGATGAGTGGAAAAATGTTCTGTTCCAAAAAACACCTATGGTCCCTAGATATAAAGATGCCCAGATATTTGCAAGTTGAGACTGTAGTCAATCCACATACCACATTCCCCTCAGCTACACTTGACGTGCGGCCAATATGCATGTATGAGGACTTAGTCCAATTGGTTCGCAGGCCAGAATAATTACCAAATTCGTCAATTATAGCCATGGCTCTGGGCAGGGACCGGGAGGGGTCATCATCAGCGTAAAGTGCTGTCCTCTCCTCCCGGGTGCCTATCACTATGCCTTTATATATGGGGTCGTTCCGAAGCAGTATCGCCAAGGGTTCCACCGCCAAAGCAAACAATAGCGGTGACAATGGACATCCTTGTCTTGTACCCCTACCCAAAGGAAAGTAGGAAGACAACGTGCCATTAATTGACAGCGCCGCTCTAGGGGAACAGTATAGAAGGGAAATCCAGGTAATAAACCCCTCTCCAAATCCGTATCCCCGCAACACCTGCAATAGGAAAGGCCATTCGACAGAGTCGAACGCCTTTGTTGCATCTAAAGAAGCCACCGCCCAGTCATGTGAGGATGATGCCCCAATCTGAGTTATCACCTGAGCCCTTCTAAGATTATCCGATGTGGATTTTCCAGGCATAAAGCCTGTCTGATCTGGTTGAACAAGGTCGAGAACAACAGAATTTAGCCTTTTCGCCAACATTTTAGTAAGGAGTTTATAATCTATATTAAGCAGTGATATAGGCCTATATGAGCCACAGTCCAGCGGATCCTTGTCAGGCTTAAGTAACAGGATAATGGTGGCGTCATAAAAGGACTCGGGAGACTGCGGCCCGCAAAGGCAGCATTGTAACATTCAAGCAACACCGGGAGAAGCAGGCCCCCATACTGGGCGTAAACCTCCACCGGGATACCGTCCGGACCCGGTGATTTGCCCTTTGCCATATCTGCCAGGGCTCCCGATAGCTCCTCTAGCGTAAAAGGGGAATCTAAAGATTCACGTTGGTCTTCTGACAATGTAGGAAGGGAGATCAAACCCAAATAGGTAGCAAGCTCTCCATCAGTGACTCTAAGCTTGGAGAGGTATAACTCACTGTAATACCTATAAAATCTGTCACTAATGGCCAAGCTATTGGACAGTACCTCCCCCGTCTCTGAATGCACTCGTAGTATTGCAGGTGAGGCTGTGTTTTGATGTATCAGTTGAGCTAGAAAGCTGCTTGACTGGTTACCGAGTTCGTAAAACTTCTGTTTGCTAAAAAACATAGACCTACGTGCCTTGTCATGCAGTATATGCAGATATTGTCTACCCGTCTGCAACCATTGAGACCTAGCCTCATCAGTTGGATTAGCCACGTAGGCGGCTTCAAGCGAGGCACACTGGGTCGCTAAGGTGGTCTCCAACAGCGAGGATTCCCTCTTTACAAAGGAAATGGAGGACTTAATACAACCCCTAAGATATGCCTTCATAGTCTCCCATAAGAGGAGCGGAGAAGTGTTTGGGGAATTAATGGTCAAAAACGTCTGAAGTTGATCAGGTATTCGATCATGTGGTACAAATAGTTTCAACCAAAATGGGTGGATTCGCCAACCCTGTCGTGGCTTAGCAGCCGTACTACTGTTTAATTGGACCAACAACGGGGAATGATCAGACACTGCCCTGGGTAAATAGGATATGGTCTGCAACCAAGAATATGCTTTAGTATTTCCAAAAGCATGGTCAATCCTGGACAGAGTATGTCTGTTGGCAGAGTGACAGGAAAAGGTGCGGGCCTCCGGAAACCGGACCCGCCACAAATCCAACCACCCCAATTCACGGATCACTCCGGCCATTGTAGTAGGGCGAGGCAGAGAGGGGGAACCCGGCTCCGCAGAGAACCGATCCAAGGCAATATCCATAACTTTGTTAAAGTCACCCAGACATAATGCAATAGCCCCAGGGAATCGGGTTGCAAACTGTGCAGCCTGCTGGAGCACAGCAAGATCAGACGCCGGTGGCAAATACACAACCAAGATAACATACAGGACAGAGTCAACCCAGGCCTGGACAAAAAACGTATCGTCCCTCGGGGTCCTTTACAATGAGGCCTGGCTCCCACCTGAGTCTACGATGCACCAAAATGGACACCCCCCTGGAATAGGAAGTATGTGTAGAGTGAGCCGCCAACTGAACCCATGGCTTCTGAAGTCGCCTGGAATTGTCTGGAACCAAATGAGTTTCCTGAAGGCATATGAGGTGTGGGTCAGCCCTCCTAATCTGAGAAAAAACCAACGACCTCTTTCGTGGGCTGCCCAGGCCCCTCACATTCCAAGATAGCACACTAAAGGACGCCATGGTCGTCTAAGAATGTAATGTAATCATGGCAGTTCAGGACCCCAAAAGTGACCCGGCTATGAGTGTGTAGTGCGTGGCTGAGTGAGACACAGAGTGGTGTGCAGCAACCTAAGAACAATATACAAACGAAATGAACCATTACACCCCTAAAGGGTGTGAAACATCTTGCTGGCATAAACAAACAATATGCGTTAAATTAACTGTGGCTACAATTTACGGGGGAAGAAGTGCACCCAAAGTGGTTGGTATACGGGGCACTGTCTTAAAGGTATAGATGATCAATAGGCTAGGGGATATACTATTCAACAGAGCCAGGTTCACATGAGTAAGTAGCATACACCGGCGCCCCAGGGGTCGCCAGCCCAGGTAACTATAAGGCTACAGGATACTATAATAACAGAACCGCACTTTTCATAAAACTACTTATACAATAAACAAGGACATCCCGTAATACATAAGTCCCTATGTATGGTCCGATCGGACCCCTCACCACACGCCTTCAGGATCATCGTCTCGGAGATCGAGGTAGAAGAGATAGCCAGTCCTCCACATCCTTTGGCGAAGTAAAGAATAGGGACCTGCCGTCATGTATGACCCGAAGACGCGCTGGGTAAATCATGGAGTATTGTATAGCCTTTTCTCTCAGTCGCCTCTTAACGGCCACGAAAGATGCTCGGGTCTTCTGGAGCGCCGCCGAGAAATCTGGAAACATGGCCACTGCAGCTCCGTTGTACTTAAGCTCGCCGGCCTGGCGTGCAGCCCGCAGCGCCGTATCTCGATCCGTTCTGTTAATCAGACGGGCCAACAAGGGTCGAGGAGGTGCGCCCTGGGGCGGCGGTTTAGCCAGAACCCGATGGGCCCGTTCCACTGCAAAGATTGGCGAGAAGTGAGCCTCCGGTAAGACATTTTTCAGCCACCCCTCCACAAAGGCCCGAGGATCTTCACCCTCCGCCCGCTCCGGCAGGCCCAGGATACGGAGGTTGTTTCGTCGCAATCTATTCTCCAGGTCATCCGCACGCTGTGTCCACAGACTTGCAGTTCTCTCCAGCTCCTGAAGCTTGGCAGGAAGTGGGTTAACAGTGTCTTCTACCTGAGAGACCCGATCCTCCACCTCACGCACCCTGCCTCGCAAGGTCTGAAAGTCCTGGCGGAGCAGGCCCAGGTCGATTTTGACCTCCTCAATTTTCCCGGTCAGCGAGGAAGTGCCGGCATGGATCGCCTCCAGTAGCTGTCCAGTAACTTGCTTTAAAGTGGGCTCGGGGTCCTCCTCTGGAAGGGCAGGAGAGGCTGCCTCAAGCGATGATGATGTAGAAGAGGATGTCGCCCTGGAGAACCCCCTCAGGCGATCAGAGACAGAGGTTGATTGCGGGCGACTCATTTTAGAGAGTCGGCGGCCGCTCTTCCTGCGTTCTGTACGGGTGGATATGTTGGCAGAGGAGGAGGTGTGATGGTAGCAAGACCGGGCCGGTCCCAGAGGATTAAAAACGAGGTCTCTGGCTAATAGCAGTTGCACAGTAGGAGCCTCTATGTCGGGCCACCAGGGCCAATCAGCCAGCCGAGGACAGACGGTAACTCAACAGTCCAATAGTATCGATGGCAACAGACTCTGGATTATGAGCGATATCACCACGAGAGAGCCGTCAGCGGAGCAGTGAAATAGACAAATTGCCAGGAGGAACTAAGAAGGGACGGATGGTAACTCAACGATCCAATAGTGCCGGTAGCATCAGTCACTGGATTATAAGTAAAGCCTCCAAGAAGGCCAGTAGCGGAGTGATGAAGTACATAGGCTGCCAGGAGGAACTATAGGAGGACATATGGTAACTCAACAGTCCAGTAGTACATACTGCAGCCTTCACTGGATTATAAGAAAAGACTCCCAGAAGAGCAGTCAGCGGGGTGACAAACAGGAACTCCAGACTCAGCGCTCCCCCCATCATCAGATGGCCGACCAGATCAGGATGAAGATGGCCGCCCGCCACGTGGAGAGAGGGGAAACCGCCACCCGGGCGACAGCAGGCTCAGCGGCCTCAGCAGTGCCCGCACAGCTCCAGGCCGGTCCACTAGCGCAGCCCCACAACGGCAGCTCCACCACAGCTCCAAGCCCCCGCAGCACGGGACAGAGCGGCTCCGGCGGCGCAGGTGAAAGTGTCCAGCCGCCGGCCACGTGTAGCGGCCACCGACTACCACCCAGCGGAGGAGGATACCGGCAGAATGGGAGTCCTGGGACTAAGAGGAGGGCCCCAAATGTGCGTTCCTGCGGCCGGCTACCCCGGGCACCGGTAAGTCAGGATGTAAATCAGGATAGATGAGCGGCTCTAACCGGAGCTCCGCTCACATGCGACCGTCCATGTTCAGTGCTAGCCACGCCCCCCACTGAAAATAAACTTTAAACAGTGTGGTATACATTTTTTTTTTTTTACTGGGTGCCTCTGCGTATAATGTCATAGTCGAGCTACATACTGATAGGGAATGTAGATTGTGAGCCCTATATGAGACAGTGACTGACAATGTCTGTAAAGCGCTGCGGAATATGATGGCGTTATATAAGTGAGCCTAATAAATAAATATATTTTGTATACAGCAAAGAAAACATGACTTGTGATGTATACCAGTCCGCTGGAGGCCAAACGTAGACATATGTGTAGACACAAGTAGTTTTTGCTGTGGTTTTATGGCAACTGTTTACCACAGCAAAAAGACATGCAAATATATACAGTAGATATACAAGTCACCCTGTACTAGCTGCAGTAGAATTCCTGCCGCCACCTGTCTTTGGGTCATAAATCAGATGAAACGGAAAGGTGCAGAAATAGAACAATGTTTTTGATCCTGAAACTCGGCATTTGTGAGCTAATGTGTAACTGCATTTATATGACAAGCAAAGGTCGTGCTCACTGTGAATACCAAGTAAGATTATGGCTCGAGGGGTTTAGGATCGCTGTAATAAGATTATATCTTGTGGGGAAAGGGAGGATATTATTATTATTGTTATTTTATGTCCTATTACAATACATAAAGTGAGGACCTCTGGTGATCAGTGTCGGTCCGAGTGCTGGACCCCTACTAATGTAGCATTTATTATCTATCCATAGGCTATATGAATATGGCTGCAGCACAGTCTGACACTTGTGTGCATCCTTTCTCGAAGACTTAAGCATGCAGCCTACAAGGACTCTGATGTTCTCATAATACCTCCCAGCTTTCCAGCAATTGATTGACAGATTTCTCCCTAATACTGTACATAGAGAGAAACCTATCAATCAGCACGTTTAAAGAGGACCTTTCATGTCCTCAGAGATGGGTGGTATTATATACCGTTAGAAAGATGACTGTTGAATTCAGCGCACTGTCAGTTTTTCAGGTATGCGCCCCCGGTGCCAGAGATATTGGTGCCGTAATTTTCAGCACCAATATCCCTCCACTGTCCGAAGGGCTGGCCTTGCTGCTCAGCGTCATCACTGGGCAGAGAGGAACACCGCCACCTGACAATACAAGCCGTGAAATATTACTGTCAGGTAGGGGCTTTTCTCTCTGCCCAGCGATGACGCTGAGCAGAAAGGCATTTGAGGCGCATACCAGCAAAGCTGAATTTAGCGCACTGTCAGCTTTCCAGTGATCTATAACACCACCGATGTCAGAGGACGTGAAAGGTCTTATTTAACATGTAAATTCACAAAAACTGGTGTACAAATACACATAAGTGTCAGACACTATACTACCCTGCCCTCTAAGAGGGCAATATAACAGATCTGACAGGTAACTACATGAAAACCTGACTTTCCATTACCCCTAGGCGTTACCTCTTCCAGAATTTCGGATTACATGTGAACACTGAGAAGTAAAAGCATGGGTTAGAGAAGAAAGACAGGAATAATGAAGATAAATAAACTGCGCCAAACATACCAATCTTCCTCAGTGGATCCTTCCGACAGAGTGCTGTGTCCCTTTTCCATTAGCAGCTCAGAGCATTGGACATACCTCTCACTCTCAGCTGTTTGCATGGTTTCCATCTTAGAGTGAGTGCCCCTGTTGAATCCTTTCACCTCTTGTTCCTCCAAGGATTCTAACATGCGGATAACCTCTTTGTTCACCCCCCTGCGCTTTGCCAAAACGAGCGGGGTGGCACCTTGGTGATTGCTGGGAGAACAGAATTACACAATGTTAAGAATGAAAAAAGAAATCTGATGCATCAGTTTCAGAAAAATGAAAAGGCTTGACAGATTTACCAATATTTTTCCATTAATATTTATGTATTCCTTGAATTCTGCAGTTTACAAGTGGTGCAAAATTGCGTAAAAAGGTCAAATCAAAAGGAAGCCTTAAATGGGTTATCCATTCTACTACTGATGGCCTGTCCTTAGCGTAGGCCTTAGAATCTGTGGGGGTCCGACAATCATGACTCCGAAGATAAGATGTATAGAGACAGCGTGAAATGCTTACATGCTGGGAGCGGCGGTGCCCACTCGCTGTACAAAGTGTAGCAGTGGGTATAGGTACTGCAGCACTACCTCAGCAACACCAATGGGACATCACTGCCATACCAAAACCTGCCGCTACAGGCGCACAGTCTCAGTACAGCTGATCTGCAGGGTCCAGGGTCAAACAATAAGACAATCATAATACAAATACAAAAATGTAAAGTAATAGAAATTCAAAACAGGAAAACTGCTAAACATCTGGAGTCAGTAAAAGCATAAAGTAAGAAAAAGGGGGTAAAAAGGTACCAAAACGAGGTTATAGCACTATAAGTGGATAAGAAGTGGGTGGAAGAGAGATCCTACCTGAATATGTGTATGTGTTTGTGTGGAGGGGGGAGGCATGAAAAATACATTTAATCTTATCCAGCAATCAGAGCTGGAGACAGTATGGCAGACCTGGGATGCATGCGAGATCTGTTGACCCAAGGTGTCCAGATCAATTCTCCGAACAACATCAGTCAACGAGAGAAAAGATTTCCTCCAGTTGAAGGCGATGAGGATTTGGGCAGCCATTACAATGTACTGTAATAGTTTCAGTTGGGCATATTTGAGGCTGGCAGGTTTAAAGCTAAGCAGGAAAATGAGGGCTGACAGCGGAACAGATTGCCCAAAAAGATTTTGAGTCTATGAATGGCTATCCAGAAGAGGCAGGCATTAGGGCAGGACCACCAAACATGGAACGTAGTGCCTAAGGAATTGCAACCCCTAAAACAAGGGAGTGAGACTGTACAGTCATGGCCAAAAGTTTTGAGAATGATACAAATATTAATTTTTACAAAGTCTACTGCTTCAGTTTTTCTAATGGCAATTTGCATATACTCCAGAATGTTATAAAGAGTGATCAGCTTAACAGCAATTACTTGCAAAGTCAATATTTGCCTAGAAAATGAACTTTATCCCCCAAAACACATTTCAACATCATTGCAGCCCTGCCTTAAAAGGACCACCTAACATCGTTTCAGTGATTGCTCCATTAACACAGGTGTGGGTGTTGATGAGGACAGGGCTGGAGATCAATCTGTCATGATTAAGTAAGAATGACACCACTGGACACTTTAAAAGGAGGCTGGTGCTTGCCATCATTGTTTCTCTTCTGTTAACCATGGTTATCTCTAAAGAAACACGTGCAGTCATCATTGCACTGCACAAAAATGGCCTAACTGGGAAGAGTATTGCAGCTAGAAAGATTGCACCTCAGTCAACAATCTATCGCATCATCAAGGAGAGAGCTTCCATTGGTGCCAAAAAGGCTCCAGGGCGCCCAAGAAAGACCAGCAAGCGGCAGGACCATCTCTTAAAAGTGTTTCAGCTGCGGGATCGGGCTACCAGCAGTGCAGAGCTTGCTGAGGAATGGCAGCAGGCAGGTGTGAGTGCATCTGCACGCACTGTGAGGCGGAGACTCTTGGAGCAAGGCCTGGTCTTAAGGAGGGCAGCAAAGAAGCCACTTCTCTCCAGAAAAAACAACAGGGACAGACTGATATTCTGCAAAAGGTACAGGGAGTGGACTGCTGAGGACTGGGGTAAAGTCATTTTCTCTGATGAATCCCCCTTTTCGATTGTTTGGAACATCTGGAAAACAGCTTATTCGGAGAAGAAGAGGTGAGCGCTACCACCAGTCTTGTCTCATGCCAACTGTAAAGCATCCTGAAACCATTCATGTGTGGGGTTGCTTCTCAGCCAAGGGAATCGGCTCTCTCACAGTCTTGCCTAAAAACACAGCCATGAATAAAGAATGGTACCAGAATGTCCTCCAAGAGCAACTTCTCCCAACCGTCCAAGAGCAGTTTGGCGCTCAACAATGCCTTTTCCAGCATGATGGAGCACCTTGCCATAAAGCAAAGGTGATAACTAAATGGCTCAGGGAACAAAACAGAGATTTTGGGTCCATGGCCTGGAAACTCCCCAGATCTTAATCCCATTGAGAACTTGTGGTCAATCATCAAGAGACGGGTGGACAAACAAAAACCAACAAATTCAGACAAAATTAAAGCATTGATTCTGCAAGAATGGACTGCTATCAGTCAGGATTTGGTCCAGAAGTTGATTGAGAGCATGCCAGGGAGAATTGCAGAGGTCCTGAAGAAGAAGGGTCAACACTGCAAATATTGACTTGCTGCATTAACTCATTCTAACTGTCAATATAAGCTTCTGTTACTCATAATATGAATGCAATTATATTTCTGTATGTGATAAAAACATCTGACAAACACACATAAAAACCAGAGGGCAGCAGATCATGTGAAAATAGAATATTTGTGTCATTCTCAAAACTTTTGGCCATGACTGTAGGGTAAAAGTCTTTACTAATAGAATGCATAACCCCTTTACATGTAGTATATGCACTGTGGATTTTCTACCTGGTAGTGCAGAGTGTATTACCATAGAGTAAAGTAGATGAGATTTTATCAAATTTCATAGAGGTGCAGTGGAAAAAAAAATATGTGAAGAATTTCACATTTTAAAAACCACGCCATATCTTCTATGTGCAATTTTATTCAAGAAATTTCACCTTTTGCAATGAATAGGGAAAATCTGCAGCAAAATCTGTACTTAATACAAGTGGATTTCGCTGCAGATCCACAATAGATTATTTCAGGTCCCTTGTGGACATAGTCTAAAGCCGAGGTAAAATGCCCGAAATCAAAATCACGATTATTCAGGCATTTTACTTCGATTACGATTAATGGTGATTATTTAGGTCACCCCCTTTTAAACCACGCCCCCTTTACAATATGAGTAAGTGTTGGGTGAACCCTGTGAGATTTGACAATAACCAAAACTGAATATCAGCCAGGATAAACAATGTGATTTTGTTCATGTCTGTTCTTTCGGTTATTATCATATTTGCAGTTCTGTTCCGTCCAAACACGGCTGAACCGAAACTGCTCTTATAATACTCTGGGGTCTCTTCAGAACCCAGAATATAATAAGCGAAGGGCCAGGGGAGGTGATCAAACATAAAAACCAGTGTTACTCACCTCTCCTGCGCGATTCCCTGCTGTGGTTGGCACTTCTGGCTGACGTCAAGGACCGCTGATGGGGCCTCAGGACAACACGTCCCATCAGCCAGTAGCACTAAAGACAGCAGGGAGTCGCACAGGAGAGGTGAGTAACACTGTTTTTTATGTTTCCTCACCTCCCATTGGCCCTTCACTTATTATACTCTGGATTCTGAAGAGACCCTAGATCAGGGGTAGGAAACCTTCAGCACTCCAGCTGTTGTAAAACTACAACTCCCAGCATGCATACTTGTTCTGCTGGTCTTGGAACTCCCATAAAAGTGACTGGAGAATGTTGGGAGCTGTAGTTTCACAGAAGCTGGAGTGTCCAAGGTTGCTGACCCCTGCCCTAGAGTATTATAAGAGCAGTTTCGGCTCAGCCATGTTTGGTCGGAACGAAACTGCAAATATGATAATAACCAAACCAAAATAACAGACATGAACAAAATCACATTGTTATCCTGGCTGATGTTCAGTTTTGGTTATTTTTCGATTAATTGCTGAGCCATACTACTGCAGCTCAGCTCCTTTAGTTAACAGAATACAATGTAGCCGGGCCACTACACAATGTACAGAGCTGTGCAGAAAAGAGCTGATCACGGGGTCCGATGTATTGACCCCCAGCAATCTTAAAGTAAAGGCTTATTCCCATCTGAGCAAATCGCTGCGGAGATTACAATAATTCCCAACCCATAGGGTGAGACTTACTAGAACAGCCAAGCATTGCTGCGCTAAGAATGGGAACTATGGAAACCTCGCAGCACTTCTAAGCTCCAGGTTTCTATAGCTTCACAGCTAAATGTGTTATGGTGTTTCCTTAGCGCCCATTCACCCCAGTTACAGGATCAGCACCGCTCAGCTATTCCATAAGTCCTGCCCTAAGGGGTCAAGACTTGAGAGCAGTTACTTCCATCTCAGCAGCAATTTTGACGCGATAGCATAGGTCATTAAAGGGTTAATCCCAAGCATATGTAATTCATTTTGGGCCTTGGATAATTCTCTACATAGATCCGGGCTGTGACATCTTGTCTACTCACCAAATATCAATTTTGAGCCCATTGGAGACCAGAAACTGTATAGTGTCCACATGACCGCAGAGGTGCAGGGCTGTGTTCCCCTGATAGTCAGTGGCCAGGAGGTCGGCTCCAAACTTGTGCAGTAGTTGACAGATGTCTACGTTCCCTCTGGCTGCAGCCAGGTGAAGCCCTGTACGGCCCCGACTGTCCCGGATATTGGGATCAAAGCCACTTTCTAGAAGGCGTTTGGAGTAGTTGAAGTCCCCATCAATGCAGGCCTGCAGCAGGGGAACGTTGGTCTGGGAGGAATCATTCACAAAGACGTAGGACATGATCAGATCTTGATGTTCTAGAAGGTAACAGAGAAAGTCAGGGAATCAGAGGAGAAACAATGGAGGAGACAATACAATTCAGTCAAGGCAATGGTTTTACAGCAAACAATAAAGTAGGACAATGCTGAACCCAACCTCTATTTTTACAATAAAACCTTCTAACCATGTAAGTTTACAACCGTTGTTCTTATCTAAGTAAATACAAGAGTCACAGTACTATACTTGAGTGCAGAGAACTTCACAAGTAGCCACAGAAGGGTGTGACAGGTCCACCTTAAGGCTTACGTACATGGCCTGTCAGTGTGCCAGCCATGTTTGTATGGCTAGCACACTAACCCATAATATTCTATGGCCCCATAACATGCTCGTGTATCACAGGCCTGTGTGCGGGGTTGTGAGCCCAGGGCAAAACTCACAACAGCTCTAGGAGGAGCGGCCAATGGGAAAACCAGACCAGATGCCCTCCACAAGCGGAGTATATCAGTGACTATACGGGTGTAATTAAAGGGGACACATGGGAAATTACAATTTTAGGCACAGTACTCACTGCCCAATATGAGCACACTTACCAATATACACAACAACTCATAGATCTGCAGAGTGCTGCAGGGGGCCTGAAGTTTCTACTTACAATCCAACTCTTGGTGACATGATGGACCCTGCTCTACTCCTGCTCTTGTACATAAGGTAGAGCTGGGTTGGTCACATGATTTACAGTCAGACTGTCAGCGGCAAAGCCAGGGTGTAGAGTCTTTTGGTTCCCTGCAGCGAATCTATGACAGGGGTCTGGGATGTATATTAGTAAGTGCACTTATATTGGGCAATGAATACACTATCCAATTTTAATTGCCCTCATAACCCCCTGAAAACCAGATACTGAATATTTTTCTCCCACTCGTAGATTTCTTTACTTTATTTTGCCCGTGATGCTGTTCACAGCATTTAGAGTTATACTTTACAGCTGCCAGGCAGACCTAGAAAACTGTAGTCTGGAGAGGACTCATTTGGGGCAGATTTATGAAGACTGGAGTTTTCAATGACAGTCTTTACATCCTCTGCACCAGGCATAAACTGTTGTAAATGATCATAAAAGGCCCACCATGCCAGGTCCCTCTTTATGTGGTGAAGGTGGTGCAAGACTGGAAAAAGTCCCAAATTTTAGCATGATTTGTGCAACAATCTGGCATACAAGGCATGAGTGTTGTGGGCATGCTCTGTGACCAGTGGTCATTGTGCAGGGAAGGGGATAAGGTGAGCGGTGTCCATCACCTACTATAATTGGTGGATGTTGGGTATATATAGGCAATACCTGTCATTGTAATCCAGATGACTCCAGGTGATAAATGCATGACTGCTAGGAGTCCTAGTGTGTGGACCCCCATGAACATTAGAATGGGGGTTCGGAGCTTCCTCCTCACTGAACAGATTGGACACAAGCTTGACCACCACCTTTTCATAGTTTTTGCTGTGGTCGTGTAATGAGGAGGAACAGGGAACTCGGGATCCCCATTCTTGTGAACCTAGGGGCCCCAGCAATCAGAAATGTACCCCTATCCTATGGCTAGTGATGAAGGCCTATTGTGTATATAACAGAGGGAGGTCCACTGCTCAGGACTCCCCTTTATCAGCCCCCTCTCTGGATAGCTTGGTACATACATGTACTATCATGCTGACTTTTGGGTAAGTTCTTATGTCTCCATGTACTGATACCTTCCTACTTAGGACAATAGTATGGTGCCACTAATAACAACGATCCCATCCTGATGATGTGCCAAACCAAAAGCCCCTACTGGGTGGCCACATCGGCCGCATCCTCTGTACTGGCCAGAATAAGGCCATGTCTGCCACTGAATTTCCCCATTGTGGGACTATTAAAGGACTATTATTATTATTATTAGGACACGTTCACAATAGTGAGCATTTGCTGAAATGTAAAGTTATACCTGCCTGACGTGAGCGTCACCAGATACCACAGGGCACAAGTAGTCAGATAACCCAGGTGTCTGGCAGTGGGCACTGATCAGGAACACCCAGAGCTGTACATGAAGACAGACAGAACATGACCCGCAGTGTGTGCAGTGCTGTATATGACCCCGCAGTGTGTACAGTGCTGTATATGACCCCGCAGTGTGTGCAGTGCTGTATATGACCCCGCAGTGTGTACAGTGCTGTATATGACCCCGCAGTGTGTGCAGTGCTGTATATGACCCCGCAGTGTGTACAGTGCTGTATATGACCCCGCAGTGT
Organism: Leptodactylus fallax; assembly: GCA_947044405.1. NCBI lineage: Eukaryota > Metazoa > Chordata > Amphibia > Anura > Leptodactylidae > Leptodactylus > Leptodactylus fallax. The sequence continues at coordinate 5,479,148 of CAMRHE010000057.1, forward strand.
GTGCAGTGCTGTATAGGACCCCGCAGTGTGTGCAGTGCTGTATATGACCCCGCAGTGTGTGCAGTGCTGTATATGACCCCGCAGTGTGTACAGTGCTGTATAGGACCCCGCAGTGTGTGCAGTGCTGTATAGGACCCCGCAGTGTGTGCAGTGCTGTATATGACCCCGCAGTGTGTGCAGTGCTGTATATGACCCCGCAGTGTGTGCAGTGCTGTATATGACCCCGCAGTGTGTACAGTGCTGTATATGACCCCGCAGTGTGTCCAGTGCTGTATATGACCCCGCAGTGTGTACAGTGCTGTATATGACCCCGCAGTGTGTACAGTGCTGTATATGACGACAGGCTGAACATGACCCGCAGTGTGTGCAGTGCTGTATATGACGACAGGCTGAACATGACCGGCAGTGTGTGCAGTGCTGTATATGACCGGCAGTGTGTGCAGTGCTGTATATGACGACAGGCTGAACATGACCCGCAGTGTGTACAGTGCTGTATATGACGCCAGGCTGAACATGACCCGCAGTGTGTACAGTGCTGTATATGACCCGCAGTGTGTACAGTGCTGTATATGACACCAGGCTGAACATGACCCGCAGTGTGTGCAGTGCTGTATATGACGCGCAGTGTGTACAGTGCTCTATATTATATTAGGCTGAACATGCCGTGCAGTGTATACAGTGCTCTATATGACCCACAGTGTGTACAGTGCTCTGTATGACCCGCAATGTGTACAGTGCTCTATATTATATCAGGCTGAACATGACGTGCAGTGTGTACAGGGCTCTATATGACCTGCAGTGTGTACAGTGCTCTGTATGACCCGCACTGTGTACAGGGCTGCCACCTCCTCATGGAGCTGACCCATATACTGCTGATCTCCAGCCCTCTCCCCGCACACCTCAGGCCCAGGCCGGCCACTCTCCAGAGCTTCTCACCGATCCAGACCCCAGTTCATCCATCCATTAAAGGAAAGGCCTGCTCCGCCTCCACGATGTAAGTACACCGCAGTCCCAGACATGAGGGCCACTTACCTGCCGCCGTATAACGCACCACCCTCAGCCGCCGAGCTGCGATGTTTATTGTATGCTGAGCCCTGGCGAGGAGGAGCGGCTATACTGTATGATCATAGGAGCAGCGACACCCAGCGGCAGCTACTGAGTATGACACCACACAGCGCAGGGGACACAGGAGATGCCAGATCCAATTGAGCGACGATGCTATGGTCATGTGATCAGTCACATGGGTGGGAGGAGTCAGGGTGTGGGTTTGTGGATTGGAGTTCCTCCTGGTAGGTGGGATGTCAGGGGAAGGGGCGGGTCTTCTGGATTACATGTCTGGACTCTCTATAGGAAGCAGGAGCAGTGCAGGTGGTGAAGGGAGGTGGAGCTGTATGGTGTGTAGGGACTGGAGGCATGGGGTTTACATGGGACTGCATGTTGGAGGAGGAAGAAGGGAAAGAGTGATGTTGTTTACATGGGACTGCATGTTGAATGGGGCTAAAGGTAGAGTGTAATGTTTACATGGGATTGCATGTTGGTTGGGGCTAAAGAGAGATAATGTTTACATGGGACTGCTGAAAGGGAGAGGGCTAATGCTATTTACATGGGACCACATGTTTGAGGGGCCTGAAGGGAGAAGATGATGCTATATAAATGGAACTGCTGAAGGGAAAGGGTAATGTTGTTTACATGGAACTGCTGAAGGGAGAGGGAGATGCTTTTTACATGGGACTGCTGAAGGGAGAGGGAGATGTTTACATGGGATTGCTGAAGGGAGAGGGAGATGCTGTTTAAATGGGATTGCATGTTGGGACTGAAGGGAGAGGGTGATGCTGTTTACATGGGACTGTATGTTGGTGGAGGTTGATGGAAGTGATTTCTTGCCAGTGTCTCTGGGGGACACAGGAGACAGGGTGTATAGCTGCGGCCACTAGTAGGCGACACTAAGCCAATAGTGTCAGCTCCTCATCCCTGCTATACCCCTCTAGCGGATAGTGAGTTGATCAGTTTTAGCTTAGTGTCCGTAGAAAACAGATCTCGTGGCTACTGCAGGGATTCTTAGTTTATATTAGTTTTTATTTTTGATCTTCTCTCCTTCTAGGTGCTCATTCACACCACAGGATTCAATGGCCGTGTCCTAGCTGTTGTATTTGAAGCGGGAGGCTCAGCTCTTTTATGGAGATGGTCTCACTCAAAATTCTGTGGCATTGTCACTGTCCAAGCTGATCTTCTCTCTCAGGGACCTGTCTTCCACCAGCATTAAGAGCTGCTATTATTGACGACATGGTTCTTGAATCCTTTATCCTTAATCCTGTGCCTTTTCTGACCGTGTCATTAGGACCATGCTGAGAATGAGGAAATCTTCTTCTTCCAGGATCTACCATTGGACTTGGAAGTACTACCTCCACTGGTGTGAGGGATATTGCTTCCCTACTCTGCATTCCTCTTTCAGTGGCCTCTGGACTTTGGCCATTTAAAAGCTTCATACAGGGAGCTGCCTCCTTACCAGCAGCCCACCCCCCTTGCGATCTCAATCTGGTGTTGAAGGTTATGCAGTCTAACCCTGTTGATCCTCTCAGTGAGGTTCCACTTTCACTCCTTTCCTGGGATGTGTCTTTTCTGGTCACCATCACTTGTATCCGATAGGTGTCTGAACTGGTGGCTGTCTCATGCCGCTCTCCCTTCCTAGTTCGTCCCCAGGATAAGGCTTTCCTCTGGTTCTCTCATTTCTGCAGAATGTGGTTTCCATATTTCAGCTAAATTAGGACATGTTCTACCTTCTTTTTGTCCTTTTCCCTTCACATCCCAAGGAGCACACCCTTCAATGCCTTCATCCGGACCAGGCTCTTCTGATCTATCTGGCCTTGATTTCCATTTTTGATTTTTCTGACTCTGGTGTTCTGGAAGTTCTGCTTCTAAGCCTATCATGATCAAGCTGATCATCTCTGAGGGCACTGGTGGCTTCTTAAGTGTTGTGTCATTGGGCCTCTGCACATTAGGAGTTCAAGTCCCGCTACCTGGTCCTTGCCTTAAACTTTCACAAAATTTTTCAGGGTGTGTACCTTTGCATCCTCAGATGCTTCCTTGGCTCAGAAGGCGCAATGCTTTCCCTGTTTTCTTTTCCACCACTGTGGACTGCTATTGGATGTCCCAGGGTCTCCTGTGTCACTAGCAAGAGAACAGGACTTTTTGGTATCTTACCTTGTAAAATCCATTTGTCACGGAGTCCATTGAGGGACACAATTCTCACGCAGCTGTAGAGGGACCATTGAGGTCACTCAGATACATCACCAATTCTTGGTCTTAGTGATCATGTGAGCCTGACAATTTCCAGTGCTGTGAGCCCTGGCATGTGAGGTAAAGCGGACTGAGAACAGGCAATAGAACATCTTGATTGCCCCTGAACAATTTGTTGTTTTGTCTAATTTTTCTTTTTTTGAAATTCAATCACCCCTAATAGTTTATATGTAAATTAACTTATATTCATCAAATGGGCGGTAACATTTTGTGTTTCTCAGAAAAAATGAAAAGTTACCGCACACAGGATCAGAGCTAATTTACATATAACCTTCCAGGGGCCTTATCTTTTGAGTGCGTGTCCCAGTGCAGTTTGGTCCTGCTGCTCCGGTGTCTTCTTCTGGTGGAAGTCCCCACCACATGTGACCGTTGAGGCCATTCGGTGGCCTAAGAAAAGGACACAAAACGACACTACCTGTGATGTCTGGTGTCCTTTCCTGAGGTCCTTTAACCACTGCAAGAGAGGTGCACAGCACAGTACTCTGGCTGTACTACATAGAGGTAGAAAGCATAATGGTGAGCCATATGTGCCCATATTATAAACTATATAGACTATTCAACAGACTACCCAGTTTCTCAGTGTCCATGTGGGGGCCCCAGTCACTGATCACCTTGCTCGTTCCAGTACCTGTTGCTATGTGAACGTTCATCCCCAGCTCACAGAGCTAAGTTGGTCCTAGTTCAAGACAAAAATGAAAGACTTTCTTATTACTACAGTCTGCACCAAGACCATGAACCGCCCTGCAGCAGCTCTATTGTCTATAGTCAGTTCAGTAGCGAGTTTGCTTGAATGCAGTTGGTGTATGGAGGACCTCTCTATAACAACTAGAGTCTGCACTGACACCATGAACCGCCCTGCAGCAACTCAATTCCAGTTAGTTCACTAGTGAGACAACTATAATGGAATTACTGTATGAAGGACCTCCCTATAACAACTATAGTCTGTGCCAAAACCATGAACCTCCTGAGAGCAAGTACTTTCCAGTAAGTCAGTTAATGAGACAACTTGAATGGAGTTGCTGTGTGGAGGACCTCTCTAACGCAACTACAGTCTGCATGGAGACCATAAACCTCCCTGGAGCAACTCCATTGTAGTCAGTACAGTAGTGAGACAGCTAGAATAGAGTTGCTGTATGGAGGACTTCATTATGGCAACTACAGAATGCTCTGAAACCATGAACCTCCTTGGAGCATCTTTATTCTAGTTAGTTCACTAGTGAGACAGCTAGAATGGAGTTGCTGTATGGAGGACTAAAGTTGTGAAATATGTGATTTTGTGTGAAAATGCAAGACCTGCACAAATAGAAATCACATAACATTTTATGCACAATTTTGGCCCTGTCCACTTTTTGTAAAGTGGTAAAGACAGCATAAAATGCAGCTTGTTACTACTGTAGAGCTGAGCTATAATACCAATACCATGATTTTTATTTCATACATTATTGAATGTTTTTCTTATTTAATAGAGAAAAAGTAAAGGACACACAAGATGATATTTATAATGAATAATTTATGTCTAGTACATATTACTGTATTATTACAGCATTAGTATTACTTATTAACTCCTTGGGGAGTCCACTTTCAGACCAATATTGAGAGACAAATGTTATTGTTTGTATAATAAAAAGTTGTACAATTTTCCAATATATTTTCTGTATCAGTTCCTCACGGTTTTCTAGATCTCTGCTTGCTGTCATTCATTCTGCTACTTCTTGTGGATAAAATTCTGACTATGGTCATGTGATATTTTATCCCTAAAATTAACATATTCACAAAGGGTTAAAGGAGAACATCTCAAAGTTTGTTACACAATTTCTCCCGAGCACAGAAATACCCGACATGTGGGTGTAAACTGATGTTTGGGCACATGGCAGAAGGGAAGGAGCGACACTGGGTGTTTGAAAAGCTGGAATAGTTTTCAGGTGCCATGTCTCATTTGCAGAGCTCCTAGAGTACCAATACAAAGGAAAACCCCAAAAAGTGACCCCATTTTGGAAACTACACCTGTCACAGAATTTATCAAGGGGTATAGTGAGAATTTTGACCCCATAGCCGTTTCACAGATTTTATTAACATTGGGATGTATAAATGAAAAATTACTAAAACGTCACTTTATACCCAAAGTTTTCATTTTCACAAGGGGTTAAAGGAGAAAAAGCATCCCAAAGTTGTTCTGGACTCCATGTTGTTTTTGCAGAGCCCTGTAGGTGCCAGTAAATTGGAATTCCTGAAGAAGTGACCCCATTTTGTAGGGGCAATTTTAGGGTCTCTGCAGACATGACATGATGTCCAAAAACCAACAATCTAAATCTACACTCCAAAAGCACATAGCGCTCCCTCACATCTGCGCCCCCTTCTGTGTTCCCAAACTGCAGTTTATGCCCACATGTATGACACTGTTGTACCCAGGATAACGTACTTAATGTCATATGTGGGTATAAACTGCTGTTTGGGCACAGAAGAGCGCTATTTTAGTTTTTGGAGCACAGTTTGGTTTTTGGACATCATGACACTTTTGCAGTGCCCCTGAATTGCCTGTAAAGTGGAATCTGCAGACGTGACCTTACTTTGGAAACTATACCCTTCAAGGGATTTATCAAGTGGTCACTCACCGCTGAGCTGCAACAGACTGAAGAACACTAACGTGATAGAATATGATAGCAGGCACGTCACCAGATAAATCCCATAAATATCAATAGATATATTGGTAAAATTCATGTAAAATTGGACTAAACTTTAGCAACCCATACAATATATTTTTTTTTGCCCATTGTAGACCCAAAATATTTCCTGCATAATTGACTTGATGGTATACAGTGTGAAATAATACCTATGCTGTGAGATAACTTATATATATACCTATTTTATGGTACCAGCCTGAAAAGGTCGATTATAAAGAGATTGCTAAGTGGCTGCATTGTATGCATTAAAAGTGGGCAGGATCATGGGACCCAAAAATTATACATGTATATTGCAAATGATTTAGGTTATATAGCACATATATGGAGTGGAAGAATTGTCCAGCCCCAAATCAATTTTTCATACTGATGACCCATCCCCAGAATAGGTCATCAGTATGTGATGTGTGGGGTCCAACCCAGGGACCCTGCACAGATCAGCTATTGCAGCAGTGCCTGGGCTCTGGAGGCTATAGCAGTAGATAAGGAGCACGAGCAGGCTCTCCTATTCAAGTAATAGTAGTGGCACAGCAGCCCCATTTACTATATGTGAGGCTACTGAGGGGGAATTATACTGTGCTGGGGAACTACAGTAAAGAGGCACCAACACAAAGGGACTGGGTGGGAATGAGTAGGTTCAAATAGGTTAATGGTGTTGGGACAAGGCTTAAATTTTTTTTAAAAATTGCCAAATTTACTCCTCTTTGTGTCCTTTAAAAATCAGGATTTATGTATGCCTATGTGTGCTTGAAGCATTTATGACTATAACATATGGTAACCATCCTCCGAAAGAAGACAAGACAAAGAATTTTGGAGAGATTTGTAACAAAGAGAATATAAGGCCCTTGCAAAAAAGCAGTATTTAGCATTATCCCATTAACTTTGGTACATACCAGGAACTCCACATATATGATCTGAGCAGGACTGCACCTAGAAATCAGAGTTAAAGGGTTATTCCCCTGTCAACAAATTATGGCCCAGACAGGAATGGCTGGTCGCAAGTCCTGACCACCAGGGTGGGATATATGGAAATAACCAAGCAGCACTGCTCTGTTTATAACTTCCATAGAGGTCAATGGGAGCTACAGAAACATAGTAGCATAGCTGACACTGGAGCTTTGGAAACAGTGTAGCTAAATATTCTACACTATATTGTGATCAGATGACATTAATACATGAAGTCGTGCAAAATTAGCATACACAAAAGAATATAAGAAGTCATGACCTATGTGTGTAGACACTGCATGGCTTCATACAGTATGTATGCAGGGATGTGACATGTCAGTAATACATATAAATATGTTCCAGATCTGTGCTCCCCCTAGCAGCACACCTAGTGGTAGGAGGCCTGACACTGTCCTGCTTCTCCTGATGGTCACTAAGAGGGAGCTCACGGCACACTGACTTTTACAGCTCCTATTAAAGAGGTACTCTTCCATTATTTCTGTTGTTTCGCCCATGGTACTGGGAATTTTGCAAATCACAGTGTATGAGTTTGCTCACCCCATGTTTCTTCATTGTGATGTAGGCTCCTTTTGGGTCCTCCATTCGGTCATGTGATCAGTAGACTGACTTTCGGATTCACACCGCGTCATCGAGGATCTTGCACTTACAAGTGGATTTGCATATCCACAAAACAAGATTATCTTGTGGTTTGTTTTTTGGAATTTTAATATTGATGACCTATCCTGAAATCAGCTTATTGAAGGGGTTCTGGCACCCAGTCATTGCAAGTCCTCCCTCATCTTTACTAGGTGCGCCTCCACCCATTTATTAGTGATAGTACCTGGTATTGGAGGTTAGTTCCATTCACTTGAATGGGACTAAGCTGTAGAGAGACCCAGTACTAGACACAGCCACTGCCAAATGTATGAAGGTGTCCCAGGTAAAAATGAAGGGGATGCAGGTGATTGTGGGGGTGCTGGGAGTTTGACCCCCATCAATCTCATATTGATGATAAAGTCACAGAAAACTTTAAAGGGGTTCTCCAGGGAATCATTTTAGACTTACTTGTTGTGGGGGTGTTTAGATGCTATACCTAAGGATTCTGGGCTGGATCCAACTGTGGGGCATGTGATCAGAACCAGCACCCAGCTCCTAGGCCGTTCCTCCCTCCTCTCCCATGTTTGCCATGAGTTACCTGTGCTATGGGGGCTGGTTTTACTATACTCTGCCAGCCCCCATTGCACAGGAGTGGAGGGTGAAGACAGAGAGACCCAGGGGCCAAGTGCTAGGTCTGATCACATGATCCGGGGTCCAAACCATCCCGGCAGAAACCCCTAGGTACAGCATTTAAAAACCGGTGAAGCAAGTAACTCTAAAAAGACTCCATAGAGAATCCTTTTAAATACTCAACAGCAACCTATTGGTAATAGGATGAATGTGATTATCTCTCCACTAGAGGGCGCTAATGTTTGTATTTGGCACAAAACCTGCAAAATAAACTGGAATATTTTTAAGAGATCAGAAAACACAATAGAGATAACCAATAATGAGACTCCTCTGATTGAAGCAAAATTATAATGGCCAATATAACTTTATTTTCTATGATTTCCTGGTAATGCAGAATATTTGATAATATAACATTAGGTCAGAATAATGCTGGATTATCTGGGGACTTGTAAGTACTTACTTCCTGGCCAGGTTATATTTAGCCCAAATCTCGGATTTAGGGGCTGGTTCTGACTCAGGGTCACTCAGGCTCGGACAGGCCCACCAGGGTACCAGTGAATCCCCAGGTAGGCCCCATGCCTTTAGGGGGCCCTACCAGACCCCCACTGATTTTTTAATAGGCAGTGGAAGGCCTGGAATGGCTCCTGTTAACTTATCTATCCCCGCTCCTGGTTGCGGCCTCCTATTTCCTCTTCAGCTTCCAGGGGGCCCCCGTGTACAAATTAACGTATTTTGGTCACTACGTTTTCCCAAAAAAATAACAATAAAAAGTGAGGAAAAAGTCATACATACCAAACATTGGTACCAATAAAAAGTACAACTTGTCCTGCAAATAAAGAGCCCTGACATAACACTGTCAACAATACAGTAAAAAAGTTATAGGCGTCAGAATACTGAGACCCCAGGAAAATTGCTCGTTTTCAAAAAGTCACACTATATTTGTAAAAGCGATAAAATGTAATAAAAACCAATATAAATCTAGTATCGCCGTAATCGTAAAGACCTGCTGGACAAAGCTGCCATGGCTTTTTTAATGCACGCTGTCCCGTAAAAACAACATGCAAAAAAATTATGATAGAATTGTGGGGTTTTTAACATGGACACTCAAAAAACGTTAATAAAAGCTAATTATATGTACATTATATGTACCCCATAATGGTGGCAAATGAAAGTACAACTCGTCACGCAAAGAATAAGCTCTCACATAGCTATGTTGACAGAAAAATAAAAAAAGTTATGACTTTTGGAAGGCAGAGAAGGAAAATATGATAAAAGTTGCCGAGCATTAACGTACAAGCTACCCTGCGTCATTAAAGGTTTTATCCATCTTTCTAATATTGATGGCTTGTCCTTACGATAGATCATCAATATTACATCTGCGGGGGTCCGACAGCCAGGGCCCGGCAGATTAGCTTTCCCAGGACAGCGCTGCTACAGGTAATAGTAACAATTCCAGGAGCCATGCTGCTCTCTTGCCATACAGAATATAGCGGTGGGTTTAGGTAGTGCAGTGGTGCACATTGTATGACAGGTGAGCAGCATGGCTCCCGACATGTTATTACCTGTAGCTGCGCTGTCTAGGCACAGCTGATCTGCAGTGGTCCTGGCGGTGGGCCCATAGGAACAATTCCACAGTTGGGCCCTAGACATCCCAGTCTGACACTGGGGTCACCTGATCAAATCGAGCACCCGATACCTGAGTTATCCGATACCTCTTGTGAACCGAGAGCAAGGCAGGTGGTTTGGACTCCGCAACCAGAAATGAACGCACACGCAGTAGTTCAAAGAAAAAAAAAAAAAATATTTACTATAAGTTAATAAAGGCTAGTTAAAGGTAAAATGACATGGATAAAGACAAGCAAAATATACAATATAGCATGAACAATTTCAAGGCAAATTCTGCAATGGTTTCTACTTTTACTCTGTCCACTTCTGCAGTATGGACACTGAATGAACAATATACTCAAAACTATCCCTAACTGACCCTGACATCACATTTGGGTGCACCCCCTTTTCCCCAGTGGTCCAGGTGGACCGCTTACAGTCCGTAGAAGTGCGCGGTGGGGCCCAAAGTCGGTCCTTTCTTTTATAGTGAAGCGTCCTCTCCTCACGGTTATCAGGATCTCGGGAGAAATGAAGTCCTCTTTAACAGGGAAACCCAATGAATGCAATGTAATCCAACAGCAGATTCCACTCAGCACACTGACAGTCCTGCCGAATCCATACACTGAGCTGGGATGTAAACCGGGATTTAGCAGGTGCTGTCCAGTACGTCAACAGCACTGCGAGTCTCTATCTGTGGTATCCATATACACAGTCACAATGTCAGTCTCACTGATCAGCCACTGAGCACAGTTCCTTTCACGTGGACTCACTAGTCCTGTCGTCTCTTTACACTCTGTTTGTCTCTGGACCAAGATACAGCTTAGCTGTACAGAAAAATCTCCACACCAGTTCAACACAGCACAGACACCTGTCTTCTCTCTAGCCAAGATGGCTGCTGCTCTCTGTCTCGTCACTTCCTGCTTCTCTGCTCACACTCTGTCTGCAGAACAGGCAGGCTGACATAAAAGGGGGGGGGGGTGTCTCTCCAGCATCATGTCACAGTTACAATGGCTGCTGTCTTAAAGGAACAGAATCACAGAAATACATTCAACATTAACAGTTTATACAGACAAATAAAGCTTAGGACAACATTGGCTGTCTCTTACATATTCCCCCCCACTTTAAGATTGGCAGTCCCTGCCTATGACTGTATATCCAGAGGGTTGTACTTTTATGCACAGGGTGGTAGTATACCGATGTATGGCAGGCCAAACAAACTCATCCTGCGCATACCGAACAGAGGGAATACCAGCATTTGGCCTAGTGGTCCGTCTGAGGACTGGTGGTATATTATGGGGTGCTGCAGCTATGGGCTGAGAAGGACCAGCGGATTCCGCACCAGAGGGGGCACAGGCCGGAGATACAGTAGTCACAGGTGGAACATCCCCAGGAGCAGGGATCGGCCAACAATCATCCTCCTCGTCGGAGGCCCATTCCGCACCTCCATTCTCTGACTGTGGGAGCTCATTCACAGTGGCAGGCCCATCATGATTTGTCCCTTCAGAATGACACAGGCGCAACATATTTCGGTGAAGTACTCGAACACAATCAGTTCCTTCTTTCTGGACCTGGTAAACTGGCCCATTCGCATACTTGCGGCCAACAACACGATACGGCAAAGCCTCCCATCTGCTTTCCAATTTCCCTTGGGGTTTCTTGACACGAACTAGCACCAGGTCGCCTGGTTGCAATGGTGCTTCTTGCACTGGGGTCTTATCAGGATGGGGATGTTCTTGCAGGCGCTGCTGCACCAATCGATGGATCGTCTCAAGTCTCTGCCGGTGCGCCCGCACCCAAGAGGTTGGATCCCTTGGAGGGAACCCATCCACATCATTCAACTGTAATTCTCCTATACTTCGCCCAGACCGCCCAAAGAGAAGTGTATAAGGAGAGTACCCCGTTGTAGAATGGACCTGATTGTTATAGGCCCACACCATTTCAGACAAGAACTGAGGCCACTGTAACTTCTTGTCTTCCTTCAGAGTCCGCAGCATCTGTAGCAGAGTTCTGTTGAATCTTTCACAGGCCCCATTTCCCTGAGGGTGGTATGGAGTCGTGTGCGACTTCTTTATTCCGTAGATACGTTGAACTTCTTTCATTACGTGTCCCTCAAAGCAGGCGCCCTGGTCGGAGTGGATGCGTTGGGGGCACCCATATACTCGAATGAAATCTTGGCACAGAGCACGAGCTGCTGACTCAGCTGTCTGGTCCTTGGTGGCGGTTACCACCGCAAATTTGGTGAAGTGATCCACCATTACGAGGCAATACTGGTGTCCGCTATTGGATGGGCCCACCATTAGATAGTCTATCATGACGATTTCTAAAGGTTCCTGGGTCACAATGGTTTGCAGGGGAGCTCTCTGTTCTATTGCCTTATGGATCTCACAAGTTCGACAGCTGCGGCCTTTCCTCTCTACAGGGCTTCTGGCCTTTCTCAACACACTTGATCATCTGTGCCAGCCCCTCATGGGTCTGTTGTATCTGTGCCCATTCCTGTCGTGAGGGACCAAAGAAAGGAGCCATTTCAGTCCCCTCCATCTCAAACTGATTAGCGGCGGCCAAGGCCTGTGAAAATCTGCTGAAGTCGGGCACCTCCACATGCTCCAACTCATGATCCACGTCTTCTGTGGGGGTGTGGGCAGTTACCCTAGAAAGTCCGTCAGCATTCTGGTTCTCGGTCTTGGACCGATACTTAATGCGGTAATTGAACTTAGACATTCGGGCTATCCACCTCTGCTCTAACGCCCCGAGCTTGGCATTTTCCAGGTGAGCTAGTGGGTTGTTGTCAGTCAGTACTAAAACTTCAGCACCGGTCAAATATTCAGAGAATTTCTCGGTCATGGCCCATACCAGTGCTAACAGCTCCAACTTAAATGAACTATAATTCTCGGGGTTTCTTTCAGAATCTCTCAAAGACCGGCTGCCGTACGCTATGACCCTCTCCTGGCCATCCTGAAGCAGGGAAAGCACTGCTCCAAGACCATACAGGCTTGCATCTGTATATAGCTGGAACGGCAAGTGGTAATCAGCATATGCCAAGATTGGGGCTGTTGTCAGTGCATCCTTCAATGCCTGGAAGGCTTGTTCCTGTTCAGGTCCCCACTTCACAGACCGGTTCTTTGGACCACCGGATGTGCCTCGTAGGAGAGCATTAAGTGGTGCTGCTACCTTGGCGAAATCCTTAATAAACCGTCGATAGTAACCGGCTACTCCAAGGAACGCCCTCACTTCTCGCAGGGTAGTCGGTATCGGCCAATCTTGAACAGCCGCTATCTTGTCTCTTGATGGTCTCACCCCTTCTCCTGATACGCGGTGACCCAAGTAATCAATTTCAGATTGGAACAACCGACATTTACTGGGTTTCAATTTGAGCCCATGTTCCCCCAATCTTCGAAATACTTGCCCCAACTGGTGGAGATGGTCTTCAAAGGTCGCAGAATACACTATAATGTCATCCAAGTAGATGAGAGTGAACTCAAAGTTGAAGTCACCGAGACATTTCTCCATCAACCGCTGAAACATTCCGGGTGCATTTGTCAACCCGAAGGGCATCCGGTTAAATTCGTATAGTCCCATGGGCAAGATAAATGCCGTCTTCTCCTTGTCTTTTGTGGCCATCGGCACCTGCCAATACCCACTAGCCAGATCTAGTGAGGAGAAGTACCAGGCTCTCCCTAGCGCTGAGAGGGACTCCTCAATCCGTGGCAAGGGATAGGAATCTCGTACGGTGCAAGCGTTTAACTTCCGATAGTCTACGCAAAATCGGATGGACCCATCTTTTTTTCTTACTAACACCACAGGAGCTGCCCAGGGACTCTGGCTTTCTTGGATGATCCCACCCTGTAGCATCTTAGCTAACAGTTCTTTCACTTCCTGATACAACTGTGGAGGAATTTGTCGGTAGCGCTCTCTAATTGGAGGGGTGTCTCCTGTGGGAATCTCATGGTAGATCCCTGTGGTACATCCAAAATCTTCAGCATACCGTGCAAAGGTGGCTCGGTTCTCCCACAACAGCTCATCTACCTTCTGCACACATTCCAGAGAACATGAACTTGCATCCATCTTCATCTGTTCTCGAATTGCACGGCCATTCCATTCAGAGGTGGGTTCCTCATCTTCTCCCATGGACACAGTTACGGTCCACTCATCCCTTTCAGTCGGCTTCAGCTGCATTGGAGTTACTTTCCTTACTTCCTCCGGAGTCACATAGATGTTAGCCAGCAGCCTCCCTGGGGTCAGGTCCACACTCTGGTCCTGAGTGTTTACACATCGAAGTGGTACTCTTCCATTGCGAACTATTGCCAAGGAACGGGCCACTAGCGGATCAACACCTCCTTCGGCTGCCTGCAGTGGTTCTACCAACACAGCTATGCCCTCTAGTTTCCGACAGGTGCCTACGGGCATGGACACTATTGTCTCCCGACTGGGTGGCAGTGTAACTTTCGTATGCAAAGGAACTGAAATTCGAGCCAGAGGACGCTGTGCATCCGAACTTTTCTGTAAGCCACATGTCCGGATCAGCCGCTGGAAAGCTGTTTGAGTAGGCCGATGGGTGGTGGTTTCTTTCCAATAACCGTGACCTTTCTTTTCAAAGAGGATCTGATCTAATTCTTTTAACACATTCATCCCCAAAATGACAGGGACCTTTACTTCATGTGACTCCTGTACCACCACAATGCCTTTCCTACCTAGATCTTGGCCACATACCCGGACATTCATCCAGGCCACTCCCACGACCGGAACTGGTAACTGGTTAGCTGCGACCACTCGTACGAATGTATGGGGATCATATTTCACATGTTGCCGGAAGTACCGTTCATAACAGTCTCTACTCAAGGTCGTTACTTGGGAACCCGTGTCAATTATCCCGGTAACCGGAATACCCTCCATTTCCACCTGTATGACAGGACTTGCAGCGATCAGGTCATCATCAGGGCATTCTCCCCACATAGTCTTCTTGTCAGTCTCCCCTACTACACGCCCTACAGCAGCAGGGGACTTCAGTTTAACGGCAGTCTCTCATAAGTTTGTCGCTGCTCTGGACATCTAGCAGCAACATGGCCCATCCGTCCACACTCCCAGCAGCGTATCTCCCGTCGTTCTGGCCATCTGTTTGGGCCCCTTCGGTAAGCCCCTTCGATTTCTCCTGAGCACTGCACTAAATGATTTGGACCCCTTCGGTAGGTCCTATCCTCATCCCTCCAGCGGGGTGGTGGGTGATTCTGATTTTCTGGGTATGGACGGCTCACCCTTTCACCTCCAGTTTTCTGGAAGTCTGCAATTTTCATAGAATGCTCATCACAACGGGTGTGCAAGTGTTCCATTTGCTCTTGCAGTTTCTGCATTACTGTGAGAATTTCTTTAACCGTCCCCTTTTCTACTGTCTCTGAGCCAGAACTAGCCCCCTGTGACAAAGTAACTCCAACTGCGGTCTGGGGCCTCGGGACCATACTATTGGCACGGGAGATGGCCTCTACCTGTACATCATGGAATTTAGCATCAGTCTCTCGTCGTATAAAATCCTGCATAGTCACAGTTAAACTGCCGTCACGTATCCCCAGGACAAACTGGTCACGGAGAGTCCGATCAGGGTTACAGAAGGCTGGCGAGCCCCCTCTTTCCTTCCCTTGAATATCTCGGAGCAGTTCTTGTAGGGCATTTGCATATTGGGGAAGGCTTTCATTCTCCTGTTGTACCCTCTGGAAGAACCGAGCCTGCAGAGACCCCAGCAATGCAGTTTCTCCATAGATGGTTTCTAGAATCTGGACTACTTGCTCAAATGTCTGCCTTTGTTCAAATGGCCTCAGTATCACCGTGGTCTTAGCATCCCCTTGTAATGTCAATATTGCTAGCTCTACTAGTACTTCTGGTGTGGTCTGGTACATTCGCTGTATCATTCGTATCTGTTCCACCCACATACTCACTGACATATTATTGCCATCAAATTTAGCTAACTGACTCATTATAGCCCCTGCTGGCATTCTTCCTCCAGCACCATTCTCTCTAACGGGTGCGTCACCGTCCATTCTGGTAAGCGGATCCTGCCGACTACGCCAATTTGTGAACCGAGAGCAAGGCAGGTGGTTTGGACTCCGCAATCAGAAATGAACGCACACGCGGTAGTTCAAGAAAAAAAAAAAAATATTTACTATAAGTTAATAAAGGCTAGTTAAAGGTAAAATGACATGGATAAAGACAAGCAAAATATACAATATAGCATGAACAATTTCAAGGCAAATTCTGCAATGGTTTCTACTTTTACTTTGTCCACTTCTGCAGTATGGACACTGAATGAACAATATACTCAAAACTATCCCTAACTGACCCTGACTTCACATTTGGGTGCACCCCCTTTTCCCCAGTGGTCCAGGTGGACCGCTTACAGTCCGTAGAAGTGCGCGGTGGGGCCCAAAGTCGGTCCTTTCTTTTATAGTGAAGCGTCCTCTCGTCACGGTTATCAGGATCTCGGGAGAAATGAAGTCCTCTTTAACAGGGAAACCAAATGAATGCAATGTAATCCAACAGCAGATTCCACTCAGCACACTGACAGTCCTGCCGAATCCATACACTGAGCTGGGATGTAAGCCGGGATTTAGCAGGTGCTGTCCAGTACGTCAACAGCACTGCGAGTCTCTATCTGTGGTATCCATATACACAGTCACAATGTCAGTCTCACTGATCAGCCACTGAGCACAGTTCCTTTCACGTGGACTCACTAGTCCTGTCGTCTCTTTACACTCTTTTTGTCTCTGGACCAAGATACAGCTTAGCTGTACAGAAAAATCTCCACACCAGTTCAACACAGCACAGACACCTGTCTTCTCTCTAGCCAAGATGGCTGCTGCTCTCTGTCTCGTCACTTCCTGCTTCTCTGCTCACACTCTGTCTGCAGAACAGGCAGGCTGACATAAAAGGGGGGGTGTCTCTCCAGCATCATGTCACAGTTAAAATGGCTGCTGTCTTAAAGGAACAGAATCACAGAAATACATTCAACATTAACAGTTTATACAGACAAATGAAGCTTAGGACAACATTGGCTGTCTCTTACACTCTTCTACCTGTGTATTACCTGTACCATGAGGGCTGGCTTTACAATGCAACCTGCTAGACCCCATAGTACTGGCAAAATACAATGAACAGGTATAGGAGGGAGGAGGTGGAGCGATTTAGGTGCTGTTTCTGATCAAGTGACCCTGCGTTGGTTCAGTCGAAATAGAGCCTAGCTATGAAGTAAGTGAATACAACTCCCCGGATAACTACTTTAAGGTGACTACAGTCCATTCATGAAATATGGTCCATGTACTGGCTGTATTTCGCAAAGGGGCAAGGGTGCGTAAATGGAACTTGGTAATCTTTAATTCTGCCGTAAAAATGTTGCAAACCTCAACTCTGAAACTTTTTATACGCCAGTTACAACAAAAATTGTTACTTTACCCCAATGCGAATTATCACTGATGTCTATGAATTACTGCACAGGCGTCATTTATGTGTCAGCTGAACGAGGTGCCAGACGTGCACCTTGTCTAATATGGAGGCTCAGACTGATCGGTCCCTGTTTTTCTGGAACTAAACAGCAAGCAGAGCCACAGCGGGAAGCCAAACCTAAGCCTCGGGATGCCAATGACTGCTGATCATGGAAGTGCTGGATAGCTGAAGCAATTCTGTTCTGGTAGATAATACATGGCATCTAATGGAACATGATGTCATTTCTGTTGAGTCCATATAAATTGAAAAAAAAAAAGAGGGAAAGAAAAGAAATGGGAGTCTTATGGCATTATAGTATGGTCACATTGACATCTATGGACTTCTAATTACTGCACCATACAACTCAGGCTATGTTCACATCTGCACTAGAGTCTCCATCGCAGTGTCCACCAGGAAAAACTCCTGCACGGACTTCAAAACAATGGACATTCAATGGACCCCATTATAGTCAATAGGGACAGTCGGACTCTGTGTGTAACCGTATTTTTTTGAGGTCCACCTTTCCATTGTTCTGGCCCTTCAATGGACCAGAACAACGGTTAGGCAATGTTAGCGTGTACCTAGCGTCAGAACATGTATAGTACTATAATACAGTGATCTGCATGAGACCTTATAGTGATCAATAACAAGTGGATCCACATTGCCTCACTGTCACCCACAGAGGTGCTTCACCAAGAAATTCAGATTATATATGTGAAATGTCTTCACTGCAGTTATACATTTACCCCCTTACACACTGACATCAGATCTTGCCAGCAGCAATTGTACAAGTAACGTCTCTGAGAATGTAGCAGAAGCTTCAGGCCAGGCCGACGCTGAGATTTTCTATGGCGCTGCTGCTTATATTAACTATTGGGCTAATACTGCAGCTCTTATGAATACATTGAGCTTCATGCAATCTTATGGGCAGCAGCTGACACCCAATAGATAAAGGGGTTATTCCAGATAAACGCTTTGACTTAAGTCAGAAATGCTTTGTTTTTATTTTATATCATTGCCTGCTTTCAAGAAATTTTCATAAAATCTTGGATAACCTTTTTAGGCTAAGGCCTACTTTCTGCATCTATTATACCTATAGGGAAACCGCCAGCATTTCCGTAGGTATAATGGACATGCTGCGATTTTCAAAAATGTAAGTTTTTGTCAAATCGCAGCATTTCCGCTGCAGATTATTTACTGCCATGTGAGGATGGGATTAGCCAGAATCCCATACACTTTGCAGTTAACGTAAAACCGGAGCGCTAAGACCAGAACTACACATGGTCTTACATTGTTTTTTTCTCCAAAAAAAGGGCTAGGGCTTATTTTTGGGGAAGGTCTTAATTTTTTCTATGAACACTCACACATTTGATCACTTTTTATTTAAATTTTTATTAGAGGCGAAACAATGAAAAAACAGCAGTTTGGCACTTTTGTTTTTTTCTTGCTACGGCATTCACTGTACGGGAAAAATATTTTATACGTTTGTAGACCGGGCGTTTTCAGACACAGGGATACCTAATGTGTATGTGATTCACGTCATTTTGATTTGAACTTTTATTATTTGTATTTTTTAACTTTTTTTTATTTTTACTATTTTATTAAACCTCCTAGGGGGCTTCACCTGCAATCCTCCCTTAGACTGCAATACAACTGTATTGCAGTCTATGGGAGATTCACTGCACTAATATTGAGGCTGGTCATCGACCAGTCTTAATAGTAACATTGCTATGACAAGCCAGGGAACCTTCATAAGGCTCCCGGCTGTCAAAGGAACAAGTTGGCTCCTGCGATCTTGCTGTGTGGGAGCCGACCTGCAATCAAAAAGGTACGGGGCTGGTGTGGACCGGCCCCAGGGGCGAAGTTGTAATACTTTGTGGGGGGGGGGGGGGGAGGAGGTCACACTCAGCAATGCCGACGATCAGAGTGGACTCCTGGAACTCCTGGTCTCTGCTGTACATTACAGCGGAAACTCAGTACGGTAGCTATGGCGACCTCTTTGCAGCAAAGCGGCCACCATCTTTAAGGACCAGGCATCTGCCGTAATTGCACTGTAGATGTCGTGAAGGGGTTAAACCCAACAGTAACTTATATTTCAAGCCTACTCTAAAAAAGCTGTAAAATCTAGCTAGGGCTTATTTTCGGGGTAGGGCTAATTTTTGGAGAAACACAGTACTTATTGGTTTTAAAGGGGTTATGTCAGGAAAATTAATAGATAAATTATTGATCAGTTGGATTCTGACTGCTGAGACCCCCACCGCTCCTGAGAATGGAGGGTGTTTTACCCCTATTGAGAATGTAACCCCAGTGAATGTACACGGACACCTACTCCATTCATTTCAATGGGAATGACAGAAAAGCACTCTGTTGTCTCCAGCAGCCCCATTGAAATGAATGGAGTAGGAGTCAGTGTACATTCAATAGGAGTCTACATTCTCAATAGGAGTAAAACACCCCCGATTCCTCTCAGTGATCGACCCCCCTAATCAGCAACTATAATTTTAAGATTTATCACAGCGGCTGATGCTGGATGATAAATCTGATGCAGCTTTATAGTGTCTAGTCTAAGGTTACACCACCTAGTAGTTGGCTTATTTTGTACCAGAATTTTATGGCAAAATTTCAGTCCAGTTGTGGAACCCATTAGCGCATATTAAAGGAATCTGTCAGGTCAATCTGGGACACTAAACCACCCACAGGTCCTTATAGACCTGGAGTTTAGTGTCCCAGATCGCCCTGTTGTAATGCAATCCGCAGGCGCATTAAAAATAAAAAACCTTTATACTTACCTAGAGAAGGGTCCGATCAACGCTGTTTGGCAAGAACGGTCCGGCTTATTCATGAGGCACACCTCCTGGCGCCTGCGCTGTTCTTCAGTGAAGCCAAAGATGGACACCCCGGCTTCACTACGAAATTGCGGGACATGCGCACTGAAGCCGAGGTGTACTCCTCTGGCTTCATTGAAGAACTGCGCAGGAGCGGGGAGTACAGCGGCAGGGGGAGTATGAAGCTTTTTTATTTTTAATGCGACCATGGATTGCGTTATAACAGGGTGATTTGGGACACTAAACCCCAGGTCCATATGGACGTGTGGGTGGTTTAGTGTCCCAAATTGCCCTGACAGATTCCCTTTAAGCCATGACTCCTTGCCAAAATAGTCAGAATTTTTATCTCAGCACTCCAACCTACAAGAATTACTATTTATGTGGTATTTTTTAGTTCAGTGCTATATTTTTCTAAACAAAGCTTTTGGGATCCATTCCAATGTAGCGGCGGCCATACAAAACTCAACCCACACATGGCAGTCAATAATCCCACAGTCGTATAGGTAAACACCTGTATAATCGGGTGATTATTGGTGACTTTGGAATGGACCCTTGATCAGGTTTTATTCATGTTTTCTGATGCAGTTTAGGTTAGGGTTACATGGCGACTACAACCCCTGTCACGTGACCAAAGATTGCTGTGTTGCCCCACGATTCCTTCACTAGTGATAGTGAATTTAGTTGCATTGTGACCCCTAGTGTGCCGCCATGATTTCTGGTCGAACATAGACATTTGACATTTTTGCAACTAGAAGTTGCAATGAAACTCCATTCACTAACATTCCTTCAAAATTGGATCAGAAAACCTGACTGTGTACAAGCACCTTACAAAAATGTGCGAAGGAGACCTCAGGCCAGTCCTGCCCATCTGTACAGGTGTATATGTGAGCAGCAATGTGTGGTATGTGAGGTCACAGGTGTTTCCGCCTCTCTTTGCAGACAGAGCACGCCCGCACAGCGAGCTCCCGCAGCACCAGTATTCACACTACAACACTGAGCTCTGCTGCCTCTGCTATACCGTTCACCATGCACATCAGCATCCCACTCACAGAAGACCTCGTGGACAATCTAGGAGGACGCTATGTGGTTAAGTATTAGTATTTCTGGTTCCTATATGTATTTTTATATTTATTAACATACTGGTATTGGTTTTGTGACAAAAGAGGATTTCTCGGCTAAATAACTGATGCGCTATCTTTATGATCGGTTGAGATCGGACACTTGGGAGTCCTGTGGATCAGTGTTGGAAGGGGCGTTCATATATGTTCGTACTGGCCATACTTGAGAATGGAAGCTCAGCCACTTAAATGGGACTGAAATGCAAATGGACCATTTGACCCATAAACATGTCACATGTCTTGTGAAGTGGAAGCCATGCTTCAAACAACTAACCCGCAGGGGTCCTGGGTATCAGACCCCGCGGATATTCAATTTATGACCTATCTTAAGGATAGGTCATCAATGAATAAGTCCTATAAAACCCTTTAGGCTGCGGCCCCACATTGCGGAAACGCAGCTTTTTTTTTGTTGCATTTTTTTGAGCCAAAGCCAGGAGTGCATTGAGCAAAAGGTAGAAGTATAAGCGCTTCCTATATAGTTCCCATTCGTCTTGTAGCCACTCTTGGCTTTGGCTCAAAAAAACGCAACAAAATCTGTAACAAAAAAAGCTGCGTTTCCGTAACATGTGGCCGCAGCCCCACGTTGCAGAAATGCAGCTTTTTTGTTGCAGATTTTGCAGCGTTTTTTTGAGACAGGAGTGGATTAAGCAGAAGATAGAAGTATAAGTACTTCCTATATATTTCCCATTCCTTTTCTAGCTATTCTTGGCTTTGGCTGAAAAAACTGCAACAAAATCTACTACAAAAAAATCTGCATTTCCAAATTGTGGATCCACAGGCCTTAAAGTCTATACATATGACTTATATATATATATATATATATATATATATATATATATATATGTATATGAGATTTTCCTTGCATATACACGAAATATTGCTCCATAGATGTGGTGTAAAATGAGCCTAAGGTCAGGACTCCATGAAGTTAAAACATATAAGATATCACAATACAAGGTAAAATGTCCCTGCAGTATTGTATTATTGTACACATTCCTTATTCATATGTCAGTGTTTTGCATTTGTGAACCAAAACCAGTAGAGACTATACAGGGTTAAGGTATCATGTAAATATTTTCACCTGTTCTGTGTTCTTGACACACTCCTTTTTTTTGGTTTAGGCCTCATACACACAGCTGAGTGTGCTGTGTAACCAGGTCCTATCCTGCTCTGTGAAATTGGAATGGGACTCCCTCATACAAATGAATGTAGTACAGAAGGCACTCGGATCTTATTGGAGTGTAATCCAAGTTCCTTCCTTTAAAAAAATTTAGCACCCACTGGGTCGAGTGTATGAGGCCTCACATTATAAATACTGAAGTTTCCTCTGCGGACTTTCTGTTTCCTTTATACCTATAGGAAACTGCCAGCATTTCTGTAGGTCCAATTGACATGCTGCAATTTCCAAAACTGAGACTGTTTTAGAAATCACAGCATGTCCGCTGCGTATATTTTTCTGCAATGTGTGGATGGGAAAACGCTGTTTTTTTTTACCTGCCGCATATGGCATTGCATTCTATACATGGGAACATTGTCCAGCACTAGGGGCTATTTATCATCTGCCCCTTTTTTGGCCATACTTTTTGCAGGTGCCTTTTTTAGACTAGTTATTGTGGTGCCTATTTATGATATAGACACACCCCCTTGTTAAATGTTGTGCACATGTTAGTTGGTTTAGATGCGGCTTTATAAGCTATGTGCACTTTGCCCCTTTTTTGCTAAACAAAAAAAAAAAAAAAAATTGCGCATTTGCCCCTTTTTAATGCTTTCTCATCTGACGGGCTTTTTTACGCGGCCCATAGACTGGAAGGCATTTGAGCCTTTTTTTTTTTTTTTTTGCCCCTTTTTAAAAAGATGCAAGTCGTAAATACAGTGTGAAAGCACTATGGGAGAGACCCAAACAAATGCCATCCACATGCTGCAACTAAAACCTGCCGTGCAAAGTGACTTGTGCTGAAACCTTACGATTTAAGCTTAAGTTTTTGGCCAATGGCCCAGCCCACTTTGACAAAAGTGGCAAAGGTGACATAAAAATACCACATGCAACTATTTAAATTGCAAGTGGTGTTAAAAAGTTGCAATTTACGGGTTTGCGAGCGTTTTACGCCAGAAAAGTGGCCTAGATTGTTGTACACAGAGGGACAGATTCAGTATGTTATGTAATATGGCTCAGGACACACCTAACGCTAGGTTCACACCTGCGTTTGGGTTTCCGTTCTTCGGGTCCGCTTGGGGACCCGAAAAACGGAAACCCAATCTAGTTAAAAAGTGGTTACCTGCAGACCCCATAGACTATAATGCAGTTTGCCGGGTTTCCACCCGAAAAATGCAGAGAGAAAAGTCCTGCTTATCTCTCCACAAGTGGATTCGGGGACGGAATCCTTGAACGGAATCCAGTCGTAGGTGTGAACAGTGGGTTTCCTGAAAGCCACTGCAGAAAACACAACCCAATGTCTGGTGTTTTTGCTGAAGAACACTTGCGGGAATCCATGCAGGCCCTCCTGTATGTGGATGAGATGTAGTGAAATCTCATCCACTATACTATTACTGTATGTCGCAGTGGGTTAGATACCGGTGAGTATGTGGATACGACCAGTGAGTCCCCAGGCATAGACTGAATCCATATATTGATATGATCGTTGAGATCCGGTCAGATCGCAGCCATAATTGAAATAGTTAAACGTTCATAATGGTCTAATATGATTGGACCCAAGTTCCAGAGTCGATCATTTTACTATATGGAGAGTAATAAAGTATTTTATCAGGACAGAGGGTTCAGGTATCAAGAAAACAGTGTATGTGCAGTTTCCCTTGCTCAAGTGGTAGGACAGGATCCGCCTGTAGCTCAGTGTTTGTCCATTGCAGTGTTCTCTGCTTTTACGTTCTTGGCTGGAGGACAAGAATGAGGAAATAACAGGGTTCACTGCCGTCCAGGGGCGCACCGCTAATGAGGCGAGGTGAGGCGGCCGCCTCGGGCGGCACTGTCCGAGGGGCGGCATTTTACTATTTAATGTAAACCAGCCCAGGACAGGCCGCTTTAAAAAAAAACCAACAAAAATAACCAGAACTGAGCGCGGCCTGTCCTGGGCTGGTTTACAAGACGTCGAATCTCAGCGCAGGCGGCGATAAAATGACGTCATCACGCCGCCTATGCTGAGACACAGACGTCGCGGACAAGAGGAGGAGGCGGCGGCTGCATCAAGGCATCGCAGGTGAGTATAGCTTTTTTTTATCTATATAAATAGGCCGTAACCTGTTGGAGTATCCCCGGCAGGTCAGGGCCTATTTATTTATCTACCCGCGTCTGCTCGTGGCCGCCCCCGCTTCCCCTTCTGCTATGGGCCGCAGAAAGGGAAGCGGATGCCGCTGTGAGCGGCCGCGGGCATCGGTAAGTTAGGCCGCGGGCCGCAAATACTACTATTATTATACTCCGGGGTCTATTCAGACCCCGGAGTATAATAATCGGAGGCCTAGGGTTGGTGAGGGAACATAAAAAACAGTGTTACTCACCTCCTGCGATCCGATGTAACTCCGAGCAGGCTTGAGGCCTGTGGTGACGTCATCAGGTCGCATCGCCGGCCTGATCACGTGACGTGTGTGCGCAATTAAACAGGGCCGAAAGCTGCAAGGAGTGCACCAGTGTCCAGGATAGGTAAGTAACTCAGATTTTTATGTTTGTATTCTCCCCTGGGTCTCCAATCATTATACTCTGGGGTCTGAAAAGACCCCAGAGTATAATAATAGTTCATGGGTCGGCCACTATGGGGCATAATACCCTGTGCAGGGACCACTGTAGAGCATAATACCCTGTACAGGGGCCACTATGGAGCATAATACCCTGTGCAGGGGCCACTATAGAGCATAATACAAGTGCAGGGGCCACTATGGAGCATAATACCAGTGCAAGGGCCACTATGGAGGATAATACCAGTGCAGGGGCCACTATGGAGCATAATACCCTGTGCAGGGGCCACTCTGGAGCATAATACCAGTGCAGGGGCCACTATGGAGCATAATACCGTGTGCTGGGGCCACTATAGAGCATAATACAAGTGCAGGGGTCACTATGGAGCATAATACCAGTGCAGGGGCCAATATGGGGCATAAAACTGTGTGCAGGAGTTGCTGCGGAACATAATACCATGTGCAGTGGCCAATGCGGGGCATAATACCGTGAGCAGGGGCCACTATGGAGCATAATACCGTGTGCAGGGGCCGCTGAGAGGCATAATACAGTGTGCAGGGGCCGCTGCGGGCCATAACACTGTGTAATACTGTGTGCAGGGACTGCTGTGGAACTTTATAGTGTGTGTAAATGGGGCGCTATAAACATGGGCTATGGCACCTGTTTATATTATACGCTGTCTGTTTATAGTGACCGTGTGATGTAATTGTAGCCTTGTCACATACTGTAGACATGTACAGGACGAGGCTGTAGTTACATGACATGGCCGCTATGAGATGAAATACACTATGTAAACAGAGAAGCAGTCACGGCGCTTACACAGGTACCATTCAAACAGCTGATCAGTGGGGGTCCTGGATTTTTGAACCCCACTGATTAGTTTATTAATGACCTGGAAAACCTTTTAATTAGTTAACACCTGGGGTATTATTAATAAGGGGCGCTATTTATACAGGGTACACACGGACATTATTAATATAAAGATGCACTTGGGGGTATTATTCATTATGGGGGGGTTATATCATATATTTTATAATTGGGGGTAGCAGCAGGATGGGGGCTTTGTGTAGGTGAGGACAATGTGGGTTGGATGCCTGGAAAAGTGAGGAGCCAAAGATGTCTGTGTTGCAACCTTTACAGAGACAAGTCACAGCTGGAAGAAGTGGTCATGGCGGTCCAGAGGGAAGAGAAGGGAAATGTGACCGATTAGTCAGAGACGTCACCTGTAAGTCACAGAATATTACTGTCCTGTATTCACCTAAATGATAGAGGATAAATACCTGAGTGATGGGGGTCTGTCTGCTGAGACCCCCACTGAGCCTGAGAATTGGGTTTTTCCCCCCCACTAGGTGGGAATTCAGCCTGGCTGCAGCCATATATATAGGCATGTCACTTGGTGGATGGACGAACCCGTGTGGCTCTCATTCACTTCAATGGGAGTGCCAAAGATACCCGAAGTCCAGTACTCAGCTATCTGCAGGGCTCCTATTATAGAGAATGGGGGCCACGTGGGCTCGTCCATCCACCAAGCAGAAGATGTGTGACGTTACTTTCATTGTTAATGCCGTGTTGTTGATCTGATACTGAAGTAATACAGGAAGAAGAATTCTTAAAAACTGTTTTATAACTTTGTGTATTGTGTATATTGTGCGACGATAACAGTGTGTTAAACTAGTAGCATGGAAACTCAGTTTTTTTTTTTTTTTTTTTTGGGGGGGGGGGGCGTCTTTCTATAGTCCGCCTCAGGCAGCAAAGAGGCTAGGTTCACCACTGCTGCCGTCACCACATTTTTCAGCAGTTTCAGGACTTTCACATTATGATATGAATGGAGCTCACGTGTTTTGTATACGTCAAACTTTGTGAGCTATTTCTGGGTAGAATTATAAAGACTGCCAAGTTAAGGAATGTTATGTGAGCCTGAAGACGCAGATTATGGTAAGTTCACACACCAGACGTCCAGAAGACCGGACAAATGGACCTCTCAAATAGCAAATACCAACAGACCCTGAGGGACCACATTGACTATAATGGGGTGTCTGGTGTCCATTCTTTTTAGCTGAAATCACTGGATACAAAAAATCAGGCTTGCTGACGGATACCTGGCACAGATGTGAACTGAGCCTTAGCTTGTGCTGTAGTCTCCAACATGGCAGACACTTGTTGAGGACTGGAGTGTGGTGCATGTGGACCATAGTATGCAAAACTTTGGTTGTGTGCATCAAGCCTCAGTGAACAGCATAACAAAACTAATATCATGGAATTGACCAATTTTTCCACCTTCTTGATCATTCTCAATGTGTCACCTTGTTGTCTGCCCTTAAATGTGAACAAGACAGTTTCCTTTTTGTGGGTATCGGCAGAGGCGTAACTTGAAGCTCCTGGGCCCCAATGCTAAATCTGTACTACCTACCTTGGGTAATTTAGACTAGTGGTATAGTTTGTCGCAGAAGGTCCTTTGGGCTCCCCTCAAGGTCCAGAGTCCAGTAGTGACTGCTACCACTGCAACCCTGATAGCTATACCCCTATATGTCAACATACCTAAGTGAGGGCTTATTCTCTGCATGACAAATTGTACTTTTAGTTGGCACCATTTTGGGGTACATACAAATGCATGGACCCCACAAAAACATGATATCTATTTCTGGCTGCTTGTGTGGCTACAGATGGGATGTTATTCACAGACAGCCAGCAGCTTTCCTGACTGTGTTCATAGATAGTTTTCTTTTCTGTATTTTATCTGTTTGGTTGCATGTATTTGCAGCCCAGTGTTCCTAGTTCTCCAATATTATAGTCACATGGGCTTTTCTCCTCTGTGTTTGCTATTATACAGTTATACAGAACAATATCAGTAATGGATAGGGGAGGAGGCAGACTGCTCCTTACTGTACACATCCCCTGCCTCAGAGACAAATGTAAAATGTGCTGCAGCCATAATGGGGATATTATCAGCAGAAAAACTGCTTGGACACTATGTATGAAGACTTATAGAACAGTCATAGAACAGACTACCCAGCAAGACCCTGCACATATTTCAGCTTTTCATGAAAAGGTATCCTTTAAACTCTTCCTGTAGGCATTGGCAGGAAAATACAGATTACCATTAGGATCCCTAGTGTTAAAGGAAGTGAAGAGTTTCAGTATAGCTCTAGTTTTGCAGCCTGGATTTACAGCCTCACAAGGATCCATGTGCATAGGGCTATAGAAATGAGTGGGTGAGTGTTTTATCTAAAAAAAATACACTGATGAAAAATATAGTTGTGTGCATGAGGTCTTAAACAGGTACATTTACAGTATAGAACAGCAGAAAGTATATATTTTTCATGGTGTTAACACTAATTTATTGGATTTGTTGGATGTGTTGGTCCTGAATGGGAGACAAGGGTTCTGATAGAGGAAGATTGAATGGACCATGTTAATTTTTGGGAAGGGTAGAATATTATTGATGGTCTTCTGTATGACATACTAATAGCAGGTTCACCTAATGTTATACCACTCTAATTTCAGAGATACTCCGTGTACCTGGAGGGCTTCATTCTTTTCAAAGTGCGATACAAAGATCTCCACTACTGGGATGCCCAGGTAGGTACTTACTCATGTGTGACTACTGATGATGACCGTAATGGTGTCTGATGGCAAGAGACCACGGGACATGTACTATATCAAAACTGGAGCAAAGGCAAAGTGGAGTAGTCACCCTTGACTTCAAAACAGATTCCAGCCCCATTTTTTTTTGTTTTTGCACCATTTTTTATATATCCTCCATAAAGTGTTTGGTTAACTTTGGCCCGAGGGGGGGGGGGCCCCGCAACACGCCAAAAAGAGGGGGGGCCCCCCCAAAATATTTGTGTTTTTCCCTTTACCTTTTTTGTTTTTTGAAAGTTTGTGTTTTAAGTTTTTGTTAAATTTTTTTTTTTTTTTGTAGGTTGTGTTTTGTGTGGAGTGTTTTGGTGTTGGTGTTTGTTGTGATGTGTGTTATTTTTGGGTTTTTGTGTTTTTTTGTTAAAGTTTAAATAAGTTTTTTTTTTTTTTTTTTTATTTTTTGTGTAATGAAAAAAAAAGGGGGAAAGGTGGGTGGGGGGACGGGTTGGAAGAATTGAAAAAAAAGGGGGCGGGGGAAGGGGAAAAAAAAAAAATTAATTATTTATTAAGATATGTTTAATTATTTGTTTTTTTTTTTTTTTTTTTTTTTTTTTTTTTTTTTTTTTTTATTTTATTTTTTTTTTTTTTGTTTGGTTGTGTTGTTTTTTTTTTTTTTTTTTTTTTTTTATAAAAATTTTTTTTTTTTTTTTTTTTTTACTTTCAATCAGTTTTATTGAGATTTTTTAACAGGTCAAACAACAACATTCAAAAAAAGTATTATCATGTAAGCGCTAGAAGTAGCTAGAAGTCAAATAAACATATAGTTATCTAAGAGTTCGAGAGTCTCTAGAGTTAAAGAAACAAGTGCGTACAAGTATAAAGCAACAAAAGGTGACAATAATTATTAAGTTTTGATCTTCCAAGTGCGGCACAGCCGGGTTACGGCAGATGTGTATGAGCCTTCAGTGTCCATGGAAACCAGTTCTTTTGGAAGTGGTTATCCCCAAGAACTCCATGAGAGAGAATCTTCTCATATTGGTAGGTCTGCTCCACCATGTTCACTAGCTCTCCTCTAGTCGGAATAGTGGCTGACTTCCAGTTGCGTAGCAGAGCCAATGACGCTGATAACAAGGCGTGGCCAATCAACACTCTATGTGTTGCTGGGAAAGAGTCGATTTGCAGAAATAGTAGTGCTAAAGCTGGTGAGGGAGGTATGAAGAATCCCACTAGTGAAGAAATCCATCGGAAGACGTCTTGCCAGTACAGCACCACTCGGGGGCACGTCCACAGTAAATGCAGTAGTGTTCCTTTCTCGCCACATCCCCTCCAGCAGGAGTTTGAGGTCTGCGGATAAATTCGGTGAAGTCGCTCTGGAGTATAGTACCAGTGGAGGAGAATTTTGACAGTTGTTTCATAGTGGGTCGTGCACCGGAAGGTCTTTTTCGTGAAGGTCATGGCTTTCTGCCATTGTATAACCGAGTATTTCTGCTGAAGATGCATTTCCCAACTAAGTAGTGGGGTAGATTTGACCAGATGATCTTTAGATCCTATAGTATTGTAGATGGAGCTGAGAATTTTTGTAGCCGGATTTGGAATTTTGAGGAGGTCCAACAGAGATTTATTGTATATTACTTGTTTATTGCAGTTGGAGGTGAGAAAGTGCTTGATTCTCAGATATGTAAAGAGGCAAGTGGAGGGTAGGGAGAAGGTGGATTGTAGCGATGGGAATGGTATCAATGAGTCCTCACTCCACATCATTGAAATAGAGGTGATACCTGATGATTTCCAGATGGATAAGTTGAGATCCAGGATTGTTAGTTCTAAGAATTCAATTGGGGCCTGCTTGATGTGTAGTATCTGCGTCTTGCCTGTAGAGTGATGGATATGTCGCCAGCTGTCTATGAGATGTTGTAGAATTGGAGACGTGAGAGAGGGTACCACATCCGTCCAGAGGGAGTATAAGAGCCAAGATTTGAGACTGTGATGTGGTATCATACGAGACTCAATGGTGATCCAGGATTTATGGGCGTTGTTATGCCACCAGTCCTTTAGAGTAGAAAGATGTGAGGCCATGTAGTAATCATATATGTTTGGTATTCCCAAGCCTCCCACTCCCCGTTTTCTGTGCAGGATAGAAGATGGGAGTCTCGGCTTTTTGGAGTTCCAGATAAGTTTGTTGAGCATAGCGTTAATTTTCTGGAGGAACGTAAGGGGGGGTGCTACAGGTATAGTTCTAAATAAGTATAACAGTTTTGGGAGCAGCATCATTTGAAAGGCAGATACCCTACCTAGCCATGACAGGGTGAGTCCTGAATAGGATCGACACTCTCTCTCCAGATCCGTCAGCCGAGGCATATAGTTTGCTTTGGCCACCTGTGCGATGTAGGGAGTGATCCTTATTCCCAAGTAGTCCAGATCTGTCGATTTCCAGTCGTAGGGAAACCTCTCTTTGAGATGTTCCAAAAGAGGCATGGGAACGTTCAGGGGGAGAATTTGTGTTTTGGCTTCGTTGAGTTTATAAAAAGAGAGAGCCCCATAATCTCTGAGAGTTTCGACAGCAGCTGGTAGAGATGTTTCTGGGTAGGTTAAGGACAATATGATATCATCAGCGTAGAGGGAGATGAGATGAGAGGAACCCTCTATGTGCACTCCCTGGACTCTGTCGTTTTGTCTCAGGGCTTGTGCTAATGGTTCAATGGTGAGAATAAAGATCAATGGAGAGAGAGGGCACCCCTGCCTCGTTCCATTCTTGATATCAAAGCTGTCCGACAGTGTGCTGTTAGTAAACACTCTGGCCGATGGGGATGAGTATAGGTTTGAGATAGCAGTGAGGATAGGGCCAGAGAATCGCAGTTTCTGTAGGACGGAGAAAGCGAATGCCCAGTTGATCCGGTCAAACGCCTTCTCAGCATCTAAGGCGACCATTAGGGATGGGGTCTTGTTGCGTTCCAGGTGATCTACCAAATGTAGGACACGTCTGGTGTTGTCTGAGGCTTGGCGGCCTTTAACGAAGCCCACTTGGTCTGTGCCAATTAAGTCTGGAAGAATGGGAGCTAGCCGTGCTGCTAGGATCTTCGCATAAAGCTTGAGGTCCGAATTTAGCAGCGAGATTGGCCTGAAATTTTGTGGGACATCTGCTGATTTACCGGGTTTAGGAAGGGTGACAATTAATGCCGTCAACGATTCGCGCGGAAGCGGTGCACCCGACATGGCATGGTTGAAGAAATTCAGGAGAGATGGAGCAAGAATTTGCTGGAAATAGATTAAATATTCGTTGGAGAAACCATCTGGACCTGGTGACTTACCCTTAGGTAAGGACTTTATGGTTTGTAGGACTTCTGGAAGAGTAATAGGGGTGTTTAGGGCCAAGAGATGTTCATCTGTCAGGCCTGATAACTTTAAGTTGTTTAAGAAGCCGGATACCAAGGTGGAATGGTCAGGTGGAAGAGGGGTGTGTTCCTGTAGATTATACAACTGTGCGTAGTAGTCCTTAAAAGAGTTGGCGATGTCTCTTGGGTCTGTTAAATGTACTTTAGTGACAGGGTGCTTGATGTATGGAATCCGCGATTTAACTACCCTTGCCCGAAGTTGTCTAGCCAGTAGTCTGCCGGCTTTGTTGCTTTGGGAGTAAAATCGCGCTTTAGATCGTTTTAACGCCTTTTCGTAATCTTGTAAAAGAAGGAGACGCAGTTGCTGTCTAGCCTGGGTGAGCTGTTCAGAAGTATTCGGGTTCGGATTGGTTTTGTTCGCGGCTTCTAAAGTGCGAAGTGTTGACATTGCTACCGTAATCGCTTTCTGGCGTTCTTTCTTGTTTCTATGTGCGATTTTTATAAGTGTGCCACGAATGTACGCTTTGTGAGCGTTCCAGAGAGTGTAGGGATCCTCTGTAGATATGGAGTTGGTCTGGAAAAAATCCTGGAGGTCTTTTTCTATTATCGGGCGATAAGTAAGGTGACTCATTAGGTATGTATTGTTTCTCCAGAGTCTAGCAGCAGAAGGTGGAATCTTTTCTTCTATGGTGAGAGTGATGGCTGCGTGGTCTGACCATGTGATAGATTCAATCGTGGATGTTTTGGAGCTCATCAGGGTATGAAGGTCTACCATGAACATATCAATGCGAGAGTAAGAACCGTGTACTGCTGAGAAATAGGTATAGTCCCTTTCGCCCGCATGATGTGCGCGCCAGATATCATAAAGATTTTCAGTGTTCGGAAATTGGAGCAGGCAGGAAGTGTTGTCTCTGTTGGCGTTGGTAGAATCCAGAGAGGGATCCACTATGTTATTGAAGTCTCCACAAATTATTAACGCACCCTGTTGGATTTCTTGAATGTGTCTTCGGACTTTGTGTAAAAATGCCAGGGTCTTTCGCTGTGGAGCGTATATGTTGACTATTGTATAGGGGATGTTATTGAGGAGGCAAACAATTATGAGGAATCTGCCTTGGGGGTCCGCTTTTTGTGCCGTTAAGGAAAATGCCACTGAGTCTCTAAAAGCGACAAGGACTCCCCGTTTTTTAGATCGGTGGTGTGCGTGGCAGATTATAGGGAAGGATGGGTGTTTTACCCTGAAGGCGTCTTTCTGTAGAAGGTGGGTTTCTTGTGCGCAGAAAACATCCGCGGAGAGTGAGAGAGCCTCCTTCCAAATATACGTTCGCTTCTGTGGACTGTTTAGGCCACGGACGTTGAGAGAGGCCAACTTGATCACCATAGTGTCACTTAAGAGTATGGACGTCGTGGGGATGTTGAATCTGCAGAAGACGAGTAGGCAGTTTTGCAAGTAAGAAGATCAATAGACAAAACAGATGAACAAACAGTTCAAAGACGAATACAGCTTTACTGTATATGTGGGGGTATTGGTTATAGGCTTGCCGGTTAAGCCACTAGAGCAAAGGGGGTTGTGCACCTGAGTGGATAGGGATAGCCATCCTAGAATATCATTTGCGGTTTGTGGGAGATCTACGCCCTGTAGCTGAGGGAGGAGAGGGACCTGCCGCCTCTTGAGGAAGAGAGATTGGCATTCTCCAAGTCGATAATAACGCTTTGCCTTGATTCAAGTTATGGATGGTGAAGGTGGTCCCGTCTTTAGCGACAATCAATTTCACAGGAAACCCCCATCTATATTGGATCTTGTTTTTGCGAAGCGTTGTTGTGACCGGGGAGTAAGTCTCTGCGGAGGCGAAGGGTCATAGCTGAGAGGTCCGTGTATAACTGCACCTCTTTGAATTTGGGAGGCCAAGATTTCTGCTTACGAGCAGCTTCTAGTAATCTTTCTTTTATATGGAAGAAGTGGAATCTCGCCAAGACGTCTCTCGGGATCTCGTCTCCCAGATGTCTGGGGCGAGGAAGCCTATGTGCTCTGTCAATGATGATATCCGTATTAGTAGAGTCAGGTAGTAGAAATCGGACATAATCCTGTAGGTATGGAAGCAGATCAGCTGTTTGGACTTGTTCTGAAATACCTCTGAATTTGATGTTGTTCCTGCGAGACCGGTCCTCCATGTCAGCCACTTTGGCTTTGAGATTCTCAACCTCGTCTTCAAGGTCATTGTGTGCATCGATGATTTTGTTGTGCGATGCAGCGAAATCGCCCATTTTGGTTTCAATATGTGTTACTCGTCCATCTAGTGCATTGACTGAGGACTGAAGAGGCTGAAGCAATTGTGAAAAATCCGCCTGAAGGGAACTGCGGAGGGCCAGAAGCATATCTCTCAGAGTATGTTCAGAGGCGGGACCACTAGTGGTCGGGAAGCCGTCTAGGCCAGTCATTTGAGTGGATGGAAAGGTCTCGGAGGAGGGTTGGTCTTCGGAGTAGGTTAGGTCTCCAGGGAGTTCCAGACGAGGTTTTTGTTTGAGCGGACTGGTACTCGGAGATGGTGAGTGTCGTAAGGGGGAGGTCTGCTCCTTGCTGGATTGAGTGGATGTATAATGGATTTGTGGTGCTGCTGATCGGATATCGTCAGGGGTTGGAGGTAGAAGAGGATCCATTAGAGCTTTGGTGTGGTTAAGGCCTTCCCCCTCTACAAATGTCGCTGTGATTATGGCAGTCGTAGGCGTTGAGAGTGTGCGCTCTGTATGGTCGTCAAGTGTAGGTCCCGGTTCTCCCTCCACGCCACGGTCCCACTCAAAGTAGTTAGTCAGGTTATTATCAGGTTTCTTGACGGATTTCCTACCCTTCACCATGTTGCCAGATATTCGTCTCCCGCAATTCAGCGTTTAAAGGGCAGATATTTTCAGACAGGCTGTTTGTCGCTAAGAGTCGCTTAGGGTGCACTGGATCCCCAGAACTAAGTCGCCATCACCCAAGGGGAGAGGTACCTACGAGAATTCTGTGGGGAAAAATTGAGCTGCAGCTCAGTGGAGTTTCAGCTAGAGCTGTATGTGTGGAGGCCAATTAGGGGTTGCTGAGCTGAGGTGGAGATGCAGGCCTGCACAAGACTAGTAGGGCAGGAGTACAGGTGAGGGTCCGCTCAGGGCCTGATTATTCGTAGGTTGGAGGGATAGACTACGTCTGTACAGGGCCCGGCTCTGGCTGCCCTGGGGCCAAAGCGATAGGTCAGGTAAGGCCTATATTTTGTATGAGTGGAGATACCCAGGATAGGGTCACAGTGCAGGCACTGCTTTGCCGCTAATTGGGCCTCGTTTTGAGTCTCCCTGATGTATGTAAGGGATCCCAGCACTCCCCCTGCCCGCGCTGCCTGCAGTGTACCTTGTGTCCGAGGTCTGCGTCCAGGATCTGGGATGTGCAGCGTTGCTCAGGGATATAGGCCCCCTCTTCTGGTTGGGAGCGCTGTGCTGTCCCCCGCTGTAGGCCTTAGTGCAGTAACCGCTGCCCTCAACAGCCGCCGCTTTGTCGCCCCGCGCGGCAACCAGCACCGCGCAGGGCTGCCGCCTCTGTCACTCCCTGGTCCCGCAGAAAGCAACGTCAGCGGAGGCAGAGGAGGATGCGGAGGTCCGCGGTGCAGGAGATGCTCGTCCTGACGGCCGGGGTGCGGAGAAAATGGCGGGTCTGGAGGAAGGCGCAGGTAGGCCCCGACTCTGAGCCACTGCAGAAAGGCCAGAAAAGCAGCTTTAACACCCAAGATCAGCTTACTAGGGCTTAGGGGAAAGCCCTTGGGTGAGTAAAGGATCCAGAATGTGCAGGATTAGGGTGATATGTGGTGGATCGCAAATGTGACTAATAGGAGCTGGAAAATGTACGTCCTGTTGCTTCTCCGGCTAGCCACGCCCCCAATTTTTTTTTTTTTTTTTTTTTTTTTTTTTTAGTTTTAAAAAAAAAAAAAAAAATTTTTTTTTTTTTTTTTAAAAAAAAAATATCTCCTCAAAAAAAAAAATTATTTTTTTTTTTTTTTTTTTTTTTTTTTTTATATTTTATATTTTTATAAATTTTATTTTTTTTTTTTTTTTTTCCGGCGGCCCCCCCAACTTAAAAAAAAAATATTTATTTTTTTTTAATATATAAAAAAAAAAAAAAAAAAAAAAAAAAAAAAAAGAGAGAAGATGTGTATATTATATTAATTAAATATAAATTATATTATATATAATATAAATAAAAAAATAAATAATAAAAAAAAAAATATATTTTTATTTTTTTTTTATAAAAAAATAATGGGGGGGGGGGGGGGAGAGAGGGGGGTGAAAATATTTCTTCCTGCAATCAAGACCAGATATAGTGCCCAGGTGGGTTTATTGCTTTACAAATGCTTGGGCAGTCAGGAAAAAGAGAGGGTGACCAGACAGTGACCTCAGCCATCTGTAGAGTATCTCTCTTTCCAAGGCGCAGATGAAACCAGTCATTTCCCAACTCTCCAAGATGTGGCAACTTGGCAGGTTTATCAGGTTTAATCTGTTTTTCTCCTTTTATTTTAAAACTGTTTTGCTTGTCTCATCATCTCTTGTCTTTTCCATATATAGCCCTGAATCCTTTGGGTATTAAATCATTAGATTTATTGGTACTTTGTGTTGCTCTATGAACCCATGACCTTTTTGAAGTGTGTTTGCATCTGACTGTTAGCGAGATGTGTGCATATGTGAGGTTTCTGCTGTGCCTGGCAAGTCAGTAGTGGTGGCGGTGTGTGGGACACTGTTGGGGTGTGGTTTATGCTCAATTTGCAGCCTGAGTGAAGGGTGAGTGCATGACTGAGTGAGTGGACTGAATTGACCCCTGACTGCCGCAACCACGTCACGTGTTAGGATGATCCGTACGTGATAAACACCATAAGGGGACATATATATATAAACATTATATATAAGCAGATGAGTTGGAATCAGGACGGCCCAAAACAGCAGGACAGCACTCCAAATTCTGGACTGTCAGAATTTTTTTTTTTTTTAATTTCACAATGTTGATATTTATTTACATAACCGATGTAATTGACTCTAAATTACAGATGCGTCATGTATTTGGAAAGAGGCTGCCAACATTTCCACCAAAATATTATCTGGTGATGACTAAGTCTATGCTTGTAGAAAGGAGAATCATGATGGAGCAGTACTTGCAAGAAGGTAATAATAACTTTGTCTCCTGCTTGAATCTATGTCTTTCTAACCTTCTCCATGGATTATGTATATTTATTATAATCATAGATAT
The DNA here is from genome assembly GCA_947044405.1 of Leptodactylus fallax. NCBI lineage: Eukaryota > Metazoa > Chordata > Amphibia > Anura > Leptodactylidae > Leptodactylus > Leptodactylus fallax. The sequence continues at coordinate 5,516,157 of CAMRHE010000057.1, forward strand.
TATTTAAAGGGATATTCCGTTAAACACTTTAATGGCAAATAAAATCCCAAGAACCAGGGTGTTTAGTCTTGATACCCAAACAATCATGCATGGTCACTCTCCATTAGAGTAAATGAAAGATCCACTTAGTCACCTGTACTTACACTCTCTGGATTATCTTTTCCAACATTCTGCTCTTGTAGGTGGGTCTTATATATTTGTTCCTGGAATTCTAGGAGACTTGCAGAACTGACTACTACAATCAATGGGAATGGCATATAACAAATCTATTGACCTTGTTCTGTCTTATAGTTGTCTCAGATCCTGTTATTTCCAGCAGTGACATTTTTATCACGTGTTTCAAGAAGTTACAGCTGGTAAGCATGTGGCAGACATTGAGAGGGTATTCAGAGTAGTTTTTGGTTCCTTGGTCACTTACCTGCTTTCCGGTAGGCACAGGCCCTGCCTTATGTCACCGTTCTCTCCCCCCACCACTGTCGATTAGTATTGTGAAGGGTACATCTGTGCTATATCTGTGAAATAATCTTTATAACCTTGTGAAGATGGTGAAAGGTCATCAGAACTGATAATAGATCTGTATTTTTCAGGAAACCTTTAAGATGCCACCTGTAAAAGTGATTCTTAAAATGTACTTGCCAGATGGCAGACAGGTTGATGTAGACTCCGAGATGTCTGACACGGCGGAGAGAGTACTACAGGTAAAAAAAAAATATTTTATTTTTTTTTTTAGCCTAAGGCCACATAGGATGAATCCATGGGCAGCATGGTGGCTCAGGAGCCTTGCAGAAGGAGTTTGTATGTTCTCTCCGGTTTCCTCCTGTACCATAGTGGATATCCAGCGGCGTAACTAGGAATGGCTGGGCCCCAAGGAGAACATTTGACATGGGGCCCCCCAAAGGCAACCGCCCCCCGGCAAAAACCGCATTCCCCTCATTTCTGTACACAGTATTATGCACCATAGCGGCCCCTGCACACAGTATTATGCACCATTGTGGACCACCCATGAACAATTATTTTTTCAGACCCCAGAGTATAATGATCGGAAGCCCAGGGGAGGTGACAAACATTAAAAAAAAAACTGTGTTACTTACCTGTCCCTGACTCCGACACACTCCCTGCTTCTTCTGTGTTGGACCAGACGTCACGGCCTGGACATCACCAAGGAGGCCCAAACATGCTGAAGCACAGGAGAGGTAAGTCTAAAAAGACCCCAGAGTATAATGATAGCAGTATTTGTGGGGTTCGCCGGCCCGTGGCCTTACTTACCAATCCCCGCTCCTGCTCACCGCCACCTCCTCTTCCACAGAATGGGAAGCGTAGGCAGCCGTGAGCAGGAGCGGGGATCGGTAAGTAAATAGGGCCCGTTACCCGCTGGGGTTTCACCAGCAGGTAACAGCCTATTAAAAAAATAAATAAATAAAAAACATCAGGGGCCCGCCGGGACCCCTAATGTCCCGGGCCCTGTGGCAGCCACTCCTGCTGCTACCCCGATATTTACACCCCTGTGGATATCCCATGGTGGACCATCCCCACCCCTGAACCTTCCCATGTGACCTTCCCAACGTGCAACCTTGGCACTGCAAACGCCAAAGGCCAAACTCGCACAATAATTGACGTGCTGTGGTTTTAAAGCCTGCAGTGCAAGACACTTTGCACTGCAGGTTTTAGTTACCCACTGTCGTGGTTAACCCCATGTGACCCTGACATTGCACAACATTTTTAGATGTTTTGACCTATGATCATTTCATTTCAACGACTTACGAGTGTCCACTGAACTATCGTTTTAGGCTAAAGCTAGCCATCCACATTAGATTTTTGTAGTCCAAACTCAACAATTTTGAAAGGACTGGCCAACCATCTTAAGTATTTGGGAGCCCCTCACTCTCTCTATGGTAGATGTTGTGGGGCCGCCACTAGAGGAGTCTGGCAGAGGCTTACTCCCCACTCCGTTCAGAGCATGGTGGTGTGCATGGGGATATCAGGGGGTATATCTGATTTGTAGGCACAGAATATAGATATGTTGCGGAATGTCTTATTTGAGTTGTATACTCTTTTTTTTATTTTTATTTTATTTTATTTTTTTTACAGGCTGCATTATACAAATTAAATGTTTCCAGAGAACTTACAGAATATTTCAGCTTGTTCATTACACACACAGACACTAATGGCGTCTTCTCAGGTAGGTTCTTGGGTTTGGCTTTGATACCATATTACCAATAATGTAACTAAAATGGAAGATTCCGATTGAAATGATATTTAAACAGAATATAAACTATTCATAACTTGATGTATACACCTATAGTGATAACTTTCTGCATTCGGATAAGACACGTGTCTAGGGCAGCCTTGCAGAAAAGTGTGGCTGCTCCTCATGGGCAGAACAATGTCATAGATGATGCTGTGACTATTGATGTAGTCGTCCTTGTTCAATATGTTTCTATGCATAACAATGAATTAATTTTTGATTTCTAATCTATAGATATATAGTTTTGTATAATTTGGCCTCCTAGGAGAGACATTGAGAGTCCTGATGATCCTGCGCACACACAGTGATTGACTCTGTATACATACACTGAAACAATGAGGGCATCATCCTGTGTGTGGGCAGGGTAAGCAGGACTCTCACTGTCTCTCCTAGGAGTCCTGTTGTCAGGGCCATTTTAACACATTGGTGGGCCCAGTGCAATGGTTTCATAAATTGCCCCCCCCCCCCATTATCACCATTTAGAAATACCTGACATGCACAAATTATAATGCGCCTCTATAGCGCCCACATAATATAATGCCTCAGTGGGCCCCATACAGTATAATGCCCCTCAGTCATCCATCACATAATCAAATGTCCCTGCAGTGGCATCATACATTGACCTGCCCCCCCCCCCCCCCCAGTGGCCCTTCAGACACTGTATTATAATGTCCTTCTCCAGTTGTCCTTACAGTATAATACCCCCCTCCAATTGCCCCCACAGTATATATCAAACAAAAAACTAATACTAGTCCCCTGTTCTCTTCCGTCTCCGCTGCCAGCAGCTTCAGGGAGCAACAGGCACTATGAAAGTTCATTCTTTTTAACTGAAATTGTGAGATGAAAAAGTTGGGCTTGCAGAATTTTTTTTTTTTTTTTTTTTTTGTCTCGCGACTTCAGACAGTTCTGCACTGGACAGCTATAGCCTTACTGCTATAACAAAGAATAGAAAGAGCTGTATATATGCATAGCCACCTCTCCATGCATTCATTGCTTTATTGCCGTGGCCAGTGACTTCCTCGCCAGGTGATATGGGAGCAGAGGACCCACACTGTAATGATAGATATGGGAGCAGCATCTATCACAAATTTATGGGATATTCTTTGGATGTGCTATAAGAAAGGAATATCCCTAAAAGCCAGTTTTGCAAAGAGGTCACTGATGGTAAACATACGAGCTGTTCAATTACAATGACATCATGTATAAATACCCATTGTACGTTGTAACTAATCCTCTTGTATCTCCAGTGGTGAAGTGGGTCGCACCTTTTGAAATCCCATTTTTGACCATCTGGAACATTAATAAAGATTCATATCAGATAGACATCAGGAAGTGGTGAGTGCCCGTAAATCTATACACCTTCTCCACTTGAGATGCTAATGTGTGACCATGGAACTTGAACTTGTTATGGCTAATATAGTGGACATGTTCAGCGAAGCCACTTTTTTTTGGTCGGAAACAAAGTCGGACATGCAGGACTTTGTGTTAGATCAAAAAAAGCGGCTTTGCGGCGCAGAGGCTGTAATCGGACACCTTCAGATTGCTTTAAAAACCCATTGAAGTGAATGGGTTTTTAAACAAACTGTTTGCAATCCTTTCCCTATCCTTTTTTCTGATATTTAGGTTGGATTCATGGTGGACGGACACCAGGTGCAAGTGTGAACCAACCCTTAACTGTTCTATAACACCTCATTCACATGTCCACTTTAGCACGTGTGTTAATCTCAGACAAGATCCTTGTTTTTCTGTGTTTGACAATGTCTTTGTATCCGTGAAAAGCGTGACACACCCATGGTCCAGAGGAAGGTATAGGAACACATTGCCTTTATTTGGCTATGTTTGTCATTGAGTTTTTGATGTTTTTTTTTCTCTTCCCCCCCCCCCCCCCATGAGATCTATAATGAAGACGGTTGCAATTCCGCAGCTAAAACTTGTTTTGTTTTGTTTTTTGCAGCTTTTTTTTTTTTCCCACAATATGTGAACGAGGTTAACCAAATTCTCATTCACTTTGCTGATACTGTGAAAAAAAAAAAACAGCAGTTTTTTATTTATTTTTTTCCACAGCAGCCAAAAACGCAGCATTTCCACAACATGAAGCCTTAGCCTTAGGCTTCTTTTACATGGATTGATATAAGTGCTGATCAACAAGTCAGCTTGTGCTAGCTAATATGATCACCTTGCCCCCATACAGTTTATGGAGAGAACATACAAGCTACATGCATTTACCTGCGGACCCCATAAACTATAATGGGGTTTGTCGGGTTTCCGCTGATTATATACTGAAACCAGCAGAGAGAAAAGAGAGAGACTCCAACGCAGATGTGAACCTAGCCTTAAAGGTAGTAGATATGAACATGAGATGGTCCTGCACAATGTAGATAGTATACAGATCCCATCACAAATTCCAGAACAGGTATTAGTAAAATCATGTCATCCTTGTGTCCGCAGGTATATGACTCCCTCTACTGATGCCATGCTAATGGGTTGCACAGCCGCTATTGACCTGCTCTATGCCCAGGTATGATATGAAGTGAAATTTCTCTTATGCACTTTTCACGTTGTGTTTTCTTTGTGCATTCAATGTATGAGCCAGGAAAGCTCATGACACTTTAAGGCTGTGTTCACACAGAGTTTTTTTGGCAGCGGATTTTGACGTGGAATCCGCCTGAAAAAACTCCTCCCATTCATTTCAATGGGAGTCAGTAGCGTTTATTTTCCTCTAGCGGCTTTTTTCCGCTAGCGGAAAAAAAGCAACATGACCTATCTTGTCGCGGATTCCGCCCGCAGTGTCCGCAGCTCGAGACGCGCTCCTGATTAGGCCCATTCATCCGGGCCTAATCAGGAGCCGGATGTCGCAACGGAATGCTGATGCACTGCATCAGAATCCTGTCGCGGCAGACCGCGGCGAAAACTCCGAGGGCGGAAAATTTTCCGCCGTGTGAACACACTCTTTGAGATGAACGAACTGACTATTACCGAGCTGGGTTCGACGCAAATATTCCAAATTGTTTGGGTTTTTTACAAAACTGAACAAATAGAGAGCTGTCTCAGGCGAACTGCGTAATACTCTAGAGTCTCTTCAGACCCCAGAGTATAATGTGTGGAGGCCCAGAGGTGGTGACAAAAGTAAAAACATACATTCATATCCACCTTCCCTCACCTCTTTTGGGCACTCTTCTAGTGATGTCACACGCCCGGGGTCACCGCTGAGTCCTGTGATCGGGCAACCAGTTGTCACATGGGCGCACCGAGCATCATGATGACATAGCGCTTGGTGTGCCCATGTCACCACTGAGGCCCAATCACAGGCCTCAGCGATGAACCTGGGCGTGTAACATCACCGAGAAGGCGGAGAGTGAGCGCCGGACGTCAAGAGGAGGCCCAAAAGAGGTGAATATGAATGTATGGTGTGTTTTATAGATAGGTTCCTAGGAGCCCTGACAGTGTTCTACACTATGTTATATAGATAGGTTCCTAGGAGCCTTGACAGTGTTCTACACTATGTTTTATAGATAAGTTCCTAGGAGCCCTGACAGTGTTCTACACTATGTTTTATAGATAGGTTCCTAGGAGCCCCGACAGTGTTCTACACTATACTTTATAGATAGGTTCCTAGGAGCCTTGACAGTGTTCTACACTATGTTTTATAGATAGGTTCCTAGGAGCCCCGACAGTATTCTACACTATATTTTATAGATAGGTTCCTAGGAGCCCCGACAGTGTTCTACTCTATACTTTATAGATAGGTTCCTAGGAGCCCCGACAGTGTTCTACACTATGTTTTTTAGATAGGTTCCTAGGAGCCCTGACAGTGTTCTACACTATGTTTTATAGATAGGTTCCTAGGAGCCCTGACAGTGTTCTACACTATACTTTATAGATAGGTTTCTAGGAGCCCTGACAGTGTTCTACACTGTTTTAAGCCAATTTAAAGTGTGGTTTGTACCGAACTTCTTTGACCTGAAACAAATCTTGAACCCGAGCAGCCGAACATGAAATGAATCCTGAGAGGTTCGCCCGTGTCTAGACACATTCTTTTGGCCTATGTTTGTCAGTATTTGGCAGAAGTTCTATCTTTTCACTGTATGGAATAATGTAGCAGACTGATCTAGTCTATATGGAGGTATCCACCAGTAATAAAACTAGATTCCTATGAGTAAGAGACGCCGCTTCTATTACCATTTGGCAGAAAAAAAACTAAATTTCCCATTCATGAAATTAAATATTGAAAATAAAACTTAACTTTTATCCATTTGATGATAAATAAAAGCTATCTGGTTACAATTACCAGCACTATCCAAAATACAATTTTATGTTAGTCATTCCATATCAAGTGGACCAGGGGTCCCAACCTCACCATCTCAGATTTTGATGAAATTTGGTACATAGTTTCTCTATGATATAAAACTAAGCTGTGCAAAATTTTAGTTCAAAAGACTAAAAATTGGAGGTTCTAGGGGACCTCAAATAAAGGGTTGCAAAACGTCATCTGAGCAAAAATGACATTTTGGGCCAACTTCCAGAAGCTGTAAACATGGAAGTTTTAGTAGTATAAGGGGAATATTTGGAGAACCTGCACAAATTTTAGGGCTTAATGAACTGGTAAAACTCCATGTTCCTAGTCCTCTTACTTTTTGCATGGTTTAGGCTCTAAAAACTGCAAAAATGAATTTACAGCGTTGTTGAGGCTGCTGTAGTGTCAAAACTAGCTGGCCTTTCAGGTTGATTTTTGGTAGGTGTACTAAATACATCTCCGAGGTACAAAAATGACTTGTAGGGTTTGCTTTCCCGTGGAGCAGCTTCCATGCGGTCATTGCTGCTTGCATGATTGGGGAGAAGGACTTAGGCGTAGGAATGTTCCAGAAGGGGGCCCACAGGGCATCCATCAACTTTAAGGGATATATAAACGAATGCTCGATATGTAACCATGGAACCGAGGTATCCGCTGATCTCCATCTAGCACATTGCGTAACCAAGGATGCTATGTAATAATTCTGTACCACTGGTACTCCCAGTCCTCCCACCTCTTTTCGTTTAAATAGGAAGCTTTTATTAATTCTGGGTCTCTTTCCACTCCATATGTATTTCGAAATCATCCTTTGCATGGTTTCGAAAAACGAAACCGGGATGGATATCGGGAGTGTGCGAAACAGGTACAAGAGTCTAGGCAGTAATAACATTTTGAAGGCTGCGACCCGCCCCATCCAAGACACATCTACTTTGGACAATCGCTCCATCTCATCCTGCATTATTTTCAACATGGGTGTATAATTATGTCTGTATAGGGCCCCTAAAGAGGGTGTCACTTGTATCCCCAGATATTGAACGCCATCTTTCCTCCAATCAAAGTCATATCGCGATTGTAAGGGTTGCAGCAAGGGGGGAAGAATATTTAAAGGTAAGGCTTGTGACTTGGCCATATTTAGTTTATAAAATGATAGGTGCCCAAATTTAGCAATAATCTCCATAAATCGGGGAATAGAATTTTGTGGGTTGGACAAGGTAAGAATGATGTCATCTGCATAGAGTGATATAAGATGAGTTTTGTCCCGTATAGCAATGCCACCCACGTCTGGGTCCAGTCTGAGTGCCTGGGCCAGTGGTTCCATCGAGAGAACAAATATCAGCGGCGAGAGGGGGCACCCCTGTCTAGTCCCGTTCGTTATTAAAAAGGGATCCGACACTACCCCATTAGTGAATACTCTTGCAGATGGTGCAGAGTACAGCGCCTCAATTGCTCTTAAAATAGCTCCAGTGAACCCCATGCTCCTGAGCACCAAGAAGGCATACGACCAGCAAATCCTGTCAAACGCCTTCTCGGCGTCCAATGCGAGAACCACCGCTTCCATCTTTCTAGAGTTAATGTGGTGTATAATATTCAAAATGCGTCTAGTATTGTCGTATGACTGCCTCCCCTTCACAAATCCCACTTGATCGTGGTTTATTAAGCTCGGAAGACAAGCCGCTACTCTATTCGCTATAATTTTGGCATAAATTTTTAAATCTGAGTTTAATAGGGATATTGGTCGAAAATTTTGGGGGCTGATGGCAGGCTTGCCCAGTTTAGGCAATGTCACCACCAGGGCCTCCTGATTCTCTCCTGGAATAGTGCCGGAGTCCACCGCAGCCGTTAAAAACGACAGCAGCGGGCTTAACAGGAGCGGAGAAAACTTTTTGTAATATTCGTTAGTAAGGCCATCTGGGCCCGGGGACTTTTGAGGTGGCAGCGACTTGACTACTGACAGCAGTTCTGAAGGTGAGATGGGCTCATTCAAAGAGTCCAGTTGTGTTTCTGTGAGTGTGGGCAATTGAGTACTTGCGAGAAACTTTGCAATTTCTTGTTTCGTTGGAAGTGTTATAGAGGAATCCTCTCTAATGTTGTATAAGTCTTCATAGAAAGCTTTAAAGGCATTGGGGATGCCGCTAGGATCATAAATTTTGTGTGTGCCATCTTTGCTTTGGAGAAATGGGATTTTGGACTGTGTATGTTTTTGTTTAAGTTTGGACGCTAGAAGCCTCCCTGCCTTGTTAGATTGAGAGTAATAAGTCGCTTTTGCCCTTTTCAAGTTTTTCTCATAGTTATGCAGTAGACAGGCTGTCAGTTGATGGCGTAGTGTCGCCAACTGTGCTGCATTGGAGGGGGAAGGAGATTTTTTATTACTATTATCGATAGACTTTATTTGGTGCAATAGTCGATCAATTTCTGCTAACCTAGATTTCTTTTCAATGTGTCCTAGACGGATAAATGTTCCTCTGATAAAAGCTTTATGTGAATTCCACAATATATCAGGGCTGTGGGCAGAGGGGGCATTGGTCCGAAAGAATTCCTTCAGATCATTTTCCAGGATTGTTTTGTATTTTGGCTGTGACATTAAGAATTCGTTGCACCTCCATACGTACGCTCTAGGGCATTCATATTTTTCTCTGAGAGTCAAGGTTATTGCTGCATGGTCTGACCATGTTGTTTGTGAAATATCTGACTTCACGGCCAAGGGAATACTAGTTTGTTCTATTAAGAATAGATCTATTCGGGAATAACTATTATGAACCATAGAATAGTAGGTGTAATCTTTTTCGGTATTATGCAGGATATGCCATGCATCAAATAAGTCATGACGCCATATAGCCTGCGAAAATGAAGGATGACGTGTCGTTGTGCCAGAAGTAGTGTCTGCCACTGGGTTCGGAGCCATGTTAAAGTCTTCCATTAATACTAAGCATCCTTGCTTTGTTCTCTCCACTACTTTCATAAGTCTCCCCAAGAAAGACACCTGCTTTCTGTTCGGGGCGTAAACCGAAACCAATGTGTATGTGACATTATTAAGGATATAGACTAATATGACAAATCGCCCTCCCGGATCAGCATGATGGGACACCAGCTGAAATGCCACTGAATCTCTGATCCCAATTAGTGTTCCCCTGCGCTTGTAAAAGCAGTGAGCGTGAAATATATGTGGGTATGCTGAATGTTTGACTCGAAAGGCATCTATCTCTAAAAGATGTGTTTCTTGAACTGCAAGAATGTCACAGCCTTGAGCTCGGGCTTCTCGCCACAAATGGGCTCTCTTTTGAGGGGGAGTTCAAACCTCTGACATTCATGGACATAATATTAAGTACCATAATTTACAGTTAGTAATGCTGCAATAATCGTACCACAATCACCCACATCCAAAATTACCAGTAGCAGGAAGAAGCATATTCGTCTTTGCCATGTGTACTCACAGCGTCCCAAGTGCCAAAACCGAGGAGAAAACAAACTATAAAAACACTGAAACCAGCGGCTAAGCCACCTCAACAAAACAAAGAAAGGAAATGTGGTACAGCGGACCAGCGGTTGTTGTAATCCTGGGGGGATAAGTTCAGCAGTAGTGGACATACGGAATCCATTTTAAGGTGAGTCTCTAGCTGTGCAGCCCTTTTGGTTGACGTCTTGGGGTTTTCGTTTGATGCCAACCATCAGACACTGGGCCAGGTTTTAATTTGGGCGTCGGGTCAAGGAGCGGAATGTTCCATTTGTTTAGCAACTGTTTGCCGTCTTCCAGAGATTTGATAACATGAGTAAGGTTGTTTCTAGATATGATCACTTTGACCGGGAATCCCCATTTATATAGGATGTTATGGTGGCGTAGCGTCGTAGTAATAGGGATGAATTGCTTTCTCAATTGTAGAGTTGCGGCCGAAAGGTCGGAGTAGATGGAAATTTTCTGGTATGGGTCAGGTATCCGGCCTATTTTCCGTGAGGTCAGCAGCACCAGTTCTTTAGTGCGGTAAAAATGGATTTTTGCTAATACATCTCTGGGTTCGGCTTCGTCCAGGTGTGAAGTCTTTGGGATTCTATGCGCTCTATCAATGGTTAAGTCCATTATCGTGAGGTTTGGTAAGAGCGTGCGTATCAGGTCTTGAAGGAAAGCTGTCAAATTGTTCGCAGATACTGACTCTGGAATCCCTCTAAACTTCAGATTATTGCGCCGCGAGCGGTCTTCCAAGTCTGCTATTTTAGTTTTCAGAAACGACACATCTTTTTCCACCTCATAGTATGCATCTATAAGAGCATTATGTGATGCAGCAAACTCCGCCATTTTAGATTCTACATGAACCGTGCGTTTTTGCAATTCCTGGAGATCTCTAGCGGTTTAACCATTAAAGACATGTCAGTTGTCAGTGATTTACAAAAGGCCATAAGCATGTTTTTCATGGAGGCCTCAGTAAGTAGGCTTGCAGTAGCCGGAATATCTGCAAAAAAGTCGATAGATGGCGGTACAGACAGTGTGGTATCGCTCACCTCCCCTTCTGGAGACTCAGTGTGCTGGAGCCTGGGTTTCTGCTTGACCGGGCTGGCTGTGGGAAGTGGGGTGCCTCCGCGTTGTTTAGGCCTGTAGGCCTCGGTGTGTCGGCAGGAGAAGGCCCCGGAACCACGCTCACCTTGGCCCGCCGGGGAGACGGCCCCGGTGCCTCCGGACCTCCACACCCCATCAGCTGTGGAATCGATGGCTCTGACAGCGCTCTCCGCCGAGCGGAGAGGGTGAGCGGCTCCTCCGGAGAGTCTCGGGACGGAGATGAGGCCCCGGAGACCGCGTTGGAGCGCGAACCGCCGCCATTTTGGTCTTCCCCTCCTCCGTGGGGGAAATAAAAATCTGAAATTTTCTGCGGTTTAACCGCAGATTTCCTCTTTCTCGGCATCCTCGAGATTAGCAAGCGCTCCCTGTGCCGTTAGGTGAGTGCAATCCACGGGAACGTCGCTTTTTCTTGCTGCTATATAGGACTCAGGCCTGGAGCTTTACAACTATGCGGCCATTCCGTTCCACAGTAGGCTCCGCCCCCTTATGTGTTGTTTTTGTTGAAAGCGTTTAAAAACCTTGTTTCAATATGAAGTAGGAATTAGTTTACATGAAACATGGCCATCATGGAATAAAAATTTTTATTTCCACATAAGCCATAAATGTCTGGTAAATATGGGTCCTACTTTTTGGACACTTTTGTCCAGAATGTCCCACTGCCAACAGAGAGGTGGATGTACAAGTTCGGGTCTCTGTATTAGTTTCTGTGGGAGAAAATATCCAAGTCCTCTTCTTTCGCTGTTAACAGAACTCCATAAAAGTGAATGTAGAGACCAGCCGCCTCTCCATGGGAATCGGTTGACAAAGTTCTTGAGATGTGGGTCCCACCTCTTGGAACTGCATCTATGGCATATCTTGTCATAATGTTGTATACAGCTGTATGATCCATCTTGCCTTCATTTCATTGTTTGTGTGGCACTATGGAGCTCTACATCTACAAAACTTATTCCTTGACCTTTTTCTTTTACTGGTATTTATTTCCAGGCTGTTCAAGAATTAAAGATGAACTGGTCAAGACCGACAGAACAACAAATGACGGCGCTTAAGGAGTTAATAAAAACAGATAATAAAGTAAAGGTAATGTTACCTACCTGCCTTCTGCTCTAACTCACTGTCTGTTATGTGAAGTCCGTCTCTAGCAGCAGAGAGAGTGAGACGCTCAGGATCTTACTACTATGCATAACAACTGTTCATTTCAATATGTATTTTAAGGTTATTGACTTTTTATATTACAGTTCTTGGAGCTGATACGACAAGTGGAGCACTACAGTTACCAGAAGTTGGACCCTGGTGTTACAGATTACCTAGATGACAACACCATGGTCACTGTGTCTGTGGGAAATAATGAACTCTACTGCAGCTTTAAGACCTCTGACAACAAGACTGAAATTGTCAGGCTCCATATTGGTGAAGTTGCTTGCTGGCATGTCATGTTCTATGTAAGTCGTGTTCCTTTGGATGGAACAGTTTTCATGAATTTTTGGCTGACTAGACAATGATGTCATTTGATCATATTTTTCGTGCAAGCTTAAAACATTCTTGTCGAGAGCACATCTTCTGTAACAAGGAGATGTGCTGCCAACAATGCAAACTGTATGGGGGTGACATATCACTGATTCTGACATGGGATGACACAGTGATTGGCTGCAACAATTATTTTTGTGATGTCATTGCTGTGGGACATTTAAAGGGTCAGTAATATATATGATAGTGGGGTTTATTTTTTTAATAATTATATACGGTTTAAAAAAAACCCTCTAAACTTTTACATTTGGTGAATGACCCAGGGCAAAAAACTTGGTGGGAGCCATGAACCTTGAGTCTATGGGGGTTATGGAGACATTCAAGTCTGGGAATCCTGTAGGCTTCAATTGAATGAACAGCATAAATGGGTGGTAAACCTTCCACTGCTTCTTGGTTGGATAATCTCTCCAGTTGGCCAAATGCATAAATAAATGTATTGATGGAGGCTCCATGGCACAAGCCCCAAGTGCCCTCTGTATAATATAGTCCTGCTAGCTTATGAATTGCTTTCTTATGATTGTATGCATTTTTATATTAATTCACACTTTATTATCTATTCTATCTATCTATATTATCTATTAAGAATTATTAATCATTGTGGCTCATCCATGCACCAGAAAAGAAAGTTTGTCTCGTTGCTTGTACAGGGACTCCTTCACTTACAGTATGAAAGAGTCCCTGCACTGAACTGGTTGCTCATGGCCATTTTCCAAAAGTAGGTGAATGACCATGAATAACCCCATCCTGCAGTTGTAGCTGTGGAAGGTGCAGGCTCTTCTGCTACTGTCTGTGAGATCTTTGACTGGGTGGTCTCCAGGTTGAGCAGAAGTCTCATCCTTTGCACTGTACTTGTGCTGGTGCACTCCAGGAGTGAGAGCATGGAGCAGAAAGTAGTCATTCAGGAATGCAGATGGAAAAAGAGATGGTGGCAGCTTCAGTAACCTCCGGAGAGGTGGAGTCTGATAGAAGGCGTGGGGCTGCAGAGAGATGAAGTCAAAAATGCACACCAGGGATTAACCATGCCAACATTTTTGGGGGGCACACTACACAGCAGCCACTTTTAAACTTGGTACCTAAAATTTGTGACACATTTGTAGTTTTTAGTTTCATAAATATGGTGCAAACTTAGACAAATCTATATTCACACCCACTTTGGTGCACATATTTGAAAAGTGTCAAGCTTGTCATAGAAGTTTTATTCTTCTTGGACCAAGTTTTTCGTAACTACCTCTTACAGTGTGCACTTTTTTTAATGTATTTTTGTCAGACATTCACTGATAAGTATGCCCCATTGTGTTCTGCTTCATTCAGGTCTTTTTTTCCTTTTAGAATTTTTTGTGGTGCGTCCTCATTCCCTGCACCCTGGGAGGAATTTACTAGCCCATCTACACCAGTTTTGAGTAAGAGGACATAAATGTGGTGCCTTCTTGGCACGCGTCCCTTTTTTGTGCCAAAAATGCATCATATTGAAAGTTCTGTACCCTGTTTTCTGCTTTTTACAAAAATGGGAAGAGACCAAGGCAGGCTGGGGCAGGGATGCCTTGACCAGGCAAATTTACTATAACTGGCATGAATTATGCCTAAAATCTATGCTAGTCCCTGACTGCCATAAATTTCAATTCTGGTGTCCCGAAGTGCGCCTCAATTATTAAAAGGCTGGAGGCTTAACATTGCAGGGGCATCTTGCATCAATGGGTGGATTAAGGAAATGTAAGTCTTAATAAATTTCCCTTATTGTATTTATTTTACTTGTACTATTCCTATCTAACTTGAATGGGGGGCCTTTGGTCTATCCCAAAATGGCAGATGTTGGGGGACACTAGGACTAGGCATGTTACATTTTACTGTTTCCATAAAAATGATTAATAAAATTAGTTTAACTGTGGTTTTGTGAATATAATACCCAGAGCTCCTGGGCCCCAGTGCAAAATCTGTAATGGGGCCCCTATCTACCTTGTACCATTTAGAATATTGGTATATTTCATGTGGCAAGGGGACCTCTGGGGCCCGTCCAAGGCCCCTATAGCTATGCCTCTACTAATGCCATATTGTACAAGGGAGCTACTATGTGAATGAACATGGTAGATGGCTGAGGCTTTAATGAGTCCCTTATTTTTCAGCATCCAGAAAAGACCATCGATCAACAGGAGTTTAAACTTGGGTATGTGGATGGAGATGTTCTGAAATGGATTACAATATGGACAAACCAGGTTAGTCAGGGATAAGGGCAGTGGCGTAACTAGGAATGGCTGGGCCCCAAGGCGAACATTTGACATGGGCCACCGCCCCCAACCCCCCCACACACACAAACCGCATTCCTGCGCACACTATTATGCCCCATAGTGGCCCCTGCACACGGTATTATGCCCCATAGTGGCCCCTGGACACGGTATTATGCAGCATAGTGGCCCCTGCACACAATATTATGCCCCATAGTGGCCCCTGCACGCAGTAGTTTGCCCCATAGTGGCCCCTGCACGCAGTAGTTTGCCCCATAGTAGCCCCTGCACACAGTAGTTTGCCCCATAGTGGTCCCTGCACACAGTAGTTTGCCCCATAGTGGCCCCTGCACACAGTAGTTTGCCCCATAGTGGCCCCTGCACACAGTATTATGCCCCATAGTGGACCACCCATGAACGATTATTATACTCTGGGGTCTTTTCAGACCCCAGAGTATAATGATCGGAGACCTAGGGGAGGAGAGAAACATAGAAAACACTGCAACTTACCTCTTCCTCGCTCCGGTGCACTCCCGTGCACTACTTCGGCCATTTTCAAAGTCGGACCGGATCTCGCGCGATCCAGGCCGGCGTCACGATGCATAATGACGTCAGCTGACGTCTGGGACGTCACCAAACAGGCCCGAAGCCTGCGGAGAGGCGGATAGGTGAGTTACAGTGTTTTTTATGTTCGCTCACCTCCCCTGGGCCCCTGATCGTTATACTCCGGGGTCTCAAAAGACCCCGGAGTATAATGATAGCAGTGATTGTGGGGTTCGCGGTAGCGACTGCCACAGAGCTACGGGCCCCGTAATGTTCCGGGCCCTGTGGCAGTCACTACCACTGCTACCCTGGTAGTTACGCCCCTGGATAAGGGGCTAGATTGTGGTACTAGATTGCACATCACAAGCAGGGCCGGTTTTAGACAAAGTGTGGCTCTGTGCAAAATTAAAAGCGGGGCCCCAAATGCTGATATAGAAACGCCGTCATCTTCCAGTGACAACCCTTTTAATAATGCCTCCTTTCTGCCCCCAAAACAGTAATAGCATTCCCCATTTTCCCACACACAATTCAAATGAGCACTTTTGTACCGCCTAATAGATTTTTGCACCTAGTATAATATGCTCCCCAGCAGCCCCACACAATATAATATGCACCCCCCAGTATAATGCTCCACAATGGCCTCCACACACAGTATAATATACTCCCCAGAGGGGTTCCTACAGTATAATGTTCCACAGTGGCCCCCACAGTATAATATGCTCCCCAGAGGGCCCCCCTAGTATATTGCTCCACAGTGGCCCTACACAATATAATATGTTCCCCCAGAGTCCCCCCCAAGTATAATGCTCCACAGTGTGCCCCACGCAGTATAATATGCTCCCTAGAGGGCCCCCTAGTATAACGCTTCTTAGTGCCCCCCCCGAATAATGCGCCACGGTTGCCCCACACAATATAGAATGCTCTCCAGAGGACCCCCCCATTATAATGCTCCACAGTGGCCCTACACAGTATAATATACTTCCCAGAGAGGTTCCCCCCCGTATAATGCTCTACAGTGGCCCAAAACAGTATAATCTGCTCCCCACAGTGCCTCCCCAGTATAAATCTCTACATTGGCCCCACAAAGTATAATATGCTCCAGAGAAGCCCCACACAAATATAATACGCTGCACAGTGGCCCCACACAGTATATTAGGCTCTCAACACTGCCCCCAGTGTAATATGCTCTCCAGAGGTCCCTCCTAGTATAATGCTCCACAGTGGCCCCACAGACTTCCTCAATGCTATTGTTATATTATACTCGGTTATATAATGTTATACAATCGGAGGCCCAGGGGAGGTAAGGTAAAATAACCAACAGTTATACTCACTTTGCCTTACCTCTCCTGGGCCTCCTCGCGCTGCTCCGCTGTCCCCACCGCCGCCAGCTTCCTCTTCTCTGCGGCTGACGTCATGTGTTCTGGATGTCACCGCTGAGGCCTGTGATTGGGCCTCAGTGGTCACATGTGGCACGCTGTCAGCACATAGCCTCAGCAGTGACATCACCTAAAGGCCAGAAGATGACGCCTAGGACAGGTGAGTAAAAATGTTTATTTTTACTGACCTCGGAAAGCGGGCCCTGCGGCACATGACGCTGGGTCCCTTTCTGTTATTGATTTGGCCGGTCCTGACTCTGGGATCCAGAGTCATAAGGCTCTGGATCCCGGGAGCCCATTTGGGGACGGGGGCCCTGGGCAATTGCCCAGTTTGCCCCCCTCCCCCAACGCCGGCCTTATCACAAGTTATAAAGTTGTAATATTGCTCTCATCATGACTTTACTAGACATGGCCACAGATGGCAGTATCACTCTATTAACAACAATGCCTACCATGCTGCTGTTTTACATTAATTTTTCAGTGTATCACACTGACCCTATTAAAACTCTCTATGGGATTCTGGCAGTGTAAGCTAATGTGTATGTTTGGTGTGTGTGTGTGTGTGTGTGTGTGTGTTTGTGTGTTTTGTGTTTTTTTTTTTGTTTTTGTTTTTTTAACCAAGAGTTAAACATTAAAGGGGATTTCTGGCCACAAATGAATTTTTCATACTGATGACCTATCTACAGGTGTATTAGGATTTTAATGCCCACCTACTCTGTACGTACTTTCCTACTAAACTGGGTCTAATGTGCTGTGCTGCTCTTTCTCTTGGGCACGTACCGGTCCAGTACTCTGTCACCAGGTGAAAGGTTAGCGACAAGTGAGAGACCTGCCGGGGAGAGGTAGATAAATTTGAGACAGGTGTCAGTCCTATTACCTGCAGCTAGTATATGTCTCTTCCTCAACTTCAGGGTGATGCCAAACCAAATGATACTGCACTAATATGCTTACTGTATATTATGTTACTATAGTTCATGACAATGCAGCCCATTATTAGAGGCGCACTGATATTGTCCATCTCATGAACCTTTAGAGGTACAGAGGATAACACAATATGATCTCCTAATAACATACCTTGTCACTTTCAGTTGTTCCTGTTGAGTACTTGGTTGAAAAAGATGCAGAGTGAACAACCGGTGACTAAGGAGAACCTAGAGATTGTAAGTAAAAGGATGTCGTTGTCAGAACTTTCCTATGGAAAATATTCAGTAACCTATTATATAAATGTCAATGACACTTTCTATTATTTTAGCAAGAAAACAGGACCTCAGAAAATATCTACACCAGAAAGCAGACCAAGGTAGGTCCACTAGACTGGTAAATGTGATATAGAGCTGTGATCTTCTCCTATTGACAGTCATGGCATACAGTGTTGGCATCCCTGAAATTTTTCCAGAAAATGAAAATGAAGTATTTCTCCCAGAACATTATTGAAATTACACGTTTTGTTATACACATGTTTATTTCCTTTGTATGTATTGTAAAAACACAAAAAATTGAGGGGAAAAAAAGGCAAATGGGGCATAATTTCACACAAAACTCGTTCAAACTCACCTATGGCAAGTAACAGGCGTGGGCCATATAAAAATCACACCTGAAACCAGATAAAAAGGAGAGAATTTGATTCAACCTTTGCACTGTGTGCTACACTAAGCGAGGAGTAGAGAACTGTCTGAGGACTTGAGAACCAAAATTGTGGGTAAATAACTTTTTCAAGTAAGTGATGCTTGTTAAAACTCACCTGTGGCAAAAAACAGGTGTGGGCAATATAAAAAACACACATAAAACCAGATAAAAAGGAGAGAATTTGACTCAATCTTTGCATTGTGTGTCTGTGTGTGCTACACTAAGCATGGAGAACAGAAAGTGGAGAGGAGAACAGAAAGTGGAGAAGAGAACTGTCTGAGGACTTGAGAACCAAAATTGTGGAAAAATATCAACAATTTCAAGGTTACGAGTCCATCTCCAGAGATCTTGATGTTTTTGGCAATGGTACACAACATAATCAAGAAGTTTACAACCCATGGTACTGTAGCTAATCTCCCTTTTGAAACGTTGCAATGCAGGAGAGTCCGGATGGTGCAAAAGAAGCCCCAATCAAGTTCCAAAGAAATTCAGGCTGTCCTGCAGGCTTGGTGCATCAGTGTCAGAGCAAACTATCCATCGACATCTAAATGAAATGAAACGCTATGGCAGGAGACCCAGGAGGACCCTACTGCTGACACAGAGACATAAAAAAGTTAGACTGCAGTTTGCCAAAATACTTCTGAGAAAATGTCTTGTGGGCAGATGAGACCAAGATGGGGCTTTGGTAAAGCACATCATTCTACTGTTTACCAAAATTTGGAATGAGGCCTACAAAGAAAAGGACACAGTACCAACAGTCACATATGGTGGAGGCTCAAAGATGTTTTAAGGTTGTTTTGCTGCCTCTGGCACTGGGTGCCTTGACTATGTGCAAGGTATCATGAAATCTGAAGATTACCAAAGGATTTTGGGTCTCATCTTGGTGCATTCTAGGTCATGGGTCTTCTAGCAGGACAATGACCCCAAACATACTTCAAAAAGCTCACAGAAATGATTGGAGACACAGCGCTGGAGAGTTCTGAAGTGGCCAGCAAGGAATCCGGATCAAAATCCCATTGAAAACCTGTGGAGAGATCTTAAAATTGCTGTTGGGAGAAGAGAAGGCACCCTCCAAATATGAGAGACCTGGAGCAAAAGAAGAGGGATGCAAAATTCCAGTTGAGAGGTGTAAGAAGCTTATTGATTTCAGTTATTTTTTTCCAGAGGATGTGCAACCAGATATTAAGTTGAGGGTGCCAGTAATTTTCTCTGGTGCATTTTTGCATGAAATGTTATCATTTATGGCTTTTTTTTTTTTTTTTTTTGTGTTGTTTCAATACAAAGGAAATAAACATATGTATAACAAAACATGTGTAATTTCAATACATTTCTGGGAGAAATCCTTTATTTTCTGGAAAAAAACTCAAGGGTGAAAACACTTACGGCCATGACTGTATATCGATATATTCAGTGTCGGACTGGGGTGTCTAGGGCCCACCAGTGGAATTTTCTAGGGGCCCACCGCCAGGACCCCCCAGACAGGGCAGCTAAAGGAAATAACATGTCGGGAGCCATGCTGCTCACCCGCCATACAATGTGCACCACTGTACTACCTAAATCCACTGGTACACCCTTTATGGCAAGTGAACAGCGTGGCTCCTAGAATTATTACCATTATCTGTAGCTGCTCTGTCCTGGAAAAGCTGATCTGCAGAGGTCCTGGCTGTTGTATCCCCGCAGATGTAATATTGATGGCCTATCCTAAGGACAGGCCATCAATATTACAAAGATGGATAAATCCTTTAAAGAGGTTGTCCAGGAATTGGAGCAACCCATGTGCCGGGCGGGAGGTGTAAAATAAAAAATAAATAAATAAAGCATACTCACCTGTCCCCAGCGCTCCGTTGTCCGCTGCCAGTATCCATTCAGTCTTGTGCTGGCACCTCCTTGCTGGGAGTTCTGCACCTCAATTGACCGCTGAGACCAATTAGGTACAGGATCTCTAGAAATGAGGCACCGCCATGAAACCGAACAGACACAGACGGGGGACAACGGGGTGCTGGGGACAGGTGAGTATGCTTTTAATTTTTTTTTTTTTTTTACACCTCCTTGGCGGCTGCCACAGTGGTCACTCCAGTTTATGGACAATCTCTTTCTTTTAAGGGGTTGTCTAGGCGAAATTTTTTTATGGCCACTTCACTGGTTCCCCCCATTAAAGTGGCCTCTTCACTTTTCCCCCATACTGTATGGGGAACAGTGATGAGGCCATGTTATTGTGTGGGAGCATTGATAGGGGCTAACATCCTGTGGGGGGGACATTAAAATGTGTGGGGCATATTAAAGGGGTTGTCCAGGGTTAATCTTTTTTATGGCCTATGCTCAGGATAGGCCATAAATA
The DNA here is from genome assembly GCA_947044405.1 of Leptodactylus fallax. NCBI lineage: Eukaryota > Metazoa > Chordata > Amphibia > Anura > Leptodactylidae > Leptodactylus > Leptodactylus fallax. Next base: position 5,536,865 of record CAMRHE010000057.1, read on the forward strand.
CCTGATCAGTAGGGAGTTGACACAAGGCTTCATCAGCTTTTCGGAGCCACTTCTGGTGTCTGATCTGTACACAACACAGGACCAGAAGCAGAAAGCTCCATCCGCTGTATAGCAGCCCGGCGCCTTCACTTCACTGCTGAGATGCAGTGAAGGTGCCCGGCTAATATACAGTGGACAGAGCTTTCTGCTTCTGGCCCTGTATTGTGTACAGGACAAGCGCCAGGAGTGGCTCCGTACAGCTGATCAGTCCGGGGTCAGCACCGTACAGATCAGGTATCTATGGCCTATCCTGAGGATAAGCCATAACAATTTATGCCTGGACAACCCCTTTAGTAAACCCCCTAATGTGCCACACTTTAAAGAGGTTGTCCAGTATAATTTTTTTTCTTTTTCATAATTAGTCTGGTATCCTCCCAGCACGATCTAGTCCTGCAGCTCCACTGTCTTCTTTTGCCGAAAGTCCTCACTGTGACGTCCCAGGTCCCTTCCCTCAGGGGTCAAGTGACGTCACAGCTAGTCACATGCAGAGGGAACTTCCGCTGGATGAAAACAGAGCTGCAGGACCAAACCGCGCAGGAAGACACTTGTGTAGCTTACCATACACATTAGATATGTCGGTTAAACCCAGTGATTTTGGTGAGATCAGCCAACTATCTTAGATGGATAGGGTCTTCTCTCCCATTGGATGCCCACTGCCTGATGCTTTTTCTCTTGCGTAGATAAGTCGCTGCCACTGTCTGGCAGTGTTTTTCTCCCTGTTGAGAACATATGCATGTGTGTGGGCAAGTTGAGCGAGATAACACTTAACCAAACATGCATTTGGTTGACAACTACCTAGTGTGTTTGGCAGCTTTAGGAGGCATTTCTTTGTACTACTTGCAGCCACATACAATGCTAGAGTTTTTAGTGAATGATTTCATTTTGGAAAACAGAGGACCCATGGACAAGGAACCATGGACAAGGAACCAAATTGACCTTTATAAAGTCTATGAGTAAACTAGGCTTCATACAGTAGTGTGTAAGGTCAAAAGATTTCCAATGCAGGAATATATTATCGTTCAGGTATTACCAGGATTGTACAATTCTGCCATTTCCACTGAAGGATTGTCAACATTTCCCGGGCTCTACAATAAACTAATGTGCATGGGCAGCTTAACAGACAAGTTCATATTAATGGGGGCATTTAAAGAGGTTGTCCAAAATATGTTACTGATGTTCTGTTTATATGATAGGTCATCAATATCAGATCAGAATGGGTATGGCACCCGGCACCCCTACTGATCAGCTGATGCAGGTATTAGATCTGAATCACTCCATACACTGTTGGTCATGCCAAGGTACTGAGCCTGGGCTCCCATTTAATTGAATGGCAGCTGAGCTGCAATAAAGCTGCACAGCCACTAAACAGTGCACCAAGACTGGGAATAGGCCATCCTGGGCAGTTGGCCCGCTCTGAGACAGCAGCATGATCTGCCTATGGTATATACTCCCATATAGGTGATCTGATCTGATCAAGGGGTCATTTCAATAGAAAATACACTAACACTACTCACCCTTCAATAACACTACACCATCATGGTTGTACCTCTGATTTATGATAAATGTCTAAATTTTTGTCTTCACAGATAGACGTCCCTTGTAAAAAGGAATCCTTTTCCAATATAAAATGTGATTTGTCGGATCTGTCTGAGTGCCATCTGTAAAGCGACTCTCCTGTTCACGATAAATACATAGCTTAAATATTTAGTGCCCTTCTTTGTAATATTCCTGTTGTGGTCCCTCCAGATTCCCAGTCCCCTCTTCGTCTCTGTAAATGGTCACCTGTTTCTCAGACTACACTATGCACATAGGGTCAGATTTATGAAGACTGGCATATCGTACGCCAGTCTTAACAAAGGAATAACGTAGATTTTCATTATCACTCGTGCCAGAAAACTGGGTAAATGGGTTATAATGAATATTTTGGGCTGACGCTTCCCGTTCCACTCTCCACCCTGCTCTGACCACATCTGCCAAATGTACACCACAATATCATCCTTTGACACCGGTTTTCTGGTTTAGAGGGATTGATAAATCTACCTCACTGTGCTTTTAGTAATTTGATAGACTCCTCCCCACTCTTGGATGGACCCGCACGGAGCAGGGGGTGTGTTTCAGACTACCACAGTACAATGTGCATGTAGTAGCTCAAGAAGCTGGTGGCCGGTCAACAGACATGAAGGGGTCTGAGAATGGGAGGAAGCGTACCTGAAAGATTAAAAATGAGGACACCCAGTATTTCAATTAAGCATTTAGTGTGAAATTTTCCTTGGGAAATAAATCATCTTTTCAGATCAACATTTTACCCTGTGTGTTCTAGACTTCTCCATTATAGTCTTATAATGTATATTCAGTACGGTGAGACATTCTGCTTCAAAACTACATTGACATACAGATGTTCCATACAGAGTGATCTACGTAATGGAAGAAATCTGACTTTCTTCAGGGGATTGAGACCTGGATTCTCCTGGAAGCGAGAAGTAATGTTTGGTTTCTCTTAGGCTGTGTTCACATCTGCATTGTTTAATTTGTTGTAGGAACAGATTATACAATAAAGACCTGTCTGATGGCTGATGACAACAAATCCCGAGGGATCCCATTGGCTGTGATGGGGTTTGTCGGGTATCCAATGTTTTTGAACTCATATTGGTGGACAAAAGCTGTGCTTGTGTGATTTTTTTTTTTTGATTTTTTTTTTTTTTTTATGTACTCCAGCATAGATGTGAATGTAGACCAAACATATGTTGGCCTCTGTTCACATTTGCTCTAGTACTTTGTTCAGTTCTGCTCTCTCGTAGGAGCAAAACAATGAAAATGATGGAAGTTCCAGATCTGGCCAATGACTGACACCAATAGTTTCCAATGAACCCCTTGACTATAACGGAATCTGTCGAATTTACGTCACAAAATTTGTGACTATAAGGGTATGTTCACACAGAGTTTTTTGCAGTCTAATTTTGAGGCGGAATCCGGAATACATTTCAATGGGAATAAGTAGCAGTTTTTTTTCCTTAGCTGAGGGGAAAAAAGCGACATGACCTATCTTCAGGTGGATTCGGCCTTGAAAAATCCATTGAAATTAATGGGAGGAGGAAAAAAAAGTGATGTGGTTTTTTACATTAAAAAAAAAAAACTATCAAAAACCACTAGTGTGTACTGGAGTAGAAAAATGCAGCCAAAAAACACATCATGCAAAAAAGTTTCCTAGTTCCTAAAGATTTTTTTCAGCCTGCAAAGAAACAGTATGAACATACCCTACCCTGTTTCCCCGAAAATAAGACAGCGTCTTATATTAATTTTTGCTCCCAAAGATGTGCTGTGTCTTATTTTCCGGGGATGTCTTATTTTTTTTTTCAATGAAGAAGAATTCACATTTATTGCTGAACAAAAAAATGAACATTTATTATATACGGTACTGTACGATAATGTAGTTGTCATCACAAACCAGCATAACCAGACAAACTGTGAATCCTATCAAGAATTTCTTACTACCGTACCATTATTTCCATGTACAACAATTAACAGTATGGTACATTTACCAATATTGACGGTACGAATAGAAAGTAAAATTTATTCAATGACAGTTATGTCATCATCTTCTAGGACATCATCATAACAATCCAAACCATTAATTTCCCTGCATACAGTATCATGTCCCATAGTGGCCCCTGCACACAGTATCATGTCCCATAGTGGCCCCTGCACACAGTATCATATCCCATAGTGGCCCCTGCACACAGTATCATATCCCATAGTGGCCCCTGCACACAGTATCATGTCCCATAGTGGCCCCTGCACACAGTAGTTTGCCCCATAGTGGCCCCTGCACACAGTATCATGTCCCATAGTGGCCCCTGCACACAGTATCATGTCCCATAGTGGCCCCTGCACACAGTAGTTTGCCCCATAGTGGCCCCTGCACACAGTATTATGTCCCATAGTGGCCCCTGCACACAGTATCATGCCCCATAGTGGCCCCTGCACACAGTATCATGCCCCATAGTGGCCCCTGCACACAGTATCATGTCCCATAGTGGCCCCTGCACACAGTATCATGTCCCATAGTGGCCCCTGCACACAGTATCATGTCCCATAGTGGCCCCTGCACACAGTATCATATCCCATAGTGGCCCCTGCACACAGTATCATATCCCATAGTGGCCCCTGCACACAGTATCATGTCCCATAGTGGCCCCTGCACACAGTATCATGTCCCATAGTGGCCCCTGCACACAGTATCATGTCCCATAGTGGCCCCTGCACACAGTATCATATCCCATAGTGGCCCCTGCACACAGTATCATATCCCATAGTGGCCCCTGCACACAGTATCATGTCCCATAGTGGCCCCTGCACACAGTAGTTTGCCCCATAGTGGCCCCTGCACACAGTATCATGTCCCATAGTGGCCCCTGCACACAGTATCATGTCCCATAGTGGCCCCTGCACACAGTATCATGTCCCATAGTGGCCCCTGCACACAGTAGTTTGCCCCATAGTGGCCCCTGCACACAGTATTATGTCCCATAGTGGCCCCTGCACACAGTATCATGCCCCATAGTGGCCCCTGCACACAGTATCATGTCCCATAGTGGCCCCTGCACACAGTATCATGTCCCATAGTGGCCCCTGCACACAGTATCATGTCCCATAGTGGCCCCTGCACACAGTATCATGTCCCATAGTGGCCCCTGCACACAGTATCATGTCCCATAGTGGCCCCTGCACACAGTATCATATCCCATAGTGGCCCCTGCACACAGTATCATTCGCCATAGTGGCCCCTGCACACAGTATCATTCCCCATAGTGGCCCCTGCACACAGTATCATTCCCCATAGTGGCCCCTGCACACAGTAGTTTGCCCCATAGTGGACCACCCATGAACAATTATTATACTGTGGGGTCTTTTCAGACCCCAGAGTATAATGATCGGAGACCCAGGGGAGGATAGAAACATAAAAAAACAACGTTGCTTACCTGTTCCTCGCTCCGGTGCATGCCCGTGCGTTACTCCGGCCTTCTTCACTGTTAGACCAGGCCGCGTCACATGATCCGGCCGGCGTCGCGACGCAAAATGACGTCCGCTGACGTCTGCGACGTCACCAAACAGGCCCGAAGCCTGGAGAAGCGTAGGACAGGTAAGCACATAGTTTTTTATGTTCGCTCACCTCCCCTGGGCCGCCGATTATTATACTCCGGGGTCTGAAAAGACCCCGGAGTATAATGATAGCAGAGATTGTGGGGTTCTCCCGCGGCCTCACATATCGTATATACCGTATGTTCTGTTCGGGAACATACGCCTTACTTTCGGGGGGATGCCTTATATTAGGCAATTCTCCGAAACCTCTCCTATGCCTTACTTTCTGGGGTGTCTTATTTTCGGGGAAACACGGTAACAGAACTTTCAAGGCAGAGCCTAATGTGTATTACATAAGTTGTAGATAAAGTATGAGAATTTTATAAGGAAGAAAAATGGAAATAAAGTAAAAAGTTAGTCTTGTAGGTATTTGTATATTTTAATATATATTTAATAAAGTATAACCAGCATTGTTTACCTGGAAATGAGTTTTGTGCATAGTCATTTATTGTATACATGGCTGCTCCAGGTCAGCAGGGGGCCCTGTGCAAAAAGGTTGAGGACTTTCCCGTTCTCCTTTTGTGTTTTGGGAAATGGACAATATGAATTGTATGATGATAATACCATACAGTAGCAAATAACAGTGCACACCCCGCCAGTATCGGACTGGGATGTCTAGGGCCTACCAGTGGAATTGTTTTTAGGGGCCCGCTGCCAGGACCCCTGCAGATCAGCTGTAGCGAGACAGGGCGGTTAAAGGAAATAACATATCGGGAGCCATGAGGCTCACCCGTCATACGATGTGCACCACTTCACTACCTAAACTACAGCTAAACTAAACTAAGCTACACTCTGTATGGCAAGTGAACAGCGTGGCTCCTAGAATTGTTACCATTACCTGCAGCCGCATTGTCCTGGAATAGCTGATCTGCAGAAGTCCTGGATGTCGAACCCCCGCAGATGTAATATTGATGGCCTATCTTAAGGACAATCAATATTCAAAAGATAGATAAATCCTTTAACGAGGTTGTCCAGGAATTGGAGCAACCCATGTGGCGAGCAGGTGGTGTAAAATAATAAAAAAATAAATAAAAAAAGCATACTTACCTGTCCCTGACACTCCTTTTGTCCGCTGTCCGTGTCCATTAAGTCCCGTGCCGGCGCATTCTTGCTGGGAGTCCTGCATCTCATGCAACCACTGAGCCCGATTAGGTACAGGATTTCTAGAAATGAGGCGCTGCCATGAGAACGAACAGACACAGGCGGGGGACAATGGGGTAACAGGTGCGTGTGTGTGTGTGTGTGTGTGTATGTATGTATATACACAGTGCTGAGCAATTTCTGGAAGAAATTGAGTATTATCTGACAGAATTGCAGGGGTGCCAATACTTTTGGCCAGCACTGTATATATTTAACACCTCCCTGGCCTCCACAGTGGTCACTCCAATTTATGGACCTCCTCTTTAAAGGGGTGTCTGGGCCAAATTGTTTTAATGGCCCACCAATAAAGTGGCCTCTTCACTGGTCCCCCCCATATAGTGGTCTCTTCACAGGATAGGCCATAAATACCTGATCTGTAGGGGGCTGACACACGGCCCCATCAGCTGTTCGGAGCCACTTCCGGTGCCCATTCTATACACAATACAGGGCTGGAAGCAGAAAGCTCCATCCGTATAGCCACCCGGCGCCTTCACTGCAGCTCAGCTCCCACTAACTTCAATATGTGCTAAGATGCAGTGAAGGTGCCCGGCTAATATCCAATTGACAGAGCTTTCTGCTTCCAGTCTCATATTGTGTACAGGACGGGCGTGGGAAGTTTCTCTGTACTGCTGATTGGTCTGAGGGCTGAGTGTCAGCCCCATACAGATCAGGTATTTGTCTATAATGAAGATAAGCTATAAAAAATTCTGCCTGGACAACCCCTTTAATATACCCCCTAATGCGCCACACTTTAAAGAGGTTGTCCAGCATAGGTTTTTTTTTTTTTATTTTAGTACGGAGGAAGTGAAAAAACACCTGAAAAAAACCCCCACTCACATGTGTTCTGATGACTTCCAAGCAGGGTCCGGTCCAGCAGCTCCGCTGGAAGTCCTCACTGACACAGGTTGTCACGTTCAATAGGAAGAAAACAACAGAGCTGCAGGACCGAACTGCGCTGGATAGTAAGTGTTTTTGTTTGTTTGTTTTTTTTGTTTTGTTTTTTTTTACCTGCCCCAACTTAATTAAAAAAAAAAAAAAATCCTGGATAACCCCTTTAATGTCCCCCAGGATATTAGTCCCCATCAATGGTCCCCATACAGTATAGGGGACCAGTGAAGGGGCCACTGTAGGGGGAGGGGAATAATGCAGGGGCCACCGCCCCCCCCCACCGGGACAGCATTAGAGTGCTCCATGGTCGCACTCCTTCTTGCTCCGAGCACTGATATGACGTCATGTGTGACCGGAGCAGGAAGAACCAGGAGGCGCCGGGAAGTTGTCAGGTGAGTATTGGAGCTTAGATTGTAGGCCACGGGCTCAATGGGGCCCGTGGCCTACTAGTCTATCACGTTGCGATGAAAAAAAAAAAAGCACCGAGGGATTCCAGGAATTGGAGTAACTGATGTGGGGGTCAGCTAGCAAAGTATGTGACGTCACCGATCCCTCTCCAGTAACACCGGCAATAGACAACAGAGAGCCTGGTACAGGTTGAGTGTTTGTTTTATTTCACACCTTACCGGCTTCCACATGGGTTGCTCAAATTCCTGGACAACCCTCCTTAAGCCCCCTTGCACACGACCGTATGAATGAATAGTGTGCTATCTCGGATAGCACACTGACCCATCCATTTCTAAGGGCCCGTACACGACAGTGAATTACATGGTCACATGTGCGGGCCGACAGTCCAGGCCGCAAAACAGGTCCTATTCCTGTCCGATTTTTGTGGCCCTGCTTCCACAGCTCCTATTCATTGAATGAAAGGGGCCTCCGCTTACCACACGGTCGTGTGCAACCGGCTTTAGGCTAAGTCCCCACGGGCCACAGCGAAAAAGCGGCGGAAATTAAGTGTGGTTTTTCCTGCAGTGCTTTCACAGAAAGTCTGCAGAGGAAAGTTCTGCTTCAATTATCTATAATAATCTATGCATTGGATTGACAGGGAGATCTGCTAAACTTACCAATATCTAAAATGTCACCCTTGAAATGTCTCCATTTTGCACAAGGGCGTAAAAGGGCACCGATGGAAATAAAGGGAAACTTTACTGCGCGTCCATGTTTCCAACTGCAGGCTGGGGCCCCATGTTGCAAAAACACAGCAGCAAAAACCGCAGTGTTTTACAGTACCTGCAAAGTGGAAGGTATTCTGGCTAAACCCATCCACACATTGCAGAAAAAAATCTGCAGTGGAAAATCTGTGTTTTTGAATACGCTTGCGTTTTTGTAAATCGCAGCATGTCAATTATACCTGCGGAAACACTCGTCTTTTCCATATACAGTCATGGCCAAAAGTTTTGAGAATGATCCAAATATTAATTTTTACAAAGTCTACTGCTTCAGTTTTTCTAATGGCAATTTGCATATACTCCAGAATGTTATAAAGAGTGATCAACTTAACAGCAATTACTTGCAAAGTCAATATTTGCCTAGAAAATGAACTTTATCCCCCAAAACACATTTCAACATCATTGCAGCCCTGCCTTAAAAGGACCACCTAACATCGTTTCAGTGATTGCTCCATTAACACAGGTGTGGGTGTTGATGAGGACATGGCTGGAGATCAATCTGTCATGATTAAGTAAGAATGACACCACTGGACACTTTAAAAGGAGGCTGGTGCTTGCCATCATTGTTTCTCTTCTGTTAACCATGGTTATCTCTAAAGAAACACGTGCAGTCATCATTGCACTGCACAAAAATGGCCTAACTGGGAAGAGTATTGCAGCTAGAAAGATTGCACCTCAGTCAACAATCTATCGCATCATCAAGAACTTCAAGGAGAGAGGTTCCATTGGTGCCAAAAAGGCTCCAGGGCGCCCAAGAAAGACCAGCAAGCGGCAGGACCGTCTCTTAAAAGTGTTTCAGCTGCGGGATCGGGCTACCAGCAGTGCAGAGCTTGCTGAGGAATGGCAGCAGGCAGGTGTGAGTGCATCTGCACGCACTGTGATGCGGAGACTCTTGGAGCAAGGCCTGGTCTCAAGGAGGGCAGCAAAGAAGCCACTTCTCTCCAGAAAAAACATCAGGGACAGACTGATATTCTGCAAAAGGTACAGGGAGTGGACTGCTGAGGACTGGGGTAAAGTCATTTTCTCTGATGAATCCCCTTTTCGATTGTTTGGAACATCTGGAAAACAGCTTATTCGGAGAAGAAGAGGTGAGCGCTACCACCAGTCTTGTCTCATGCCAACTGTAAAGCATCCTGAAACCATTCATGTGTGGGGTTGCTTCTCAGCCAAGGGAATTGGCTCTCTCACATTCTTGCCTAAAAACACAGCCATGAATAAAGAATGGTACCAGAATGTCCTCCAAGAGCAACTTCTCCCAACCGTCCAAGAGCAGTTTGGCGCTCAACAATGCCTTTTCCAGCATGATGGAGCACCTTGCCATAAAGCAAAGGTGATAACTAAATGGCTCAGGGAACAAAACATAGAGATTTTGGGTCCATGGCCTGGAAACGCCCCAGATCTTAATCCCATTGAGAACTTGTGGTCAATCATCAAGAGACGGGTGGACAAACAAAAACCAACAAATTCAGACAAAATTAAAGCATTGATTCTGCAAGAATGGACTGCTATCAGTCAGGATTTGGTCCAGAAGTTGATTGAGAGCATGCCAGGGAGAATTGCAGAGGTCCTGAAGAAGAAGGGTCAACACTGCAAATATTGACTTGCTGCATTAACTCATTCTAACTGTCAATATAAGCTTCTGTTACTCATAATATGAATGCAATTCTATTTCTGTATGTGATAAAAACATCTGACAAACACACATAAAAACCAGAGGGCAGCAGATAATGTGAAAATATAATATTTGTGTCATTCTCAAAACTTTTGGCCATGACTGTAGGTATAATAGGGGCAGATACCCTGCAGAGAAAAACTCTGAATTTTCTGTGAAAAACTCTGCGGAAAAAACTCTGTTATATTTCCACAACGGCCATAGCCACGTTTTTGTTTTTGTTTTTTGTAAATTAGATTTAGTAAAACTCTGGCAGTGTTAGCATGTTTCACCAGGCTCTTCATTAGATCACACCATATATACGGGGTTAGTTTGAGGCTGCCATCGTATTTTATTTCTATATATTTGGACAATCCTCCTATTATCCTCATAATGATTAACCAGTAATAAAAAGCTCCAGTTATGTCCACATATAGAAGTCTTATCAAATGTTTTTCTTGTCTGGTGTCAAGTGTCAGAGTCAGGCTCTAATGTTTTGCTGCCTGTCCTCCTCACAGTACGCCCTTCCCCCTGTATACACAAACATCTGAATAATCTGGTTTTGCTAGAACAGTCCCACTTTGTTCAGGCCTGTAGAACAGAACAAACAGGAAAGGAAGTGCTGTGTGCACTGCCCAATATCCTAACACATGTGTAATAGAGGAGTATTCCCTCCCACCAGCTTGTAACATTTCAGCTATGCTTGTGAAAACCTTGCAGGAAGGTAACAGGTGAGCAACGCCTGGGCAATGTGACGGCTGTACACGGCTTACTATGGAGACAAATATTCTAATTATACTCTACCTGTTTTATGGCTGCTGACAACCTATCTGAACGTATTAATCCACATTTACTGATCAGGCTATGCCAGGTTTCAGTGTGAACTGTGCAAAAAAATGTAATAATTAATTGCAATTAATTTGTAGCAAAATTTGCAAAAAAAAAAAAAAAAAAATGCTGCAGAAAAAAACTGTGAAAATAAGTTGCATTTTTTTCTGCCATTTTTCATCCCCCTTCCCTTAACCCCTATAAAATCTAAAGTGAGGCTAAGGCCCCATGTAGTGGACTGCAGCAAAAAAGCAGCGGCAACACATCGCAGTTTTTCCAGCAGTGCTTTTCACAGAGAGGAAAACTCTGCAGACTTTCTGCCCCCATTATACCTATAGGGAAACTGTTGGCGTTTCCGTAGGTATAATTGACATGCTGCGATTTCCAAAACTGCAACTGTTTTTGGAAATCGCAGTGTGTCTGCTGCACATATTTTTTCACAGTGTGTGCAAATCCCATCCACTATACAGGGACTGTAAAATGCCGCATTTTTTTCTGCTGTGGCTGACCCCTGGTGTTTACGCCATGTTGGGCCCCGGCCTAAAAATGCTTGTGATTCCGCAGCTACAAAGGTTTTCAATAACATAACTTTACCGAGAATTTTTTCCACGCAAATATGTGGATGCGATGAAATAACATCTCGATCACTTTGCGTGTACGGTAAAACATGGCTTATTTTTCCACTGCGTTTCCGCAATGTGGGGCCTTGTTTCACACGTGGCTTTTTTTTTTTTTTTTTTTTTAAGTAACACCACTGCTGGTTTTGATGCAGCTTTTTTGAGCCAAAGCCAGAAGTGAGTACAGCAGGAATAAGAAATACAGTCTTAACTTTGGCTCTTAAGACTGAAATGAAAACTGTAACAAAAACTGTAGTTTTCCAATATATGCCATATGTGAAACTACCCTAAGGCTGAGGCCCCACAAATTCAGCCAGAATCCCATCCACTTTGCAGGTACTGTAAAACACTGCATTTTCGCAACGTGGGGCTTCAGCCTAAGGCCCGTTTCAGACGTCCGTGCTGTGGGTCAGTGTGCCCTCTGTGTATTTCACAGAGTTTCCTCTGAAGACTTTCTGCTTCCATTATACCTATAGGGAAACTGCCGGCGTTTCCATAGGTATAATAGACATGCTGCAATTTCCAAAACTGCATTGGTTTTGGAAATCGCAGCGTTTCTGCTGCGCATATTTTTCTGCAATGTGTGGATGGGATTTTATCAATTTGCAGTGACTGTTGGGAGTTATATAGAGAAGGGGTGTGGGCACCAATGTGTTAAAATGGCTTCGTTCCCACGTATAACAGGGAGCCTGTATATATGTAAGCTGCTAAGTACCAGAAAATGAAAAGCAAAATGACAAAGTACCAGAAAAGTTTCCACTTGTAATAAAGTGCGGGGCTCCTGTACTATGATCCTGCTTATAAGCAAACCCCATGCAAAACAATGAGAACAATCCCATGCAGCTTCAGCACTAGAAATCATGCAAATATTGGCTGTGTGAATGGGCCCTTATTGTTACTACATTGGGCTGAAAGTTGCTTAGACAGCTTATTCCCCTGCCAGGACAGCAGAACCAGTCAAAGCTTAACTGTATGTGGCCAGGCTAAAATTAGCTGCATTGAATCAAAAGTAACAAAGGCTGCTGTAATGCACACAACAAGAAACAAAATGTGACTCTACAGAATGTTCATATGTAACAGGAAGTTTAAATGCAAATGATGTGCACATGAAACAAGGGATATGCAAGGAAGGAATGACAATACTGCATTGAAGTGCTATAATGTGTGCAGCCAGAAGTATGGAGAACTCATTCTATGCACATTCATTCTACCCCAAGCCAAGTCCCACACCCAGAGCCGAAACGCATGTGATAATTGGAAGCCAGCCGCCTGGTGTGCCTTGATAAACTAAGGGGTTTGCTGTAAGCCACTTAGCAAGTCAATGTAAACTTTACAATAGAAGGGCAAATATTTACATGCAATATGCTGACTGCTAATTAATTTTCTATTGCAGTTCTTCTTTTTTCACTATTTGATTTTTGCATTTTTTAATTATTTTTATTGTATTTGTTTCTATTACATATTATATATATTTTTTTTCATTATTTTATTATTTTTTTCACCCCTGATAACAACACTGCAGTGTATAAGCCCCCAAACTGGAGATTTTTGCTGATTTCTGCAGGACCAGACACCTATCTGATACATTTGAGGGCCTCCTTAAGCTAGGTTCACATGGAGGAAAATGAAGAGAAATTCCTTTTTATATCCGACCGCAGGATTGCCGCGATGGAAAGCCGATACAGCTTTCCTCAGCTGATTAGGCCTGGATGAATGGGACTAATCCGCAGGGATTCCTGAGATGTGGAATACGTGGAAAGATCAAGCAGGATGCTGATTTTTTTTCAGCATCCTTCTATGATCTCTGTCTCCCATTCAAAACAATGGGAAGTAGATTCGGGGCTGGATTCTGCTCCCAAATCCGTGGCAGATTTCTCCATATAAACGTACTCTTATGCTCTTCCATTATCATAAAGTGAATCTATCACCCGAACCCAGTTTATCATCCTAGCCCTGCATATAGATAGGTTAGGGTCATCTGAACCAAATTGTGTTATCCCCTTGTGAATTGTAGCCTCTGTTGCTGAGACATCGCTGTTATTGTCAATATTCGGATGAGGTCTTTGGAGCAATGAGGGCGTTACCACTTACATCCTTGGAGCAATGGCGCTGCCATTATTGCTCCAAAGAGCTCATGCATATTGACAAGAAGGGCTTATCTCGGCAATGGAGGCACCAATTCACAAGGGGTAAACGCCATATGATTCAGGCGACCCTAACCTATCTAAGTATAGGGCAGGGTTGATATACTGGGGTCTAGTCACAGGCTCCCTTTAACTAGAGAGAGGGAATGCAATTGTGGTTTTGCGACAGTGAAATCCCAGATGTAGTATGTTATATGTATACCTAGAGGCCATATTGCAGTGCGTCTAGCATGATTGTGCACATGTTACCGTGACGCTATGGTGTAGTACACTGTAGACTGAAGGTGAACTGCACATTAGTTCTGATCGTGGGGGTCAATAGGAAACTACAGGGGCTATTGCTAGGATCTGTTTCACACAAGCTGTTAACTTGGAGCTTAACTGGATCAATATAACAGTGTTATGTCAGTTCTTTACTGTAGCGCTCGGGCCATTCCAGAGCTCAGTGCATTATAACTGACTATAATACAGTGACTTCTAAGCACACGTTCAAGTTCAGTCCAGATACTATGGGCCACTTTCCACGGGCAGGACTTGGTTGTGTGCAAGGGCCCTAAGAATCTGTCTGTGACTATATGTGTTTCTTCTTTCTTTGACCTTGTGCCTGTGTAAATAAGATCTGGATAGACTGAGCTGTCACTAAGGCACTATGCACTGGGGTCTCTTGACCTGTCTGGGTCAATCGCCACTAACCTGGGACTACTTCTAGAGGTACCAGCCACCTGGTGTCTCCTGCAGTTAAATCCTGCAGATGCTCAGACAGGGTTAAAGAGTGAACATCAGGGGATCACCTAGACCAGGGGTCAGCAACCTTCAGCACTCCAGCTGCAGTGAAACTACAACTCCCAACATGCTCCATTCACTTCCATGGGAGTTCCAAGAACAGCAGAGCAAGTATGCATGCTGGGAGTTGTAGTTTTACAACAGCTGGCATGCCAAAGGTTACCTACCCCTGACCTGGACAATTCCCCCAGGGGTATTGTAGTCTAAGCCAAACCAGTTTAGCGGCACAGTGTGTCCACACCTGCAACGTCACAATGTGATGTCTCCTATAGTATACAGTATTTTGTCCATACCTTCTCTAAGAATACACCCTCCCCCCAGGGTCCATACACTGATTTCATGAGATTTTGCACATAAAAGCACATTTTTATTAAAGAAAATATTCCATCGTTAAGAGTTTGTTTTTTTTGTACCTCATATGAACATTACGCTGAATTGGTTAAGTGGTGAACTGAAAGAGTTAATGATCATTGTAACCTGGTTGAGTGTGAGTTGGGTATACAGGGAGGTGAAAATGATGTAACCAAGTCTGTCACCTCCAGAAGGAGCTTTTCACACCATACATCAAAGAGAAATTTGTGCAAATCTTATTTGCACGTAGTTGTATTTAACATTAAATGAAGGCCAGACCTGTAGCCAAAAGTTTAACCCACTCAAGACTGTAAGGGGTCACAAAAAACTAAAAAAATAGACAAATCAGATACATTTTTAATAAAAAGTTCTTAAGCATTTTAACATTCACCTGTACCAGGAGTTAAAAAAAAAATCTGCAGCAAAACTCTTGCACAAATACCCAACACAAAGCAGCAAAACTGTAGATCTGAAAAATCCACAACATGATACAATTAATGACTAATCCTATCAGTCTGAACTTGCAGTAACTGCCCCAGATGCTACACCGTGTACAGAGCAGTGCTAGTTCTGGTATATTGAGGTGGCTGCCAACAAGTGATCAGAGGGGATGCCTGGAGTAGGAACCCCGCCGATCCGTAAGGAAAGGTCATCAATAGGATGCTCATGGATGACCTCTTTAACTTATAATGTGGTCCATCAGGGTTTTTTTTTTTTTTACTGGGTAGAACAAAGAGACAGATTGATGCAAATTTATTAAGACAGGCATATCGAACGCCAGTCTTAAAGGGGTTGTCCAGAATAAGTTTTTTGCAAAGGGGCCAGGGAAGGTAAAAAAAAAAAAAAAACTAACCCCTACTCACCTGTTCCCAGTACTCCGGTGTTTCCCACCATGGTCCAATCCTGCTGCTCCCGAAGGTCTTCTTCCGGAGGGTGTCCCCACCACACGTGATTGCTGAGGCCAATCAGTGGCCTAAGGAAAGCACATTGGACGTCAGTTGTCCCCGTTCCTTTCCTTGATCGCTGAGGCCAATCAGCTGCCTAAGTATGGTGGTGACTTCCGCCAAAACAAGACCCCGGGGCAGCAGGACTGGACCGTGGTGGGAAACACCGGAGCATCAGGGTTATTTTTTTTTTCCTTTCCCAGCTCCCTTGCAAAAAAAAAAAACACTTATCCTGGACAACCCCTTTAATAAACGGCCTAACTAGCGCAAGGAATTGGATATTTAAGAAGAGTTTGGGGCTTCTTCATAAATCTGTCAGATGTCCCCGCTCCAAAATGGAATCTAAACCAGATAGGAACTCTCACCATAAATCTTGGATGGGAATGTCATGTTTGGCCACTACCAAAGTTTTATTTTTCTCCATTCAGGTGGGTGATGGAAAAATGCGAGCTTTCCTCTAGTACTATACAACAACTGGACTTAAAAGGAATCTGTCACCAGAACCCTACACATCAATCTATCCCTACAGTGGTTTCACCTTGTGCATCGGGGAATTTCTGCTGCCTAGATATTGCTATCTTATTATCAATATCCAAATGAGCTCTTTGGAGCAACAAGGATGTGGCCATTGCTACAGAGAGATAAGTGGTCACACCATCATTGCTCCAATGAGGAACTAGTGGCATTTTTCCATCACTGACCTGAAAGAAGCTAAAACTTTGGTAATGGCCAACCATGACATTCCCAACCAAGATTTATCTACTTAAATAAAATATAAAAGTCATTTGAGATCCCCATCACTACCATATGCAAGTCCCCAATACTTTTATCTCTTGATTCACCAATTTGAGTAACTGGCAGATCTTGCCCATATTTGGGCTGTATCTGTGCCAGGAAACACCGTCCATGTGACAATCGAATCACAGCCCAACCATAGCTAGGCTGAACCATAGTGATTTATGATGTTGTAAGTTCCAGTACGACTGTGACTACTGTCCCATACTGACATGATCCTGTCATAAATCACTATGAAGCTATGAATTTGGTTCAGACGACGAATTGGGGTTGGGCAGAGAAATGTGGCTATCACGTGCACTGCGTTTTCTGGACTGGACACGGCTGTGTGAATTGGTGCTCATACACAGATGAACAAGTTTTGGTATGTACTATGTGATGTCACAAGGCACCATTATATTTGCATTGGAAACAGCCAACGTTTGTTTTCCGCCAAAAGTGCAGGTCTAGGCAACTGATAGTAATCTGTAGACATTGCTGATAGTAGGATACCAAGGATCCTACAGCTGAGCTCTTGTCAAAGCCAGACACAGAAGGAATCTGCAGCCTGGTCTGTGATAAGAGATGTCATTTAAATGATCATTTGGCTAAAAGCTATCTTCTGTGACCTCCCCATATTCCATAAGTCCAGCTGAGCACACATATTTCACTTGTGGAGGGGGTGTGTGTTGGAGACCAGGGAAATAAAGCTGGTCATGCATCTAGCCATAAAGAATGATTTAGACCATTTAATGCTAAGTGGTGCCTTTTTGTAACATGAATGAAGATGCCAGATGGCAACCAAAGTCGTATACTGTAGCTGAAGTCTTTGGTTAAGCAACAGGCAATTTGCTGTTTTAACTTAGAGGGTTTGGCTGGGCCAAGGTTAGGTCATCAATGTCAGATTAGTGGGGGGCCGACATCCTGAACCCCTACGATCAGCTGTTTTCAGTAGCCCATACACAGAGAATGGAGCAGGAAGGAGCCTTAGGCCTACACCCCACGTTGCGGAAACTCTGCTTTTTTTGTTGCAGATTTTTCTGCAGTTTTTAAGCCAAAGCCAGGAGTGGATTGAGCAGAAGGTAGAAGAACTTCCTATATATTTCCTATTCCTTTTGTAGCCACTCTTGGATTTGGATCAAAAACCAAAACAAAATCTGCAACAAAAAAAGCTGCGTTTCCTCAATGTCTTAAGGCCTCAGCCTTAAGCTGGCCATTAGATTTCTGTCAGCTGAAATGGCTGATTTTGGACAACTAAAGGCCGGCAATCTTCCACGTAGATGCCGCAAACATTCACATGTGGCTGACCGAAGGGATGGCAGACTTTAGCCTACCAAAAACAAATCAGTCATGCTCGATATTATTTCGTCAGCTACTGGCCAAAAACACTAGTGTCTGTCATGATCAGCCACTTTTGACGAATCATTAGCCAACTTGCGCAGACTCACTAAACTGCCCCCTGATTGGATGGATTAGTTGTTAAAATGTTGATGGACTTATTGTTTCTTTAGTCTAAGCCCCTGTGTTGCGAAAACACAATTTAAAAAAATGCCACAGAAACGCAGTGGAAAAAATGTAGCTTTTCTGCTATGTTTTTTGTTTTTGCCTCCTCCACCAATTTTCTCATGGGGCAACAAAAAAAGGTTTTCTTAAAATCCAGACCTTCTAGCTAATGGTATCAGTAATTTTAAAGATAGTGGAGAGGAACGCCAACGATGTTGCCCTTGACAACAATCACATTCTTTAAATAAAAATTCTAAATGGTTATTATGGTTACTAAATGGTTACTAGCATTCTTATATACACTTACGCTAGGTTCACATCTGCGCCTGGTTTCCGTTCTTAGGGATCCAAAAAAACCGGAAACCCAAACCGCTTAAAAAGACTATAATGGGGTTCGCCGGGTTTCCACCCGAAAAATGCGGAAAGAAAAGCCTGAACGTAATCCAGGCATAGGTGTGAACCTAGCCTTATTTTGTACAAGAGCTCGGAAAGTTCTCATACCACATCCATTGTATGATCTAGGTGATAAACATATAAATTTATCTTTTGGCCACAGCAAGATAAAAGTGATGATAATGTCACACTATTAGCATCCATAAAGGCTTGAGTGAAGAAACTGCTGAAAATAGCTGCTAATATTTCCAAACAGTGATCCTAGGAGCCTGAGCATATGTTCACATGGCACAATTTTGTGCTCAATTTGACACCTCGAATTCAGAACCAAATTCCATCCTTAATCTCCTATTGTATTCGATGAGAAGCAGTGATCAAAGTAAAAAACATAAGCGTCCTGCTCAACCTCGCTGCGGACTCCGCAGCTGATTCAGCCACAGACCCCAGATCTTGTTCAGCCTATAGCTATCACATATATACATACGGCCAGCTTAATACAGATTGCTGTCTTGGCAGACATTCATTCACCATAAGAAGTATAAAGCCTTATTCACACGACAATGAAAAATGGCCGTGTGATGGCCATTTATTTAATGGATGTCACAGGGCTGCACTAAATTCAGTATATGAATGGGGCTATTCACATGACCGTGCATGTCTTTATTTTTTTTACCCATTTTCACAGATTCCTCAATAGAGGGATTGCCCATTGGTTGTGTGAATGTAGCTTTAGCCCTTCCTGTATATTCCCCATTCCTTTAGAAACAAGGAACTACAGGAAAACTAAAGACAAAGGCTACATTCAGACGACTGAGGTGCAAAACGGCCATGAAAAACGTCCATTCATCACGGCCACCTTGCACCCGAGGGACTCCTGTTGTTACAAATCCTCCATATAATTGAGTGTATGGAGGGATCCGTGAAAATGGCCAAAAATAAGACATGACCTATATTTTGATGGTCCGTTACATGGTCCCATGTGCAGGCCGACAGTCCGGACCGCAAAATATGGAACAGGTCCTATTCCTGTCCGATTTTGTGGCCATTTCCACGGCTCCTATTCATTGAATAAATTGGGCCATGCAAGCACAGTCAGTGCATGGTTGTCCGTGCCTTTCATTCACAGCCGGTGGCTAGCACACAACTGGCTTTAGTGTTGTACACAGATGTCCACAATTGTTTTTATTACATAGAGTGTCTTGCACCCCGTACCAACTATTATATGGGTGTCAGATCTGAAGGTCAATACACTGAGGCCACTGCTGATTTGCAACATATGTTGTATCCAGTATTATCTTCCTTCTGGGATGATGTGTATAAATTGATTCAGGTAGTATCCAATATTATCCCTCCCAGGACACCTTTGATTGGGCTATTGGGGTATATGGAGAGATCCAGAAGGACAATATGTATTTGCAATAGCAGAGATTTCATATCAGGCCATATCAGCAGACACTGGCTGCATCCTGATCTGCCATCAAATGAGCTATCCAGTAGTGTACGGAATACAGTCATTTTATTAGAGAGGGGTACATGAAACGTAGGCTTCCCAAGGATGAATGTAAATGGGGACCCTGAATTAATGCTCCAGGTCTAGTGTCCCTGACACTTCTTAGAACATGAAAGTTCACAATGGTGTTTGGATGAATGGAATATCAGAAGGTAATATCTACCATATATAATATGTCTACAACGCTCAATCCTTGTGACAAGATAATAAGCAACCAGTGCGGAGCCTGCAATGGAGGGATCTCATGGATATATAAAGTGGGGCAAAAAAGTATTTAGTCAACCACCAATTGTGCAAGTTCTTCCACTTTAAAAGATGAGAGAGGCCTGCAATTGACATCATAGTTAGACCTCAACTATGAGAGACAAAATGAGAAAACATATCTAGAAAATCCCATTGTCTGATTTTTTAAGAATTTATTTGCAAATTATGGTGGAAAATAAGTATTTGGTCACCTACAAACAAGCAAGATTTCTAGCTGTCACAGACCTGTAACTTCTTCTTTAAGAGGCTCCTCTGTCCTCCACTCATTACCTGTAGTAATGGCTCCTGTTTGACATTGTTATCAGTCTAAAAGACACCTGTCCACAACCTCAAACAGTCACACTCCAAACTCCACTATGGTGAAGACCAAAGAGCTGTGGAAGGACCAGAAACAACATTGTAGACCTGCACCAGGCTGGGAAGACTGAATCTGCAATAGGCAAGCAGCTTGGTGTGAAGAAATCAACTGTGGGAGCAATAATTAGAAAATGGAAGACATACAAGACCACTGATAATCTCCCTCCATCAGGGGCTCCACGCAAGATCTCAGCCCGTGGGGTCAAAATGATCACAAGAACGGTGAGCAAAAATCCCAGAACCACACGGGGGGACCTAGTGAATGACCTGCAGAAAGCTGGGGCTAACGTAACAAAGGCTACCGTCAGTAACACACTACGCCGCCAGGGACTCAGATCCTGTAGTCCCAGACATGTCCCTCTGCTTAAGCCAGTACATATCCGGGCCCGCCTGAAGTTTGTTAGAGAGCATTTGGATGTTCCAGAAGCGTATTGGGAGAATGTAATTGTAAGGGAATTGCCAGTTGAGCAATTCTCCAGTGCTGCAGCAAAAACCTGAGAGGAAGGGAATACAGAGACAGTGAGCCCTAAAGTTGACCCAGACCCTGTCCCTACCTACTTGTCTCACTGTCCTAATGACAGGGACAACTTGGAGCCGGTCCCTACTCTGAATAAGTGACAACACAGAACGCAGACAGGACGCACAAACAACAAAGGGAGGTCAGCTAGCCAAGCGGTCGGTAACAATCGAGCAATGCAGTACAGAATCAAAATCCAAGAGAATAGTCAAAGTGGTCAGAAAATCAGAAGAGCAGGTAACAAGGAGTATATCCAGTAAGCGAAATGCAATAGCAGGCACCAATGGGAAAGTGAGCAAACAATAAATAGGGAGAAAGAACCCGCCCCAGACTTGATAGGAGGACAGGCTGTCAATCACAAAGGCAGGACTAAAGTAAACTCTTAGTGGAGCAGGGGGAAAGCAAGATGAAGGAGAAGGGCGTGGTGGAAAATCAATTAAGGAGGTGAGGGAATAGGACAGTGTTCAGACAATGCAAGAAAAACCCAAGGAAAGAATTACAACCGGGCACGCCTCCTGCGCCGCAGCGTGCGCCCGGAGGACGGCGCCAAAGCCCGGACAGGCAAGGACGTTACAGTCATATGGTCAGATGAAACCAAAGTAGAACTGTTTGGTAGAAACACAGCTCGTCGTGTTTGGAGGAGAGTGAATGCTGAGTTGCATCCAAAGAACACCATACCTACTGTGAAGCATGGGGGTGGCAACATCATGCTTTGGGGCTGTTTCTCTGTAAAGGGACCAGGATGACTGATCCGTGTACATGAAAGAATGAATGGGGCCATGTATCGTGAGATTTTGAGTGCAAACCTCCTTCCATCAGCAAGGGCATTGAAGATGAAACGTGGCTGGGTCTTTCAGCATGACAATGATCCCAAGCACCCCGCCAGGGCAACGAAGGAGTGGCTTCATAAGAAGCATTTCAAGGTCCTGGAGTGGCCTAGCCAGTCTCCAGATCTCAACCCCATAGAAAACCTTTGGAGGGAGTTGAAAGTCCGTGTTGCCCAGCAACAGACCCAAAACATCCCTGCTCTAGAGGAGATCTGCATGGAGGAATGGGCCAACATACTAGCAACAGTGTGTGCCAACCTTGTGAAGACTTACAGAAAACGTTTGACCTCTGTCATTGCCAACAAAGGATATATAACAAAGTATTGCGATGAACTTTTGTTATTGACCAAATACTTATTTTCCATCATAATTTGCAAATAAATTCATTAAAAATCAGACAATGTGATTTTCTGGATTTGTTTTCTCATTTTGTCTCTCATAGTTGAGGTCTACCTATGATGACAATTACAGGCCGGCCTCATCTTTTTAAATGGGAGAACTTGCACAATTGGTGGCTGACTAAATACTTTTTTTCCCCACTGTATATATATTTTTTTTTTTGAGAGAAAATGAAAATCTTCTAATAAAATTGATTAAGTGTTTGAAAAAAATGAGTGTGAAATTGACAATATAAGCAATTGGCTTAGACTACATGCAAATAACTGATCTGGGTGATCAATAGTTATATCATTCATTATTTATAGTTATATCACTCATTTATATATATATATATATATATATATATATATATATATATGTGTGTGTGTGTGTGTGTGTGTGTTGCACTTCCTTTTCTGATGTCTTTTTCCAAGAACTGTGGCTACAGTTGTTATCCTAACCCTACAGTATATCTTTACAGTCAGTTATGGCTGCCTCTTAAAAGGACTGCAATGTAATGGAGTTATGTCATCCCAACCCTACAGTGTCTTCATGGTAAAGATGGTCATACACATGGAACAGCTGCCAGCTATCTCTCCTAACCATCACACACAAATTCACTTCAGTTCAGCTGAGTATGCAGGGGTTCGGAATAGCTAGTGACATACAGATGTAGCAGAGTAAGGCTAAGGCCCCACGTTGCGGAAACGCAGCTTTTTTGTTGTTGCGGATTTTATTGTGTTTTTTTGAGCCAAAGCCAACAATGGCTACAGAATGAATGAAGGAATGGGAAATATATAGGAAGTTCTTATACTTCTACGTTCTGCTCAATCCACTCTTGGCTTTGGCTCAAAAAACCGCAACAAAATCTGCAACAAAAAAAAGCTGTGTTTCCGCAATGTGGGGCCTTAGCCTTACAGGTTTTATCTGGTTTCTAAGATTGTAGAAAATTAATGTAGGTACTGCAATGCTGCCCCATAGACTTCAATTGTGCTACAGTTTGTATGGCCGGTGAGCAGCACAGCTCGCCTGAGATGCCTCGGTACCGGTGTCGGACCCCTGCAGATCTAATATTGATCCTAAGCATAGACCATGAATCTTAGAAACTGAATAACCCCTTTAACCTAAACTTCTGCAATTGGTTAAACTGTCACAGAGGACAACAAAAACCAATGAAAAGTCATTTTTTCAATGACTTCTCATTGGTTTTTATTGTGTTTTCATTGTTTTTTGCTGCAGCAGTTTAACCAATTGCAGAAGTTTGGGTTAACTCTGCTATATCAGTATGACACCAGAAAAACTGTTCTGTGCTATAAATTGCTTGAGATATAACTTTTTGAAATGACACTCCCCCTGCGTTATACTAGAGCCCACCCACCCAAACACCTAGTGAAATCAGTGTCCAGATCTCATCGATTTTAAGTGAATTTTACAGCGGAGTCTCCCCTGGAGACTCTAACACAGGTGTGAATCCAGTCTTAATGTGTATGTAAAGTATGGGCAGTACCTCTAGGTAGGTCAGTTCTAATAATGTTGTTAAACAGGTTATGACCCAGTTCACTTCTGCGTTCGGGTTTCCGTTTGGGGAGTCCGCTTGGGGACCCCCCGAACGGACTCCTATACGCATAAAAAAAGTGGTTTACCTGGTAAGCACTTTCCTCTCCGCTTGCTTTGTGAGGAAACTGAGCGGAAACCATACAGACCCCATTATAGTCTGTGGGGTCTGCAGCTTTCCCAGGTAAACCGCTTTTTTATGTTTATAGCTTTCCATTCGGGGGGTCCCCAAGCAGACTCCCCCGAACAGAAACCCGAACACAGATATGAACCGGCCCTTATATTGAAACACAAAAAACAAAACCCTCGCCCACTATATTCTTAAAACAAAAAAGGCAATACAATGCAGACATCAATAGACATGTTAATGAAAGCACAATGCATTCAGAGGATACACCACACATATATATGCTGTGCTCACTGACTACAGTATTATGGTATATGTTGGACAAGTGGTACATGACTCTTCTGGGAATATAACAGATTAGGAAGGCCTCATGCACACATGCGTAGTTTTTATCCACAATTGCGAATAAAAGTAGAGGCCCATGCATTTTTATGGGGCCATAAACATGGCTGTAGTTTTTGCGGCCTTGTGTCTGTGATATAGTCAGGGACTGCAAATTATGAAGCATGTTCTATTTTTATCCAAAATGTGGGATACAGACAAATGTCTTTTTGCGGATCCGTGATGGTGACATACCAACATGTCTTTAGTGGATCAGTATTTATGGAGAGTAAAAACCACTACGGTCGTGTGCAGGAGGCCAATATACCAAATAAAGGTCTCCATACATTTTTCTTATTCCTGCATATAACGCATGAACGTATTATCCACCAGGTTACTGCGACAGTATCCTATCCCTAACTAACTGCATAGGTGGCCAGGCTTTGTGACCACTAAGGGCCCGTTCAGGCAGCAGAAAGTGAGGAGGAACTGAGGTTTCCTCCTCACTTTCTGGCTCTTCAGTTTTCACTTGCTGATCATCAGATGAATGAGACGGATCAGCTGAGTGTCCTGCATCGCGGATTCTGCAGCTGACCAGACATGGATTCTGCGGCAATATCGAGTAGGATACTTACTATTCCAGTGTCCTGCTTTGATCTCTGCCTCCCAAAGGGAGAGAGAATGAGGGCGTCATCTGGCACTAATTTTGTAATGAAATCTTCCTCAAAACCAGCACCATATTCCGCCATGTTAGGGCATTAACCTACGAAGGTGGTGGAGCTGTGGCCTAGGAGGGGTTGTTGTGTTTAAAACATTGCCCTACCACCATGTATACTCATTCATCTTGCAATGTTAGTGGGATTTATATATATATATATTGTAGATTTTATATTTAAAAAATTCCAAAAAGAATTCTATTTGATACAGACAATTGAAGTTTTACTCTGATGATATAAATACAACAAGCACAAATGGAAAACCTGAGGATGGGGGGTGTTTTATTCCCATTGAGAATGTAGATGCGCCTTTGGTCCGTTCATTTCAATGGGAGCATGAGAAAAAGCTGAAGGACAGCACTCAGACATTTCAAGCGCTCCCATTGAAATTAATGTAGCGGGCCACGTCTGAATCCACCGCTATATTCTCAATGAGAGTAAGGCTAAGGCCTCACGTTGTGGAAACGCAGCTTTTTTTGTTGCAGATTTTGCTGTGCTTTTTTGAGCCAAAGCCAAGAATGGCTACTAAAAGAATGAAAAATATATAGGAAGTTCTTATACTCAATCCTTCTGTTCAATCCACTCCTGGCTTTGGCTCAAAAAACCGCAGCAAAATCTGCAACAAAAAAAGTTGCATTTTCACAACATAGGGCCTCAGCCTTAATCCCCTCCCGTTCTCAGGATTGGTGGGGTCTCAGCATTCAGACCCCACAATCAGCAATTTATCCTCTATCCTAAATTTTTTTCTTGGCATAACCCCTTTAGGCTGAGGCCCCACGTTGCGGAAACTCACCTTTTTCTTGTTGCAGATTTTGCTGCAGTTTTTGAGCCAATGCCAGGATTGGATTGATCAGAAGGGAAATGTATGAAAACTTCCTATATATTTCCCATTCCTTCTGTAGCCACTTTGAGGTTTGGCTAAAAAAAAACAGCAAAATGTGCAACAAAAAAACTGCATTTCCGCAACGTTGGATTTGTCATCTGCACATATACACTATGGCCTGTCAATTATTGCCATGGGGAAGTTCTATATTCTTTTATAACTCCTATTAGCCAAAGGCTATAAATAGTTTTTTTCTGCTTTGGCTAAAAGTAACATGGACCGATCCCGACCATTACATAGGACAGCATATCATTATTATTTCTTTTTAGAGCACTGTTAATTCCATGGTGCTGCACACATATGAATAGGTTCACATACATAGTACAGAACACGTATTAAACTAGTTAGAGATCATTGGGTGAGAGGACCCTGCCCACAAGGGCTTACAATCTATAAGGGGAGGAAGCAGAAGCTGTTCAGGTGGCGGATCTGCTTTAACCCTTATGTGACGCAAACATTTTTCATTTTTGTTTTTAATTTTTTACTTCCTGCATTCCAAAAACCATAACTTTCTAATTTTTCCCTTTATGTAATTATATGAGAGCTTGATTTTTGCATGACAAGTTGTACTTTAAAATGGTACCATTTATTATTCTGTACAATGCACTGGGAGGCTGGAAAAAAAAATTCAGAATGAGGTAGAATTTAAAGAAAATGCAGTACCGTCATTTTCTTACGGGTTTTATTTTTACGGCTTCCACTGTGTGGTAAAAATTACGTTAGCGTTATTCTCCGGGTCAGTACAATCACGGTGATAGCACATTTATATACAGTAGTTTTTTTCATGTTTTGATTTATTTTTACAAAAATTCTAAATTTTGAAGAATAAATATTGATAACCTATTCAATCTGATCAATCTATAATCTGATATTGATGACATATTCGACTGAGGAAACAATCCTTATATATTGTGGCATGTCACAACCTTGCACCTAGTGGAAAACCAAATTGGCTGTATTTCCCAGACCAAACGCTGAGCAGGGACCCGAACTCCAAGCATCATAGTCATCTAAGATACTAGAAGTCCCTGCAGGACTACTCTCCTGTACTAAAAATATGGGGATGCAGGGACTCATAGAATAATGTTGACAATGATGCTTAGAGTCCAAGCCCTGCTCAGTGTTTGCTCCGAGAAATATGGCTGATATTTCACAGTCTGAATATGCCCCTGTGAAGCTGGCCTTCAGAACACTTATCCTCTATACATGAGATAGGGGATAAGTGTTAGATCACCGGGGTTCTGACCGCCAGATCCTCCACCGAACAGGTGAAAGTATCCCTAAAAACTCATTGTTTGCAAGTGTCAATGCCCTTGCGTGACTGGAGATATATTCACTACTATGAGGCTACCGGTTGTTGCAGAAACGCAGCTTTTTTTTTTGTTGCAGACCTTGCTGTGTTTTTTTTTAGCCAAAGCCAGGAGTGGATTGCACAGAAGGTAGAAGTATAAGAACTTCCTATATATTTCTCATTCCTTGTGTAGTCATTCGGGCTTTGGCTTAAAAATACCGCAGCAAAATCTGCAACAAAATAAGCTGTGTTTCTGCATCGTGGGGCCTTATAGACTATATATCTGAAGGTGGTTGCCTTGTTCTGCAGGTTCTTAAGGTTTATTACAGTCCCTGCCTTCCCGATCGGCGCTGCCATCTTGCGGCTCCCCTCTGACCTGGCGGTCACATGATCTACCGGGATCAGTGTGTGTCAGAGCTGCTCTGGGTCCTACAGGACCCAGAGCAGCTCTATAGTTATGTGTAAGTAACGTGCAGGAAGCTCCCCAGTTACAGGGGAAATCAGCCTCCCCCACAAAAAAAAAGTGATCAGATGTCCCCAAAGGTCTATTATGACCTTATGGGGACACAATCTAAAAAAAATAAAAAAAATAATAAATAAAAAGTATAGAAAAGTGAAAAAAAAAAGGTAAATAAAATAATTAAAAACACAAATAAAATAATACGCCAATAAAACGCCCTTATTACAGGTTATAGCCACCCCCCCCCCCCCCCCCACGACACCATAAAAAATAAAAATTACCATAATGGAGAGGAAAAACTACTTTATGAACTTTTTTAGTAGCGCTTTGCTATTAAATAAAACAAAAATGAAAAGTGAAAGACGGACACGTTTTCCTTCCTCTTTTGTTTATATTTTCCTGGATATAAAAAAAATTAAAACACATGCAAAAAGAAAAACATAAAAATAAAGCCCTATGTGTCACCGAAGAAAGACACAGAAATTAGTTGAATAACACAAATTATAAAAATGTTACAGCCCTCCAAAACCGCACATACAAAAAACTTTAAAATGTGCCTGGTCTGGAAGGGGGGTAAAGCATGTGGTATGGAAGTGGTTAAAGAGGTTGCTCAAGCACATTTTTTATATTTTAAATAGGCTGGGGTAGGTGAAAAAAACAAAACAAAATCGTACTCACCTGTACCCAGTACTCCAGTGTCCTCCCAGCACGGTCCGGTCCTTCTGCTCCAGCGTATTCTCAAAGTGGCCTCAGCGGTCACGTGTGGTGGGGATTTCCACCGGAAGATAACAATGGACCTAGCGGATCGGACCGCACTGGGAGGCTCCGGAGCACTGTGGAAAGGCGATTATGATTTTTTTTTTTCCACTACCTTGGCTGATTTAAATGAACTTTTTGTTCATTTTTACCTGGACAACCCCTTTAAGGCCGGGGCCCCATGTAGCGTAAACGAGGTGGCCAAAAACGCGGCATTTTACAGTCCCTACAAAGTGGATGGGATTCTGGTTACCCCATCCACACATTGCAGAAAAATATCCACAGTGGAAATGCTGCGATTTCAAAAACCATCACATTTTTGTAAATCTCAAGTCCGTTATACCTACAGAAACGCTGGAATTTTACATATAGGTATAATTGAAGCAAAAAGTCCACCGAGGAAAACTCTGTGTAGACTTTCTGTGAAAAGCGCTGCAGTAAAAAACCCACAGCGCTTTTTGGCTGCGGCTCATTATGTGGGGCCTTAGGATACATTCATACAATTCAGTTGCGTGCAGTTTTTCATGTGGTTTTAGGTGTCCTTTTTATTTTACAGATATCAAACTAATGTATTGCACTATTAAAATGAATAAACTGCAACAAAAACGGCATGCATTTATTTTTCCTAACACACATGTGCATTAGGATGTGAATCCTAACACACATTACTGAAAAAGAAGGAGGCACAGATAAGTATCCTGGGGGGGGGGGGGGATGGGAGCTTCCCTTTAGAAATAAGACACGTTAGATCTACTGTCAGTTCTCTGCACTACAATGTCTTCCATAAACACATGTGCTGCCCACGTTGTGAAATTCAAACTATTAAACTACAATTCCCAGCATGCATTGTCACTTCCTAGCCAGTAGAATGCACACAGAGGCATGCCGGTTATTGTAGTCCATGAAGCGTTTCCGAGCGCTCCTCCTCGCTATACGGTCCTACATCGCTTAGATCTCTCACTCGGTGCCAGGTAACACATAACCCGCTCCTATTTGGCTTTTGCACCCGCCGCCAGTCCTTCTTTGCACCGATGTCGTCATCGGCATAGAAAATGGCGGCCACTGCGGAGAACATCACGCAGTTCTTAGTGGCCACACCTCTTCCAGTCACTCGCGGTGGGAGGAGCCACGACGTCAGGCGCGTCAGAGCACGCCGTACGTCCGTGCGCCCGTATAAATAACGCGCCGAAGGGCTACGGCCTTTTCCCCTCTACCCCGGCTGTTAGTGCTGTGTGTGAGTGTGTGCTCCGGAGCCTGGCCTCGGCACACATTTCTTATTATTAAAAAAAATATAAAAATAAAAAAAAAAGCACAAAATCCCTTCAAAAAAATCCAGAAAAATCCCCCTCAGCTCCTCTTCTCCCCTGACGTTTTATTTTATTTTCTGTTGATTTTAACAAGAGAAGCAGAGCCACCGCCGCCCGCCTCAATCTCTGATTTTAACGCTAGAGAAACAAAAATCTACAAAAGGAAAAAAAAAAACGGAATAAGTAACGCGAAGTGAAGAGAAAAACCGCTGCGGAACCGTTTGTGAACAGAAGCGTGGAGAAGCGAGAGAGCGAGGAGACTGCCGACACTCCGACATCGGTGAGTTCCAGGGGTGTTTGGGAGGGCTGAGCTAGGCCGCGGGTTGGGGAGCACGATGGGCCGGGAGGAGGTATGGAGCCGCATGGAGGTCCGAACCTCGGCGCCCAACATGGCCGGCACTTCCTCATACCGAAGAGGTGTCGTGGGGAACCTGGGGGCCTGCCTATTAACCCTCTAGGTCCTCACCATGCTCTCCTGCTGGGTTGTATCCCTTCTGTCTGAGCGTAAGAAAGCTGGGTGACTGTATTAACCCTTTATGCCCTCACCATGCTCTCCTACTGTTATATCCCTTCTGTCTGAGTCTAAGAAAGCTGGGTGACTGTATTAACTATCTATGCCCTCGCCCTGATCTCCTGCTGTGTTGTATCCCTTCTGTCTGAGCATAAGAAAGCTGGGTGATTATATTAACCCTTTATTTCCTCACCATGATCTCCTGCTGTGTTGTATACCCTTCTGGGCCTGGTTGTCTGAGTAAAGCTGGCTGATTGTATTAACACTTTGTTGTCACTACTTGTATCCCTTCTGTGTTATAAAGATCTGAGTCCTAGAAAAGCTGGGTGACTATTAACCCTTTAGGTTCTTGGTCAGATTTCCTGCTCTCCAGTGTTGGTGTGTTGTACCCCATCTGTATTAAACAGGGCTGGCTAAGCCCTAGACAATTTGGGTGACTGTAGGACTCCCTTAGTGCCCCCAGTTCCACTTCCTTGGGTCCAGAGAAGCTTATTTCATCTGTATCCCTTCTGTACTGGTTTTGAGTCCTAGGAAAGCTGTGTGGTTTGATGTCATTGGGTATTGGCTGTAAATGTGACTATGTAAGAGTGAAGTCTGGGGGGGTAGATTGAGCGACTCTTCCGTTTGTGTACCCCTTGCTATGTTGTGTTCATCTAGGAGGTAAATATTGGGTACACATTGGATCAGGTCTGGAGTAGGTACCTGCAGTCGCTCATTTACCGCCACTGAATTGCTTTTTGGGGACAAATGGGGTCCTTTGGTAATTCTAAGCCATTATCTCTCAAATGGTTAGGGTATACTGTGGGGTCTGACAGCTGGTAGAGTGGGTGGTAGCTGAAGTAATGCGATTATCCAGGCACTTTTTTTTTACTCTTTCACCCAAATCTTGGGGTTTTGGGTTGGCCTTGATTGGGGTCATGTGAACCCGTTGTTCCTCCTCCTTCCTCTTCTCCCGTGTTAATTGGTCTTACCTGTATTATGGGGGCCGGCTTTAGTATTACAATGAATTGCCGGCCCCCCTGTACAGTTCAGGTAATAAGTGACCGTGAGGGAGGGGGCAGTTCCACTTGGGTGCTGGTTCGATTCACATCAACCTGAACCAGCCTGGGACTTAAGCAACAAAGAACTCATAAGGAGGTAAGTCTTAAAAAAGCTCCTAGCCTGGAAGGGAAGCAGGCTGCCATCTCAGGAAGTCCTATAGGAATAAATGGGGAACCAAAGACACTCTTGGTCAGGTGGATACTTGTTTGTTAGCAATTTAGTTACCCTGAGCAATGGTTGTATTGATATTAACTTAGCAGATCATCAGCCTATGTAAGATACCCTGTACAAATGCATTATGTTCCTAAAAATGTGGGTTTTTCCAGGGCTCTGTAGGATTCTGATAGCCCTATGTGTGTGCTCTTAGTCCAGGCTCTTCTTGGGAATATGTTGTAAGAAAATCATGTTAAATCTATTTAAGAGTTTTTGTTTAGCTTAAAATTCGACATGTGTTTTTGCTATGTTTGAAGAAAATCCTAAAAACCCTGCAGCTCAGGCCACTTCCTGTTCCCTGTAGAATACTTTGCTTCGCTTCTCAGCACCATCTTGTATATGTAGATAAGACAATTGGTGATTTTACAGCTTATCTACTCCCCTCTGTGCATAATGACCCCTGCACAGGTCATAGGTCAGAGCATGCCTAGAACCCCCCACCCCCAATGGAAGTCAATAGGGTCTGCTCCAGACCATTGTCTGGCCAACTACAGGAAACAGGAAGTCCGATTAGTTCTTAATGGCAAGAAATGGAATTGCAAGATTTTAATTTTCAATACCATGTATACTTTTTTTAAATATTTTAAAAAACTTTTAACAATTTTCAGTGATTAATATAAAAACGTGCTTTAAACAATAGGATATTTTCTGGCACTGCGATCCCTTTGAGGCTTTGCAGTTGCAATGTGTGTCTTTGTTTTTAGTGTGGCTATCGTGTGCTTGGGTAAGTTGTGATAGTCTAGGACTATTGCCATCTGGTGATGCAGGTACATGTAATATCATTTATGGTGTAAGTGTCCGTCCTGTGTTGCGTTATAGGTGAACAGATGTAACATTTACAACTTACTTCCTCCAGGTTTCTTTTTCTTGGGACTTGAGTTGATTCCCCTTCTCTTTGGGGCCGACTTTACTATTACAATGTTTTACTTTCCCTGCCCTCACAGTAAATGTAATACCTGTGAACGCTGGAGAGGTGTGTCGAGGCAGATAGACTTGGACCCAGGATAACCCCTTTAAACATCCAAAGATGGCCGCCTAGCTCTACTCATTACAGCTTGTTCTGATCATTTTCTTACAAGTTTCTGCACAATATTTGCAAAAAAAAAAATCATGCTTTTATTTTTTTCAAAAGTTTTGTGGCAACTTTTGAACTTGCAACCCACAAAATTCACTTTATATAGGATGAATACGTCAGTTCCCTGCCTAGTGTAAGGGACAGCTCACAGCCCATATGGTACATGGGCACATAAGCCCCTATTATACTGGCAGCCGCCTCTTAGTACTCCCCATCAAGGGCCTTTTTCCCTCTGTATGAAGTGGCTCTGCAGATTGCCAGTAAAAATGTATACTGTATAATATACCGTGGACGCAAGCGATGACCCCAGTGTATTGCTTGTAGATCTAACA
Source organism: Leptodactylus fallax (assembly GCA_947044405.1). Taxonomy (NCBI): domain Eukaryota; kingdom Metazoa; phylum Chordata; class Amphibia; order Anura; family Leptodactylidae; genus Leptodactylus; species Leptodactylus fallax. Next base: position 5,569,668 of record CAMRHE010000057.1, read on the forward strand.
ATCCTAATTTCATTGGATCTGGGCAAGCACAATTCCTGCTTTGCGTTTTCTGATGCAGATCTTAAAGGGGTGGGTGGTCTACAACTCTCACATCCAAGACTACATGTTGGAAGTCTGGGCAATTCCAAGGAGAGCAGTTGGATGAATCTGACCGCATGGCAATATTTTGGTGATAGAAGTTTTATTTTTGAAACTTGTTTTGCAAAGTTAACCCCTTCTTGTGCAGGTGATGGGAGTTTGTAGGATGGTGAGCTGGAATGAGGCCCTCGGCTTCCACTGTAGCGGACACGGTTACTATGTCACTGGTCTTGTGTGTTAGGGGGTCAGTGGAGAGCACATGGCTCGGTTGGCTGTAGTGCGGTTCCACAATGTGCCCTACTACAAGCAATGGTTATTGGCCCCAAGATATCGCTTCCAAAGTTTGCTTATTCAGCACTGAGCTGAACTTGTTTGGCAGCATGGTGTGCACTAGGTCCTGTATGAATGAGGGCGGTGTAACAAGTTTCTATGTATAGTGTGCTGATAGGTGATGTAATTGTGCACATTGCTGTAATATATGGTGGGTTATCGGTAAAGGAAGCTTTGGTTACTTGCGGGTTTTTATCACTTATTACAGCTTCAGGGCTTGATTATATTTTTTGGCTTATTGGCTGCAGTTTTGCTTATAGATGGTAGGGGGTTATATCACACTTGTGGGGTGTGTCCTTCCTAGTAACACGGTAGTAATGTACATCTCGGTGTGTGATCTCACTAGAGGGCGTTATCGTGACTCACATGAGCTTATTTTAGTGGTGTCTTCTGTTGTCCTATATTTCCAGTATATAAATCACTTTCCGCCTCCAGATTAATGATGACATCGGATTTGTAAAGGAGACTTTGTTCTGTCACTGAAAAACCCCGTTAGTCCGGGTCCGTAGCTCATTCTGTCAGAAATAAAATGTTCTTTAAAGGGATCCTGTCGGGGTCATTTGGGACACTAATAGACCCACAGGTCCTTATGGACCAGCACTTTAGTGTTGCAAATAGCCTGGTTGTAAAACTGTCTGTCTGTAATGAAAAAAACCTTTATACTTATCTAGTGTCGTCTTCTGGCACCTCTGCAATTGGTTTAAGTCAGGGAGAGTACACCTAGTCTACAATGTGGATATTCCAGACCTAGGGTGCGTGTACTGTGAAGCCCAGATGTACTTCCCTGGCTCTAATAAACAATTGTGCAGGCACCAGAAGCACCATAGTGTCCGAGGAGACTTGTCAGACTTCTCTGGGTAAGTATAGTGTTTTTGTTTTTTCAATTTGGTCAGACTGCTTTACAACAGGGCCATTTTTGGGACTCTAAACCCCCAATCCATAAGGACGTGTGGTTTAGCGTCCTTAATCGGCCTGACAGGTTCCCTTTAAATGCTGCCATAAAAAAACCTTCACATTATTGGTGCTATGTTAACGTGGGTTAGTTGCCTTGAGGTAAATAGCGGCTAACGCATAGTAACTGTCCTGTGCGGACCTGGCCTGATCAGTTTTCCCTTCTTGGACATTTCTATAATATCTTCAGGATATTGCATTCTTGTGACCTGTTCATCCTCTGGAGTTCCAAACTAACCTGAGTATGGTGTATCTGCATAGTGTGAGCGCCTGCTCATCTGATTCTATGTTCAGACTCCTGACCTGGAGGAATAGTACTAGTGTCATTAGAGACTGGTCAGTAACTTGGCAGAACTTGCGTGGAATCCCTATCTTGGACATGTTTGGAATATCCACCAATATCATGTGTGTTTTATAGCTGTAGGGTCCTCTCTGCTACCCTCACCCATTTCCTCACTCTTCATTCACTTCCATGGAAGTTATGACCATGTACACTTGCATGGCTGTTCTTGGATCTCCCATAGAAGCGAATACTTACCCACCCCCTCCATTCAGAGCGCCATCTGTCCCATGTATCTGAAAGGAGCTTGCAACAATCCATGCACATGCAGTAACACTATTCATTTGTCATGTGTGAATACACCTTTAGGAGCCTACAGTTTTTATTAATACTAAAATGCTAATTCTAAAAGTGAAATGTTATGTCTTCAATTTTTTTTCTCTCGTAGTTAAACCTTAATAAGTCAACATGAATCCAAGTGCTCCCAGCTATCCCATGGCATCCCTGTATGTTGGTGACCTGCATCCTGACGTTACGGAAGCTATGCTATATGAAAAGTTCAGTCCTGCCGGTCCAATCTTGTCAATCAGAGTATGCCGAGACATGATTACCCGTCGATCTCTAGGCTATGCCTACGTCAACTTCCAGCAACCAGCCGACGGTGAGAACTTTTTGTGTGTATTTAGGGATGAACATGTGGTTTAAGGGTTGTCATGTGACCCACAACTTAAAGCCATTTGTTTTTGCAAGGTTGGTTGAGAGTTCAGGTTTCAGGGAGGAATGGCTGCCTCTGCTTCTATATTAGGACATCACAGCACTACACATTCCAATGGTGCCTTCTTAAAGGGGTTTACTAGTTTTATGTAATAACTGTTAACCAGTCAAGGCAGTCCTTTGAGAGAGAACACCAAATCTCTCTCCTACCTTGATGTTTCACTGCAGTCTAGGTAATGTGCCCTTCCTACAGATTGATTTAACTATGTCAAGGTGCTCAGTAGTATGGACACATTGACATACAGTAGCATCGCAGTGATCGCAAAGGCTCATAAACTGATGCGTTCACACAAGGAGACAATGACCAATAGCTGGGCTCTTGTAAAAGTACTAGGTTTGATGTGACCTTAGAAGCTGGACATGTAAACCCTGATCAATAGCGATCATCACATGTAAGAAGTTTGCAAAAGGAAAGGGCACCCTTTTTACCGGTTGGCACTTTTGACTCAGTACTGACTGTTGGCACAGTAGATGGGGCTGTATAAAGGCTTGCCATAGCTGTATGCCTATTAGGTTGCCTTTAGTGTCCATATTATGGCTTCAAATCTCATATCAATCAAGACTTCAATGCTCCAAACTAACAGTGCTCTATTCTGGTGCTGCTAGTACTGATTATTCGATCTGAAATCAGATGAAAATTCCTAAGTAATATCAGATCAGTCCAACACTTGTTACCCCCACCATGCAGCTGTTCTCAGCAAACCCCCAAATCTATGTAATGTATGGAGCCAGAAGCAGGTGATGCTTTATATAACGTGCTGACCATGTCGGGTTATTGCAGCTCAGCGCTCAATCACTTAAATGAGATGGCGTACCCTAGCATGGCTGCTACAGTGTATGGAGCAGTCTGCTTGTGGCTCTGTACACGGTATAGTTTTGGTGCCATTGTCTGATTGGTGGGGGTGCTGGGTATCAGACCTCCACTGATCTGATATTGATGACCTATTCTAAGGATAGGTTATCGGTATCCATAAGTCTGGCAAACCCCATTTAAGAAAGTTGGCAGGTGTCAGTGAAAAGGAATTTCTGCAAATAAACAAGGCCCCATACAGCTGCGTAAAGGGGTAAATGTTAAGTTTCCTGAATGAGTGAGAACACTGGCTGGTCATGGATGAGTTACACAGTATTTGGTGTAAGATGAGCGCTTGACACATTAAAGGAAGTTGTAGAGGGGAGGTTCAGTCTCTGATAGGACCCCCCTCTTTGACTTCTCAGCATAGAGCAGAAATTTCAATGACTAAATACTGAATCTTTTCCCACAAAGCTATATATCAGCTCCTCATGCTCCATAAAATGCTGGTTGTAGATTGCACTGAATTTTCTATGTGGCTGGTTCCCTTAAATAACTGTTTTTCTTTACCCTTTTTTTTCCAGCCGAAAGAGCGTTGGATACAATGAATTTTGATGTAATTAAAGGCAAGCCCGTCCGCATTATGTGGTCTCAACGTGACCCATCCCTGCGTAAGAGTGGTGTTGGTAACATCTTTATAAAAAACCTTGACAAATCTATTGACAACAAGGCGCTGTATGATACCTTTTCTGCATTTGGCAACATCCTTTCTTGCAAGGTAATTACTTCTGGATATATATAGTTTGTATGTGTGTTAAAAAAAAAAAAAAATTCATTCACTTATGTGTATATTCCAGGTCGTTTGTGATGAAAATGGCTCTAAGGGCTATGGATTCGTGCATTTTGAGACGCAGGAAGCTGCAGAGAGGGCCATTGACAAAATGAATGGCATGCTTTTGAATGACCGCAAAGTGTATGTATTTACCTTAATGACATGAAAATGCAAAATGGTTGTCCTCTATTTGGTCCCGTAGATGCAGGAGAGAGAGGAGTCTTTTAACACCCCCCTATAGTCTAGGACTGAACCACTGCTGGTGGAATTTAGGAGCCTTTGTATTAAAAGGATCTCCGAGCATCACAATTACATTTTCCATTTGGCACCCATTGCACTGGAACTACCTAACCTCCCTGGGCAAAAATGCTATTTACTAGGCGTGGGACCTAGGCATTTGGACTCTGTATACTGAAGCGGATTGTCCCTGGTGAGGTTTCTGAAATTGTTTTTCTAGCCTATCCTTGGGACATGTCTTTAATATCAGATTGGGTAGCTGATTTAAGGGCGCAGCTCTATTTGTGTAGCAGGCACAGCAGCCTGTACTGTAGGCCAGTCCCATTCTTTTTAATAAAATTTTTTTTTTTTTTTTTAAAGCCTTTTTTTTTAGACCCACTGGGGTCTTGAACCCCAGTGGGTTGATCATGAATACAATGCTAAATGTAAATGTAAAATTCCTATACTTCTAGAGCATGGAGATAGAGATACACATCAAAATGGCTGCACCCATGCCCTACCGGCAAAATGTTTTGGTTAGCTTTGACTGAGGGTTAATACCTGCGATCAGTTTAGTGTCACTGATGGCAGTCATTGTATCAAGGCCTTTAATGTATAATACTCAACTGCTATATTTAAACACCTAACATTCACTGTAATAGTACTGTGGATGACGGGAAGGGGTTACTGGTTTGTTTTTTAGATGCTCTAATAGATTTTAATGTGAGGAATTTATAAAGGTTTTTAATTCCTCTTAAGGTTTGTTGGCCGTTTCAAGTCTCGTAAAGAACGAGAGGCAGAACTAGGAGCTAGAGCTAAAGAGTTCACCAACGTCTACATTAAGAACTTTGGAGAAGACATGGATGACGAGAGGCTCAAGGAATTGTTTGGCAAATATGGTAACGACCTTTGATCTTTGTGTGTGTGTGTATGTATATGTGTGTGTGTGTGTGTGTGTGTATATATATATATGAGTCCACTGACTCACCTGACTAGCTTGTTGCAGGCGTAACTACATTTATGCATTAATCTCATTTTAGGACCTGCCCTTAGTGTAAAAGTCATGACCGACGAAAGCGGAAAGTCCAAGGGATTTGGCTTTGTTAGTTTTGAGAGGCATGAGGATGCGCAAAAAGTAAGTGAACTAAACACACTTCTGGAAAGCCATAGACTTCTGCGAAAAGGGGTATTCACATCTTAAAGGGTTATGGCATTTCCATGGTATATATGTTCTGCCCTAAAGTGTTTGCTGTGGTTCTTAACCACTTCCATACCGCCCATAGACTATATACGTCCAGAAGGAATTCAGCAACTGCACAAAATCATGCAGCTGCTGAAACTGGGAGCCTGTTGTAACTTCAGCCGGAGCACCCAGAGAGAAGGCAGGGAAGGTTTATTACTGTCCCTGCCGTCCCAATCGCTGTGTATACAGCGCTCAATGTGCTCTGTATACAGCTCTATGGGCGCCTCCATCTTGCAGCTCCCCTCTGACCTGGCAGTCACGTGATCCGTCTGTTAGAGCTGCTGGGTCCTACACGACCCAGATCAGCTCTATAGTTGTGTGAAAGCAACGTGCAGGAGGCTGTATTCCACCTGCAACTGGGGATAAATGTACCAGCCCTAGTAACAGGGGAAATCAGCCTCCCCCACAAAAAAGTCATCAGATGTCCCCAAAGGTCTATTATGACCTTATGGAGACATAATGTAAAAAAAGTATAGAAAAGTGAAAAAAAAGTAAAATAATTAAATATGAAACGCCCTTATTACAGGTTATAGCCCCACCCCTGACGACGCTATACAAAATAAAAATTACCGTAACGGAGAGGAAAAACTGTTTTATAAAGTTTTTTAGTAGCACTTTGTGTTATCAAATAAAAAAAATGATATAAAACAGATATAAAAAAAAAAGTTAACACATGCAAAAATAATAAAAAATAAAGCCCTATGTGTTACTGAAAAAAGATGCAGAAATTAGTTGAATAACGCAAATGATAAAAATGTTATAGCCCTCCAAAACTGCACATACAAAAAACTTGAAAATGTGCCTGGTATGGAAGTGGTTAATCAAAGGGTACTCTGCATTGAAGTATAGACCCTGCATTAAATGTGAATCAACAGATGGGGCTACAGGACCCCTCCTCCAGCTAGGTCAGGGACCATGACTTAAGACCACATCTATTAAGCAATTGACATATTCCGTTTAAGTCTTGGAAACACCTGTGAAAACCACTTGGGTAACTTGGCTTGAGTTTGGGAATTAAATGTATAACATTTTTTTTTTTTTTTTTTTTTTTTTTTTTAGGCTGTGGATGAAATGAATGGTAAAGACATGAATGGAAAGGCCATTTATGTCGGAAGAGCCCAGAAAAAGGTTGAGAGGCAAACTGAATTAAAAAGAAAGTTTGAACAAATGAAACAAGACCGAATTACCAGATATCAGGTGGGTGATACAAGTTGTATATCGTCATTGTTATATATATATATTATGTACATTGCTTTTCTCTGTACACTTCGGGTTTATTGATCAGTATTTCATTCTTACAGGGAGTCAATCTCTACGTCAAAAACCTCGATGACGGGATTGATGACGAAAGATTGCGAAAAGAATTCTCTCCGTTTGGCACCATAACAAGTGCAAAGGTGAGCTTGGTTCCACTTTATAAACACCTGTATATACAGTTTACTGTATACCAGACAAAGGGCAAATTCGTTTGTAGTAGTTTCACATGTCTTTCAGCAGAATAAAGGTGGTATTCTGGATCAGGGTATTGATGGCCCCTTTATTTGACTGATCAGTGGGGGTGCTGATAATTGGACCCACACTTGATCACAGGAATCCCCTTTAAAATGTTATTGGGACAGTATCTCAGCACACTTCTTTCTATATACTTGTACATGGGGGCTTCATTGTTTTACAACTGTCTTAATACTTTTTTTTAACCTAATGTTTCAGGTTATGATGGAAGGCGGCCGCAGCAAAGGGTTTGGCTTTGTCTGCTTCTCCTCTCCAGAAGAGGCCACAAAAGCAGTGACAGAAATGAATGGTAGGATTGTAGCCACCAAGCCATTGTATGTCGCCTTGGCACAACGTAAGGAGGAACGTCAAGCCCATCTGACTAACCAATATATGCAGAGAATGGCCAGTGTCAGGGCTGTACCAAACCCTGTAATTAATCCTTACCAGCCCCCTCCATCCAGCTACTTCATGGCAGCTATTCCACCAGTAAGTCTTAACACCCCCAGGATATAAGCTTACTATTGATACATGGGAAAGATCAACTGTTAAATTTTTTTTTTTTTTTTTTTTTCCTCTTTAGGCTCAAAACCGTGCTGCATACTACCCAGCTGGGCAGATAGCCCAGCTCAGGCCGAGTCCTCGTTGGACAGCGCAGGGAGCTAGACCTCACCGTAAGTCATTATTTTTAAGATGTATTTTATATACCAATAGGTGTTGCAGGTGGATTTACATCGGCCTAGTATCATGGGCATTTTCATTGTTGGTACAGTTAGACATTTCATAAAGTATCCCAATATGTTGGTGGCTTCTTGTCTCAGGTGTCTGACCTATTTTCAAGTCTTGCCTTTCATAACCAGAATTATTTGCCTTCCCACAGCATTCCAGAATATGCCAGGAGCCATCAGACCTGCAGCCCCAAGGCCGCCTACTTTTAGTACGATGAGACCTGCCTCTTCAGTGCCACGTGTTGTATCAGCTCAGCGTGTTGGTAAGTGTTCACCTAGTCACATCTTGTGGTAGGAATTCAAGATTGTTTCAGGGTCTCAAATGGATTCCTTGGCCAAAGGAGCATAAACAAATATAAAAGTAAAAATTATTTGGTCTGAAGTAGCTCGGCTGCCAGTGCTCAGAGGATCTGTTTCTTTTATTCCATCTAGAAGTTTATGAATAAATTGACAACTAAATTATGATCCCCATAAGAGGAATGTCACAATAGAGTTCCAAAAGTACCAAAGATGGACAAGGCTGGAGATCTGACAAATCTTTTAAACGTCAGCAACTTAGATGTGCTCTTCTATGCACTGGGCAGGGGGTTGTCCTGATTCTCTACCATGTCTTCTCAGTATGCCGTGCCAGGGAGGAGAAATTGCATCTGTGAATTAGTTTTTGTTTTTGTGTTGACCTGACAATTTTAGACCTTAATGCAATTTTTTTTTTCCCGCCTACAGCAAATACTTCAACCCAAACAATGGGACCTCGTCCTACAGCCGCAGCTGCTGCAGCAGCCGCCACTTCCACAGTGCGCTCTGTTCCTCAGTATAAATATGCTGCTGGTGTTCGTAATCCTCAGCAACACCTTAATGCTCAGCCACAAGTTGCTATGCAGCAAGTAAGTATTGATCCATAGGCAAATATGAAACAGAGAAAGATTAGAATAAGTGTTTCATGGTGGAGTATTTCCTCCAAAATTGAATGAGCAAAAAAACTCTGCAGAGTACTGTAAGTACTACATGTACCCTCCAAGTGCACAGTATATCCCAGACCTGTTCTGAAATGGGCAGTACATACAATAGTCTTATTGCATGAAGAGCTTTTGTTCAGTAGAGGTCTCCCCAGAAAATGCCAACATGTTTCCTAATATTTATAATGTTTTCTTTGCAGCCTGCTGTCCATGTGCAAGGACAAGAGCCCCTGACCGCCTCCATGCTGGCCTCTGCTCCACCACAGGAGCAAAAACAAATGCTTGGTATGTACAGCTCTTCATTACTGCCAGGCAGCAGACATTGTTAAAGAGAATAAAGTTTGACTTGAGACTTTTTGTATTTTTTAGGCGAGCGGCTTTTCCCTCTTATACAAGCTATGCACCCGACTCTAGCTGGTAAAATTACCGGCATGTTGCTGGAGATTGATAACTCCGAACTTCTCCATATGCTTGAGTCACCCGAATCTCTCCGCTCTAAGGTATTTGCTGTGCAGTACATGCGTTCTTTGGGGTCATTACTACTGTAGTGTAAAGTTATGGTGGTAACATGTGGCTTCTTATTTTAGGTTGATGAAGCTGTTGCTGTGCTGCAAGCCCATCAGGCTAAGGAAGCTGCACAGAAGGCTGTGAACAACGCTGCAGGAGTGGCAGCTGTCTAATGTAAGTTGTGGCCTCCTTTAGGAATTTAACGGAAGACTCTTCTAAAGCCATTCTGAATGGCAATGTTGTGGCCAACAACTAGAGCCCGTTTTTCACGGTTTTGCTACCCACCCTCCGAATATTGAATGTATACAGGAGTCCAATTCACTTTGTGCATGGGTGGGCTAGTGGCTGAAGACAACTTCATTGAAATCCTACTGTTACCTGGCAGGCCCAGGTTATGTTTTGTGAGTCTTCTGAGTTCAGAAACCTGGTCTTTGTTTTGTTCTTGTTTTTTTATTAAAGTGGTGGGATGTGTTGTACTTTGTACTGCGTTGTACTGTACTTTGTGCTACTGTTTTGTTCTTGTTTTTTCCCAGTCAGTGTGAATTTTTCCATTTTTATATCCAGTTTAGTCTTTGTATCCAATGTATATACGTTACTGTTTGTGCTGTATGCAATGTGTAGCTATTCAGAGATGGACTGTACTATTAAATTAAGATAGTACATAATAACAGGACCCTTGGTCCAGTTTTTGTAAGAATTCTGTCTTGTTTTGTTACAAAACTCTTCAAAAACTAAAACTGATACACAACCTTTCTGAATGCATTTCACTTTGTAGTTTGAGATTAAATCAATGTAGAGAAAAAATATCTTTTTATATAAATTTTTTTTTGGTGCAAGGAGTTTTTGGTCTTATTGAACATAATTCTGGTGTGACTTTGAAATGTTGTAAGCTGCAGCAGCGATGTACCCTGATGTCCAAAGCTAGTTTTTACTTAGAATTGGTGTGCTTTATTGTGTCAGAAATGTTGAAAAAGTATTTTTAAATGGATTGTTTTGCCAGGAAATGACCTATTTAAATCCTGATTTTATGTTAAACTTTGGGTTTTTTGCGCTATTGTCAGAGGATGTTTGACCATTTTTCTAGTATACTTTACCCTATGTAACTTCCTATTCTAAAACAGGCTGTAACATTCTCTTTGGCAACCCACTAACTGAGCTATTGGGGAAAGTCTGTACACATTTGTATTGTGAATATGCGGAGCTGAAGTATTTACGAAGGGGGAATATTAATTTATATGGCTGTATCTCTGGTTTCTACCACCTAGAAATGTTTCTCAGCTTTCATGCTGCCGAGGTTGAAGTACTAGCTGTAGCAGAATCTGAGATCACTAGTTAAATACAGTTGGGAAACTACAACTTAATATACAGAAGTTCATGCTGCTTATAAATTACATTGAATACAGGTGTACAGTCTCCTGGCAATGTTACATCATTGCTAATGGGAAACTTACAGCCTGTTTTCTATTAAAAGTATGATAGGTTAAAGTAATAACAAAAATGTTCACAACATTCCCCCCCCCCCCCTTCCTGACACAGAAGCAAAAATATTAAAATGGGAGTTACACTTAAAGAATTTTTGGTAATATTTACTTAAAGGTAACTGGTCAGGTTGATTTGGGACACTAAACCACCCACAGGCCTTTATGGACCTGGGGTTCAGTGTCCTAAATCACCCTGTGCAGTGGGGATTTCTCTAGCAGCAGGAGTGGGGGCGATGTGCGGGCCCTGGGATCGGAGGAGCGGGTCTCTTACTGAACCCATTTCTGCATCTGTCATGCTATTACGGCAGATGCCAGGTCTGTGAAGATGATGATGGCTGCTCTGCTGCAGAGCTAATGCCTATCAGAGTCCACTAAAGGAGGCTAATAAAATAGTAACAAAAAAAAGTTTAAAAAAAAATAAAAATAAACAGTTCTAAATTACCCCTTTACCTAGAATACATATAAAAGTAGAAAATTACTACAACACACATACACATTAGGTATCCCTGTGTCTGAAAATGCCCGGTCTACCAACTTATAAAAATATTTTTCCTTTACGGTGAACGTCATGGCGGGAAGAAAAAAAAAAATCAAGTGCCAAACCGTGTCCTATAGTGTTCCCTGCCATTACCCCCCAATGATGCATTTCCCCATGTTGTTGTTGTGCCACCTGTTACTGTTACGGGCGTCAGCAGCCCTCTACCCTGGCTGTTCCTCAGCGTCTTCTCCACAATTGGGTTGCCTGCATGCCGCCTCCTGCTTTATTTGATGCCTTTGTCTTGGCTTTGCTTCCTTTTGTTCTTATTTGCAAAAACCTCAATAAAAACCCGATTAAACAAAAAAAAAGTGCTGAACCGCTGTTTTCAGTGATCAAAGCAATAGACATTCCCCAAAATGCTATAACTAAAAAAAAAAATACACCTGACTCAGCAAAAAAATGCCCTAATCATCCCTGTACAGCTGTAGGGCAACCTGTCAATGTGGCCTCATGGCTGTTGCAAAACTATAATTCCCATATATTAAATATTTTACCATTTTTTGCTTCAAAATTTGTTTCCCTATATTCCTCCTCTAAAACCTAGGTGCGTCTTATAGTCTGAAAAATACGGTACTTCTGAGAGTTTTCTAGACATGCTCTGTGACCTGGGCAGGTGTAATAGCATAGGGGGAGGGAGTAGATAAGCTATGAAATCTTTTGTGATTGGTGGATAGTCTTATCTACATATAAATGATTGCTGTGGTGTGCTGTAAAGTCACAGCTGCTGCAAAGAAACGTACACGAAGTTTCAGTATATTGCCTAGTGGAGAAAGTCAGAACTGCAGGATTTTTATATAGATATAGCTATATATCTATTTATAGATAGATAGATATAGATCTATATATATATATATATATATATATATATATATATATATATATATATATCTATAGATCTATATATATATATATATATATATATATATATATATATATATATATATATATATATATATATATATATATATATATAGATATATAGATATATATATATCTATATATATATATATATATAGATATATATATATATATTCAGTATAGAATTTTAAAAACCTTACCAAAATTCGTTAAAAGTTTAACATAAGTAATTGGTCATTTTCTGGCGACGTTCCCTGTTAAAGCATTGATTTGTGCCAGCTTAGTAGATTTTACAGTACAACAGCTTTCCTTTAAACGTAATTTTTGTTTTTTTTTTTTTCTTCCTTTGCTATTTGCTATAATATACTTTATTAACCTTTAACTTCCTTTCTTATATAACACAGGCTGTAACATTCTCCGTAGCCACCCTCTAACTGAGCTGTTACTAGGGAAAGTCTGTACACATTTGTATTGTGAATATGCAGAGCTGAAGAATTTACTAAAGGGGATGGTCACATCAAATGGCTGTATCTCTGGTTTTATACCACCTAGAAAAAACAGTTCTGGCATCAAAGTGGAGATTCAGCTTTCATATTCTACCAAGACCTAGTACCTAGCTGTGGCTGGGTTCATACCGGCACTTGGTTTCCGTTCAGGGATTCCATCCCAGAGTCCACTTGAAATCAGGACTTTTCTCTCTGTTTTTTTGTGGCAGAAACCCGGTGGACCCCATTATAGTCTATGGGGTCTGCAAGTAACCCCTTTTTAAGCGGATTGAGTGTCTGTTTTTTGTGTCCCCAAGCGGAACTGAAAAACGTGAACCTAGAGTATAACTGAACCTCACTAGTTAAAATGCACATTTCTGACTGTTTTTATCTGCAGCTGCTACATATTAAGTTCAGGTTCCCGACTGTGTTTAGTGGTATCTTGACTTCTGTTACAGCTAGTACTAGACTACATGAAATTAGAATCTCAGCTTTATTGCAATACCAGAGCCATTTTTTTCTTTCTTTTTTAGGTTGTATAAAACTGAAGATGCAGTCATTTGACATGCCCATCCTTTCTCTTGATAAATGCTTCAGCTCTACATGCGGCACGGAGTCTCCCTAGTTAGAGCATTGCTAATGGAAACTCTACAACCTGTTTTCTATTAATAGGAAGTTTGATAGGTTAATAAGAATTACAGAAATGGTCACCCCCTCGACACAATGGCAAAAAAATAAAATGGCACATGCACTTTAAAGGGGTTGTCTCAAGATTACAATTTATCTAAAGGACAAGTAATACCTATATTATATAGATGGGGATCTGATTGTAGCAATGGCCAAGCGTGTGCTGCTGCTTAATTCAACCCTATGGGACTGGCAGCAAATGACTGACCGTCCCATAGGGACTCTTTTGGACTTGAAGCAAGTACAGTACTCGGGTGTAACTCCTGCCAATTTTTGGGCAAGATGTCCTCACCCTGGGCTGCCTTGGCAGATAGAGATATATCTATTTTCCAGAAAAGCCCTTCCACTTAGAACAAGGCCTTGAGCAGCCATGTCGGTGAAAAGAAGAATATAGCTTCTGCAAATTGGGGGCAAACTGAACATATAGAGCTGGGTTTAAGGGGTTAAATGACTGCAGACTCTGATAACATATTAGCCAGAATATATTGTAATAATGCTTTCTGTGTCTCTTTCTAGGCAAATGGGAACTTTTAAAGAACTTCACTTCATCTGAGAAAAATATCAAAACATGGAAAAACTTAAATCTCTGAAAAACACTGCAAAACATAAAATCAAATAAAAAAGGAAGGAAACGACAATGCTTACGTACACACAAATGCCAGGTCTGGCATATCCGTGCTAGTCCTAGATATTTAAAAAATAAAAAAAATACAAAAAAATAGTAAAATATAAAAACAAATGGAATTGTTTTTTTAAGACCCGGGGAAAGGCATTTTGAACACAGTACGAGAAGTTAAGCATTCCTTTCTTTGATTTTGTAATTCTTTATTGTTGAAAAGCTCAGAATTTCGCCACAGTTGGTATTTTGTGGGAAAGATAGCTGGGCAAAAACATAATTTGGATTATAAAATTCTTGCTTTAATAAAATTACTTAAAACATTGCATGGTTTTGTGGTTATTGGGTGTAAAATCTGCTTCAAAGCTCCAGTACAGACTGGATTTCAATTTTGAATGGTCAGTTCAGAGGTAACATCAAAAGTACATTTCAGCTCTCTGAGGTGCTTGGAAGTTCTTGGTTTTCTATCCACATTTGTAAGAATATGAAGCATCTTTGGTGCTAAAATTGTCATTGTGGTTAAGATGCACTACATTTACATATACCATTGCCATAGAACTGACATAAATGTGTTAGTAAATACACCCTATTGTCAGATTGTAGTGGCACACCTTAATGACTAGTGGGGAAAAGAATACCTGCTTGTCAAATTTTATATATTTCCTTGGGAAGTAAGAGATGAATGGAAATGGGATTTAAGACTACATGCACACAAGTCCATGGTTGGAAAGGTGTAGACATCTATTTGCTGCCTACGGTCCCATTCGCGTCAGTGAACCTGGTCTGCAAAATAGACAGGTATAAGATTAGGGCTGGCTGCCCCATGCGCAGGCTTGTGGTGATACATGGGTGTGTATATGGGGCCGTAAAGGTGAATGGCTTTGTGTACTAGACACGGCGAGCAGATGGGTGTGCAGAGAGCCCTTATGGCTTACACTGGCAAAATTCCTCTGTAGATTTGCAAACTGCTGTGGATCCACCAAATATTTAACCCTATAAACTGGGTAAAATCTGATGCAGAATGACTTTTGTACCATGAACTGTTCTAGATTTACAGTATGCAATCTGGAAACTGTATATTCATTTGCCAGAAAAGTTGATGGGGTCTGCATTTTGTAGAGCCAGGGTGAAGGACAATATAAGAAACCTTGTGGTGGTGGGGTTAGTAATGGTTCACGGGCAATATAAAGTTTTCAGTGGATGCTGAATGGAATTGTGCTCTTATATCACCTACATATGTAGTGCTGGACAGATCGTCACTTTCCTCTGGAGCTCAGTGTCTTTCAGTCTTGGGCAGACCAATAATCCTGACTGCAGATGTTGCTACTGGCTGGATTCAAGCCTGAAATCTTGATGCTGCAAGACAGCAGATCTTACCCACTGAGCCAGTAAAAAAAAAATTGGCAAATGAAGGAAAACTTTAAAACTAACTTCCCATTGCTCCAGAATCCCTATGCAAGCTTAACCATTTACTATACAGACTTCTCAGCCCTCCCAACTCACAAGCAGGAAGTTACTGTATTGATCTTCAAGATTAGAGATGAGCGAATCAATTCTGCAGAAGTGGAATTCGATCCGAATTTCAGGAGATCTTCGATTCGCCACGATTCCGGATTTCCTGATGCTTCGTAGTAACGAATATTTAGTAAGGACCTTTGTGACATCAGACGGTTCTCTAGTGATGTGATTGGGTAGAAGTGTCTCTACTTTTTAGCAGATCCTTCCACATGAATAAAAGTTGTCCGTGCTGGAGAGAGAGAGAGAGAGAGACATGACCGTGGTATCCAAGGGCTTCTGCCATTTTGCCTCCCACCCCAGCTCTCTGCAGCCCGGAAAAAGCTGTTTATTTTCTGTGAAGTAATTCGGATCGAAGCAAATTTTTTTTTGAACTTTGAATCGAACTTTTGAGAAATTCGCTCATCTCTATTCAAGATCCTTAGGTGCTTGGCCAAAGTCTACTTTTCTTCCTATTCCCTCAATCGAGAGCCACAGAAGTACAAAACTGATATAACATGGAAGGGCAATAGTGAAGCTGTTCTGTCTGCAAATATGAACAGGTTGCAGGTTTGTCTTCCATCCATTACCCTTTTTGTGAAAGTAATGAGCTTGAGTGACAAGTTGCTTTTTGTGTGCCACTAGCACAATGTCACATTCTATTTGGCCAACAGTTGTTCAGGATCAACCTTAAGTATCTTTATTTAGACTCCTAGAGCATACATAAGGTTACATGGTGCATTTCTCCTAGGTCTTCAGTGGGAATCCAAGTCCTGTCACCCTGACTCTTAGCAGATTGAAGGGCTGTGCCGCTTCTGTAACAGGCACGGCTTACGTCCAAAGGATACACAAAGATTCCACTATATTATATTGTCTCATAAACCCCAAAGCTATGAACACAACCTAAAAAGTTTATAGAGACCCCACAAAATAATCATGTAAAATACAATAAACATCGATACATATATAAACAATCGCATGCTGCATCCAAAGGATAGGTCATCTATTATTAAAGTCTAAGAAAATACCTTTTAAAGAGGACCTTTCATGTCCTTGCAGATCAGCGGTATTATATCCAGCTAGAAAGCTGACAGTGCGTTGAATTCAGCACACTGTATGCGCCCGGGTACAGGAGTTATCAATGCCGTTATACTAGGTTCACATGGTGGAAAAGGAAGAGAAATTCCTCTTCATTTTATGCCACGTTATTGCCGCTATGGGAAGCTGATGCAGGGCAGATGAATTGGCCTTACTAATCACCCCATTGCCCAGGAATCTGCAGCAACATCAAGCAGGACGCTGATTTTTTTTTTTTCTGCATCCCATTGAAAACCAATGTGAGGCAGAATCCGCTCCCAAATTGGTGGCCAATTCCTACATGTGAATCTAGCCTTTAGTTTCAGCGTCAATATCCCTACACCGTCGGAAAGGCGGGCCTAGTGACATCACTGGACTGTGAGGAACACCCCTCTGACAGTACTCTTCCATAACCTTGTACTCTGTTCCTCACACCTCAGCAATGACTCTGAGCAGTAAGTCCCGCCCTTTTGACAGAAGAGGGATTGGTTCAGAGACTAATTGCGGCGATATCTCTGGCACCCGGCGCATACTGGAATTCAGAGCACGGTCAGCTTCGGGAGTCGTGAAAGTGGCACATTTTTTAGTCAAACCGGCCATGTACAAAAATATGTGACGCCAATAGGTGAATTCCAAAAATCTGTGTACTTGGTATAATAAATATACCCCACTGTGTGCATCAGAGGAGAAGAGAGTAGGTCAGTACTCTGGAGGGAAGCACATAATGTCTCAATATAGCAGCTAGTACGGTATGTAATAACATAATAAACAGCATCATTATATTGACGGGTTTTTTTAACTGTAGTACTTTTTTTTATTTTTTAATTTCTAGTATGTTAAGCAGTGAAGTGACGCCATATAAGGGGTCTTATTCTAGTTAGTACAAAGCATTGCCTGGATGTCCTACAGCATATGCAGTTGGGGTAAAATCTATTAACTCCCCTGGCACCTGCAGGCTGCCAAAACAGCTGATCTGTGCCAGGGATTGCCCATTTGGTGTTGGAAAATCACTTTATCATAGATATGCTTGATACTCCCTTATATGATGCAATGTGGGCATCTAGTGGTCAAAATGTAAACTGCAGCACCCAAACTGACCCGCTGCTTTCATAGTCCAGGGCCACAGTGCAAAGGTTAAAATACATGGCTAAAACCCACAGCCATAATTGACATGCTGCGGCATGCATACAGCTGAGATTTGTACTACAGATCGCAGCAGGTTAGCTGCCAATTTGTTGCAGCATGTGGATGACATTTGGTGAACCTGCAGTAACTTAACCCCTTGTGTAAAGTTAAAGCATTGATGTCAATGCTTAGTTCATTCTTATTCAATGCATTCAGTGCTCTGGAGTAAAGTGCCATTGACAAAAAAAAAAAGTTGAAAAAATTGTACATTATCAATAAAATAGAGAGCAACTCTTATCTCATAGGTGTAGATTTATAGGTAATGAAATCTGTTTTATTTCATGGAGTAATGCTCACAGTGTTAGTAACTGCCCTGGCCTCACATGGGCACCAGCTGGCAGGCTCACACAGCCATGCGGGAACTAAGCTGTGCCCTGGTGACAGTTTAACAGAAGCCGTCACCTGGAGAGGTAGAGATAAGGTAACCCGGAGCATAAAGATCAAATTGTGCCTATTTTACTAGTCTGAACGCAGCACAACGAAATATATCCTGCTTAGGAATTGTAAAATGATACCCTAAGATCACTGATATCCCATTAGGGGTACAACAAGTCAGATATAGCCTGTAATGTCAGCCCTCATCCAAGCAGGTTTCGCAGCCCCTGATCCTCAGATTCCCAAAAAGGTTCTGACTCCTCCTGGCTGCAAACTCCAAAGTTTTTTTGAGGCCGAGTCTATGCGTTCTGGAATTGCAGCGTTTTTGATTGTTTCTGAAACACAGCACAAAAAAAAATACTTAAATTGTTATAAAATTTTATTCAATCTCATCTGCACATTTCAGAAAAAATGGGCGCAAAAACCACATTTTTAAAATTGCATGTTTTTAACTTGCAAAAATGTTGTTTCTCCCCTAGACTTATATGAGGAGGAGACAAAAATGCAAAACGCAGTGAAAAAGCAGTAAAAAATGCAAGTGGTCTTTTAGCAGATGGAGGGCAGTGACAAGTAAGCTCTCCGGACAATGGCCTGGCCGAGATGGTTTGGGAGTAGAGATGGGCGAACCTCACAAGACTCACATTGATGAATATTTCTGAGGTTTGTCCGTCCAGTTCGATTTGGCGAAAACTTGTTCGGCATGAACCAGAAGTGCTGTTAATATATTCTGGGGTCTGTTTACACCCCTTTGTATAATAAGTGGAGGCTCCGGGGAGGTGCGGCAACACAAACTGTTATACTCACCTTGCTTCACCTCTGTTGGGCAACCTCTTGGCTGATGTCACGTGCCGCGCTTGCGTCTAAGCATTGTGACAGCTGAAGCCCAATCACAGGCTTTAGTGGTGACCCCCGGGTGCGTGACATCAGGCAGGAGGCTGGTAGAGTACACTAAGGGAGCGCCAGATGCTGTGAAGGATCCCCAGGAGAGCTGAGTATAGCAGTTTATTATATTGCCGCACCTCCTCTGGGCCTCTACTTATTATAGTGAGTCGTGGGTGACAAACCCCAAAAGATTCACGTTGGGGTCGAGACTGAAACTTTTGGAAAATTCATCTTGAATCCGGTTTGATTCACTCATCTGTACTTGGAAACAGTCATATATTTGTTATATAAGTTAAGGAACACATGGCTCTGCCATCTATAAATAGCGCCACTCTTGACCTCTGGTTGTGTGCAGCACTGCATCTTAATCCAATATTGCACACGGCCATTGGACAAGAGTGGTGTGGTTTCTAGAAGAAAGCAGCTTTGTTTTTTTCATTTTGGTTCTCACATTATGGGGCCTGTTTTACAGCAAAAAGCACATTTGGGGGATTATAAAAATGTTCCCATTGCTGCTTAACCATAGACTACAGTACCAGTTCTTTATAGTGTGACTGCCATGTTGTGTATCTGTCTTTCCTGTAGTGATCCATGTGTTTTCTTCACAGTCTCCTTTATTTTAGTGAAATAAACCATGCCTGCTAGTGCTCTCAGCTGTAATGCAGCATCCCTGTATGTTGGGGACCTCCTACCCGAGGTGACAGAGGCCATGCTGTATGAGAAGTTCAGTCCTGCCGGCAACATATTGTCAATCAGAGTATGCAGAGACAAGGTCACCCGTCAGTCTCTGGGCTACGCTTATATCAACTTCCAGCAGTCGGCAGATGGTATGTATAAGACTATATGTGTAGGAAAACATGTCAAAGTTAGGCTAGGTTCACAGGAGTAGACTCAGCCACAAATCGGCCGAGAAAAAAGTCCAGGATGGAGTACTTTTCGCTCCGACGGTTTCATTATAAAATTGGCAGAAACCCGATGGACACCCAGCGGCCCCTATTATACTCTATGGGGTCCGCAGGTAACCACTGTTTTAGTGGACATGCTCTCTGGAGTTCAAGTCCCCTGGCGGACCGGAGATGACAGAGAGCCCGGCGCAAGCATGAACCTAACCTTAAAGTCCATATTATTTAATAAATGAGATATATACTTAAAGTAAATGTATATATAGATAAATACACCTTCAATAGCTGCTGGCTGACAGCTGATCCTCCCGACTCTCCCCCATACACATGCATGATCGGTTTGGTTAAGCGCCCATGTGTTCTCAGTGGGGAGAGGGGAGTAAGCCATTGCTAGACACCCCATCTTCCCTAAGAACAAAATAATTGAGTGTTGAAATTCTTTATTCGTATTTTCAATGGTCAAACAAGTTGTATTGGTTATGAACTGATCATCCTTTTTACTACAGGCAGCTGTCTGCATTAAGGCTCCATGCACACAGGGCAATCCGGACTGGAAAATCTGGTCCGTACTTTTTCCGGTCCAAACCTAATCAGGAGACAGGACTCCTTGCATTGTAGTCATCTATAAACTGGGAGTCTTTACCTCCTCTCAGCTCTACTGTCCTGTGCTGTATACTGTATAGTGCAGGACAGTGAAGCTGCTGACAGGCAGGGATTCCTGGCATCATAGATTACTACGATGTAAGACAGCCCATGTTCAAATTTCCACCGGCCTGCAGCCTCTGTCATAAAATCAATAATGTACGGCCCGCCAGCACTATTGACCACAGGTCAGGACCACAGGCACGGACTGGCCCACCAGGGTACCCGTGAATCCCCCAGTGGACCTTGTGCCTTTAGGGGGCCCTACAGGAACACCGCTGCTTTTTCAATAGGCAGTGGAGGTCCAGTAACAGCCCCTATTAACTTACATATCCCTGTTCCTGCTTGTGGCCTCCTATTTCCTCCTCCCTCTTCAGCTTCCAGGGGGCCCCCATGCGGTGCACAGGGCCCATTGAGGGCTGAAGAGGGAAGATAAGGCTCCGAGCAGGAGCGGGGAGCGGTAATTGAATGCAGCCAGGTTCTCCCTGGTTCTGCCAATCTGGTTATTAAAACTGGCTCGGCAGAACCAGGAGAAGTGGTGCCGCTGACCCAGTTCTGCTAGTGGTAGAGCAGGAAGCTACAGGCTTACCTGTCTGCTCTCTGGCACCTTCCACTTCTTCCTGCTCTGGATGTACATGACGTCACAACAGTGCACCCATCGCAGGGAGAAAGAGCGGGATTGGGGAGCAGACAGGTAAGTTTGGACACCCTTGGTGTAAGGAGTCCCATCTCCTAAATAGGTTTGTACCAGGAAATTAAGCCAATGTATGTACCAGATTTTCCAATGTGGATCCTAAAGGTGACCACACGCATTAGACTTTAGTTGATCCTCTACCACTCCAGTTCCCGGGGCCCTGCCGATCTCTACTTCCTGGTCCCTCTTAAAACAAGAAATTCTGGTTAGTCTATCACTGGCTGAGGTAGGTCACCACTGTGGTCGGGCAGAGGGATCAGTAAATATCGCTTCTTTTATTTCTTCATGCCATTCTGACCCTTTTTTCAACATTTTTTCCCCTTTTTTCCAAAAGCGGAACGCGCTCTGGATACAATGAACTTTGAAGACATGAAGGGCAGACCAATGCGCCTTATGTGGTGCCAGCGTGACCCATCCCTAAGAAAGAGCGGGGTTGGCAATATTTTTATCAAAAACCTGGAAAAAACTATTGACAGTAAATTGTTATATGATACATTTTCATCCTTCGGCAATATCCTGTCATGTAAGGTAAGTGAACCTTGATATACAGAACTGGTCCGTATAGTAATGCTGTAATTTATTAATACGAGGTATTACAGGTCGTGTGTGATGAAAATGGATCTAAAGGTTATGGATTTGTACATTTTGAGACCCAGGAATCGGCCCAGAATGCCATTAATTCGTTGAATGGAATGCTCTTAAATGAACAGAAAGTGTAAGTATAAGAAGCAATCACAATTACCCATTGACTTAAAGGGGTTCTCCGGGAGGGTTTCTATACTTATTTCCCACAGATCTATTGTGGATGGGTTATGAACCCAGCCTTGGGTCACAAACAAACATCCACCTCCTCTCTCATCTCCCATGCTCAATGCTAGTTACATGTGCTATGGGGGCCAGGCGCTGGTTCAGATCACATAACCTGGTGTTGGAACCAGACCAGAAACTCATAGTTTGTCTGCAATAGAATCTGGGGTAAGTATTGAAACCCTCCCTGGAGAACCCCTTTAAATAGTCATTGTCATCACCTTAGTCATTGTTATCACCTTAGTCATTGTCATCAACTTATTTGTGCCAACATGATACCCAATGTGATCACCATTTAAAGTGAAAATAACTTTATTTAGCTAAAATTACATTTTCGTGCTGAAAAATTGCTCCAAAGTGCTGGCCGCTAGTTTTTTTTTTCCTTCCCTTTAATTTACTGTCTGCAGCAGTGGTCGGCAACCCCTGGCATGAGTGGCATATCTTGCTGGCACGGCAGCCAGCACGGTACCTGCAGGTATTAAGAGAAGAGGGAGTGTCCTTTAGTGCTCTGCTAGGCAATGATATAGGACACTCCCCCTTCTCTTGCTAGAGATTGGTGAGGAAAGCCCAGGAGGCGGAGCTCACACTTTGCAGCAAAAGGACCCTGCCTGCTACAGAGATGAGCTCCTGCCCTGTGCATCCTGCAAACAAGAGGAGGAGAGGAAAGCTCTGTACAGCAAAGTAAAAGTAAAAAAACACCAGGTACAGGCCGGGGTTACTATTCTTATTAATGTCAGGCATTTAGGGTTATTAATTTAGTTTTAGTAACTCCATGTGCTTCACATTAATAGCAGTTATCCCCATCATGTCCCTCACATTAACCCCTGCGTGCCTCACATAAGCGTTACCAATATGTTAGACATATATAGGGAGGTACTAATAAAGGACCTTAATGATGAAGATACTTAATTATTACCTCCATATGTCTCACATATCAGTAACCTTTATGTAAAGCACACAGGGGTTAATGTGAGGGACATGATGGGGTTAACTCTATTAATATGAGGCACATGGAGTTACTAAACTGTAATGCACATGACCAGACTTTTTATCTAAAATTACGGTCTATTATATTTCAATGGGCCCAGACACACAGCCGTTGTTTTTGCGGCCGTATGTCTGAGCCAAATTGAAGAGCTGCAAAATATGGCGTAGGTCCTATACCTGTCCTATATCTGTCCTACACATACCCTATCTCTGTCTGCATATGCGGCCCTGTCAATTAATGTATAGGTCAGAGAAAACCACATCCGTGCCATTTGTGTGCAGGAGGCCTAAGGCTGAGGCTCCTCATTGCAGATTTTGCTGTGGCTTTTAGAGTCAAAGCTTTCTATACATTTCCCATTCCTTTTGTAGCCACTTTTGGTGTTTCTTTTCGGGTGACAACACTGTGTACCCAGATGCGGCTAGAGCCAAATCCAGTCCCCAGGCACCAGTGCTGTCACTTTAGGGTAAGTGTGACACTCAGTAATTCCTGTCAGGGGTTTTGCTGTTACTGCTCCGCCAGGAATTAAATGTGACTGAAATTAATCAGAGTTTCACTTACAGAAAAGTGAAAGTAGCGGCGGCTGCGGACTGGATGCCGCATCCAGGTACATAGTGTGTCACCTCCCTACAGTTGTTACATCTCTGCTCCCAGTCATATACATTTACCAATAATTGTGGGTTACACATGTACTTACATCGCTTCTAATGGAAAAGTACAGGTGTATACAGGCTAATAGCGGTAAACGCACGTGACTGGGAGCACAGTATGACAGCACCCCTATGTTACGGTTTGTGCTATATAACTTTAGAGTAGGGGGTCGTCAGCCTTGCAATTATTGCGCAGCACTCCGAGGACCTCATCTTTGATTTTTTAATTTAAATTGGCACGCCGAACAAAAAAGGTTGCCTACCCCTGGTCTACAAACTCTCTTGTGAAATCTGTCTCTAGCAGTAGAGATACTGAGACAGATTACTGGAGATGGGGTGAGACTTTGCTTTCTTTCCTCTTCCGTGGGACCCCTTCCTCTTCAGAATGATCAGTATTCCCTCTAATATTAACCCCTTCCTGCCCCATACTTAGAGCCAACTACAGTATGCTAGTTCTATCTGCAGCCACAACTATCCTGTGTGTCCAAGACATGCAGCCTGAACGTTATTCTCTGCACATTGTACTGGCATTACTGTGACTACTGTCTATAACATTGGAAGAGTGAAGAAATCAGGCGTAACCTTTTAGAGGCTGAGTATATTTGATGGTGAGCCTTTGGTGTAACACCATGTCTGATGAAGGGAGCTAGTACTTCCGAAAGCTCACCATCAAATATACTCAGTCAGCCTCTAAAAGGTATCGCCTGATTTCTTCACTCTTCCACTACTTTCAATGGCTAACACGGTACAACATTATACTACTGTCTATAACATTGCAAGTGTGAGGACTATCAAACAAAGCAGAAAAGCCGTGTGAATAGCTTTAGTGCATTGTTTCACAGTCCCCACACGTAATCCCTAACAGGGGTGCCATATTACCCAAGGCTGAGACATACTGGTTGGAAAGATGACTGCATGCCTTCATGCAACGTTATCTGCAACATTTTTTATCTTTTGGTAAAAATCATTTGGTAGGGGTTAACATCTCATTGTCCTGGTGACCACTTTTGAAAGTAGATCTCTGGTCAGACAAATATGAAAACTTCTTGCCATGCTGTCTTTGGTATGTCAGGACTATGTTTTTTGCATTTCCTGTAAAGGTTCATCGGACATTTCAAGTCACGCAAAGAACGAGAACCTGAGATTGTCGCCAGAGCCATGTTCACGAATGTCTACATCAAGAACTTTGGGGAAAATATGGATGATGAACGGCTCAAGGAATTGTTTAGCACATTTGGTAAAGTTCAGTGTGTCGCCATTTTTAGCCTGATATATTTATTAGCCTGATATATCTCCTTTTCTAAAGGTGTGCTATAATCTCACTTCAGGGCCTACAACGAGCATTAAAGTTATGATGGACGAAAATGGAAAATCCAAGGGATTTGGCTTTGTCAGCTTTGAGAAACATGAGGATGCCCTAAGAGTGAGATGGAAACTTACATCATTAGAATCAGAAATGTTATTCTTTCTACACATTAGATAGCTGGAGTCGAACTCTCACTTACCTGATGACTTTTGCTCCCAACCCCAGCCCTGACCACATGTTTGGCTTGACCAAGCATGCATGTGCTTTCTATGGGAAGAAAGTCGCTGCCAGACAACACTGGTATTGTCTTATCTCCTTTTAGAACCAAAGATCAGGCATGTTGAAATCCAACAACCTGATCCTTTTCTACCCCAGTATGTGTAGTCAGGGAAACATCAGGAAGCCTCCAGACTCATTTGATGGTTGGCCAGTCCTATCGAATTAATTTTGCTCAGCCAACATTAAAGGGGTTTTACAGGTTAAAAATATTGTTGACCTATATTTACGATTTAAGTCATCAGTTTTAGATAGGTGGGGCTCATTACCCATCACCCCCATCAACAGCTGATAGACAGAAAATGAAGCAGGAAGCAGACAGCTCCGTTCTCTGTGTAGTGGTCAGACCAGGTTACTACAGATTAGCATTCACTTGATTCAGAACTAAGCTGCACTGACTTGGTTCAACCAGTACACAGAGAATGGAGCAGGGTGTCGAACCACCACCCCATCAATATTTTTAGTCCAGAACCCCTTTAACTTGATATTTATAGCCAGCTTTAGCTGTACAACAGTGTAGTGTATTTGATCATATTCCTCCATGTTTGGATTAAAAGGGGCTTTCCTATAGCATATCAGAACTTCTTGGAATATCCAAAGATATGTGGACAAGGGTGTCACCTTTGGGACCCTATCTGGAGAAAAAGGTTCCCTAACCCCTGTTCAGAAAGTTTAGTTGGTTGGCAGTATTCATCTACAATGATAGGTGCGGGTCCCAAAGGTGGACCCACATTTATCAAACATTTATGGCAATTCCTTTGGGACCAAATAACCTTCTTCCTAATTCCATAAGGCCGTGGATGAAATGAATGGTAAGAACGTGAATGGTAAGGCCATTTATGTTGGAAGAGCCCAGAAGAAGTCAGAAAGACAAGCTGAGCTTAGGAGGAAGTTTGAGCATATAAAGCAGGAACGCATCATCAGGTCTCAGGTCAGTGATGTCACTTTATTTCTGTGTGATTTAAGTCAGTATTGGAGAAAATTTTCAGGTTTCTAATCAGTATTTTCTTGTTTCAGGGCGTCAATCTCTACATTAAGAATCTTGCAGATTGCATTGATGACAGGCGACTGCATCAAGCATTTTCCACCTATGGTACCATCACCAGTGCCAAGGTGAGCTCAGGTTGTATCTTCTAAACTTTACATCAACCAATGTGAACGCCCTTAGGTGAGGATATGTTGCTGCCTATGCTTCATTGGAGGACGAAAGCAGGGAGACTGGGAGTAGTAGTCAGTCAGGGTTGGCTGTAGTTGGCTCCACTAGACCTCCAGTGCTCCACAGGGGCTGGTAGACTGAGTGCTGAAGGGGCCTGCAGTGTGGATGGTGGTGGTAGTAGTACTGTCCACTGGGGCACACCCTGTAGTAAGTCTCCTTGAGTCTTTGAGGATGGCAGGAGTTTTACTGTGATCTAATATTTCAGGTTATGATGGATGGTGGACGCAGCAAAGGGTTTGGTTTCGTCTGCTTTTCCTCCCCGAAGGAAGCAGCCAAAGCTGTGACAGACATGAACGGTAGGATTATAGCCTCAAAACCCTTGTATGTCGCCTTGGCACAGCGGAAGAAGGACCGTCAAGCTAATTTGTCTGCACAGTTTATGCAGAAGATGGATCATATCCGAATGGTGCCAAATCCAGTCACTAATCTTTACCAGCCACCACCGCCAACCAGATATTTAATGGCACCAACACAGGTATCATAAATCTATACAAATTAGATTAGAAAAACGTGGTTTCTTCCAGACACAGTGCCATATCAGCCCACAGGTTGTGTCTGGTATTCTTAGCTCTCTTCCATTAAAGAGAATAGAGTTGAGTTGCAATACCACTTACAACCTATGGACAGGTGTGGTACCGTTTGTATAAGAAGACAACCATATCTTTACTGTTAACCATACACAACCCCTTTATATCCTTGTATTTATCTTTAGGCCCAGAACCATGCCGCATATTATCCAGTTGGACAGACACCACAGGCAATGCCAAACCCCAGCTGGACTACACAAGGTGTGTCCAATGTACTGTGACAATGGAGCGTCCTATAAATCTACAATGTGCACGTCATCTAAAACTTACTCTTTTAGAAATGTATCTTTCCATTAACAGATTATATAGATATTACAGTTTTCATAGACACGGTGCACTGACCAGGGATCTCAAATACATGTGGCCCCTAGTGCCATCTGGTCATCTGAGTCCAGGTGTGGGATGCCGCCGATCCAGCTGTTAAAAATTAAGCTGGATCACAGAACTGGGGAGAAGAGGAACCCATAGGCTTCCTGCCCTACCACTCTCTGGCCACATTAGACCTGCGGTCTACAAGCTGCAGGCAGCCTGAGTGCACTACTTACCTTTCCACGCCCCGGCCCCTGACACTCCTTACTGTTCTGGGTGCATGTAACACGTCACAGCACTACGACCGGAGCAGGGAAAGAGCGCGGCCTGGGGTAGTAAGGTAAGTAATGTGCTAATAATCCCCTCTGTATGAGGGCAGTGATGGGGGTGCAGCTACTGTATGAAGGACACTGTGTGGAGGACAACTGTTGAGGACCATTTTACTGTATGGGGCCAAGGTAAGGAATCTGGCCCGTCAACTTTTTCTATGTGGGGCCCATTTACTCAACCGAGTTGAGACCCCTGGCCTGAACACTATGGTCTAATAACTGACATATGGGACTGAATGTCTGTACAGTGGCATACTGATCACTGATAGCAGTCGACTTGATTGGGATGGGAGTCGGAAGACAATGAGAAGAAATGGAACATACAAAGAAGAAAAGTCTGAAAACATTATCCTTTGTAGATCTTTTTAGGGAGAAATGGCCAAAGACTAAGGCCACATGCTGCGAGTATGTCCATAGGTCCACAGTGGACCCACCTGCGGCAAAACAAGAAGAGATAATAGACATGGTACATGTTCAAAACCAGAGCAAAACACTTTGTTCAGATCCCATCCCCTACACTTGTGCTGTACTTTGCAGCTTGTTAACCATTGATTCCACCATGGCTAACCTGCTGCAAACTCACATTGTGTCACCTTAGCATAAGGCAACAAAGTGTTTTGCACTGGGCATTTCAACCTTTTCAATGCAAAAGCTGACACATGGGCTAGCCGCACAGGAAACCAGGTGTACAAACCTGCTAATTTCGTCTGGTTTTTCTATGGGAAGTCCTGCTAGGAAATTGCAGCATGTGGCCATAGCCTAAAACAGGAAAAAAAAATACAAGTTATCCTCTTTTGCTCTCATGCTACATTTTAAGGTTTAATAAATAATATTTACCCCCAAAATCGATCCTCTAATTCTCATGTGCATAGTGATGTCAAATATATGTACACTGTTTAATGTACAATGTCGCTATAAATGTCTCTTCCTCCCTTAGCTTGAGACGCAGCCTTAATGGAGGATATTCATCTAAGTACTGAAATTTTTTTTAGTATAGGTGTAAATGTAGAGGTGTAAATGTAGACAGGGTTTAGGGTAAACCGGAACAAAAAAAAATTACTACTGATAGACTCCCTTTAATAAGCTGAATTATCCATTTGCCTTTTTACAGCATTCCAGAATATTCCAAGAACCATCAGACTATCCGCTCCCAGCCTATCAACTTACAGCACCATGAGGCCGACTCCTCCTGCCCCCCATGTTGTACCATTTCAGAGTTTAGGTAAGTGGTGATACTAATGGTATCTGCGTCAGAGAATCTGTCCAAAATCTCAGGACTTTACATGCAGGACTTTTTCGCCTAGTCAAATGATGGAGAACATAGCAGGTACCCAAAAGATCCTATTATAGTCAATGGAGTCTGTTGGGATCCACTGGTCCCCATCATTAGATCCACTTTTAAAGTTCAGTCTGTTCTTCTGTTCCTATGACAGAACAAAAGAACGGACTTATAACCACAGATGTGAACCTGGCCTTAAGTTCCTATTAGATTAAAAGATACAGTATTTGTGCATTGATCGACTAAAAAATGTGCCAATCGGCTCTCATGTAGGGAGGGGGGGGGTATCACTTGTATTTTCATTGTCCATCAGCAACAGAGCCCTTATTAGACGGTGTGATGCGCTGCCGATGGACAATGATTTGGTCCTGCTGAAACCAGCAAATCACCCAATGAAGGAGCAGAAGCATTATTCCTGTACTACGACATCACTGTATACATGATCACTATAGTGTGACATCTACATCATCCCTGTATTGTGACATTACTGAACACATTATCTATGTACTATAACATCACTGTGTGCATTATCTCTGTACTGTGACATCACTGTTTATTATCAATATATTGTGACATCACTGTGTGTTATCCCTGTACTGTGACATCACTCTGTGCATTATCTATGTACTGTGACATCACTGTGTGTATTACACCTGTACTGTGACATCACTGTGTGTATTATCTCTGTACTGTGACATCACTGTGTGCATTATCTCTGTACTGTGACATCACTGTGTTTATTATCCCTGTACTGTGACATCACTGTGCATTATCCCTGTACTGTGACATCACATTGTGTATTATCCCTGTACTGTGACATCACTGTGTGCATTTTCCCTGTACTGTGACATCACTGTGTGTATTATCCCTGTACTATGACATTACTGTGTGCATTATCCCTGTACTGTGACATCACTGTGTGCATTTTCCCTGTACTGTGACATCACTGTGTGCATTATCTATATACTGTGACATCACTGTGTAAATTATCCCCGTACTTTGACATCACTGTATATATTCTCTGTACAGTGACATCACTGTATATATTATCCCTGTACTGTGACATCACTGTATACATTATTATTGTATTGTGACTTCACTGTGTACATTATCCCTGTACTGTGACATAATTATATACATTATCACTGCATTAGTTATCCTGTTACTGACTTAACTATATTGTGACATCACTGTGTGCACTACCTGTGTATTGTGATGTAATTATACCATTTTGTGCATTTTTTATGTTTTGTAACTTTCCCATGCAGCAAATATCCCACAACCAGCAATTGAATCCCAGTCCGCACATGTCGCTGCTGCAGTTCTTCCTGTTTGCCCTGTTCCTCAATATCCGTATCCAGCTCCAGTGTATCAGCAACAGTTCACAATGCAACCACAAGTTGCTGTACAGCATGTAAGAATTTGTCTGTAATATCTTATGTAAATTATATGTACATGTTCCTTCTCAACTAATGCTTTTCTGTATCTTCTGTATTGTTTGCCTACAGCCCTCTGTCCTTCTGGAAGACGCACTGGCTGCCCCTCCAGTAGACCAGAAGCAAATGCTGGGTATGTAAAGCTGCAGAATGCTGCCATATCATATGCAATGTGAAAGAACATACAACATGACATAAGGGTCTTTGATTTTAGGCGAGCGCCTCTTTCCTCTGATTGAAGCCATGCATCCTGTGCTAGCCGCAAAGGTCACCGGGATGCTGCTGGAGCTGGACAATTCTGAAGTTTTCTACATGCTTGAGTCACCTGAATATCTGCGCTCCAAGGTATAGCCATCATTTTATGTGCAGTGTGATGTATACTTTCTTAGGGTGGGTTCACACTACCGTTATGTAATGTCCATTGCTCTCTTCCGTCACAGGATGAGATCAACGGACATTAAATGACAGATGCAGATGGAGCCCCTTATTTCTGGTGTCCATCTGCATTCACTCAGATTTACAAAACATGATGTAGGCTTTCTTCCATCATGTTTTTTACTTTTCTGATGGAAAAAAAAAGTTGTGTGTGCATTACAAAATTAAACTAACATGGCGGAAGACAGTGTGGGACATATTGTGTACATTAGAGTGAATGAATGGGAACGGACACGGATGGAGGGGGCTACAGTTAATGAAAGTTTCTGTCATCCTATGATGCATAACAGCAATGGTCACTAACAACAGTAACGTGAACACAGTCATATAGAGATTGTCACAAAAAACGATTAAGTAGTGTTCACACATAGGAATTTGACAGGCGAATTCTGCCTGAGAACTCCCATTGAAATGAATGGGAGGCGAAAAATACACTTTTTCCATTAGCGCGGAATTTGACGCAGAATTGAACATGAAATTTGACACGGAATTTGTCAGATTCCACAAGAAAATCCACTAGTGGAATATGACCCTGCCCAATAAAGGCAAACTATAGTGACACTCTTCTCCAAATTCTGAATCAAAATCCAACGTTGGTTTTTATCAAGCAGAAGAAACCTGCTTCAAATTTGGCAAATTCAGCGTCAAAATCTGACGTATGAACACCCCCTTATGGTGTTAACATACACTCTCTAATTTCAGGTTGATGAAGCTGTCGCTGTCTTTCAAGAGTATCAGGCTACACAAGTGGTGCACCAAGTCTTTAACAATGCTGCTGTCGTGGCCGCCGTCTGACATGCTGCGGGATTCTTTCTGGGCTTTAGGAAGTTTACCTTGCTCTTCATAGTCTTAGTGGTTTCGAGGGCAATTCTAGAATTGTAGCTTAAGGAAGACTGTTACTATGTTGAGGATGATTTATATCCAAGTGTTAGTTTTTGGATATGCGCAACCTGCAGAGTTTTGTTTGGCCTTAAATTATTATACCTGGACAACAGGTTATAGAAATATAGGGCAAGTGTAGAGAGTGATGCAAAATAGTAAAAAAAAGACGCTTACCTGTCCTTCTGGCCGCCATTTGCAGCGCCGGTATATGTTTACATGGCTGCAGCGAAGACGTACCAATACACAGACCAGCGCTGCAACACATCACTGGCGTCAGCAGTTATATGGCAAGAGACTGGAAAGCCCATGACCAGCTGTAGCGGTGACCTGTGTATATGGACATCTTCCCGCTACAGCCAAATAAAGATATCCTGGTGCTGCAGACTGGGGAGGAGCGATGAAAGCTGCAGCCAGAAGCATGGGTAACTATAATGTATTTTATTATATGTAACCACTCCCTACACTTACCCTATTATTTATATAACTTACAAAACCAAATAATGTATAAAAATATATTTTAATATGTAAAAAAGTATATTATAATATTTTACAAATTGTGTATTTTTTTTATGTTCAACGCATCTTAAAGAATTTTGTACAAAGAAATGTAAATTGTATAAAGAAATCAGTTCCGTAGTTGTGTGATTTCTTGCGCCAAGATCCGTGCTGTAGTGATAGTGAGTTTGGTCCAGGATATAGTCCAGTTACACCTGGGCACACAGCTCTTGCACACCGGCTATGGGTCTCTAGATAGTACACAATGTAGTGGTTATACATCTCTAGCAGGCACACAGCTTAGTGGTTACAGTCTCAAAATGGTTCTCAGAACAACTCACAGAAACAAGGGCTACATAGGGCTTCCTACTGCCCACAGTAAAGAAGTGATCTATAACCACTTGAAAGTGTCAAAGGGACACCCTTGGTCAAGTTGTTTCTCTGCCCTGGCAGTGCCAAGCCTAGGTACACATCTGCGTTGGAGTCTCCACAGATTCCTGCACGGAGGACTTTTCTGCACAGACACCTGACGGACACCCCACGGACCCCATTATAGTCTATGGTGTCTGCAGGTAACCGCTTTTTTAGCAGGTGGGCTTTCCGTATTTGCGGTCCCCATGCAGAGAGATGAACGCTAGTGTGAACCTAGCAGAAGCCACAGCTTGGTGCAAGTCAGGATGCAGGAAATGACAGCTCCCTGTTCAGCAGGATCCCAGGATCTATGCATTGCATGGGTTTCAGATCTGGTGATTGACTCGGCCCTTGCAGAATATTCCACTTCTTTTCCTTAAAAAACTCCTGTGTTGCTTTCGCAGTATGTTTTGAGTCATTTTCGATCTGTACTGTGATCAACCTTGCTGCATTTGGTTCAATCTGAGAAGAAAGTCTACCCCTGTATACTTCCGAATTCACCCGGTTACTTCTGTCACATCATCAAAAAACACTAGTTACCCAGTGACATTGGAAGCCATACATGCCCATACCATCACACTGTCTCCAGCATGTTTGACAGAGTAAGTGCTGTGCTTTGGATCATGAGCCGTTCCAAGACATTTCCATATTTTCTTATTCCCATTATTCTGGTACATACTGATACACCTACTTCACTTGGGTGGATGTTGTGAAGGGGTTTTTCTTCACCATGGAAAGGATTCTATGATCATCCATCACTGTTGTCCAGGCCTTTTTGTGTTCCTGAGCTAACAAGTGCTCTCTTTTTTTTACCATAATGTAGCAAACTGTTGATTTGGCCACTCCTAACATTTCTGCTAACTCTCTGATGGATTTCTTCTTTTTTTTTCAGCCCAATGATGGCCTGTTTCACTTTCATTGAGAGCCCCTTTGACCGCATGTTGTGGGTTCACAGCAACATCTTCCAAATGCAAATGCCATACCTGGAATCAACTCCAGACCTTTTACCTGCTTAATTGATGATGGATTAACAAGGGGATGCAGCCCATTAAAGAGGACCTTTCACGTTCTTATGTATATGTTGTTTTACATACTGCTAAAAAGCCGACAGCGCGCTGAATTCAGCGCACTGCCGGCTTTCCCTATATGTGCCTCGGGGCTGGAGATATCGGGGGTCTTAGTTTCACGGTTTACTGTCAGAAAGGCGTTCCTGACAGTCTAGCTGCGCTGTGAGGAACGCCCTCCCTGACAGTTCTCGTCCATAGACTTGTACTCAGGGGGCATTCCTCATAGCTCAGCATCATCGCCGAACAGTAAGGAACGCCCCCTCTGACAGTACAGCGCTATGGGCGAGTACAGAGAGAGGAGGCGTTCCTTACAGCCCAGCGATGACGCTGTGAGGAACGCCCTCCCTGACCGTTCTCGTTCATAGACTTGTACTGGGGGGCGCTCCTCACAGCGCAGCTAGACTGTCAGGAACGCCCTTCTGACAGTAAACCGTGAAACTAACACTGCCGATATCTCCAGCCCCGGGGCACATACCGGGAAAGCCAGCAGTGCACTGAGTTCAGCGCACTGTCGGCTTTCTAGCGATATGTAATACAGCATATACATGAGGACGTGAAAGGTCCTCTTTAAATAGCTTTTGAGATAATTATCCAATTACCTTTGGTCCCTTAAAAAAGAGGCAGCTACATATTACAGAGCTGTAATATAATTCCTAAACCGGTGTCCACACCTGTGATTACAGATCAGTGCAGTCCTTGTGCCCACATGAAAAACATCACCTACAGTGCAAATCTAAGGTTTGCAACTTTTTAATGCCACAAAAGTTGCATAGGGGCTTAATAAATCTGCCTCAATGAATCATAAGACACCAGTCTATCTGCAGCTCCAACCATGAAGGACCTAGCGTGGTGGTTGAAGGACTAGAACTTACTCAAAGGAAAATAATTTTAGATTCATTTTTGCTCTCCATGAATTCCAGTTACTCAGTCAGTATCCTCCGCACTCTCTGCTTTTGTCTCTGAGGGAAGTGCAGGCAGGCAGGGTATGCATGTGTGACTGCTGAATGTATCTCTGGTTCTCTATTGCCTAAGGCTACGTTTACATTTGCGTTGGACTCTCCGTAGAAGACCCCATCGTAGTGTCTGCCTGAAATTGGCAGATGAAAAAGGCTTTTTTGTCCGCAGCTTTCAGTTTAAAAATAATGGACACTTGACAGACCCAATTATTGTCAATCTATTTTAGCAATCTGCCTGTCCGTTGTTCTGGCCCTCTATGAACTTAGCCTTACCTCCTCCTGGCACCAATCCCCCACTTCACCTAGTCCTGGGGTGAATTTACCACCAAAATTTGTGACAAAATCTAACACTTTTGTTGCAGATTTTGGTACAGAACATTCACATCAAACACTTTTACATGTGTACGGCTGGGCTGATGGTTTACCAGTCTAGTGCATGGGTGTAGCTATAGGTGAAGTGGAAGCAGTCGCTACTGGGCCCAGGACCCAGAGGGGGCCCCAAAGGTCCCTCTGCCACATAAAATATACCATTATTCTAAATGGCACCAGGTTGGTAGGGGTCCCATTACAGATTTTGTATTGGGGCCCAGTAGCTTCAAGTTACCTCTCTGGCTATAGGGTAGATATCGGTTCAGTACAGGTAAAAGAGACCCTATCAGCATTCCTGACATGCTCATCATAGTAAATATTTGAAGAGCATCTCTCTTTATGCTCCTTTGTGCCCTTCCTCTGTTATCCCTCCTGGAACTGTATAAATGAATGCCTACCTGGTCTGACACTGTGTGGACATTACCAGACTGTGCAGGGGCAAACCCAATTGAGGCTAGGTTCACATCTGCTCATGGGTCTCCATCGTTCGGGTCCACCAGAGGACAAAACAGTGGTTACCTGCGGACACACGCAAACCCCATAGATTATAATGCGGTCCGCCAGGTGTCCCCTGTTTTTGTACTGAAACCCGTTTCTGTGGTGGAGTCTCCAACTGAGCTGTGAACCTATCCTTACCGAATGTCAAATCATTCATACAGTTCCAGGAGGAGTAACAGAGGAAAGAAACATTGTAGAATTCTTAAATATTACATTCATGTACAAAGTTCCTCCTCTTTTCATAAGCTATTTTATGACTCTAGTAAACTTATAAAAACAGACTATTAAGTTATTGCATTACGGCTCATCCTAAAAATCAAGTAGTTTACACTTACCAAACATAAATCGCGCTCACTCGTTTTGTGCCCTTTTCGGCCACTCTTTCGCTCCGTAGCGTTGCGTTTCACCTTACCCTACGTCCTAAACACGCCCCGCCCCTCCTTGCCCTGTTAGACAGGCGGTCCCTTCATCAAAAGCGTTGCATTGTGGGAGCTCCTTCCTTTCTCGGTCCCCGGCCATCTTGGAGCTAGACCTCTGGTAAGTGGGGCTCCGGATAATCGGGGATTTTCTCTCGTTTCGGGCTCCGGGGGAGGTCGGTTGCCACTCGGGGTTGTAGAGCTGAGTGACCGCCGCCTTACTGTGTGTTTTCCTCTCCCGTACAGGTCCGGGATCCCTGCGCTGCAATCATGGTGGCCGCAAAGAAGACGGTGAGTGCGGCCTCATGTCTCACGTGGAGCGGCATCTGCCCCTGGGCTGGCCCGTCAGGTCCTGTGGGTTCCCCCCAGCAGCAGTGCCCCGGCCGGGGGCAGTAGTAGAGCCTGGCATGGGGCACATAAGGATCAGTAGTGTCTGTACTACACGTTAGTGTATGGCCCGCTATCCGCATGGGGTGGGAGTCCTATACAGCTGTACGGTGGGAGTAGTAGTCCTATAGAATATATCCTGACAAGGTCTATGGATGGCTATAACATATACATACACACAGATATCTATCTATCATATACACCCAGGGGGCACATATTTTATAGAGGATCTACAACTTTATAATATAATTTTTTGTGACTCTCCCACTTTATTTTCTTTAAGGGCTCGTCCATAGATGAATCAAAGCTGATTTCTGCGACCCCTCATATTTAGAATGGGGATCCCAGTGCCCCTTGTGTGTACTGACTGGTGATCACACACATGTGGTGCCATTTCTTACGTCTCTTGTACTGACGGACATAACTGAGCTCTGTTCTTAGATCTCTTAGTTCCATAGAGATTGAAGTGACATCGCCAATGGGCAGCCATTACTGTTTAGATGGGGGACACAGGACCCTGCTCATGTGATCAGACGGACTCTTAGTAGTCAGGTGCTTCTCACCTGTGGGTAGCGCACCTTTTCTGGAAACCTGTAAGAACAGTGACCGGGTGTCTATAGTGATGTATATGCGACTGGTCACATGAGTGCTAGACATTAGTGGATGATGGTCACTTAGGGTATATTCACATGGCGGAGTTAGGCACTGATTTTGAGGCTGTGATGCAGGTTTTTTTTATTTTTATTTTATTCATATTCACTTGACAAGTCACAAGCACAGGATATATCTGGAGAGTTACAGACGTAATATAATAATGATCTTCAATAATGGCATACAAACTGTATATTGAATGTTAAGGACAATATCCTTACATCTCTGCATCAGCAATATGTATCATCCTAAAGTAACTGACCTGCCAATGACCATGTAAGACAAGAAACCGTCCCCATATTCTAGTGTCGTCCCATCCCAATCTCACTTGGCAATGATTCAGTGTTTGACAGAATAGTAAATTAGTCTTGTTTTCTAGTTAGATGACATCTGCACAAGTGTATGTAATGTGGTGGAAGATGTTGGCACCAGAGATCCTCTTTACGAGTTTGGAATCAATTTACATAGCCCGGACCTCACTAAATGAATGCAGCAGAGCTGAGATTGTCAAATAGCAAACAATATTTTGGTCATTTCTGATGCACAAGCTACTTCAGTGACAGGTTCAGCTCTGCTACATTTGGCTCTAGTGGTTTTTATGTACAGCAATATTATATGTTCAATATAATATCTGTTTTTCTATAGAAAAAGTCTCTGGAGTCTATTAACTCAAGACTGCAACTTGTGATGAAAAGTGGCAAGTATGTCCTTGGGTACAAGCAGACATTGAAGAGGATCCGTGAGGGCAAGGCTAAACTTGTCATTCTTGCCAACAACTGCCCAGCTCTGAGGTGAGTTGACAAGGATTTCTTCTCTTTTCCTTGAAGTACATGCGAACATGAGCGAACAGCTTAAAGAGGACCTTTCATGTCCTCAGGCACATGCTGTTTTATATAGCACTTTCCCGTTATGTGCCCCGGGGCTGGAGACATTGGTGCTGTTAGTTTCGGCACCGATCTCTGCCCATCGTCAGATGGGCGTTCCTGACAGTCTAGCTGGGCTGTGTGGAACGCCCCCCTGACAGTAACTCGTCCAAAGTCTTGTACGTGGGGGGTTCCCTCACAGCTCAGCATCATCGCTGGGCGGTAAAGACAGTACAGGGCCATGGACGAGTACTAACGGCACCGATATCTCCAGCCTTGGGGCACATAACGGGAAAGCCGACAGTGCGCTGAATTAAATCGGCTTTCTAGCAGTATATAAAATCACATGTGCATGAGGACATATAAGGTCCTCTTTAAAGTGAACTTTATTCCGTATTTTGGACACTTGGATGATTTTTACCTTTGCAGTAAATATGTAGGCTAACTTTTAGGTTATGTTCACACTACTGTTATTTAATGTTCGTTTTTCTCATCCTTCACATTTTTTGGTGGAAGAAAGTTGTGCATGTAGAGCTTTTTCTTCCGTTACAAAAGTAAACAATCGTAGCGATAGAAAGTGTCCGTCATGTTTAGTCAGTTGGAACGGACCCAGACGGAGGTGGCTCAGTCTGTCTGTTACTCTGCTAAAGTTAATGTCTGTTGCTGTCGTCCAGTGACTGATGACAATGGACATTAGTAACTGTAGTGTGAACGTAGCCTTAGAGCATCCAATATTATGGGGAATGGTAAGTCACATTATAATCTAGTATAGTCCAGTGCATGATTCAAAGATGTATCTGTTCACACCAAACTTGTAGCAAAATAGGAGCAACAACAGTGTGATGGATCATTTACATGGACACCAGAAGCCCCTGATGGATATTGGTGACACTTAGTGGTGTCCATTGGGCTCCACTACGGTTTCTGCTGTTTTGATGGGAAGCATATTACTGCATGC
Organism: Leptodactylus fallax; assembly: GCA_947044405.1. NCBI lineage: Eukaryota > Metazoa > Chordata > Amphibia > Anura > Leptodactylidae > Leptodactylus > Leptodactylus fallax. The sequence goes on from CAMRHE010000057.1 coordinate 5,608,328, forward strand.
TGTGCTAACATTTACGTCATATATGATGTAAACTGTGACATGGGCTCCTCATGACATCCGAGAGAAATGTGAACCCAACTAATCTGGCTGCATAAAGTAAAGGTTCCCATACACTGATGAGATAAGCCGTCTGAAGTCGCAAATTAGATGAGTCTGGCTGAATGTCTTGTGCATATGAGGGTTTCCTGACATCATGTGCTGTGGGACGGAAGAATCGGGCTGGTTGAATTTTATCATGCCGCATTTCCCCAACCCACCCCCAATTAAACACATGCACGCTGTGGTGACTCAAGCCGAATACCTTTCATCCAACAGCTGTTGAAGGTGTATAGCCAGTTTATCACTTCTGGAGGTACAGGGCCCAGCTGTCAGATGCCTACAAGTGAGAGGGTAGAACAAGGTCTGCAGAGTCCTCTGTATGTTCTCCTTTTGGCATTTGACAGTCTTTTTGTAATTTCTTTGCCTTTTTTTGTCTACTTTTTCTTAGTCCAGTATTGCATTTTTAATTCTTAATATAAGTTACTGGTATCCACTAATGTTTAGTGTATATTTACTAATGTGACTGAATGTAATGCGACTCATTCTGGTGTCAGTATAAACTGTTATATAGAAGATGTGGTATTGTAACTGTGTGATGTTTTTTCTACAGGAAATCAGAGATTGAATACTATGCAATGTTGGCCAAGACCGGAGTCCATCATTACAGCGGTAACAACATTGAGCTTGGTACAGCCTGCGGTAAATACTACAGAGTCTGCACACTGGCTATTATTGATCCAGGTAATCGCATTACAATGACGTCACCTTTGGGGCGGTTTGTGGAATTGGTCTATGTGCGAATATATTCTCGCCGGATTGATTTGTCTGTGATCAGTTACGGGCTAGAAGTTCGCTAGATCAACACTGGTCTGCGTCATTGGCACTGGCCCATATGCAGTGCTGATTATTGAAGGCTTGTTACATTATGGCTGTAGTATAGCACACTTGTCGTGGTGGTTCTCACTAATCTAATTTTTTTTTTTTTTCTGTTGGGATTTTGTGACTATTTTACTCTGTGCCTGCCCCCATTTTTAAAACATGTTTGCAATGGTATATTCTTTGCACACTTGCAGTCTAGTAACGCATTGAAAATGAACACGGAGGTGAACACTTCACTTTTTTGACAATGAAGAGAAACTAGGCTAGCTAAAATTCTTTAGGCCAATTTCACACCAGTATATTAAGGTTGCATTTTTGTGCCTGTATTATGGCCAAGTGTCCTGGACTGACTGCTAGGGTGATTTGGTAGAATAGTGATCGGGCTGTGACCGTGAGCCACAATACAGAGGAAAAATGGGCCATGATATTCCGGCATTAGATTTATATTCACATGATGAAGATTTTGTTTCAGAAATTTCTCAATCTGAATCGTTTTTTTTAAAATTCACACGCTTGCCATCAAAACAGTTTAGTCATAGTAGTGGAATAGATCTTTTAGTTAGGTTTTTGTGCCAATACACACTTGCAAGGAGAGCTGCTAGGCAAGTGCTTGCAGTCTGTGCTGTCACACAGAAGGGTAGGAGGCTCAGAACTGTATGCTGGGTAGTTTTATGTACTATAAGCTGCTATGGATCTTAGTAAATCCCTGTATTATGACTGAAGTACTTAAATGAAAAAGTGTAAGTCTGTGCCCGTCTCTTGTCGTTATCACTTTTCTGGTCAATCATTCAAGCAGTAAACCAAAAATGACAGCTTGATCAGTTACATGGCAGGCACTAGCGGTGCCCGACAGACCCCATTAACTAATAAAGGGGTCAGCTGGGTTCTGTCATGGTGTCTGTCGTTTTACTGTAACAATTACAGCTACAGGATGCACTTTTTGCAGAAGATGTCAGTCTGTCAACTGAACCTCCAAGACAGACGTGAATAGTGCCTACCTATGCCCTAGTTACAGCTGTGACCCGCCCTTAGCTGTAGTGACCTGATGCCGCATCACTGTACTGTCCACAGTTAGAGTAGCACAAGGATTCAATCGGTATCATTAAGTTTCCCAACCTCTAATGATAATGAGATGACTCCGCTCATTCTGTGCCTGTATATGCTGCAAAGCTGACAAGTGAGTGACAATCAGAAATCTCAAGTTGACAGTCTAAGCAGTCCTGGATCTGCAACTAGAAGTCTGTCGCATCACCCTTGGGATTGCAGTTTGACTTCATTTACTTATCTTAGTGAAGGAGTTGCAGGGCGCCACTGAGATCGTTGGTCGTGCTGTTGGCATCGCAGCCAAAGTCTCCTTCTAGCCACCACCTTAATTTTATGTTGAAATCTTGGTTCAACTCTTTTCTGGCTATAAGCTTTCCTATTAAGAGCCCTTTGATGTACGATGAGATGTAATCTTCAATGATCTGGGTTTAGACGCTGATCTTTTCATCACAAGTTCTCTTTGACCCATAATAGACATATGGACATAAATGGGTAGGGGTTGTGGAGGTTGTAACTGCTGAATGCAAAATAGGTTTTAGGCCAGACTTGCACATGAAGCTTTTTGAGCCAGATGATATTCTGTAAGGTTCCTTGGAATGTACGTGTTACATTGTATGTTATGTTTTGAGGGAAGTGGGAGAAAGGCTTGTGACTATTTAGTGCTAAGTTAGGCCTCATGCACACAATGGAGGCTGTGTGTGTGTCTGCTCAGATGGCACACTCATTCGTTTGCATGTGGCCTTACGAGTGGTGTCTCACTTGATGGCTGCTGCCAAGGTGACAAAATTGCCGGTAAAACTAAGGTATTGCCAACAACAGCATATAGTTGTTTTTGGTCTTCACAGATGGGCATGGTTTCTGTTGTGTGCGGCCAGTTACTGCACATGAGACTCCCCCACCCCTAGACTTTCCAGTGCTATTAGATGTTAAGTGTTACATGTCAAGTCTTGCATGTAGCTTGGTAAAACCTATATGGCCGCTTTTATTAACGGATTGTATTTGTCTTGCAGGTGACTCTGATATCATTAGAAGCATGCCAGAACAGCAGCCCAGCGAGAAGTAAATTTCTACACCAAACTGTTAATAAATGACTGGTTTCCCAGGAACGTCTCCTGTTTTTTTTTTTAAAATAATGTAGTATGTTTATTTATTTATTATGCTTACTTATATAGCGCCATCATATTCTGCAGCGCTTTACAGACATTGAGTCACTGTCCCATATAGGGTTCGCAATCTATATTCCCTATCAGTATGTCTTTGGAGTGTGGGAGGAAACCGGAGTACCCAGAGGAAACCCACGCAAACACGAGGAGAACATACAAACTCCTTGCAGATGTTGTCCTTGGCAGGATTCGCACCGAGGACTCCAGCGCTGCAAGGCTACAGTGCTAACCACTGAGCCACCGTGCTGCCTTAGTATCTTACAATCCTCTGAGAATTTGATAGGTGTGAGTCCTAGTTTTAAGAAAGGAAACAGTCAGTTGTGCAGGTCTTGTCATGACAGTCTATGGTAAGCTGAAGATTTTGCTTTCTTCTAGATGAGCAGTTATCAGGCTGACTTTTCAGCTAAGCTGGGGGTCTCCAGTTAAAGGGGATTTCCAGCCCCAAATCAAATTTTCATTATCCTGGGAATAGGTAATCAGTATGTGATCTGTCAGGGGTCCTATACCCAGAACCCCACACAGCTCTGTTCTACTAGCTTGTGGGTGCTGGTAGCTGGTAATGGACAGTACCACTCCTATACAAGTAATGGGAGTGGTGCTGTAGCCTGTTTACTGCATTGCAAGGGCTCTGGTGAACTGCAGCTCTGCTCCTATTACTTGACGGGCGGCGCATGCAGCACCGTTCCTATACTACTAGCATCTCTGGGCGCCTGGAGGTTACTGGAACAGCTGATCTGTGTAGGGTCCAGGTGTCAGACCCTGACAGTTCACATACTGTGGATAGGTCATCAGTATGAAAATTCAATTTGGGGGCTGAACAACCCCTTTAATAGCTCTCACTGATTAGAGTATTGTCCCTGCATATAAGTGTTCATGTTACAGATGTGCTTCCCTGCTGGACCATGGGACTGCTGACCCAAACCTTGTGCATCATAGATCCTTATGCTGCGAGTTCAGGCGAGTAGACCTGCGGTTGGGCCAGGGTGCACATCTATAACATGGACTTAATATGCAGGCTGCATTACTAACTGGCAAAGTGAAGAGGTAGCAGTTACTTCTGGACCCTGAGGGGGCCCCAAATGTACCTCTACTACATAAAATATACCACCATTCTAAATGGCACAAAGCAGGTATGGACACCTATTACAGACTTTGCATTGGGACGTTGGAGCTTCATGTTGCACCTCTGCTGCTTGTTGGGATCTGCAGTAGCCTTTTTGATTTTACGATGGTGGACACCATTATAGTTAATGGGGTCAATTGGTGTCCTTGTGTAACAGCTGTTTTAGCTGTCCAATGGACCCGAATGACAGACCATTGTGCTAGTGTCAGCAACTTCTATCCGGAGCTCTTGTTTGTGTGGTTGCCTTCTACACATTAATAACATACCTATTCATAAGAAGTTTAGATTTCTTGCTTATTTCCCTGGGGTACACAGCACCATGGGTATAGACCTGGCCACGCGGAAGATACTAGGGAGTATCAAAGGATGTGTGCTTCGCCTCATAGTCTATACCATCTCACAGGCACTGTGCATTAATCAGTTTTAGCCTAGTGTCTGTAGGAGGCAGACATGACCTAACTCAGGTCTTTGTTGTGTATCGTTTTTATTTTCTTTTTCAGGTGCAGGAGGTCTTCAGCATGTACGTCACACCCCCCTGCGGGTACATCACTCTGCAAAGAGTGTCTCACTGGTCACCCATCACTCTGCAAAGAGTGTCTCGCCGGTCACCCAGTCGCTGCTCTCCGCATCAGTGGCCAGATAGCCGATGACCCCGCTTCCATGTGCAAGGTTCACTGAGGGGGTGAGCCTGCAGCCCCGGGAGACTCCAGATAGGTCAGGCTTCTGCTGCCTAGGTCTGCAAAGCTGCCACCTGGGCCTCCATCCATGCCCCAAGTTTTACCAGATCCACAATCATAACATTTCATACGATCGAACTCCATAGAAACCATTTTGGTTTTTGACACAATTCTGTTTAAAAGTATTTATATAATGGTGGGGAGTTTTTTTTTTTTTTTAAATCATTAATGTGAACCTAGCCAGGGCTGTTCTAACACATTGGTGTGCCCAGTGCTGCATTATTCCCAACACACACATACATTTTTGACTCTGGTTGTTCCTCCCTTTTGTTCCCCAAACACTAAGGCCCCTTGCAGACGACCGTGGTGTGGGTCAGTGTGCTATCTGTGTATTTCATGGGTAGCACACTGACCCATTCTTTTCTATGGAGCCCGTACACATGACCGTGATTTTCACGGGCCCGTGTGCGGGCCGACAGTCTGGGCCGCATCAGATAAAACAGGTCCTACTCCTGTCCTATTATGCGGCCCGTGGCTCCTATTTATTTAATGAAAGGGGCCGCGGAAGCATGGGCGGCACACGGGGATGTCCCCGTGTGCCGCCTGTGCTTTTAATTCACGACAGGCCAATTGCAGCACGGTCGTCTACAACCAGCCTAATAGTGTCTTTCTTTGTGCAACACAGTATTATGCCCCATTGATGCTCCTTTGCAAGTATAATGCATATTGGTTGCGATTTAAATGGTGGAGCAGGGCAGCAGATGGCTATCTCTTCCACCATTGTATTCATATCTTGTCTTTGTGCTGAGGACAAGGCTAGAGTTTAAATTAGGAAGTGCTGCTGTGTGAGAGAGCGCCTGAAATCTGTTATGGCTGGTGGGCCCCCAGCTGCTATAGGGCCTGGTACAGGTGTAAAAACACACATGACAAACCCATTATAGTCAATGACGTTCGTCGGGATCTGTTGTCTCATTAGATGGGTTGTTTTTCCATTCTTCTGGACTTGCAACAGACCAAAAGAATGGACAAAATGATGCAGATGTTAAAGAAGATCTTTCATGTCTTCAGAGATGTGTATTATATACTGCTAGAAAGCCGACAGAACGCTAAATTTAGCGCATTGTCAGCTTTTCCACTATGCACCCTGGTGCAGTTAGTTTCGGCACCAATATCCCTGCACTGTCAGAAGGCACGGGCCTTACAGCCTAGCGTCATCACTGGACGGTAAGGAATGCCCTCCTGACAGTGTTCTTCCATAGCCTTGTACTGTTGGGATGTTCCTCATAGCCCAGCGATGACACTAGACTGTAAGGCCCGCCTTTCTGACAGTGGGGGGATATCGGTGCCGAAACGAACAGCGCCAGGGTGCATATCGAGAAAGCTGACAATGCACTGAATTCAGCACACTGTCTTTCTAGCGGCATCCAATACTGGACATCTTTGAGGACATGAAAGGCCCTCTTTAAAGAGCATCCGTCACCAGGAATGAGCAAATTAAACATACTACAAGATACTTCAGAGTCAGCTGAATGTAAGGTTGCTTTTCTTTTCTAAATTTGATCCTCTGTTCTCAATTTTTATAAACCTGATTATGCAAACAAGTAGCCTAGAGCACTGAGGGCATCACCAACACTCCAAGCTGCTTCCACTCCCTGCATTTCGGCTGCAGTTGAAGGGAGAATGACAGTACCAAGCAGAGATGCCGATGTCTCATCTGGCCCCATATTCTCGCCAGAGCGGGTGTAGTGCGCATGTGCCTACGTGCCATTCTACATACTTTATTGTTGCCTAAGGCTAAGTTTACATCTGTGCAGCCCATACTGCCAGACACGCAATGCAAATGTTGAGTCAGTGTCTCTCATTATTATCTGGTTTCAGGTGTGATTTTTATATTGACCACACCTGTTACTTGCCACAGGTGAGTTTGAACAAGCATCACATGCTTGAAACAAAGTTACCGTATTTTTCGGACTATAAGACACACTGGACCATAAGACGCTTCTAGATTTTAGAGGCGGAATATAGGGAAAAAAGTTTTGAAGCAAAAAAAAAAAAATATATATAAATATTTAATAACATATGGGCGTTGTAGTTTTGAAACAGCTGCAAGGCCACATTGACAGGTGACCCTGCAGCTATACGGGGATGCATAGGGCGTCTTTTTTTTTTGCAGGGTCAGGTGTACTTTTTAGTTATACCATTTTGGGGAATGTCTATTGCTTTGATCACTTTTTATTCAAATCAGGGGAAAAACAATGAAAAGAAAACTTTTTTTTTTTATCTCCGCTACAACATTCACCCTACGGGAAAAATATTTTTATAAGTTTGTAGATTGGACATTTTCGGACACAGCGATACCTAAAGTGTATGTGTTTCACAGTAATTTTCTACTTTTATATATATTCTACGGAAAGGAGGTGATTTAGAACTTTTAGTTTTTTTGTTTTTTTTTATTATTTTATTAGCCCCCCTAGGGAACTTGAACCTGCAATCATTTGATTGCAAGTCCCATAGTCTGCAATACAATAGAATGTACAATTACAATTCTGTACATTACTAATGAGGCTGGTCATAGACCAGCCGCAATAGTAATATCACTATGACTGGCCTGAGAGCCTTCATAAGGCTCCCGGCTGTCACAGGAACAGGTCGGCTCTCGTGATCTCACTGTATGGGAGCCGGCCTGCAACAAGAAGGTACTCATCGGGCCCGGGGGCAGTTTTAATACTTTCAGGGGGCTAATAGGTAGTAAGTACATTACAGCAGAGACCCGGTAGATATGGCGACCGCTGGGCGGCGGCCATCATCTTTACAGACCCGGCGTCAGCCCTAATAGCACAGCGCCTAGGATGGGTTTGCACCATCGGGACACCCTCTCCTCCAAGCCCAGGGCCTGCAGCATCACCCCAGTCCTGCTGCTGCAGGAAGCCCCGCTGCAGGAAGTTGGTGGCAGCAGGAGTGGGGCGATGCTGCGACCCTGTTCCTCCTCACCCCCCCCAACACCCACATTAGGACTATAAGACGCACCCCTCATTTTCCTCCCAAATTTTAGGGAAAAAATAGTGCGTCTTATAGTCCAAAAAATACGCTATATATCCACAATTGTGAAAAGGTGCCAACAATTTTGTCCGGCCCATTTTTCGAGTTTTGTGTGAAATTATGTCCAATTTGCCTTTTTTTCCCAGTTTTTTTTTGTGTTCCAATATACACAAAGGAAATAAACATGTGTATAATAAAACATTTGTAATTGTGATAATATTCTGGGAGAAATACTTAATTTTCTGGAAAAATATCAGGGGTGCCAACACTTACTGCCATGACTGTATAGTAAGTACTGCACTAACTATGATGGTTGCAAGAAATCCCATCTGTATATACTTTTTCATGTGCTCATGATGTACTATCGTAGTTGGGTATTTTAGTGGAATCCTTCTTTAATTTCCCTCACTCTGGCTAAAATCAGTGTCCCAACTATCCTTAGACTTCTCTGGACATATATAAAAGATGCAGAGGTTGCTGGGACCCAGAGGTGGGATCCAAACCTACAATACTTTTATAATGCATGCTGTGGCTATGCCATACATGTATATGATCTGAATACCTCTTTAAAAAAAAAAACTCATAGGATATTCATCTGTTTGTTTCTAATCTAAAATGGACAAAAAATGTGTGCACGGTTTTTGGCATGGTTATTCAGATGCTTTCTTTACACTCCACTGGGGCAGAGTACCGTGTTTCTTCAAAAATAAGCCCTACCCCGAAAATAAGCCCTAGCTAAATTTTGCAGGTTTTTTGGAGTAGGCTTAACCCCTTCCTGACATCTACCATGCGATTATGGCAGATACTGGGTCTTTAAAGATGGCGACTGCTCTACTGCCATAGCTACCGTAGCTGGTCTCCGCTGTAATGTACTCAGAGACCCGGAGCTAATGCCTGCGACCATAGTCCACTCTGTGACCCCCCCCCCCTCAAAAGTATTACAGCTGCCCTTGGGGCTGGTGGGGACCGGCCCTGTAACTTTTTCGTTGCAGGCCGGCTTCTGTGCGGCGAGATTGCGGGAATCAACCTGTTCCTTTGACAGTTGGGATCCCAGGCTTTTCATAGGAATATTACTAATGAGGCTGGTCAATGACCAACCTCAATAGTAATGTAGTGAATCGCCCATAGACTGCAATACAGTTGTATTGCAGCCTATGGGACGATTGTAGGTTCATGCCCCCTAGGGGCGATTAATAAGATAGTAAAAAAAATTTTTTAAAAACAAAGTTCAAATCCCCCCCCCTTTCTCTAGAATACATATAAAACTAAAACATTACCGTGAACCACATACACATTAGGTATCCTTGTGACTGAAAACGCCCGATCTACAAACTTATAAAAATATTCCCGTAATTTTTATACGGTGAATGCCGTTGTGGGGGAAAAAAAATCAAAAGTGCTGAACTGCTGTTTTTTTTGCTGTTTCGCCTCTGATAAAAATTGCAATAAAAAGTGATCACATATGTGAGTGATGTTCATGGAAAAAATTAAGACCTACCCCAAAAATAAGCCCTAGCCCTTTTTTTTTGGAGAAAAATTCTTATTCTCAGAGAAACACGGTAGGAGGACAGTTTATACTAAAGCCATTTACTTCCTCCCTGCTGTTGGCAGCCACAGGAAGAAGTAAGTAAAGATGTAAATTGTGTGAGTACAGCAAACCCGTCAGCTGGATTTTCATCAATACTAGCAGTGGGACCCCTGGAGGGTACTAGTATAATGGAAGGATTGGCACCTCGTGTGTGTTTTGGGCCCATGCCTATTTTTAGCTAACAAATAGTAATGTATAATACTGCTATGTAAAAGCAGCCCAAGGCCCATGTGCTTCAATGTGCATGCTGCATATACCTAATATTCACCTTTGTTTCTCACTGATGGTTTATTAGTCTGTACTTGTAATAGAAATCTCTCTTTAAACACCAGGGCTGTAGGGACTGACTTGCATTACCTTTTTGAGTTAAAGGGAACCTTTCAGGGCAATACTGGACACTAAACTACCTACAGGTCCTTATGAACTGGGGGTTTAATATCCCATATAGACCTGACGCCATCTGTGTCTGCATTTAAAAAAAACAAAACAAAAAAAAACAAGCTTTATACTTAGAGATGGACTCATCGGATTCATCCCTGGTGCTCCAACATTTTATACAATAATATATGGACTACACATCCCAGTATTATACATTGATCTTATGCTTCTCAGCAACATATCCAAAAATGAACATGAGGTTCTTAGTATACCTATTGATCAAAGTGTATAAGCCCACTAGCCACTTCACGGTGACCTCTGTATAGTGGGTCCCTACTCTACTGCATGGCAACCACCACCACTGCAATAAAGCACCCACAGGGAGAGTGATCCAACACCTGTGCTGCGCCTGGTGCTCCTGGCACCTGTGCAGTCCTTCAGAGGATGTACGCCACAGCTTCACTGTTCATGTGCACAAGGTCTTGCACATGCACGCTGAAGCCAAAATGTTCTCTGGCTTCAGTGAAGAACTGCCAGCGCTGGGAGTACAGGAGCCAGTAGGTATATATGTTTTTTATTATTATTGTGGGCACAGATGGCTAATTGGGACACTTAACTGTCGGTTCATAATCAACTTTGGGTGGTTTTAGTGTCCCAAATCGCCCTCACAGGTTCCCATTAATAACTAGACAGCCCTTTTAAAGCTGTATGTAAACGAGTACTTAATAGGGTTATCCGGTTTCTATGATTGATGGTCTGTCAATATTAGATCTGCGGAAGTCTGGCACCTGTGATCCCTTTAAGAATGGGCCATCAATCTCAGAAACCAGATAACTTCTTTATAAAAATACTGCACAATGTGCAAGTAAAATAATGCCTTTCAATGTGCAGTAGGAGCTTAGCAGATTAATACATGCTATAGATAGATAAACATCATGTTATAGAGCAGTAGGAGCTGAACAGATTGATATAGATAACATGTTATAGAGCAGTAGGAACTGAACATATTGATATAGTATAGATAGATAACATGTTATAGAGCAGTAGGAACTGAGCATATTGATATAGTATAGATAGATAACATGTTATAGAGCAGTAGGAGCTGAGCATATTGATATAGTATAGATAGATAACATGTTATAGAGCAGTAGGAGCTGAGCATATTGATATAGTATAGATAGATAAACATCATGTTATAGAGCAGTAGGAGCTGAACAGATTGATATAGTATAGATAGATAACATGTTATAGAGCAGTAGGAGCTGAGCATATTGATATAGATAGATAACATGTTATTGAGCAGTAGGAGCTGAGCATATTGATATAGTACAGATAGATAACATGTTATAGAGCAGTAGGAGCTGAGCAGATTGATACATAGTATAGATAGATAACATCATGTTATAGAGCAGTAGGAGCTGAACAGATTGATATAGATAACATGTTATAGAGCAGTAGGAGCTGAACAGATTGATATAGTATAGATAGATAACATGTTATAGAGTAGTATGAGCTGAGCAGATTGATATAGATAACATGTTATTGAGCAGTAGGAGCTGAGCAGATTGATCCATAGTATAGATAGATAACATGTTATACAGCTTTGTCTTCTTTGGGGGAATAGAGTCCTATGGATATGCTTGGTGTAAATACCAATATAAGGTCTTAAAGGGGTTCTCCAGGACTATGTCCTTAGGATAGGTAATCAATATCAGACAGATGGGGGTCTCGCGCTCAGACAATCACTGGTCATCAGATTTGAAGGGCTGCATCATTGGAATAAGTGGTGTGGCCTCTTCACTGCTTACCAAGCAATGCACCGTACATTGTATAGTGGCTGTACTTGATTCTGCAGATCATCTCCATTCAACTGAATTGGATGAAGCTGCGCATGGTCATGTGACCAATGGACATGACATCACTGACTTGCAAAGAGGTGGAGCTTACCCAAGTGTCGCAAGCCCTTGAAACAGCTGATCAGCATGGGTCGTGAGTGTTAGAATTCACCAGTCTAAAATCGATAGTCTTCCCTAAGGATCAGTCAACAATATAGTCCTGGAAACCCCACTAATGCTATGTGAACAAAGCACTGAGAAGTTTTTACTTTCAGTGGAGGTATCTTGAATAATATAAGATGTTCGGTTGTCCTGTATACAAAGTGCATAGAGTCGGGCACCTGATGATAGACACCAATGAATAGACACAGCCACGCTTATTACAAATAGTTAACCATTTAATATTTATATTGTGTAAAACATTGTGAGTTACAAAACTAGACTTGGTCCTCCGAACTCTTCTCTATTTTTCTTTGGTTTGGTTTCCAATAGAAACATACACTTATCCAAGGGGTTGTGCCATTATGGACACTTATCCCCTATCCACAGGAAAAGGGATAAGTGTCTGATAACTGGGGGCCTGAACACCGGGTTCCTCACTCATCAGGAAAACAGGGGACCTAAAGTCCTGCTAAAGCCACCTTGTGAATAGAGCGCCAGTGCGCTTGCATGAATGGTGCTCCATTCCCTTCTTTGGAGCTGCTAGAACTGTTATCTCCGGCAGTGCCCACAGCCCAACAGAAGTGAATGGCACATTGGTCACCTAAGCACACTGGCGCTCCATTCACATGGAGGCCTTAGGGGGACTTTCGGCCCCTTGTCCTCCTCATGAGTGGGGGACCCGGCGTTCGGGCCCCCAGCGATCGGACACGTATCTACTGTCCTATGGATAAGGGATAAGTATCCATAACGGCACATCCCCTTTAAGTTCTCCAATAAACACATATACTGTCTATATACTCTGTATTCATACATGCGATTGTAAGACAATATAAATAAATCTCAATTCTGTACTTTATACATTTTGCAGATGTCCAGTCGGTCGATCACTCGGAATATTTTGCACCTTTGTAAGGAAGAAATGTCATGTCCTCTTTGTACAGTTCACATCCGGTCTGCTATCTTTGTCCCACCCGATTCTCCAGTTCTTCCATCCGTTTTGTAATCTGCTCCAGTGGGTTCAGGTCAAGGAAACTTTAAAAAGCTTCAGTCATCTCTAGTTTCTGAGATTGTATGTTTGCAAGAGGAAGAAAGTTCTCAGTTATACAACCAGTGTAACTGTTTCGTCCTGGAGTGGAGCCCATACCATTTATGAAACCTTTGCATTGGGTCCTCCAATGTGTTACAATGCCCGTGTCCACCTTCTCTGCTTACAGGTAACTACTTCCACCTACCCCTGTCACTACCATTTCCTGTTGTTGCGTATTTTACACCTCCCCTAGGTTTTCCTTCTGTTCTGCTTACTCCTAACAGGGGCTCACCTTCACTCAGCAAGACTACATGGTTCTGGGATCACTGGCCAACGCCAACGCCAACATGACTACACTACACTTCCAAATGAAGTTAGTGAAGGAGTTTCAGGTTGACATGGTAATTGTTGATCACGCAAGGATTTGTAGAGAAGTGTCCAAAATAGTAGAATTTAGTTCCCCCTCATGTGAAAGCTGCTCATACAGAAAAGTATCTTTCACTGTCCATGAACGTAATGGCAGGCACAAGACTAGAAGACGCCTCTCAACGTAACAAACGATAAAAATGTGACTATATTTACTGTAAAGGATATACTGCTGAGTTAGTCGTCTGACTTCTTCATTTGCATTGGACTGGAACTCCATAATATTCTTGCACTGGCATTGCTCCTCATTGTCTTTTTCTGGAATATACATTGTAGATGATGGATTAGGACTGACGCTTTCTTTAGTGCTGGCAAGCAATTGTATTATGAAAAGTAATATACATAATATGGATCTGTAATATGGCATCCAAAGACTGCAATGGGCCTGTGCTGTGCCACCATTTTTATACAGTGAGGCACACACAGTTTTTATCTCTCACAGATCCTGTAAGCATGCTCCAATGCAGGGCGCCCACATGGCAATGTTGTGTGCGGGTTCCTGTGTGGTGTGTCTATACCATGTGTCCTTGTATGCTATGATGATACCTCTACCTCAGTATTCTCCTCTGGCAATGGTTATCTGTAAACTACAGTATGAGGACAGTACAGTAACATGCCAAAAGTGTCTATTTGGGATCCCAGTAATATGGATCTGTAATAAGCAATTCTCCCAAAAGCTCTGGGAGACTTCTGAAAAATGGGGTGACCTCCTGGACTCCCAGAAAAGCAAACAAATTTCCAAAGCCACCGGGATAGAAATCACTTTATATGTGACTTGGGCACTTTATGTGGTCGAAAAGGGGGCATAGTCATCAAATTTGGTGGCAAAAGGGGGTGTAGAGAGGTCCGAAAGTGATGTGGCTACACCCATAGGGGGCATAGCTTCATCCAAAATTTTTCACGGCATGCTCCGACAACACCAAAATGATGGCAAGTATGGTAATATGTGGAAGAGGCCTCACAGAAAAAAATACTTACAAACTGTGACAGGGTATATGTAATAGGTGTACTTCACAACACCCACAATTGCGTCAGAAGGGGTAGGTATCAGAGGAACAGAGGGAACCAGCATTTCTGATTTCTATTGACCAAGGCATTGAAGTGGTTAAAGTCGCAGGCGGGTGTCAGCTGTATAATACAGCTGGCACGTACAGGTATGGCACGTCAAATGTCTGGATAGGGTTAATGGATAGGGTTAATGGAAAGAAATATTAGAGTCTCACCTTCTGCTAGAGTTGTGAATTTGATGGCAGACATTGAACAAGAGACTGTGATCTCACTGTTCTCTCCTTTTAGTTCAGAGGAAAATTCTGAAAGACAAAAAGTTTTAAGTAATAAAGTTATTTATTACAATGAGTTTGAGTACTGACATGGGATCATGGGATGGCACTTAATGGGTTAAACGTCACACATGGAGATGAATTATCCGGTTCGTAACAAGGCAGGTTCATTACAAATTTTTCAAAAAATTCAGGTTTTGGCCAAATACAAAATTTTGGGGGTTACCACTATTAAATTCTGAGGTCTCTTCAGATCCCATAGTATAATAAGTGGAGGCCCAGAAGAGGTGCAGAAACATAATAAACACTGATACTTACCTCCCCCATCTCATCTGGGCTCCTTTATGATCCTCTTTGGTCATCTTCCAGATACCTGGGTGATATCATGAGCATGAGGGCTATGAGGGCTGTGTCATGATGTCAGCACTCTCCATGTAACTACTGAGACCCAATCAATAGAAGATCATCTGTGTCCCCCCTCCTCCTCCTCCTCCACCACCACACTTTTCTGTCTGGCTGTAAGACAACTGGCTAGAGCAGGATCCTGGCTGTAAGCCTACTGGCTGGAACAGGGTCCTGGCTGTAAAACAACTGGCTGGAGAAGTATCTTAGCTGTAAGATAGCTGGATGGAGCAGGATCATGGCTATAAGACAACTGGCTTGAGCAGGATCCTGGCTGTAAGACAACTGACTGTAAGACAACTGGCTAGAGCAAAACCCTCTGTACTGTGCCTTGTCTGCAGTAGGACAGAAGCCTCTCTCCATATAATCAGGAACAAGGCAAAGATGGAGTGGATAATCTGTGTTTTCTCCAGAATTTGCACAACACTGTATCAGAGTTATGCAGAAACTATTACAGACTGACAGGGATGATAACTATATTTCTTCTTTACATTTATCATTCATTTCTTAAAGGGGTTGTCCGGGATAAATGGAAAGCCCTACACTAATATAAACACCCTCGCCCCGGCTACTTTCTAAATAACCTAATTTATCAAAAATGTATATTTATCCATATTCCTGGGGCGGTCACATGACCTTTGTTGGTTATCCGGTGATGATCCGTTTCCCCGTTTCTGGAAACAGAACGTCACTACTACTCCGCCCCTCATCCACTCCATCATACTTACTTATCTTCCTTCCAGGTTTCTTCCTATGAGACGGTTCCTCCTTCTTTTCTAACTGCCGGCGCGCGCTACAGTCCCAGCTGCTCTGTGCTCTGCAGCCGATAATCCACCTCTACAGCGCAGCTACCACGCCTGAACAGTAGAGGTGGATTGTCGTCTGCAGAGCACAGAGCAGCGCTGGGACTGTAGTGCGCGCCGGCAGTCAGAAAAGAAGGATGGGCTGTCCCACAGGGAAGAAGCCTGGAAGGAAGATAGGTAAGTATATAATGGGGTCGGGAGTTGGGCTGAGTAGGTTGGGAAAAGCTAGTAGTGGGCGGGATAGCTAGAGAGACAGGGAGGGGGGTGTATGGGAGGGAGGGAGGGGGTGTATGGGAGGGAGGGAGGGGGGTGTATGGGAGGGAGGGAGGGGGGTTAGTGTGGAAGTTACACAGCAGGAAACTGAACCATGTAAACAAATGCAGAAGATACCAGGAGCTCCCAGAGTAACCCAGAAATGACTCAAAACACTGCTAAAGTTATATGGGTGCATTTATTAACCCATTAATAGCACCCATTAACAGACCTTTTTTTTTTTAAAAAAAAAACAAAACTTTTTTTGTCCGGAAAACCCGTTTAATGTTCCTTCAGTGAAGTTATGGAGTGAGTCAGCTAATCCAGGGACCTCAGCCCTTATGATGTCAACCCATAGTATTATTAGTGTCAATTGTACGGTAATAATAAAATGTACAATAAACCACTGTCCATTTCTTACCTTGGTTGGAGAGATCAGTAGTGGTTTTCCAATTGCTCCAACCTAAAAAAGAGATTTTTTTTTTTTATTGTTTACAATACCCAAAAATTCTTCACATGCTAAATCTTGTTAATTCAACTATTAAAACATTATATTTTAATAACTGCGGTGTATATTAAAATGAATAAAGACATTTATATTGCTGGTTGAAAGAGTGTAAATGGCCTGTGATGTTTCCACACTGGATAACCCACTTAACTTTATCCTGCACTACCACCAGGGGGAGGTCAATGCACAGAGATTTTTCAGCTCCCAATAATAGATGTATGACTGTGTATGCAGTGAGCTCCCCCTAGTGGTGGCTTCATTCAGATATAATTATATTCCATAATTGTGTGTCAAACTGAACTCTGAGCCTCTTTGTTTGTCCCCTGGGGACCACTGAGATTTTTGGGCCTCAGCAGTCACATGGGGCACACCAACATCATGGCGCTTGCATTAATGACCCAATAGCAGGCCTCAGTGGTCCCCTAGGGCCTTTGACAATACCCAGGAGGCCAGAAGCGCTGGAGGCAGTGAGGAGCTTATTATTTTCTGCGCCTCTCCTGGGCCACCACATATTATACTCTGGGGTCTGAAGAGTATAATAATAGCACTTCCTCTTCAGACTGAACAATGGGATGAACCTTGCAAATATTCGTGAAATGAATCTTGCAAGGTTCAGCTATCTCTAATTTCTATGTATACCGCTGCACTGTTTATGTATAATTCAGTAAAATAAGCTACAATAACCGGAATCCAAAAATACATCAATAGGTCTGACGTGTCTCATAATGTGTATGATAGATCATTGTAATGGTTGAATAATACATCTACACAATACCCCGTACCATCGCAGATGCTGGATTTCAATTTTTCAGTGATGTATCCCATGGAGCTGAAGTCATCGGCATGAATAACGTGTTTCTCTTGTGGCGATGAAGCAATTTCTTGTAACTCTTCGTCAATGGCCTTGCCAACTCCAACAGCATAGATGGTGATGCCTGAGAAGGAGACAGGAGGAGTGCTGCATAATGACATCATATCCATTAAATCTACAACAACCTCCAAGTGACCTGAGCTGACCACAAGCGCCAGCGACTGAGGAGACCTAGGGGGCCCGAGAAACTCCGAAGATTACACCGCATCTGTATTGTGAGAGCTGGATGATGTGCAACCGCATACACTGCAATAGTAATAATACAATGTATCAGTACAGAATGGCAGAGGTGTAACCTGAAGCTCTGGGGCCCCAGTACAAAATCTACAACTGGGGCCCCACTTCCTATCTGCTATTTGTCTTCATTTGTGACAATTGGACTATTGGACCCCTAGAATACCAGGGATCCATGAGTAGCATTTCTTGTGAATCTTTTACCTACATTCACAGACATTATGGACAATTTCCTTTAAAAAAAAAAAAAAAAAAAAAAAAAGTACACATTTTTGAGTGAGAGACAATAGTAGATGCCTATGCTTCGAGAAATTATTTAAAATATTTCAAAGGCTACCTGAACATTGGCCGAGTGTGCATGCAGGGATGGGGAGGGCAATTTCATAGCGGATGACTCTCGTATAACATCAGAGTGCCATCTGTCCCCCATTGACTTCAATGGGGGTTCTATTCCACTCCGTTCCAATGCCATGGAGCAGGATAGAAATCATCGGAACCAAACAAAGCATTGGACCCCCCACCGAGAGAGATTGGGAAATGTAATGCCCGAATATGTGGCGGTCCTAGCCTAAGAGTAACATCGGTGTAATATAATCTGGTCTTGTCCTTTTCACGTTCTACCGGGGTCTGGTGTAATTCTGAATATTTAACAAAAAAAGAGTTTTCTGGTTTAGTTTTTTTCCTGCATATGTATCTGTACGTACCAAAAAGCCAAGTATGTAAGATTATTCATCATTTCTTTCTGAATAACGCTAGGATCACACCTGCGTTCGGGTTTCCATTCGGGGGTTCCGCTTGGGGACCCCCCCAAACGGAAACCTAATCCGCTTAAAAAAGCGGTTACCCCACGGAAACCTATAGGCTATAATGAGGTCAGTCGGGTTTCCGCCCGAAAAAAAAGGCGAAAATTGTGGAGAGAAGTGTGCTGCATGCAGCGTACTTCTATCCCAATTTTGTAAACAGGTTCGGGGACGGAAACCCCGAACGGAGATCGGGAGCAGATGTGAACCCAACCTAACCTGTAACAGATGGCTGCAGTGTTTTAAAAGGGTTTTTTCATGGTAAAAAAAATGCCAAAAAATACTTGTGTGAAACCAAACCTAGCCTGAGGCCACACGTTGAAACGTTTTTTTTTGCAGATTTTAATGCGGTTTTTTGAGCCAAACCAAGGAATGGCTTCAAAAGGAATGGGAAATATAAAGGAAGCTCTTATACTTCTACAAAATCTACTCTTGGCTTTAGCAAAAAAAAAAAAAAAAACAGAGCAAACTCTGTAATAAAAAAATGCAGCTTTTCCCACAACATGTGGCCTCAACATTAGGGCGGTTCGAGAGATAGTTTTTGGAAAAATGTCACTATAGTTTTCGATACATTTTCTTGAGACAAAGCTTGATGTGGTTCCAGCAGGAAGAAGTGTGAATGGAGTTTAACCACTTCAAATCTATGGGACTATAAGACTGACAATGATAGCCAAGAACAGCACTCAGTCAGTCTGATAGAAGTGAATGGAGTAGTGATCATGCATGCGCACTACTGCTCCATTCATACAGGGAACATGGGGGCCCCTTATTCCACTGGTCAGCCCTCCAGTCGTCATTCATCACCTATCATAGAGGTAGCTTATAAATGTATTTTTTTTATGGGAATACCCTTTTAGGGCAGGGGCCCACATAGCATAAATGCCGCAGTTTGGCCGTTGCATAAACACCAGAGCAAAAACTGCAGCATTTTACAATCACTGCAAAGTGGATGACATTCTAGCGAATTCTCCTATTCACACACGGCAGAAAAATACGCGCAGCGAAAACAATGTGCTTTCCAAAACTGTTGCGGTTTTGGAAATCGCAGCATGTCAATTTTACGCCTATAGGAATAATGGAAGTAGAAAGTCCACAGAGGAAACCTCTGTGATGCGTTGCTGCTGCGGTTTTTCCTGCAGCGCTTTTTTGCTGCGGCCTGCTATGTGGGACATTAGCCTTAAAAGTGTTGACCAAAAAAAAAACCTGCCTGTTTTCTTCCATAAACAGTGCCAGACATGTGTGTGTTACTGCAGCTCAGCCCCATTCACCAGACGCAACTCATGGACAGGTGTGGTGCTGTTTCTGGAAAATGGCAGCCATGTTTTTCTAATCCTGTAAACCCCTTTAATCACTGTGTTATGATTTTAATTTATACTTTGCATTTTCAATGTCTCACCTTGGATTTGGTGATTTGTGGGAGATATTTGTTTAGTGCATGTGTACTGCATGTTTGGGTTTTGTTTGCGGGTGGGGGGCACCATAGTTCTTTGCTAGGGATGGGCAAACTGATTGGTTTAGAATTGGATTCAACCCAAAATTTACAAACATTTTTGGGTTCACCTGTCTCTTCAGACCCCAGAGTATAACAAGTGGAGGTCCAAGGGATGTGACGGAAAATAGGAAACACTTATACTTACCTTACCTTATCTCACCTCTCTTGAGTGTCTGACAGTCCCTCAGCATCCTCTTCAGCCCCTTCTGGCCTCTGGCTGACATCACGCATCCCAGGGTCACTGCTAAAGCCTGTGACTGGGCCTGAGTGGTTACATGGGGACCAATCACAGGCCTCAGCAGTGACCCCAGGGTGTGTGACGTCAGATGGATGCCGGGAGAGGACGATGGGGACCGTCGGATGCAGCAAAGATGTCCAGGAGAGGTGAGGCAAGGTGAGTGTAAGTGTTTGTTATTTTCCCTCTCCTCCCCTGGGCCTCCACTTGTAATACTCTGGGGTCTGAGAAGACCCCAGGGTATAATAATAGCATCTCCATACAAGTTCGGTATGAAATGAACTGGGGGGAACTGAATCTCACGAATATTCGCCCATACCTATTCATGGCACAGTTACCATGCAGCTCCAGTCAGAACTGTTAGTATGGAAGCCTTGGACTCCATTCTTCTTATTCTCAGTAAGTATTGGTAAGCTGATGGCAAAGCTTGCAGTAATAATGGTAGATTATTTGTCACTTTATATATTCCCCTCACTTTTTATCACTTTTGTATGTAGCGAGAGCTGTTTCATTTTCCCCGAGAAGCGACACACCATGACTCATACACCATCATTGTCTCCTCAGACCGCCTGCAGTGAGCAAAACTGTGCCGTAAGCAAATCATAAGACGTCTTCTAGTGTCTGTAAATCTCCATTACCTCCTGAGCCCCCTCCTCGATAAGCATAGTCCACGATTTAATACAGCCTCATCCACTGTGGGTAGGAAGACAAGGGGCCCACTGTGGCCCTGTAAAGTTGGATGCTTATATTTGCTAGTACTATATAAGGGTCCCCATGAAGCATGAAGACTTCTGCTTGTGCTAGTGGGGTAGAACAAGGCAGGGGACAGTCTAACTTTCGCCCTGGGGATTAGTTATGGCCCTTTCCTAAAAACCTCGGGAACGTATTGTCTGTGTGCTACAATGAAATTCATGACACCAACTTAGTGCTTTTATATAGAGAAATTGAAGAGCTCATTGGGTACTATGTAAATAGGCTACCCATAAGAGGAGGTCATCGAGGGGTCTCAATTTAGAATGGGCCATCTTGCATATAAAAAGCCCCTTGAAGGTCACAAGACAGGATGTGATGTCACGTCCCATCATAACCGATTGATCAGATCCACAGTGAACCCCCCACCCCTTCTCCCCCTACATGTATTATGGATCGTATTAATATTGCCTAAGTGATTAAAGTGGCCTTCAGCCTCGGGGGTCATCTGCTCCCTCCCCCACCGAACTCACATAATTGCCTGTGAGATTGGTGGAGGAAGGCGTGGAGTGACCCCAGAGAGTGAAGGCCACTTTGGATCACATGATATGGGGGTCGTGATGTGGCTGGATGGGGTCCATCGGCTGCAATGACCCGACACAGGTAAGTAAATTAACAGTCTCTGGACAATCCCTTTAAGCTTTAATACTAATGTACACCTTGGTTTCCTTGATGCCTGTTTACTACGTTTGTGGAGGGCTACTGGGGAGACCAGAACTCTTGTTCCTCTGCTTCCCCTGCAGCCACTCTGACTCTCTGTCACATGACTGGCTCCACTCTATTCAATGGACCTGCCTCCGGAGTAGAGGCGAGTCAGTGACGTCCAAGAGAGACGGAGCAGCTATAGGAGAGACAGAGAGTTATGGCCTCCCCAACTGCCCTCTGCAAATGTAATAATCAGGGCTTCGGACAACTGGGGTGTATATTAGTAATAAAGCTTAAAGGGCTTGTTCCATGAAGTAAAGTTCTTCAGGACCATTGTTCTGCTTTACATTCAACCTGAGCACAAGGACTGGTAACGTTTAGGCACTCCTATTCAGTTCAGTTGGAGCCAATTGCTGCACTTCTATCTCTGGCGTTCCCGTGACTCGTCCCGCCAACATTCAGCCTGGCTACGCTCAAGATGAATATGGAGTGGGACAAACATCCTGAAGAACTTTACTTCATGGGACAACCCCTGTAAGAAGTGCAGGATATAAACTGGTAAACTTTATTATTCCCTGGATAACCCCTTCACATTGGCTTCTACAGTTGTATTTGGCATAGGTGGTAAATATGGTGAGCTGCAAAATACAAGATATAAAATACCGCTTTGCTTTGCCCGACTCGCCCAGTCTGAGACTTCATCTTGTGCTCGTCCATCAGTAAACACGATGGCCACCCTCGGCACTCCCAGGTACTTTCTTCTTGCACCCTGAGCCTCTGAGAAGCTTTTCTCATACATGAGCTTCAGGGCAAGCCCAGTCATGGAGCCTCTGCCCATGTATTTGATTTGGGACACGGCTTTCTTCATGTCTTTGGCTGAGCTGTACTGTGCCATAGTGAACTCTGTGCGGACATGAGTGGAGTATTGGACCAGTCCTACACGGGCGGCTTTCTGTGAGATCTCTAGTGAGTCTATGACTCCATTGACAAACTGCTTTACGAGCTCAAAATTGTCTTCTCCAAGGCTTTTAGATCCGTCAATGATGAACACCAGATCCACCGGTCCTTCTTCACACTCTGAAAGCAGACGCACATATTATTAATGAACATTTAGATCGACACTTAGGCTTCATGCTCGTGACCAAGTATGCAGTCAGAGAGGGGGGGGGGTTCCAATTCTTCAGAACAGAGCAGAATACGTACTGTTTTAGTGCGTATTTGCATTTACAATTAAATTCTGAAGCATCCTTTTCCCATAACTTTATGCTGTGCTGTTCCTCTGTTATTCCTCCTGTATATTTATGAATACATTGCCATTTGGAAATTACCATTACCTTTGTCAAATGGATGTGTCCCTTTACAGTTTTGCACTGTCGGCACTAATTGGACATTGAGTGTGCAAGGAAACCCCCGCCCAACACAGCTGTCAAATAATTCATGCATTTCCAGGAGGAATAACAGGGGAACTGTACAATGAAATGTTCTAAGAAAAGATTCTCCAACATTATTTCAATGTTTATTGTTATTAAGATAAAGTTTTTTCCTAATGATTTTCTTGTGTGATGTGAGATATTTTAGAAACCTCACCCTGGATGGGAAGTGCATGTAATCCAGTGCTTAGATTTAATACTGTAATACCAAATTTTACCACCAGATGGCGATGCTAAAACACCAAAACACTAAATGTCATGAATTTTCCAAACTCCACAATTCTGCACTGGGAAGTCCTAAAATCAGTAATAATCCATGTAACAGAAATGATTGGTCTTGTATTGTTGTACTATTAGGTTATTTTTATGGTTAGTATTTAGAAACATAAGTTCCATACAAGTCAAACACGGCTGGAAAGCAACATATTAATGGTCTGGAAACCAGTTTCACTATATATTTGGGTTAATAATAATAATAATAATAATACATTTTATTTATAGCCATCAGGAGATCGTTGGAGACTTTTGTGAGGGCCGTTTCAGTAGAGTGCAGAGTGCGGAATCCAGATTGTAAGGGTTCAAGAAGAGAGTTGGCAGAAAGATAGCGGATTAAACGAGAATAGACCAAGCGTTCCAAGATTTTGGACATGAAGGGGAGGTTAGAGACAGGTCGATAGTTAGCAGCACAGGACGGGTCAAGGGAGGATTTCTTCAATAGTGGGGTTATGACAGCATGTTTGAAAGAGGATGGTAAAATTGCAGAAGAGAGAGAGAGGTTAAATATTTTAGTAAGGTAAGTCGTGACGGCAGGCGACAGAGACTGGAGAAGGTGTGAGGGAATAGGGTCACTACTGCAGGTCGTAGGGCGAGAAGAAGAAAGTAGCTGAGAGACTTCCTCTTCTGTAACAGGTTCAAAAGATGAGAATGAACAGTCTGAAGTGCGGCTGGTGAGGGGGTCAATGCCACCTGGGGATTGGGCAGTTATTTCCTGATGGATCTTATAATTATTTCATGGAAATAAGTGGCCAGGTCATCTGCGTTAAGGTCTGTGAATGGCATCTGCACCTTAGGGGTAAGTATGGAGTGAAAGGTATCAAAGAGCCTTTTAGGGTTACAGGAGAGAGAAGACATGAGAGCGGTGAAATAGGCTTCTTTGGCGAGGTGAAGGGCAGAACTATAAGCTTTAAGCATAAATTTGAAGTGGAGTAAGTCTGCAGGTGTACGTAATTTTCTCCACAGGCATTCAGCACACCTAGAGCACCGCTGAAGAAAACGTGTCTGTGGCGTCTGCCAGGGTTGCTGGGTTTGTGACATATAAACATTCTTATTTCTCTTCACCAGGTAAGTGACACACATGCTGCACCCGGCCATCCAGACAGACAAGTCTGCATAAGGATAGTAGTAGTGTAGTAATGTGCTGTGTCCATATATTCAGGATAAGAGTAGTGGTAGTACTGTGCTGTGCCTATATATTCAGGATAAGAGTAGTGGTAGTACTGTGCTGTGTCCATATATTCAGGATAAGAGTGGTAGTACTGTGCTGTGCCCATATATTCAGGATAAGAGTAGTGGTAGTACTGTGCTGTGCCTATATATTCAGGATAAGAGTAGTGGTACTGTGCTGTGCCTATATATTCAGGATAAGAGTAGTGGTACTGTGCTGTGCCTATATATTCAGGATAAGAGTAGTGGTACTGTGCTGTGCCCATATATTCAGGATAAGAGTAGTGGTACTGTGCTGTGCCTATATATTCAGGATAAGAGTAGTGGTAGTACTGTGCTGTGCCTATATATTCAGGATAAGAGTAGTGGTACTGTGCTGTGCCTATATATTCAGGATAAGAGTAGTGGTACTGCGCTGTGCCTATATATTCAGGATAAGAGTAGTGGTACTGCGCTGTGCCTATATATTCAGGATAAGAGTAGTGGTACTGCGCTGTGCCCATATATTCAGGATAAGAGTAGTGGTACTGTGCTGTGCCTATATATTCAGGATAAGAGTAGTGGTACTGTGCTGTGCCTATATATTCAGGATAAGAGTAGTGGTACTGCGCTGTGCCTATATATTCAGGATAAGAGTAGTGGTACTGTGCTGTGCCTATATATTCAGGATAAGAGTAGTGGTACTGCGCTGTGCCTATATATTCAGGATAAGAGTAGTGGTACTGCGCTGTGCCTATATATTCAGGATAAGAGTAGTGGTACTGTGCTGTGTCTATATATTCAGGATAAGAGTAGTGGTACTGTGCTGTGCCCATATATTCAGGATAAGGGTAGTGGTACTGTGCTGTGCCTATATATTCAGGATAAGAGTAGTGGTACTGTGCTGTGCCCATATATTCAGGATAAGGGTAGTGGTACTGTGCTGTGCCCATATATTCAGGATAAGAGTAGGGGTACTGCGCTGTGTCTATATATTCAGGATAAGAGTAGTGGTACTGTGCTGTGCCCATATAGTCAGGATAAGAGTAGTGGTACTGTGCTGTGCCTATATTTTCAGGATAAGAGTAGTGGTACTGTGCTGTGCCCATATATTCAGGATAAAGGTAGGGGTACTGTGCTGTGCCTATATATTCAGGATAAGAGTAGTGGTACTGTGCTGTGTCTATATATTCAGGATAAGAGTAGTGGTACTGCGCTGTGCCCATATATTCAGGATAAGAGTAGTGGTACTGTGCTATGTCCATATATTCAGGATAAGAGTAGTGGTAGTACTGTGCTATGTCCATATATTCAGGATAAGGGTAGGGGTACTGTGCTATGTCCATATATTCAGGATAAGAGTAGTGGTACTGTTCTGTGCCTATATATTCAGGATAAGAGTGGTAGTACTGCGCTGTGCCCATATATTCAGGATAAAGGTAGGGGTACTGCGCTGTGCCTATATATTCAGGATAAGAGTAGTGGTACTGTGCTATGTTTATATATTCAGGATAAGAGTAGTGGTACTGTGCTATGTCTATATATTCAGGATAAGAGTAGTGGTACTGTGCTGTGCCTATATATTCAGGATAAGAGTAGTGGTACTGTGCTGTGCCCATATATTCAGGATAAGAGTAGTGGTACTGCGCTGTGCCCATATATTCAGGATAACAGTAGGGGTACTGTGCTGTGCCTATATATTCAGGATAAGAGTAGTGGTACTGCGCTGTGCCTATATATTCAGGATAAGAGTAGGGGTACTGTGCTGTGTCTATATATTCAGGATAAGAGTAGTGGTACTGTGCTGTGCCCATATATTCAGGATAAGAGTAGTGGTACTGCGCTGTGCCTATATATTCAGGATAACAGTAGGGGTACTGTGCTGTGCCCATATATTCAGAATAAGAGTAGTGGTACTGCGCTGTGCCTATATATTCAGGATAAGAGTAGTGGTACTGTGCTGTGCCTATATATTCAGGATAAGAGTAGTGGTAGTACTGTGCTGTGCCTATATATTCAGGATAAGAGTAGTGGTACTGTGCTGTGCCTATATATTCAGGATAAGAGTAGTGGTACTGTGCTGTGCCCATATATTCAGGATAAGAGTAGTGGTACTGTGCTGTGCCTATATATTCAGGATAAGAGTAGTGGTACTGTGCTGTGCCCATATATTCAGGATAAGAGTAGTGGTACTGTGCTGTGCCTATATATTCAGGATAAGAGTAGTGGTACTGCGCTGTGCCTATATATTCAGGATAAGAGTAGTGGTAGTACTGTGCTGTGTCTATATATTCAGGATAAGAGTGGTAGTACTGTGCTGTGTCTATATATTCAGGATAAGAGTAGTGGTACTGCGCTGTGCCTATATATTCAGGATAAGAGTAGTGGTAGTACTGTGCTGTGTCTATATATTCAGGATAAGAGTAGTGGTACTGTGCTGTGCCTATATATTCAGGATAAGAGTAGTGGTACTGTGCTGTGCCCATATATTCAGGATAAGAGTAGTGGTACTGTGCTGTGCCTATATATTCAGGATAAGAGTAGTGGTACTGCGCTGTGCCTATATATTCAGGATAAGAGTAGTGGTAGTACTGTGCTGTGTCTATATATTCAGGATAAGAGCGGTAGTACTGTGCTGTGTCTATATATTCAGGATAAGAGTAGTGGTACTGTGCTGTGCCCATATATTCAGGATAAGAGTAGTGGTAGTACTGCGCTGTGCCTATATATTCAGGATAAGAGTAGTGGTAGTACTGTGCTGTGCCCATATATTCAGGATAAGAGTGGTAGTACTGTGCTGTGTCTATATATTCAGGATAAGAGTAGTGGTACTGTGCTGTGCCCATATATTCAGGATAAGAGTAGTGGTACTGTGCTGTGCCCATATATTCAGGATAAGAGTAGTGGTACTGTGCTGTGCCCATATATTCAGGATAAGAGTAGTGGTACTGCGCTGTGCCTATATATTCAGGATAACAGTAGTGGTACTGCGTTGTGCCTATATATTCAGGATAAGAGTAGCAGTACTGTGCTTTGTCTATATATTCAGGATAAGGGTAGGGGTACTGTGCTGTGTCTATATATTCAGGATAAGAGTAGTGGTACTGTGCTGTGCCTATATATTCAGGATAAGAGTAGTGGTACTGTGCTGTGCCTATATATTCAGGATAAGAGTAGTGGTACTGCGCTGTGCCTATATATTCAGGATAACAGTAGTGGTACTGTGCTGTGCCTATATATTCAGGATAAGAGTAGTGGTACTGTGCTGTGCCTATATATTCAGGATAAGAGTAGTGGTACTGTGCTGTGCCTATATATTCAGGATAAGAGTAGTGGTACTGCGCTGTGCCTATATATTCAGGATAACAGTAGTGGTACTGCGTTGTGCCTATATATTCAGGATAAGAGTGGTAGTACTGTGCTTTGTCTATATATTCAGGATAAGGGTAGGGGTACTGTGCTGTGTCTATATAATCAGGATAAGAGTGATAGTACTGCGCTGTGCCTATATATTCAGGATAACAGTAGGAGTACTGTGCTGTTCCCCATATATTCAGTATAATACAAACAAAGTAGTAAGCAGCACTACGGTATATGGCCAGGATGTGCATCCCGATCAAAGATTGTACATATTCCAAATAGATGAAAAGACGTTGCAGCACTCCAGTGAAAATCCAGTGAACAAGTAAAGGTTTATTAGCCCATATCTTTGCAGTTTTGGTTCCACAAAAGTATATGCACTTTTGTATGAACGACCAAATCAGGACATATAATGCCATTCTATCTTGAGCTCGAGCGTTACCCATTCCTAGTATTCATTCAGTAGTCTCTATGGGGCGATCTCTAATTCTCTATAGTAATGTATAGCTTGGCGATGTGGGCATGGTTTTATGAAATCATACAGATTCCTTGGAACGGTCGCTAAGCCGGACACAAAAACAGATTATGCATCTAAAATTTCTCACCAACTGTTCCCGTCTGATTTGTATTCTCTGCGGTGGCGGCGGCAGATCTGCTTGTACAGACAAATCCTATTGTGCAATTTGTGGTTAATCAGTTTTCCTGACTTAACTCCTTCTGTTTTATGGGGAGAGACGCCGATAACAGACAATGAAACCTTAAAACCATGAGACTAATGAATATTAACCTGGACTTGTTACCCAACATAACCCCACTATGTCATCTTGTATCTGCAGATTATCTCACCTACACATGTGTATCACCGCTTACAGTCATGCCAATAGATTTAAAGGCATATTCCACTTTTCTTATACATAAGGCAAAAACAATACAAAGCATACATTTGCAAAGTCAATGTTTTATGCCATAATAAATGTGGAGGAGTGTAGGTAGGATGGGAGTGGTAGTCGGTCATGGTTGGGCTCATGGTGGCTGTACTACTCTCCACCAAAAGTCTGGTACCCCTCAGGGACTGGTGTGGTGAAGAGGGGACCTGTGGTGTGGCTGTTAGTGGTAGTACTTTTCCCGGGGGCACACCCTGTAGTAAGTCTCCTTCCTGATGGTGGTTGGGGTGCCTCTGATGTTGGTTCAGGATTGAAACAATCTTCCATAAAAATGGAGGCACCACTGGATTAAAGAAGAAGCTTTTAGATGGTTCTCTCTGGGTTAGTGTATCTCTAGTTCTGGCAGTCTCCTTTAACAGTGCACATTTTCTCTTTTACAAAAAATATACCTGAAATTACCCAAAATGCAGGTTCCTAAAGGGCAGCTAGACCTGGCCTGAGGCTCATAAATCCTAACTATAAGACCCATCCAGAAATGAATCCTCACAGTCTTTTTCACGTTTACAGTTCCAAAAAATTAGCACAACGGAAGCTAATTTCTGTCTTGCATTGTGCTGTTCCTCTTTTATTCCTGCTGGAAATGCATGAATAAATTGACAAGTGGGTGTTATCAGTTGGGGTGCGTCCCTCCACACATTGACACTGTCCAATGCCCATAGCAACGTACTATATAGGGACACACCTCTTTGTTAAAGGGCTTTTCCCACTGAAAAGTGTCTGAACGCTCAGGATCTGACTGCCGGGACCCCAGTCTTTATGAAAATGATGAGCAGCCGGCCACATACAGGACCACCACTCCATTCACTTCTCAGGGACTGATGGAGATAGTCAAGTACGATGCTCCATCAGGTCCTGAGAAGTGAATGGAGCAGTGGACACACGTGAGTACTACCCCACTGATCATACAAGTAATTATTGTAATGGCTGGGAATCCCAGTGGTCACATCTCCAAGGAACAGATGCTCGATAGGATAGATGATAGGCATTTTTAGTGAGTAGAGATGGGCGAACCTTGCAAGATTCATTTTGCGAATATTCCCAAAGTTCGCCCGCCAGTTTCATTTTGTACTGAACTTCTTCGGTCTGAGCCAAAAGTGCTTTTATTATAGTCTGGGGTCTCTTCAGACCCTGGTGTATAATTACCCGAGGCCCAGGGGAGGTGCACTAAAATATAAATGTTGATACTCACCTCTTCAGGGTTACCTTGTGGTGTACGGTGCACATTCTCCAGCGACTTTGGTTCTCTTCAGGCCTCTCTTCTAGCTGCTTCTGTGATGTCATTGGTCCTAGGGAGCACTGAGGCCTGTGATTGGGCCACAGCGGTCACATGAGGTGTACTGATATCATTACGCTTGAATCAAAACGTCGTGATATCGGCACACCCTACATGACCACTGATGCACCAATACAGGCTTTAACGGGCCCGTAACATCGCAGAAGCAGCCGGAAGAGACTTGAAGACTCCGGGGAATGCGAACCGGACACACCATGACGATGAATAGGAGTGGTGAGGGAAGGTCACCTCTCCTGGGCCTCTGCATAGTATAATAGTGGTTTGTGGGTAACAAACCCCAAAAATTGGTTCAGCTGACCCCAAGGTGTACGGAAAATTTGTAACAGATCTCTTTGCTCAATTTTATTAGTGAGAAAATGCCTTTAAGGGCAATGGTAAGAGCCAGTTGTCAATGTATTCATCAATATTCAGGAGGAATAACAGAGGAACAGCACAATGCAAAGTTCTGAAAAAAAAAGTTCTAGAATTTTTAATGCATGGTGAGTCCAAGTATTTGCAGAAACAGACAAGTCAGGAGAGCCGTCAGATCCTCTTTAAGGATTTAGCTTGTCAAAAACGTAAAGGGATCTACTGGTAATAACAAGTAATCCCCTAGCAACTGATCATGAGAGTGATGGTCCCGCGTCATCCAGAGTATATGGAATGCCAATTGTGAGGAGGAACTTGAAATTCCTGTTCTCATGATGAGTGAGGGTCCCACTAGAAAGACCCCACCGATCTTTTTTTATTTTTATTTTTATTTTATGCTTACTTGTAGTTATCCCCTATCTAATAGATAATTTATTAGCAGAATCCACCTTTATGATTATCCAAACTACTGAACATTACTTACTTTTGCATTTCTTCCCATCTTCGGCCAAGATATATCCATCAAAGCATTTGCAGATAAAGGATTCCTCATTATTTACACAGAGGTGCTCACATCTGTGCTCTGTGGATTTGCAGACATCTTTACCTGTGAATGAAAGAACATGTAGTTATGGTTAAGACCCAGCGGGGATATGATTTAGTGAGCATTATGCAATACTTCATTTCTCCTGGGGTGACGCTGCAGGGGATTTGAATACTTGCTGCCAGATTACTCTACAGATTACAGCTGGTTACTGATGAATTCTCTATAGGACACCAGTGATAGTAACCAGGCTTACTGGAGTTTCTGTACTAATGTAAGTTTATGTGTCTGCACAAAGTATTAAAATGGTCGTTCCATTATTAAATATCACATTCATTTTCTCAGAAAAATAATGATATTTACAAATATAGAATGGTGCCACCTGGTGTTCAACATGTATAGCATTGTGCACGTCCACCTGAAGAGCTGAGTAATGGTGGACACACATGATCAGTGCTTCTTCCCATGCCTAGGTCTCTACATAGTGATGCTCTGTTCACTGAAGAATAATCAGGAGAATTATCTTATGGCAGAGCCCCTGCAGTATCATGACAGGATGGTTTAGAAAGCGCTTTATGCCGAGGAGTAAGCAGAAACTATACTGTAAGATGGAAGAGGGGGAAGGAGAATGATTCTGTCATGAGATCATCCATAGCAGCACAGGTTAGCAGTAGAGATGGGTGAAGCTCACAAGATTCATTCATTTGTGAGGATCTCCTAGCAGGTTAGGTTGTTTAGTTCAGAGTGAACCCAAAGTACTTTTGTTAGACCCCAGAATATAAGTTTACCCAAAGTTTCTTGTCCCCTCAGCATCCATTGTCCTCCTTCAGTTGCCCCCACAGTATACATTCTCCCCCTCCAGTTGCCCCCACAGTATACATTATCCCCCTCCAGTTGCCCCACTGTATACACTGCCCCCTCCAGTTGTCCCCAGAGTATACATTGTCCTCTTTCAGTTGCCCCCACAGTATACATTCTCCCCCTCCAGTTGCCCCCACACTATACATTAGCCCCCTCCAGTTGCCCCCACAGTATACATTGTCTTCTTTCAGTTGCCCCAACAGTATACATTGTCCCCCTCCAGTTGCCCCCACAGTATCCATTGTCCCCCTCCAGTTGCCCCCACAGTATCCATTGTCCCCCTCCAGTTGCCCCCACAGTATCCATTGTCCCCCTCCAGTTGCCCCCACACTATACATTATCCCCTTCAGTTGCCCCCACACTATACATTGTCTTCTTTCAGTTGCCCCCACAGTATACATTGTCCCCCTACAGTTGCCCCCACAGTATACATTGTCCCCCTACAGTTGCCCCCACAGTATACATTGTCCCCCTACAGTTTCCCCCAGATCAAAGAAAAAAAAAACCTTTCCCCGTTCCCCTGTTCTCTTCTCTCTCTGGCTCATCCCGGAGTATTCAGGGAGCAATAGGTGCGATGTAAGTTATGTCACTACATCATGCCTACTGCTCCCAAGACACAGGGATCAGAGACAGCGGCCGAATGGTGAAGCACGGAGTGGACGTCTCGCTGCTTCACCATTGTTTTCAAATTATCTGTGCCCAGAAGATGTGGATGAATTGGAGTCAGGGCAGCCTGGACTACTGGCTCAGGAAAGCTGTCCCAATGCCCCGGTGTTTATTATTTTACCTCCCCTGGGCATCTGCTTACTCTGCTTAGGGGTCTGAAGAGATCCCAGACTATAATAGCAATTTTTGGTGGTGAACCCCAAAAATCTCAATTTGTAACGAACCCTGCTCGCTCATCCCTACTTAGCAGCAATGCTAATGGGGTGACACTAGTGGAGACATCTCATCCACTGGGCTGCTACTGTTCATTACAGAGGGTAAATTGTCAGCGAGTATACCCTTTGTTTCCACTGCCTAACCCAGCAGTCTTTCAGGACTTCAACACTTTTTAATATACATTATGTTAAAATATGAAAGCAATGGAAGACTTTTCTGCAGCTGGAGACACATCCTAGTGAGTGGCTGCAAACACAACTCGGCTTCAATGGAACTTACTTATTTGCCGCTTCAGCCATAGGTGTGGCTTAGTTATCATATGACTGTGCATCTGCGTAGGGAAAGAGAATTATAGGGGTTTTCTGGCCCCAAATTGAGTTTTCATAGAGATGATGTAGAGGGTGGTGAATTTTTAGACTTGGTCGTGTGCATGAGGCCTCATCTTTTACTATACACACTTCTAGCAACAGATGTCCAATGAGTTTTGCTTTAACATCTCTTTATTCCACCACATTACTAAACTTTCTACACATCAAAATGACACTGCCTGCACCGACGTCTCCCTTATTATCATGCACACTGTTACCAGCGATGTTGAACTAAGCATAAAAATGGGAAAAAAAAACCATACTAATGAACGGGCGCACAAAGTTCTGCAAATTAAGTCACACACCAAAGCAGGAAGAAGATGTAATGGGCCTTGAAATTTGCTTGGTGGGTCAGAAACAGAAGTGATTATGTAGGATCATTCTCAGCATATTGTACTTGTCTTTAGCTACGCTATGCATCTGATCAATAATAATCCTGCCTTAGTGATCAATGGTGTACAGAGAAGAGAGGGGGCCTCACAGCAAACAGGCACGAACTGGCTCACAGGGGAGCAGGTGAATCTCCAATTCTACCCCAAAGCAAGGGTGGGATCTTCTTGAGCCAGGGTAGGCCTCCAGACCCCCACCTTCCGTTTGAGTGGTGCACAGTACAGTACTCTCACTGTAATATACTATACTCGTATACTGTACAGATAGGCCGCAAACAGCATCTTTCTTTTCATAGGGCCATATGAGGGCTTACTTTTTGCAGGACAAACTGTACTTTGTAATGGTACCCCTTAATGTTCCATATGATGTACTAGGAAGCTGATTTAGAGAAAAACTGCGTTTGCACCATGTTCTTATGGATTTTGTTTTTATGGCGTTCACTGTATGGCCAAAATGACAAGTTACTTATATTCTGCAGGTTGGCACATTTACGGTGATACCAAATTTCTATAGTTTTAGTTATGTGTTAACACTTTTAAAAAATCTCTATACTTTGAACAAAAACGTTTTTCTTAGAGTCACCATATTCTGACACCTGTAAATTTTTTTTAGATTTCTGTATATGGGGTTGCATAAGGCATCTTTTGTTGCGGGGCCAGATGCACTTTTTATTTTTACAATTTGGGGAATGTCTGCTTGTAACGTCTCTGCCTGTTTGGGTTTCTGCGACACCCTCCGCTCGCAAGCTGCGGCGCAGGAGGCGTATTCAGTTTGATTCCTTGCTTAAGGTTCTTGTTTCTCAGTCTGAACACTGTCCTAGTACTACTACTATGTAATTGAATTTCAGCCACACCCGTCTCCTGCACCTGGTTTCTTTCTGCTCCTCAGATAGTTAATCTTAGCCTTGCCTGTGTGATTGACAGCCTGTCTACCAATCCAGTCTGGGGAAGGTCCTGGACTTGCTATAAACAGGTCATCAGCTCACTCATGGTCGCTGGCTATTGTGACTCTGTCCTGTGACCTTGTCCTTGCTAAGCTGTTCCTTGCTATTGTATTGTATTACTTACCTCTGACCTTTGGCTTCCCTTAACTACTCTTTTGGATTTCGATTTTGTACTACTTTGTTTCTCTGGCTTTTGACCTTTGGCTTGCTGACTCCTCTTCTGTATTGTTTTGTCTTGTCCTGTTCTGTGTGCCACTTATTTAGAGAAGGGATCAGCTCCAAGTTGTCGGCTGTCACCTAGGACAGTCAGGCAAGTAGGCAGGGCCAGTGGGGGGTTCAGCTTTAGGGCTCACTTTCTTGTCATGCCCCTCCCCCCAGGGTTCACCAGCAGCTACTGGGGTATCGCTCCTCTAGCAATTCCCTTACACTGCTGTTTTAATCGCTTTTACTAAAAAATTTTGGGAGACTTAACTGCAAAAAAAAAAAGTTGGCTCAGCTCTTTTGTTGGGAAAATATTTTTATTACTTTGTAGTGTGAGCATTTTCAGATGCGGATACCTAATCTATTTATGTTTTAATTTATTTATCTATTTTTATATGTTTTCTAGGGAAAGGGTGGTGAAGTGAATTTTTAGTTCTTTTTATTTTCTTTTTACTGTTATTTTAGACCCCCTTAGCTTCTTGAACCCAAGGTAATCTGATCACTGGTACAATACGCTCCACTGCTAATGCATTGCAATGTATTGTAAAATGCTTTCAGTTGTATTACAGGCTGCCTAGAATAGAATCCTACTGAAGACAGGCCTGGAAGCCTTTAATAGGCTCCTGGCTGCCTAGGCAATGGGTTGTTGTCCCCCAATCTCATTCCGGGGGCCAGCGATTCTACCAAAATAATTAGGCCATCTACTGTCAGTTAGTTACTGAGTTAATTAGGTAGGTAGGGCTAGTAGTCTGCAGGCTAGCTAGGGAAACAGGGAGGGGGTCTGAGAGAGGGAGGGGAAGGGAGTGAGAGGGGGATCTGAGGCTAAAACAGCAAGAAGTAACCCATATAAACAAATGCAGAAGATGCCAGGAGCTCCCAGAGAAACTCAGAAATCAGGTGGCCAAAATGACATCTAGGCAGAGAGGATGGCTGATCAGTGTCCTCCTTCCCCAGGTCCTGCTTTGTCAATGTCCCAGGCCCCTATCACTAGTCATCTGCCAGAGTCTTACTTCTGCCCGAGACCTCATACTTTGTGGGCACATATCCCTGGCTAAGAGCAAAGAGGGCAAGACTAGCCATCAGACTACTGACATGACCCCAGGACAAAAAAAGTCAGAGGCAAGGACTAGTCAACAAGCTAATAGTGAAAAATGAGCGGGGGGTAAAGTAATATTTGCATGCAGCTGCATAGTGAGCCCCCTGAATTATAGAGGTATCCAGCTTTTAAAAATTGTTGTGCAACCCACATCAGCACAGGGAAACAGCTGATCGGTGGAGGTCCCGGCAGTCATACCCTCGCCAACTGAAAACGAATAGGGCATCAATTTTAAAAAGCTGGATCACCACCTTAATTTTACTGGTGAGCTCTAGGCACCCCAGTCCAGCATTGATAGCAAATGTCAAAACAAGCCCTTTATTATACTTCCAGGTCTTGCCACCCGGAAGAATCTAGTGCTTATTTTGTCCATTTTTATTGCCTCGCCATCCCTTTGTTCCATACAATGTAGTTCCTCCAGTGAGAGAAATTCTATATATGTCCTCAACAACCAGTAGTAATGGTAAGGGAACCAACTAATATCAGACCCTCTCTCCACAGGTCCCATAGCATCCGCGTGGTCTATCTCTATAGTACATACCCTCTTGGTTATTATAACATCATCATACCAAGAATTCTATACTAACCACCTCCAAGAACCCAGACAAAGCTATGGTTACCATCTAGGATTACTCCATAACTCGCCTCCATCTCTGTGAATTTTTGCGGTACAGTTTTAACCCCTGATGCCGTCTGCCAAGAGGCTACAAATGATGACATTAACATCTGATATGTTACAAGAGTCTGTACATGTAAAGGCTCAGCAAAGAGCAAACACTTGTACCATGGCTTGTCAAGAACAGAATAACAGCCTCTTACTCTGACAGGTCTTCTTATCATCCCGAAGAAAATATCCTTCGAAGCACTGACACATGTACGACCCTTCTGTGTTAACACACAAGTGCTCACAGCCATGTTCATTCGAAGCGCAGTGGTCCCTAGCTGAAATGAGAAATAGTCCTTGTTATGTACTAGACGGTATATGACAAATCACGTCAGAACCAGAGATTACCATATAACGTAAAGCCTAATACATATACACATGATCGAAGCCTATATGTAAAAACATAGAGCCCCTGAAAATCCATATATGTATCCTGTAGGCACTATATATCTTACTTTATGGTGTCATTGTGGTGAATCTGTCTTTCTGCGTCCTGCTTGCCACTTTACAACAGTAGGTAGGCCGGGGCAGAGACACATCGCTTAACAAACTTACTATAACTCATGTCAGAAAACTGTCGTGACCTATTTAGGAAATCTATGCCAGATTGTGACTTGTGAAGATATCCAATCTGGAACACAGGAGTGCGCCGAATTTATTAAGAGGCCAGAATCTTTTGGTAATTCAGGTGCAGTTAGCGCCAGTTAGGGACTTCATTAAGACTGGTATACAGAATGCCAGTCTTAATAAATTCCCCCATAGAGCGAACTGCCATCATACACCTCTGGCAGGTTCTTATCTCCCCAAGATTCTTATCTCCTGATTCTTATCTCACCAGGTAGGTTGAACTAGGTTGATCTAATGTGTATGGCCAGTGTTGGACTGGCCCACCAGAATATCAGAGGATATTCCTATGGGCTCAGGCTCTCACACAATAATGGTCCAGCAGAAGACATACAATTTTGAATGGTACTATGGCTTATTCGCTAATGGTTGTTGGAGGGTGGCCCCCAAAATCATTTTATTTGGTCGGCCCAAGGAACCTCAGTCTGACACTGTGTATGGTCAACTTAAGTTTGAGCAAGATTAGGTGATATTGAGCAGTAGCACTGGTTTAGCTGTGAAAGTATAAGAATTATTCCCATCTCGGAAAATAACTGGCTTCAATTCTGGATTAATTTTCCAATTTTTATCCCATTCTATAAAGTCCAGAATTCCCTGCTATTGGCACAGCAAGCTGTGCTGGTATGGATGGTACACAAACAGTATTTAATGGGTTCCTTGGCAGTAAGGGTCGGGTGTAGGTTCTTATAACACCATGTCATGAAAAGAATAGGAAAGTATGTTTAGAATATAATAGAAGATCTTCTTACCTCTACAAGTCTTCTTATCGTCATTCAACACAAATCCTTCATAGCACTGGCACGTGTAGGACACATCTGTGTTGGTGCAGACATGTTGGCATCCATGGTTCGATTCAGAGCAATGATCAACCTCTAATGATAAATGGAAAAGAAATAACACATTGTACTTTTACAATCTGATTTTGCCAAAATATGCTAATTTCTATAACTGATCAAATCTATATTCTGTAATAGCTAGATTGTGAGAGGCACCATGGGAATACCATCTAAATGACCCTTATATAACCATGTACGTATCATTACGGTTTTATTTTAAAGAGAACCTGTCACATTAAAATGCAGTCCAATCTGTGGGCATCAAGTTATACAGCCAGAGAAGCCGAGTAGATTGATATATAGTTGTGTTAGAAAATATGTATTAGGAGTCCTATATGTGGCTTAGGAGTCCAGTGGGCGGTCCTACCCAGTGATTGACAGTTATGCCCAGTCTGGAGCCCACTCATTAAGGGCTATGGGAGAGTTTTCTAAATATGCTCTGTGCAGGGAGCGGGAGCAGATAAACTGTAACATCATCTGCATCTGATGTCAGTAGTGGATGCAATGATGGTCAATGGTATTATCTATAGAGGTGTTATCTTCTATTGTAATTCTGTCTGTGATTTAAAAGAGGTAACAGCTGCAAAGGAGACTCCTTTAGAATTGACAAGTACCAGTCTATTATTAGGCTTAGTGGTCACAGTGAAAATTGCAGGATATGGCACTTTTTTAAAATATAGCTAGTGAAAGAAAAATGACAAAGAAAAAAATTCAAACATTCATAAAAAATATGTTTAAGGGCCCATGCACATGACTGAGTGCATCCGAGTTGGGGGCCAAGTTTATCACGGAATGCAGTTGGATGATATTCGAGTGCATTCCATGATGGATTCACGTCTATGGGGCTTCCGGATCCATTCCGTTCCAATAACACGGATGATTATAGAGCAGGTTCTATTCTGCTCCATGTTATTGGAACAGAATGGTACCGGAAGCCCCATAGACGTGAATGCATGACGGAATAAACTTGGATATCATCTGAATGCATTCCGTGATTAACTCAGCCCCCAACTCAGATGCATACTCGATCATGTGCATGGGCCCTAACATGAAAACTTGGTTTAAAAATTAGATAATTTTTTGTGGACACATTCCCTATATCCATTATATAAGTGAGATATTAATTTATCAGTATTATGTAGCCCTGTCTATTATATTATTGTACAGTTTTCATAGAACACCCTCACACTTCTTGCTATTCACCCATGTGCCAGGGCCGAGGCGCACATGTAACCTCTGGCCCACTATAGCTATACCACTGCTGATATGTATATTGTAAAACATACATCCTAGGTTTCCATGGAATGTATTTCTCATGGTGGTTTCCTTTGGTGAAATGCCATGTGGAACATCAAAACTAATCGTATAACGTTCCATGTAAATACTACCCAGTCTCAACTCTCTGAGGGACGTGACTGCAGAGGTCAATCCTTGGACTATTAACCCATCGTATAAATCAGCTGCTAAAACAAGGCAAGTTACTTGTCATAGACATCATACAATACTGTGGTGGGGCCTGTCCATCACTACTATGTAATTCTAGAGGTGTCCGGGGACAAATTCTGTAGGGTCCCTGATTTCCCCTAGTCACATTACTGCTGACCTACATCTGACAAGGAACTAACTAGGGTGAGGTAACAGTTGCAAATCTGTAAAATTTAAGAATCAAGACGGCATCTCGCAAAAATGCACCAGTTGATGTTTCCGAGAACCTTCACTACATAAAAACCACATGCTTAGGAGACTCCCTACTACATATATAGTACTTCGTACTAATGTTTCCCAACCTGGGTTCCATGAGACCTGGTCTGGGATTTCCCACAACACAGCAACAAGACCTATCATTTTTACAATATTATTATTGTTTATTTATATAGCACCATTAATTCTATAGTTCTGTTTATTATTATATTCATTCCATGGAACTTTACATTATTATATTAATTCCATGGTGCTTTACATTTGAGGGTTTGCATACAGTACACAAAATATACAAGACAAATATAATACTATCAGTGACCAACTGGCACAGTGTGATAGAGGGCCCTGCCCGTAAGGGCTTACAATCTATGAGGGAAGAGGGAGGGAGACAGAAGGTGGGGGTAGAGGCTGTACAGATATGGTGACAGTAGTGTTATTGGAGGTTGTAGGCCTTCCTGAATAGGTGAGTCTTCAGGGCCTTCTTGAAGCTTGTGACTGTGGGGGCACAGTCTTATGTGACTTGGTAATGAGTTCCAGAGTATGGGGGATGCACGGGAGAAGTCTTGGAGTCGATTGTGTGAAGAGCGGATAAGAGTAGAGCAGAGTAGGAGGTTTTTGGAGGATCGGAGGTTACGTGTGGGCAGGTAGCAGGAGATTAGGTCAGAGATATATGGAGGGGACAGGTTGTGGATGGCTTTGTATGTCAGCGTTAGTAATTTGAACTCTATTCGATGGGCAATGGGTAGCCAGTGAAGGGATTGGCAGAGGGGAGCGGCTGATGAAGAATGGGGGGAGAGGTGTATTAGGCGAGCAGCACAGTTTAAGGTGGACTGGAGGGGGGCGAGAGTGTTTGCTGGGAGGCCATGGAGAAGGGTGTTACAGTAGTCTAGGCGGGAGATTATGAGGGCGTGGACTAGCATCTTTGTAGTTTCAAGGGTGAGGAAGGATTTGATAGATGTTCTTGAGTTGGAGGCGGCAGGAGGTGTTGAGGGTTTGAATATGCGGCCTGAAGGATAGATCAGAGTCTAAGATTATCCCAAGGAAGTGGACCCGTGGGTCTGGGGTGAGTCTGGTTCCATTAACTTTGATAGATGGGTCAGGTAAGGGGGCCGTGCGAGGAGGGTTGAAGATTATGATCTCTGTTTTCTCCATGTTGAGTTTGAGAAAGCAGGAGGAGAGAAGGGAGGCTACGGCTGCCAGACATTCTGGGACTCTGGACAACAGAGAAGTAATGTCTGGTCCAGAGAGATATACAATAGGGAAGGTAAATTCATTTAAAGGAGCACTGCTGCAAAAAAAATTGTATTCTCTGGCCCATTAGAAAGATAGGTGATGTAATTTTATTAAAGGCAAGCTTCTTACCAGAGGCTTTATTTGTTTGTAATCCACTCCCTACTGGTCCTCAGCAGTGTCATGTGACCGACACTCTGACTCTTCAACTGATACAGCCTCTTATGTGTGGGCAGGAAGTCAGTTTCTCTATTCATTTCAATGAGAATCAAATCTAGGCCGAGTTTCAGCCTTAAAACTTGGTCCAGGTGTTGGCCAGATTTACCAGCCTGAGTAGTAGGCCGGGAGAGGAACTCCCAGCAGTACAGTTATATCTATCCCAGCGACATACTGTCTTGTACTGTAATCAGTACTATAATCGATACGGGGCAGTATGTCGCTAGGAGACAGGGATTCATAGATAACTATAATGCTAGGAGTCCCTCTCCCGGCATACTATTCAGATGGGTAAATTCGGCACACGCACGGACTGAGATTCACGGCTGAAACTCGGGCATGTGAATGCGGGGTTACAGTGATGAATAGAGAAGCTCACCTGTCTGCACATGAGACCCTGTGTAATTTGAAGAGTCTTACTGCTGGTCACATGATACAGCTGAGGACCAGAAGGGAGTGTATAACTCACAAATACAGCCATTGTCTAAGAAAAGTAGCTGACTAAAATTTACATCATGTGCCTTTCTAATGTACCAGAGAATAAAAAAATTGTGGGAGTTTCTACTTTAAAGGGATTGTCCCACGAAGTAAAGTCAGCTGGACCTTTGTTCCACTCCACATTCAACTTGAGCACAGCCAGATCAGGTTGACTATGGAGCGGGACAAAGGTCCTGCTGAGTTTACTTCGTTGGACAACCCCTTTAAGTCTGTTCAAAATGCTTTTCCAAGCTGTAACCTATCTGAGCCAAATTATACTACTGGATAACACCAACCTTCATGGAGGCTGGGACTACATTATGGGTTCTCCAGGTTTATAAACATTTTAGGGTTCTACTATAGCAGTATGTTTGGGAACCCCTGCTTCAAACTACTGGATATTTTATGTAAACCAATCAAAGTCCAAGTTAAAGGGGTGTTCCAGTACACTTTTTAATGCATAGGGAGGCCTAAAATAACAAACACTATATACCCACCTGTCCGTTTGGCCGGGGATCCAGCCGAGAATTTCTGTTCACGTCCCTGGGCTTTGTTGACACACAAGCGCTCAGAAATTGATTGGTGGACACACACTCCAAAGTTCAGCAACGTCGGGGACCTGATCAAAGACTCTCCACTAGATCCCCGAACCAATTAAAAGGACACTGTCTAAAGAAGGCCTTACATAGGCTGGGCAGAAGATGTAGTGGAGAAGTCTCTATGCATAGGAAAAAAAAAGGGTCAACTCAATATTCACTAAATGTTCTCTACATGGCTTCCATTCCTTACAGCGCAGACCCCTGACTCATAGAGAACTCCATATAATGGAATTGTAAATGTCCTCCTTTGGATGATTCATGTTTTCCATCTTTTCTTTGTATACCATGGCCATGAAATGTTCCCATGACTAAAGCAGGTGAGAACCGGGGACCTTGACCATTGCTCCACTGGAACCTAGCAACCAATCTAGCAAACTAGAGACTCTAAAACCCTCTATTCTACTGTATGTAGACTCTGACTCAGTCATATTATATTCATGAACCCAAAAACATACGATGAACAAAGCATTAGATTCCTTCTACATATAAAATGGGCAAATTGTGCGTGAAATTATCAGACGACAATGACAACCGCATATGACGTAATCATGCCATACAATATGATATTCTTCTGTTGCCAGCTTTCTAGAATAGCTCTTCCAGTGTTCCATACACATAGTACTATATACAATTTACTACCTGTGGCTTGTTCTTTGTGACACATAATACTCTTTCATTGGTTGCAGAGCGGGTGGCCCTGTTTTTTCCGCTGGCTTTGATTACACAGCGCTTCCTCCAGTTACCATAATAATTCATTCCGAGACAACCATTGTAAACTGAGAATATTAATTTGAGACCATAACACTATGGAAAACTCTAGGGGAAAGCCCCAAAAGGGTAAAATAATAAAACATATAGATTAAAGCTAAATAAGCAAATAACTAATATAGAAAAAGCAACACCTTATATAGAAGTTGAAAGCTGGGGAATCACTTTCTATCTTGAGTTTCCATTAGATCTTATAGAGAGTATACACAGTGAGCAGTCATAATAGAATAAAGCCCCCCTTCACCTGACTTATAGAGCAACTTGTACTAAGATAGACAGAGCATATGCAGTCCATGCACGACAGGTAGAGAACAGTATGGTAAAT
Source organism: Leptodactylus fallax (assembly GCA_947044405.1). Classification (NCBI taxonomy): domain Eukaryota; kingdom Metazoa; phylum Chordata; class Amphibia; order Anura; family Leptodactylidae; genus Leptodactylus; species Leptodactylus fallax. The sequence continues at coordinate 5,651,503 of CAMRHE010000057.1, forward strand.
GTAGTAAAGACAGTAGTACAGTACATGTAGCATATGTATATATATATATATATATATATATATATATATATATATATACAGGTATATATATATTATAGCTAGAGAGCAGTACAGAACATGTAGTATGGTTAGAGAGCAGTACAGCACATGTAGCACAGATAGAGAGCAGTACAGTACATGTAGTACAGGTAGAGAGCAGTACAGTATATGTAGTACAGGTAGGGAGCAGTACAGTACATGTAGTACAGGTAGAGAGCAGTACAGTATATGTAGTACAGGTAGAGAGCAGTACAGAACATGCAGTACAGGTAGAGATCAGTACAGTACATGTAGTACAGGTAGAGAGCAGTACAGTACATGGAGTACAGGTAGAGAGCAGTACAGTACATGTAGTACAGGTAGAGAGCAGTACAGTATATGTAGTACAGGTAGAGAGCAGTACAGTCATGGCCAAAAGTTTTGAGAATGACACAAATATTATATTTTCACATGATCTACTGCCCTCTGGTTTTTATGTGTGTTTGTCAGATGTTTTTATCACATACAGAAATATAATTGCATTCATATTATGAGTAACAGAAGCTTATATTGACAGTTAGAATGAGTTAATGCAGCAAGTCAATATTTGCAGTGTTGACCCTTCTTCTTCAGGACCTCTGCAATTCTCCCTGGCATGCTCTCAATCAACCTCTGGACCAAATCCTGACTGATAGCAGTCCATTCTTGCAGAATCAATGCTTTAATTTTGTCTGAATTTGTTGGTTTTTGTTTGTCCACCCGTCTCTTGATGATTGACCACAAGTTCTCAATGGGATTAAGATCTGGGGAGTTTCCAGGCCATGGACCCAAAATCTCTATGTTTTGTTCCCTGAGCCATTTAGTTATCACCTTTGCTTTATGGCAAGGTGCTCCATCATGCTGGAAAAGGCATTGTTGAGCGCCAAACTGCTCTTGGACGGTTGGGAGAAGTTGCTCTTGGAGGACATTCTGGTACCATTCTTTATTCATGGCTGTGTTTTTAGGCAAGACTGTGAGAGAGCCGATTCCCTTGGCTGAGAAGCAACCCCACACATGAATGGTTTCAGGATGCTTTACAGTTGGCATGAGACAAGACTGGTGGTAGCGCTCACCTCTTCTTCTCCGAATAAACTGTTTTCCAGATGTTCCAAACAATCGAAAAGGGGATTCATCAGAGAAAATGACTTTACCCCAGTCCTCAGCAGTCCACTCCCTGTACCTTTTGCAGAATATCAGTCTGTCCCTGATGTTTTTCTGGAGAGAAGTGGCTTCTTTGCTGCCCTCCTTGAGACCAGGCCTTGCTCCAAGAGTCTCCGCCTCACAGTGCGTGCAGATGCACTCACACCTGCCTGCTGCCATTCCTCAGCAAGCTCTGCACTGCTGGTAGCCCGATCCCGCAGCTGAAACACTTTTAAGAGACGGTCCTGCCGCTTGCTGGTCTTTCTTGGGCGCCCTGGAGCCTTTTTGGCACCAATGGAACCTCTCTCCTTGAAGTTCTTGATGATGCGATAGATTGTTGACTGAGGTGCAATCTTTCTAGCTGCAATACTCTTCCCAGTTAGGCCATTTTTGTGCAGTGCAATGATGACTGCACGTGTTTCTTTAGAGATAACCATGGTTAACAGAAGAGAAACAATGATGGCAAGCACCAGCCTCCTTTTAAAGTGTCCAGTGGTGTCATTCTTACTTAATCATGACAGATTGATCTCCAGCCCTGTCCTCATCAACACCCACACCTGTGTTAATGGAGCAATCACTGAAACGATGTTAGGTGGTCCTTTTAAGGCAGGGCTGCAATGATGTTGAAATGTGTTTTGGGGGATAAAGTTCATTTTCTAGGAAAATATTGACTTTGCAAGTAATTGCTGTTAAGCTGATCACTCTTTATAACATTCTGGAGTATATGCAAATTGCCATTAGAAAAACTGAAGCAGTAGACTTTGTAAAAATTAATATTTGTATCATTCTCAAAACTTTTGGCCATGACTGTACAGTACATGTACAGGTAGGGAGCAGTACAGTATATATAGTACAGGTAGAGAGCAGTACAGTACATATAGTACAGGTAGAGGGCAGTACAGTACATGTAGTACAGGTAGAGAGCAGTACAGTATATGTAGTACAGGTAGAGATCAGTACAGTACATGTAGTACAGGCAGAGAGCTGTACAGTACATGTAGTACAGGTAGAGAGCAGTACAGTACATGTACGGGTAGAGAGCAGTACAGTACATGTAGTACAGGTAGTGAGCAGTACAGCACATGTAGTACAGGTAGAGAGCAGTACAGTACATGTAGTACAGGTAGAGAGCAGTACAGTACATGTAGTACAGGTAGAGAGCAGTACAGTATATGTAGTACAGGTAGAGAGCAGTACAGTACATGTAGTACAGGTAGAGAGCAGTACAGTATATGTAGTACAGGTAGAGAGCAGTACAGTACATGTAGTACAGGTAGAGATCAGTACAGTACATGTAGTACAGGTAGAGAGCAGTACAGTACATGGAGTACAGGTAGAGAGCAGTACAGTCCATGCAGAACAGGTAGAGAGCAGTACAGTACATGTAATACAGGTAGAGAGCAGTACAGTACATGTAGTACAGGTAGAGAGCAGTACAGTATATGTAGTACAGGTAGAGAGTAGTACAGTACATGTAGTACAGGTAGAGAGCAGTACAGTACATGTAGTACAGGTAGAGAGCAGTACAGTACATGTAGTACAGGTAGAGAGCAGTACAGTACATGTAGTACAGGTAGAGAGCAGTACAGTACATATAGTACAGGTAGAGAGCAGTACAGTACATGTAGTACAGGTAGAGAGCAGTACAGTACATGGAGTACAGGTAGAGAGCAGTACAGTACATGTAGTACAGGTAGAGAGCAGTACAGTACATGTAGTACAGGAAGGGAGCAGTACAGTACATGTAGTACAGGTAGAGAGCATTACAGTACATGTAGTACAGGTAGGGAGCAGTACAGTATATGTAGTACAGGTAGAGCAGTACAGTACATGTAGTACAGGTAGAGAGAAGTACAGTACATGTAGTACAGGTAGAGAGCAGTTCAGTACATGTAGTACAAGTAGAGAGCAGTACAGTACATGGAGTACAGTATATGTAGTACAGGTAGAGAGCAGTACAGTACATGTAGTACAGGTAGGGAGCAGTACAGTACATGTAGTACAGGTAGAGAGCAGTGCAGTACATGTAGTAAAGGTAGAGAGCAGTTCAGTACATGTAGTACAGGTAGAGAGCAGTTCAGTACATGTAGTACAAGTAGAGAGCAGTACAGTACATGGAGTACAGTATATGTAGTACAGGTAGAGCAGTACAGTACATGTAGTACAGGTAGAGAGCAGTACAGTACATGTAGTACAGGTAGAGAGCAGTTCAGTACATGTAGTACAAGTAGAGAGCAGTACAGTACATGGAGTACAGTATATGTAGTACAGGTAGAGAGCAGTACAGTACATGTAGTACAGGTAGGGAGCAGTACAGTACATGTAGTACAGGTAGAGAGCAGTACAGTACATGTAGTACAGGTAGAGAGCAGTACAGTATATGTAGTGCAGGTAGAGAGCAGTACAGTACATGTAGTACAGGTAGAGATCAGTACAGTACATGTAGTACAGGTAGAGAGCAGTACAGTACATGTAGTACAGGTAGAGAGCAGTACAGTACATATAGTACAGGTAGAGAGCAGTACAGTACATGTAGTACAGGTAGAGAGCATTACAGTACATGTAGTACAGGTAGGGAGCAGTACAGTATATGTAGTACAGGTAGAGCAGTACAGTACATGTAGTACAGGTAGAGAGCAGTACAGTACATGTAGTACAGGTAGAGAGCAGTTCAGTACATGTAGTACAGGTAGAGAGCAGTTCAGTACATGTAGTACAAGTAGAGAGCAGTACAGTACATGGAGTACAGTATATGTAGTACAGGTAGAGAGCAGTTCAGTACATGTAGTACAGGTAGAGAGCAGTTCAGTACATGTAGTACAAGTAGAGAGCAGTACAGTACATGGAGTACAGTATATGTAGTACAGGTAGAGAGCAGTACAGTACATGTAGTACAGGTAGGGAGCAGTACAGTACATGTAGTACAGGTAGAGAGCAGTACAGTACATGTAGTACAGGTAGAGAGCATTACAGTACATGTAGTACAGGTAGAGAGCAGTACAGTACATGTAGTACAGGTAGAGCGCAGTACAGTACATATAGTACAGGTAGAGAGCAGTACAGTACATGTAGTACAGGTAGAGAGCATTACAGTACATGTAGTACAGGTAGGGAGCAGTACAGTATATGTAGTACAGGTAGAGCAGTACAGTACATGTAGTACAGGTAGAGAGCAGTACAGTACATGTAGTACAGGTAGAGAGCAGTTCAGTACATGTAGTATAAGTAGAGAGCAGTACAGTACATGTAGTACAGTATATGTAGTACAGGTAGAGAGCAGTACAGTACATGTAGTACAGGTAGGGAGCAGTACAGTACATGTAGTACAGGTAGAGAGCAGTACAGTACATGTAGTACAGGTAGAGAGCAGTACAGTATATGTAGTGCAGGTAGAGAGCAGAACAGTACATGTAGTACAGGTAGAGAGCAGTACAGTACATGTACAGGTAGAGAGCAGTACAGTATATGTAGTACAGGTAGAGAGCAGTACAGTATATGTAGTACAGGTAGAGAGCAGTACAGTATATGTAGTACAGGTTGTGAGCAGTACAGTACATGTAGTACAGGTAGAGAGCAGTACAGTACATGTAGTACAGGTAGAGAGCAGTACAGTATATGTAGTACAGGTAGAGAGCAGTACAGTACATGTAGTACAGGTAGAGAGCAGTACAGTATATGTAGTACAGGTAGAGAGCAGTACAATACATGTAGTATAGGTAGAGAGCAGCACAGTACCTGTAGTACAGGTAGAGAGCAGTATGGATCAGGTAGAGCGGAGCATACAGTACATTTAATACAGGTAGAGGATTTCTCTTGATCTGCATTTCTGCTTATTCTTAGTGAGAATGAAAACTACTGGAATGTGAGAAAAAAATTAAAGTGCGTGATGCCGCAGAGGTGGGGCCCTACTTATAACCTCATATATTAGTGTAAAACTACCAAAAAGTAGCTCCTGCCCTAGAGGAATCATGGTAACCATGTAATGCTACATAGAGCTTACTGCATACTGTTATATTATTGAGTTTAATGTACAAACCATGCTTCCTCTAGTGCCAACTGAAGGCAGCCAGGGGTTTATCATTTAAAGGGGACCTTTCCCCATCTCTATCATCTCCAAATCATTGTATCTGTCAATAGGTGCTGACCCACTGATTTCAGCACAGTTGGAATTTTTCTCTAGCCCCCACCATTCCTGAGCAATCAGTTCTGATAGTTTCAGCACATTTACTCTATCTACTGTCAGGTGGGCGGTCCTCAGCTGGAGCAGAATGGCAGGGACCGCCCACCTGACAGCAGAGAGCACAGTAGTAGTGAAAATAACAGCAATGATAGCTCGGGAATGGTGGGGACTAGAGAAAAATTCCAACTGCGCCAGAATCAGTGGAGTGGCGCCTATTGAAGGACACAAAGAGTTGGAGGTGGTGAAAGGTCCTCTATAACGTCTCGTCTCTGTAATGAATGTGGAACTCTGTATTAGAAGAAATACATTTACAAACAAAATAAAGATATATTAAGAAATGAATCCAAATGTTGGCGCTAAAACCATCACCGTGTTAAAGGCTGAAGATTCTCTTGTCACAACGAATCCTTGTCACATTCACAAATCTCAAGGTGCTTACCAAAATGTGGAGATCTACTTTAAATAATAGACAATGAATATAATGCCAGCAACTAGAGAGTCGTCCATGGTGCCAGATGCTTACAATTACTGCTGACTGTATGAGATGAGCACTGGCTCGCTGACAATATTCCCAGCACTCATGTTTCTCCTCCTTACATATAGCTCTGTACTTCAGGGACCAAATAAAACAATGAATCACGTCGCCCTAAATCCTAAGTGCCTGCAGGTACAGCCTCATACTAGGATTGCTGGGAAGTCTGCTGTGAAGTGTAAAACCGGCCCAACAGCTGTTTGTAGAGAACTTTGTGCAAAAAAACTCAACATCTGTTTATCTTAGAATAAAGTTTTAGGATTATTTTTCCATTTTGGCTCGAAATTATGTCTAGTCCCGTGAAGCTGACTGGAGAATAAAGAAATAAAAGAAACATGGCCAGGGTTACAACATACTATGGAGTGCCATACAGTAAATGATGGAGATGTTTAAGACGGTCACCAAGAATTAAAGTCTGTCCCATCACCGACATACAGTATATAGGATATAGGGGAGCGATTTACTAACAAGGGCATAATACTGGGGATTATAGAACTCAGAGCGGAGTGTGCCAGGTTGTTACTGACAAGGGGAAGAAAATCAGTTGTGCTCCATTTGACCTGTAAACTTGCCCACCAATGGGGAATTCAGAAATACTCATACACTAGTAAACACTTTTAAGGGGTCCAGATCATATACAGATGTCTATAACATCTGTGGACCCAACTAGAGGCCACATACAATTGTACATAGACCAATATAATACACTACTATTAGCACCACATGGTCAAAAATACCTGAAAATACAGGTTTCTCTAACTCCTAAAGTGGCAGTCCCAGAACAAAAACATGACCTATCCATAGGATAAGCGTTCAACTACTAGAGGGATCACCATTGGACCCTCCCCAATTACAAGAATGGGGGTCCTGTGTCCCTCATTTCAATGGGGTGGAAGTCACGCAAGCGTGTTGTGTCTATGGAACTAAACAAAAGAGCCATGTACAGTTGTGCTAAAAAGTTTACATACCCCAGCAGATTTTTTGTTCTTTTGGCCTTTTTTCAGAGAATATGAATGATAACACAAAAGCTTTTTCTCCACTCATGGTTAGTGGTTGGTTGAAGCCATTTATTGTCAAACTTCTGTGTTTTCTCTTTTTAAATCATAATGACAACCAAAAACATCAAAATGACCCTGTTCAAAAGTTCACATCCCCCAGTTCTTAATACCGTGTATTCCCCCTCTAACATCAATGACAGCTTGAAGTCTTTTGTGGTAGTTGTGGATGAGGCTCTTTATTTTCTCAGATGGTAAAACTGCCCATTCTTCTTGGCACAGTCTCCAGTTCCTGTAAATTCCTGGGCTGTCTTGCATGTACTGCGCGCTTGAGATCTCCCGAGTGGCTCAATGATATTGAGGTCAGGAGACTGAGATGGCCACTCCAGAACCTTCACTTTCTTCTGCTGTAGCCAATGACAGGTCGACTTGGCCTTGTGTTTTGGATCGTTGTCATGTTGGAACATCCAAGTACGTCCCATGCGCAGCTTCCTGGCTGATGAGGGCAGATTTGCCTCCAGTATTTGCTGATAACCTGCTGCATTCATCTTTCCTTCAACTCTGACCAAGTTTCCTGTACCTTTGAAGCTCACACATCCCCACATCATCAGTGATCCACCTCCGTGCTTTACAGTAAGAATGGTGTTCCCTTCATCATAGGCCTTGTTGACACCTCTCCAAATGTAACGTTTATGGTTGTGGCCAAAAAGTTCGATTTTTGTCTCATCATTCCAAATTACCTTGTTCCAGAAGTTTTGAGGCTTGTCTCTGTGCTGTTTGGCGTATTGAAGGTGAGATTCTTTGTAGCATTTGCGCAGTAATGGCTTTCTTCTGGCAACTCGACCATGCAGCCCATTTTTCTTCAAGTGCCTCCTTATTGTGCATCTTGAAACAGCCACACCGATAGTTTTCAGAGAGTCCTGTATTTCAGCTGATGTTACGTGTGGGTTTTTCTTTGCATCCCGAACAATTTTCCGGGCAGTTGTGGCCAAAATTTTGGTTGGTCTACCTGACCGTGGTTTGGTTTCTGGGCACGTTATCAGGCCAAAATCACCAGGGTATGTGAACTTTTGAACAGGGTCATTTTGATGTTTTTGGTTGTCATTATTTTATTTTGGTTACTTATATAGCACCATCATATTCCGCAGCGCTTTACAGACATTGTCAGTCACTGTCCCATATAGGGCTCACAATCTACACTCCCTATGAGTATGTCTTTGGTGGAAACTGGAGTAAATCCACGCAAACACAGGAAGAACATACAAACTCCTTGCAGATGTTGTCCTTGGCAGGATTCGAACCCAGGACTCCAGCGCTGTAAGGCTGCAGTGCTAACCACTGAACCACCGTCATTATGAATTAAAAGGAGAAAACACAGAAGTTTGACAATAAATGGCTTCAACCAACCACTAACCATGAGTGGAGAAAAAGTTTTTGTGTTATCATTTATATTCTCTGAAAAAAGGCCAAAAAACCAAAAAATCTGCCGGGATATGTAAACTTTTTAGCACAACTATATTGTCATCTCTCCCATAGACTATGAATGGAGTGGCAGCATGCACGTGTGACCCCTGCTCTGTTCTGCTAGTCAGCAGAGACATCAACCTGCGAGAGCCCTTCACAGGGTAAGTCGCAGCAAAAGTGGGAGTGGCCTTTTAAGGGGGCGTGACCTCCAAACAAGGGCACAGTTACATATATCCACAATACAATGATATTGCTGCTTGGTATAAGCAAAACCTCCTATTGAAACTAATAGAGGCAGGAGAGGAACAGCCTTACATACTTTGGTTCATGGGTTCAACTCCCCACAGATACCGAATGAAAAAATTAATAAAGTTAAACTCTAAATTGATAAAAGATTTCCCGGCAACCTCCTTATTAATATTCACTAGACTGAAGTGACGTCATTGTGCAATGAATACTAATGAGCCGGGAGAAAGAGGCTATTGCTCAGGTGATGGGTGAGAGGACCTGAAAACCGAGAGACTCCTGCGCATACTGGGTAAGTTGACACATCTGAATCTGATTCTTGGGAAATTCCTTTTTATTCCAAAACTATTGCTATAACAAGCCCATTTGCTGCTATAACAGCCCCCAATCGTCTGTGACAGCTTCAATGAGATTTTCAGCAGTGGGAATTTACACTCATTCAGCTGAAAGAGCAGCAATGAAGTCAGGCATCGACACTGGACCATAAAGCCTGGTTTGGTGTTAATAGACCAACCCATCCCAAAGGTATCTTATAGGGCTGAGGTCAGAGCTCTGTGTAGGCTGGCCAAGGTTGTTCACACTAAACTCGGCAAATGCTTTTTATATGGACTTTGTGCACAAGAGTATTGTCCAGATGGGAACACAACACTGCCTAGAAAATCACTGTATGATGTTACATTAAGATTTCTTTTTTCTTTCTATCAGAATTCAACCCAATCCATGAAAAACTGCCCCAGACCATGATTCCTTATCTGCATACTTTACAGGTATTGATAACCATACTCTCCTAGAATCCTCCAAATACATTCAGGGTTCTGCTTTCCCATAGGGCAGTGGCAACAGAGGCAGAACTTGACTTTGCTTTACCCAAGGCAAAGATTCAGTTCACTATCCTAGACTTGTATCTGCATACAATTGCCAAGGCCAAATGGCTTTTAACTTGGGGGAGTGCAGAAGGTCTGGTCGGAGGAGACCAGTACTATAAATTATATATTATAGTTGGGGGGTCTGGTATAGATTTTGCATTGGGGCCCAGAAGATTCATGTTACGCCTCTTCTTGTTGAGGCTCCCAGCAGCCCTCACCCAATGTAAATGCTCTGCCCGCCACTGACAGTAATTACAGTTAATGTGGGTAACAGACAGACTTGTCAGAAGGGTGACATCCTATGACCGCTTTATAGAAGTCTCTTCAGTACCATGCATAGGGGTGAAATATATGTGTGAAATGTGTGGTTGCATGGGGCCCAAGGCTGTAAGGGGGCCCAGGAGCAACTGCCCCTTTATAATCCGACTTTGTAATCAACTGTATACAGTTAATTACTGTGGCAGGGCATGGGAGTCTACTAGAGGTGAGTATGTGTTGGGGAGGTTCACCCAACAGTTTCATTTCGGAAGGGATGCTATGGGACATTATACTGTGTGGAGGGGCCATTATGGCACATGATACTTTGCGCAAAGGCCACTATGGGACATTATACAGTATGGAGGGTCCTCTATGGGGCATTAATCTCCCTGGAGGGCCACTATGAGACATTATTCTGTCAAAGGGATCTCTGGCGTGAAGGTGGAGCCCAAGCTTTCCAAACAGCCCAGGACCCATGGTACCCTTAATCTGCCCCTGTCATCCATATTACTGCTAATGTTTGTCTTTGGAGATTAAATGGTTGCATTATTTTATTTACCTTTTGGCAATGAGTATGGTTGAGCCTACGTACTATAAGGGGGTTTACAAACTCGCAAGCATAAGATTTAGACAACACGGTGACATGTCTCACACAACAAAAAGTGGCAGACTATTGCAATTTGACTCAGACCTTTCCTTCACCCCCATATCCAATCACTCGCACGCTCTTGTCATCTCCACCTCAAAAACATCTCCAGAATACGCCCTTTCCTTACCATAGATACATTAAAAACACTTATTGTTGCCCTGATTCACTCTCGCCTTGACTACTGTAACTCCTTACTAATCGGTCTTCTCCTTACTAAACTCTCCCCTCTACAATCTATTCTGAATGCGGCGGCCAGGCTTATCTATCAGTGTAGATGCTACAGCGATGCCTCCGGTCTGTGCCGGTCATTACATTGGCTGCCTATTCAATACAGAATACAATATAAACTTATCACCCTCATCCACAAGGCTCTCCATAATGTTGCACCTCCCTACATTTCCTCCCTCATCTCTGTCTATCGCCCAACCCGTGCTCTCTGTTCACTCATTGACCTAAGACTAACATCCTCTATTATCAGAACCTCCCACTCCCGCATTCAAGACTTCTCCCGAGTAGCACCACTTCTCTGGAATGCTCTACTCTGGACAATAAGATTAACTCCCATTATTTCTCTACCCCATAGATTGTAAGCTCTTGTGAGCAGGGCCCTCAGTCCCATTGCACGATTTGATTTACTATTCTGTAATGTCTCATTTTGTCTATACTTGAACCTTACAATTAGTGAAGTGCTGCGGCATATGTTGGCACTATATAAATAAAATGTATTATTATTATTTGTGATTTGGCCGTAAAAAACAGTCAAGTTGCATATATCTCGCATGTAACTTCCATTTAAGTTTTCCCCAGTGACTTGTAACCAAAGTCGCACAAAGTGCAGATCCAACACAACACCATAGACAATCATTAGATGTGACTTTTTGTGATATGACACGTCACTGTATAACCCTATCCTTAATGTGGCCTTCATTTAAATTATAGAGAAGTGAACCCTAATGTATAAGGGTAAGAACACATGTAACGTGTCCACGCTGGCGTCACAATCCCTGCTGCTATGCGGATTTACTGTATAATTGGACAGTTTTCAAAATGATTGTTAATGGACACACATGGAAGCCACCCTGGCTGCATGGTGTGTGCTTACCCTAACAAACTGCACCATTATCAATAAGACCACATGCCAGCAAAGATTTTGTTGTAATGTGTCTGCCTTACCCACCACATACTGCCTTCCCTTACAGAAAGCACACTTTCTGAAGAATTTAGTGTAGAAGAAAAGATTATCTACAAGGGTCGGTATGCTCTGCTGTATGTGCCTCACCCTCCAGCTAGCGCACGGCAGAGCCAGCTGTAACATATCAGCACCATATTGTTTACATGTATGTAAGTGCTGCAGTATTCTGACTTCATTTCTGTTTCCTGCCTTGTATAATTGCAGTAATCACTTTGCTTGTGTTTTAGGAAATATGAAGTCTCTATAGCAACTTACTCCGGCAGGTCTTCCCGTTGCGATTCAGAGCGTAGCCTTTACGACATTTACAGACAAATGAGGTGTCGCCACTGACACATTCATGGTCACATCCATGATCACCCTGCGCACAGTAGTTAATTTCTGCAAAAGGGTAAAAAAAAAAAGAAGAAAACTAGTAAATTCACACAATATACTCACAAACATTAAGACACCAAAGAAATATAAAACCAACCTCAGCATCGTAATAAAATGTTCTGACTGAAGCACAATGAATAATACATGACAATGCCCTGCCAGAATCCTGAGAGTGCAGAGTAATTCACTGCAGAGGAACTCACAATTAGGACATATTCACACATGCAGGTTTTATTTAGGTTTTTTTATGCAGTTTTTGAAGCCAAAATCGGGTGTAGATCATAAAATGAGAGAAAGTATAAAGAAAAGAGGGTACTTGTTTTGAATCTGCTGTTGGTTTTGGGATTAAAAAACCTGATTAAAGGGGTATTCCCATCTCAAGGATCCTATCTATACTGCTAGCTTATGTAAATTCAAGAGTTTTCCAAATACATTGCTTCAGCAATGCTGCTTTGCTTGCCTGCTATGTGATTATTCCTCCCACTGTTTACACATCGTTTCCATGGAGGCCTATGTGATACCCTGTTTCCCCGAAAATAAGACAGCGTCTTATATTAATTTTTGCTCCTAAAGATGTGCTGTGTCTTATTTTCAGGGGATGTCTTATTTTTTTTTCCAATGAAGAAGAATTCACATTTATTGCTGAACAAATAAATGAACATTTATTATATACGGTACTGTACAGTAGTTGTCATCACAAACCAGCATAACCAGACAAACTGTGAATCCTATCAAGAATTTCTTACTACAGTCATGGCCAAAAGTTTTGAGAATGACACAAATATTATATTTTCACATGATCTGCTGCCCTCTGGTTTTTATGTGTGTTTGTCAGATGCTTTTATCACATACAGAAATATAATTGCATTCATATTATGAGTAACAGAAGCTTATATTGACAGTTAGAATGAGTTAATGCAGCAAGTCAATATTTGCAGTGTTGACCCTTCTTCTTCAGGACCTCTGCAATTCTCCCTGGCATGCTCTCAATCAACTTCTGGACCAAATCCTGACTGATAGCAGTCCATTCTTGCAGAATCAATGCTTTAATTTTGTCTGAATTTGTTGGTTTTTGTTTGTCCACCCGTCTCTTGATGATTGACCACAAGTTCTCAATGGGATTAAGATCTGGGGAGTTTCCAGGCCATGGACCCAAAATCTCTATGTTTTGTTCCCTGAGCCATTTAGTTATCACCTTTGCTTTATGGCAAGGTGCTCCATCATGCTGGAAAAGGCATTGTTGAGCGCCAAACTGCTCTTGGACGGTTGGGAGAAGTTGCTCTTGGAGGACATTCTGGTACCATTCTTTATTCATGGCTGTGTTTTTAGGCAAGACTGTGAGAGAGCCGATTCCCTTGGCTGAGAAGCAACCCCACACATGAATGGTTTCAGGATGCTTTACAGTTGGCATGAGACAAGACTGGTGGTAGCGCTCACCTCTTCTTCTCCGAATAAGCTGTTTTCCAGATGTTCCAAACAATGGAAAAGGGGATTCATCAGAGAAAATGACTTTACCCCAGTCCTCAGCAGTCCACTCCCTGTACCTTTTGCAGAATATCAGTCTGTCCCTGATGTTTTTTCTGGAGAGAAGTGGCTTCTTTGCTGCCCTCCTTGAGACCAGGCCTTGCTCCAAGAGTCTCCACCTCACAGTGCGTGCAGATGCACTCACACCTGCCTGCTGCCATTCCTCAGCAAGCTCTGCACTGCTGGTAGCCCGATCCCGCAGCTGAAACACTTTTAAGAGACGGTCCTGCCGCTTGCTGGTCTTTCTTGGGCGCCCTGGAGCCTTTTTGGCACCAATGGAACCTCTCTCCTTGAAGTTCTTGATGATGCGATAGATTGTTGACTGAGGTGCAATCTTTCTAGCTGCAATACTCTTCCCAGTTAGGCCATTTTTGTGCAGTGCAATGATGACTGCACGTGTTTCTTTAGAGATAACCATGGTTAACAGAAGAGAAACAATGATGGCAAGCACCAGCCTCCTTTTAAAGTGTCCAGTGGTGTCATTCTTACTTAATCATGACAGATTGATCTCCAGCCCTGTCCTCATCAACACCCACACCTGTGTTAATGGAGCAATCACTGAAACGATGTTAGGTGGTCCTTTTAAGGTAGGGCTGCAATGATGTTGAAATGTGTTTTGGGGGATAAAGTTCATTTTCTAGGCAAATATTGACTTTGCAAGTAATTGCTGTTAAGCTGATCACGCTTTATAACATTCTGGAGTATATGCAAATTGCCATTAGAAAAACTGAAGCAGTAGACTTTGTAAAAATTAATATTTGTATCATTCTCAAAACTTTTGGCCATGACTGTACTACTGTACCATTATTTCCATGTACAACAATTAACAGCATTGTACATTTACCAATATTTACGGTACGAATAGAAAGTAAAATTTATTCAAAGACAGTTATGTCATCATTTTCTAGGACATCATCATAACAATCGAAACCATTAATTTCCCTGCACACAGTCTCATGTCCCATAGTGGCCCCTGCACACAGTATCATGTCCCATAGTGGCCCCTGCACACAGTATCATGTCCCATAGTGGCCCCTGCATACAGTATCATGTCCCATAGTGGCCCCTGCACACAGTATCATGCCCCATAGTGGCCCCTGCACACAGTATCATGTCCCATAGTGGCCCCTGCACACAGTCTCATGTCCCATAGTGGCCCCTGCACACAGTATCATGTCCCATAGTGGCCCCTGCACACAGTATCATGTCCCATAGTGGCCCCTGCACACAGTATCATGTCCCATAGTGGCCCCTGCACACAGTATCATGCCCCTTTGTGGCCCCTGCACACAGTATCATGTCCCATAGTGGCCCCTGCACACAGTATCATTCCCCATAGTGGCCCCTGCACACAGTATCATTCCCCATAGTGGCCCCTGCACACACTATTATTCCCCATAGTGGCCCCTGCACTGAGTATTTTGCCCCATAGTGGCCCCTGCACACACTATTATATGTCCCATTGTGGACCACCCATGAACAATTATTATACTCTGGGGTCTGAAAAGACCGGAGACCCAGGGGAGGATAGAAACATAAAAAAACAACGTTGCTTACCTGTTCCTCACTCTGGTCCACTCCAGGCTATTTCAGCCTTCTTCAATGTTGGACCAGGCCGGCGTCACGTGACGCGGGCCGACGTCGCGACGCAAAATGACGTCCGCTGACGTCTGCTACGTCACCAAACAGGCCTGAAGCCTGGAGAAGCGCAGGAGAGGGAAGTACATTGTTTTTTATGTTCCCTTACCTCCCCTGGGCCTCCGATTATTATACTCCGGGGTCTTTTCAAAGACCCCGGAGTATAATGATAGCAGAGATTGTGGGGTTTGGCCCGCGGCCTCACATACCGTATATACCGTATGTTCTGTTCGGGATCATACGTCTTACTTTCGGGGGGATGCCTTATATTGGGCAATTCTCCGAAACCTCTCCTATGCCTTACTTTCGGGGGTGTCTTATTTTCGGGGAAACACGGTAGGACAGGACAGATGACCTGAGTCACTGCTCTCTGGGGTAGCGGTTATCTGTTATCTACTGCTCTGCCTCCAGGACAATTAGCTCAGCTAATTGCAATTTGCTGATAAAGGCTCGGAAGCACTTCTGTTATTTCTCTATGAAAACACAAAGATAACACTGAGTCCGTTTTCTAGAAGCATGGTAAGCGTTTTATACAAACCTGTGTAATGTAATATACATTTACTGTGCATATTGTTTAATCTGCATTTATATTAGAGTTCTAGTAATCATACTAAATAATCTCTCATGGTAAAGGAAAAGTCTATATTGTCATACTTCATAGTGTCCTGTTCATCAAACCGTGAAAACCGCCTCTCCTCGGCTAGCTGAAGAATAGAGTAAGAGAGAAGAAGAGACCGCAGGCAAAACTGCTGGAACAGGGAGATGGGAAAACCCCTTTAAAACCTGATCAAAAATTGCACATGTGAATGTACACTTCTCAGAACGCAAAATAAATTCAACTTTACCCAGTTCTCATAGAAATTGAATGGAGCGGCAGGGCACATGCTTACCCTGCTGCTCCATCTGGATGCAGGAACCTGACGTCTGTTCTCGGGATTGTGTGGGTCTGAGTGGTAGGACCCCTATCGATCATGAAGTTATTCCCTACCCTATCGATAGGGGATTACTTGTTAAACTGGTAAAATCTGTTAATTTGGGGAAGAGATGGTACCAGGATGCTCTATGGGACTTATGGTTTGTATGATGGTCTGGGCAATGTTCTACTGGGAGACCTTGAGTATGTATGGAGTCCCTGCAGCTTTCTACTAGTCAGTCCTCCATATGTTGCCATAACAATATCCTCTCTTAGAACCTTATAGAGAATACTTCTATAGTAACCATCCAATGAAAGACTACACTTCTATTCCTCTTGATAAACTTGTAGGAGCCCATAGACTTCAATGGGTATGTATGTCTTTCAGTTGCATGGTCATAGTAGAGTCATCTGCATGCGCCCTAATGCCCATCTACATAACATACCATTGGTTCCTTGTTTCTTTCTTTTAACTCATAACTCCTATTGCTGACCAGTGCTGATACAAATGGAAATATAGCCCAAGTGAGTACAAAAAATAAACTTACTTGTACACTTCTTCTTGTCTGCATTGAGTGAATATCCTGGCCGACATCTACAGTTATAGGACTCATCGGTATTAACACACTCGTGTTGGCAGCCATGATTAGATAATGCACAGTAATCTGGTCCTAGGGAAAATTACAGGCTTCAAAAGTGAATTGTATATAGGTATATTAGTAATGGGGGACAATGTCGGACTGGGGTTCCTTGGGCCCACCAGATAAAATGATTCTAGTAAATGATTCTAGTAAATAGACCATAGTACCAAGGGACATAGCTATAGCGGGTGCAGATATGGCGATCCCTACTGGGCCTTGGAGCCTGAGGGGGCCTAAATGCCTATGTACAACTTAAAGAGGACCTTTCACCACTTTCAAGAAGTCCAGCTCTTTACATCATTTAGTATCTGCTGCTCCACTGATTCTGGCACAGTTGGAATTTTTTCCCTAGTCCCCACCGTTCCTGAGCAACATGTGCAGTTAGTTTTGGTGTCTGATACGCTATTTAGGCTCTGTAATGTCAGGAGGGCGGTGTCAGGCAGGAGCAGACAAGGGGTGTGATTCTGAGCGCTGATACTGGCTGCTTCTGATTGGAGCTCTGAATCACACCCCCTGCATGACACTGCCCTTCTGACATTACAGAGCTTAAATAGCACAGCAGGCACCAAAACTAACTGCACATGTTGCTCAGGAATGGTGGGAGCTAGAAAAAGAAAATTCCAACTGTGCTGGAATCAGTGGAGCGAGGATTATTAACAGATGCTTAGAACTAGAATGGGGGCAGGTGGTGAAAGGTCCTCTTTAAGAAGACAGCAGTATTATAGATAACATATGGTAAATGGGGGCCAAATTACAAATTTTGCATTGGGGCCAGGAATTTTAAGCTACACCTCTGATAGTACCCTTCAAATTTGTGTTTCTTCTGCTGGACCATTATCCTCTGGTATTCTGATGGGCCACTAGCGACACTGATGGGTGATACAGAGAATAGGTGGAGTACTTATTTTTCAAGACATTAATCCATGAAATGTTCCCGAAGTGAACTACAGATAACACTTTTATTTATAGAAGAAAACTTCCACCATACAAGACGTGGGTGACACCGGGTGACTTTCATTACATTATCACAGAATCAGCAAAGTAACATTGTCGTGTCTGCTTCTCATTTAACTCAACATTGATATTCACAGAAGGACAAAGAGTTTGCTTACTCCGACAAGTTTTCTTATCAGGATTCAGAATAAAGCCAGACCGACATTGACAGACATATGAGCTGTTAGCGTTAAGACACTCGTGCTGACAGCCGTGAGTGCCCAAGGCGCAATAATCCACAACTAAAGAGAAGAAAAGCAATATCAGCGTCTGGTGACAAAAGTATGGTGCAATGAATAAAGACATTAATACAAGATATATACAGTACTGGTACGGTAAAATGCTGCAAAGTAAGAATGCTTTTAGAAATAGAAGGGTTAATAGTTTAATTTTGTCAATTATCAAAATGCAAAGTGAATAAAGAAAAGAGAAATGTAAATCCCATCAATATTTGGTGTGACCTTTGCCCTTTGTCTTCCATCAGTTCTTCTCGGTACTTGCAGACAGTTTTTGAAGGAACTCGGCAGGGAGGTTGTTCCCGCCATCTTGGAGAACTAAGCACAGATCTTCTGTGGATGTAGGCTTGCTCCAATCCTTCTGTCACTTCATGTCATCCCAGACAGAGTGGATGATATTGGGATCAGGACTCTATGGGGGCCGTATCATCACTTCCAGGACTCCTCCTCCAAAGGACAAAGGTCACACCAAATATTGATGGGATTTACATTTCTCTTTTCTTCATTCACTTCATTTTCTGCTTTTATTATACCTATACGGAAACCGCCGGCGTTACTGTAGGTATAATTCACATGCTACGATTTACAAAAACGCGATGTTTATTGAAATTGCAGCATTTCCAGTGTGGATATTTTTCTGCAATGTGTGTGGATGAGATTAGCCAGAATCCCATCCACCCTCCACTTTGCAGGCACGCTAAAACTTGGCATTTTTGCAACGTGGGGCCCTGGCCTTACACGGATTGATGACTGGATGATCATTCTCATTCTCAAACATTATCCCATAGGAACATGAAACCGATCAGCCGTGCAATGAGTAAACATTTGTTTGTCAGCTGACCTCATTGTTTACACCTAAAAATCACTGTTGTTGGCAGAAAATCTTATGTAAACCTGAAGCATGGTGCCGACAAATATGACAAAGACCAAACCATCTTATTAATAATTGTATGTTCCATATAGTTTGTATTGGGTGGAAGGAAACACCTTTAAAGCACTTTTGATCAGGTATCAATCCATGCAAACAGACCTTAAAGCACCATGTCTGTATGTTTTTGTATGTAACCCAAAGTACGGCTTTGGAGTAGATGTCGAAGAACCATGAAGGAGAACCCAATGCCAAAATCAAGATTTGAGTGAAAGGCTTCCACATATGAGAAAATGATCATAAATTGTCAAATATACAATCTGTATGCTACCAATGTGACAACAAAAATGACATAGCTATGAAAATTGGTCTAGAATCTTAATGTTTTATCTAACTCACAAAATGAAGAGAGTTGTACTGATAATACTTACTGATGCAAGACTTGCCATCTTTGGCCAGCTTATACGCATCATAACATTGGCACAGATAGGATCCCAGGGTATTGACACAGATCTGTTCACATCCATGCTTTTCTGTAGCACACAAGTCCTCAGCTGCACAACACAAGGATATAATGGAAGACAATGTAGGATCATTCAATGACTTCCACAATAACAGTAGCAAAGGGCAAGTACGTTTCATCTGGTGACTTGGGTAGTAGAGTCACTTAGCACCAGTTACATCACACAACGTGTACATGATGGAGTTTTGCAAATGATTTAGTCTTATGTCTTTTTTATATCCATTGGAAGTATCAATTTTTCCTGCTTAACAAATTCACGTGTCATTCATGTTACTCTTTGGGTAAAAAAGTTGTACAAGTTTTTTAAAAATGTAGAAAAATCCCAATGTTGCTGCTTCTAAGGTGTTGTAATTACATGGATCTCAATCTTTCATTCTAGTCTGCATTTCTAGGGACACATTACAGATGGTGGCATTTGCTGTCTTTATCCATCTTCAGCTTAAAAAGCAATTTTTTTAATGAAAATTCTAATCTATTTACTGCTGGAATACTTCACATGTTGCAGATAACCCTTATTAGGCGTAACATGAAGCTCCTGCGCCCCAGTGCAAAATCTGTACCAGACCCCCCAACTATAATCCATTTTGGTATCTTTATATTGGGAAGAGACACTTTACAGGCCCAATAAGGGTCCAGGGCCCAGGTGTGACTGCAACCCCCCCCAAGTACAAAGTCATGACTAGGCAGCAGGACGTTTCGTCCATAGCGCAGTAACATTATGTGAATTTGTCCAATAGCTGCTACAGTTTAGTCGCTGTGGACGAAATATAATGTGCACTATAACCACTGGCAGATATAAACATGTAACATTATTATACCACATCCTAATATTCACACTGGATGGAGGGATATCAGTAGTGGGCCAAAGACGAAGAAGTCCATTGAGAAGTATGACACAAAGTTGTTCTTATTTCAGATTTGGAAAAAAACAAAAAACTAGGCCTGGCCGTTAAAATTTTTGAAGACTCATAGTGCTATGAAAATACTAAAGAGGCAACACTCACTTCCCAATCCCCCGCCACTCATGTTCTGACGCTTACTGGAACCTCTCTGGTCTCCACTTCCTGGTTTCTTCTCAACAGACAGGAAATGCCCAGTTAGCCAATAACAGATATAGGTCAAGGCTTGGGTTGAATATTAAGCTCATAAGGCCCACTATTATACTGAGGCACATTGGATTATCTGAAGTTCTATGTCATATTAAAGGAATTTCATCAAGGGAAAGATGGGAATATGCAGGTCTACTACCATTTTCTACACAAGAATACGCCGAATTCCTGCACCAAGGAGATAACTCCTTATCAAGAAAAATGTGGCATATGAAGATTTCACAATACAACCTCTGCTTGGGTTGTTCAGCCTATAGCATGATATAATAAATGATTGTGACTTACTTCTGCAGGTCTTCGCATCAGGATTTAGGATATATCCTTGCTTACATCTACATAAGTACGAGCCTGGAGTATTGATACAGAAGTGATCGCAGCCATGGGTGATAGTAGAACAGAGATGAGGAGCTGTAAGAAAGAAATACACATCATATCATTATAGACTGGACGCAATAACCCACCATGACATGTAATATATGATTTCTAACACTTTTGGTAAATTAAAATTGTAAGTGATGGGCCTGATGGTCAATAAGCGAACAATGTCCCTGATCTCCAGTTTACTCTGGCATAGTCATGGTTGGATTGGTCTTAGGAGCATTCCCAAGTATCATCAATCTTCTCATGTTGGCCAATCTTAATCTAATGTGTTGGCTATTTTTGATGGGATCTATAGACAATATAACGTCTATGATGGGCCACAGACTACAGGATGATTTCATGAAAGTTGACTAAATCTGCCAAAACATATCTTGTTGGGTCAATGGGAATAACGTAAAGTTCATGGACCCCATTGCAAAATCTGTAATAAGGACCCCACCGGTACCACCTGTAGGTAAGTTCCTGGTCTATGACCAGCTTAATCCTATGACCATGTAAAGGGAGTCTGTCAGCAGACAACACTAGACAGGGGAAGTATTAAAAATATAAAACATACCTACATTGGGGAAAAAAAAGTATTTAGTCAGCCACTAATTGTGCAAGTTCTCCCACTTAAAAAGATGAGGCCGGCCTGTAATTGTCATCATAGGTAGACCTCAATTATGAGAGACAAAATGAGAAAACAAATCCAGAAAATCACATTGTCTGATTTTTAAAGAATTTATCTGCAAATTATGGTGGAAAATAAGTATTTGGTTCATCTCAATACTTTGTTATATATCCTTTGTTGGCAATGACAGAGGTCAAACGTTTTCTGTAAGTCTTCACAAGGTTGGCACACACTGTTGCTGGTATGTTGGCCCATTCCTCCATGCAGATCTCCTCTAGAGCAGTGATGTTTTGGGGTTGTCAACACAGACTTTCAACTCCCTCCAAAGGTTTTCTATGGGGTTGAGATCTGGAGACTGGCTAGGCCACTCCAGGACCTTGAAATGCTTCTTACGAAGCCACTCCTTCATTGCCCTGACGGTGTGCTTGGGATCATTGTCATGCTGAAAGACCCAGCCACGTTTCATCTTCAATGCCCTTGCTGATGGAAGGAGGTTTGCACTCAAAATCTCACGATACGTGGCCCTATTCATTCTTTCATATACACGGATCAGTCGTCCTGGTCCCTTTGCAGAGAAACAGCCCCAAAGCATGATGTTGCCACCCCCATGTTTCACAGTAGGTATGGTGTTCTTTGGATGCAACTCAGCATTCACTCTCCTCCAAACACGACGAGTTGTGTTTCTACCAAACAGTTCTACTTTGGTTTCATCTGACCATATCACATTCTCCCAATACTCTTCTGGAACATCCAAATGCTCTCTAGCAAACTTCAGACGGGCCCGGATATGTACTGGCTTAAGCAGGGGGACACATCTGGCACTGCAGGATCTGAATCCCTGGCGGCGTAGTGTGTTACTGACGGTAGCCATTGTTACATTAGTCCCAGCTTTCTGCAGGTCATTCACTAGGTCACCCCGTGTGGTTCTGGGTTTTTTGCTCACCTTGTGATCATTTTGACCCCACGGGGTGAGATCTTGCGTGGAGCCCCTGATCGAGGGAGATTATCAGTGGTCTTGTATGTCTTCCATTTTCTAATTATTGCTCCCACAGTTGATTTCTTCACACCAAGCTGCTTGCCTACTGCAGATTCAGTCTTCCCAGCCTGGTGCAGGTCTACAATTTTGTTTCTGGTGTCCTTCCACAGCTCTTTGGTCTTCACCATAGTGGAGTTTGGAGTGTGACTGTTTGAGGTTGTGGACAGGTGTCTTTTATACTGATAACAATGTCAAACAGCAGCCATTACTACAGGTAATGAGTGGAGGACAGAGGAGCCTCTTAAAGAAGAAGTTACAGGTCTGTGAAAGCCAGAAATCTTGCTTGTTTGTAGGTGACCAAATACTTATTTTCCACCATATTTTGCAAATAAATTCTTTAAAAATCAGACAATGTGATTTTCTGGATTTGTTTTCTCATTTTGTCTCTCATAGTTGAGGTCTACCTATGATGTTAATTACAGGCCGGCCTCATCTTTTTAAGTGGGAGAACTTGCACAAATGGTGGCTGACTAAATACTTTTTTCCCCACTGTATGTAGCTGGTCATACTAGTTGCATGACCAAGGAAAGAAAGTTGTAATCCAACTTGTGCCAAGTTCCAAAGTGTCTCTACATTGAATTCTCCCCAACCATTTCCTTTTTTTTTTTTGAGTGACAGTTCTTGGGGTCTTCTGGGTATAGAGGAGTGTTTAATGTAGAGGGTCCAAGACACTTTACTATGAGGAGCCAACCAAAGAACACTTTGGATCTTGTCACAAGGTGGATTAAAACTTCTTTTTCTTGTACGCATGACTTGTATGAGCAGCAAGATAGGTATAATTGAACCTCTTTTCCTGTAACCTATCTAGCTCTGTCAGCAATTTTTTGGATCAAACTGCTGACAGATTCCCTTTAATGGAAAAAAAAGTGCATTCCGAATATTTTGGTACCTTTAAATGTCTCTTCCCAAAGGCTTCTCGAGCTATTAAATTCATTGAACTGTAGTATTATATATCATTTAGCGCTAGCTTCTGAAGCATAATATATATGTTATGTTATGTGTATATACATATGTGTCGAGTGTGTTTATTATTGTATGCTACAGTAGCTTCACGTCCACATTAGCTGGTTATTTTAGTTGAGGTTCATGGTATCACTTGAGTTTGGAGCATTGCCATGAGGGGGAGTTCACTGTAAATCATTGTGTAAACCAACCACAAATCCCCAAGGCCCAATTCTCATTCACTGATTTAGCAGCCGTATTTGCAGCAACACAAAGGGGATTCTTGTGGGTTTTTTTTTGTCCCACTTGCAAATGTCTTTCAAGGGGTTGGTTTCTTGTTATGGTAGAGTCCCTGTGGTCTGCACTGAACCACAGGGTTCTTGTAGACCTCCCATGCTTAGCTAGAGGTCAGTCGAAGTCATGGACACATAAGGATCTCTTAGTTAAGACATTATTATTGAAGAAGCACAAGAAGCATTTTGAGACATTTGCAGCATTGTTCTTCCAGCCAAGAGACATTTTTTCCGTACAATGAACCAACACCAGAAGGTTTAAATGGTTGTCCAGATGTTTCTAACTAAGAATAGAGCAAGTCGGGATATATTTATTAAAGGTGGAAGATGAAAGAGCTTTGTGCTTTATTAAATGCAAATACCAAGACGTTGTATTGCTTAAAGGGGTTTTCCACGACTGTGTTATTGATGACGTATCAGATTGGTGGGGATCCAAGTACCAGCACCCCAGTTGGCCGCAGCATTTGGACAATCACTGAGGCCTCTTCACTCCATAGTGCCTTACATTGTACCGCAGCTGTGCTGGATATTGCAGCTCAGTCCCATTCATTTGCATAGGACTGAATTACAGTAAGGCCATGTGACCCATATATGTGATGTCATTGGCCTGAAAGCGGAAGCAGATTTGTCAAAGAGAGGAGGAACCAAAATCATCTGATAATGATCTATCTTAAAGGGACTGTACACAATGTATTTATTTTTTTATGGCCTATCCTTAGGATTGGTGGTTATCTGATTGATGGTAGCTGTCAGCAGGCCCCCGCATGGATCAGCTGTACGGGGCCACTTCTGATGCTCATACTATACACAGCATTGAGCCGGAAGCAGTTGGCCAGTAGCGTAACTATTGCAGTTACAGAGAATATAAGGGGTAGGGAGCCTGTGGCCAGCTGGAGATGGCTAGGGCTCTGCAGCACCATGATAGTGGTCGGGGAAATCCTTGTTCAATCGGCACTCATCTCAGGGAACAGAGACAACTGCTTTCGGCTCCATGCTGTGCATAGTACAAGTATCTGAAGGAGTGGCTGGGCGCCGGTACTGCAGTGGTCGGACACAGGTAGTGGCTGGGCGCGGTACTGCAGTGTGTATAGAGCCAGGGAAGGGGAGAAAATGAATATGTAGTCTTGTGGGAATACACTTAGTATGTACTTTATTTATAGAAATCTCATTCTGGGCTTGGGATTCCAGTGGGCGGTGCTACTCAGTGATTGACAGCCTTCCCCATATCAGTGTGAACACATAGATGGCTGCCAATCATTTAGTAAGACCGCCCACTGGACTCCTAATCCCACTATAACAGGTTTAGAAACTATGTACACCATTTCCTTCATTCTTTAAAAAAAAAAAATAAAATAGTCTTGATTTAAAAATCTCTTAAAGGAGTTTTCTGGCCCCAAACGGATTTTTCAAGGGATAGGTCATCAGTATCTGTCACCCGGACCCTGGGCACCAGAAGCTGCTGCAGTGGATGGGGAGTGCGTGCAGGTTCTCCTATTCAGGTAATAGGAGCAGTGCTGCAATTTTCCAGAGCCGCCATTATACATTGGACAGGACGGGATTACCGGTGCTATTACCTGAATAAGAGCAGCCTGCACATGCTCCCTGCCCAATGCAGCAGCTTCCAGCACCCGGTGTATGCAGGAACAGCTGATCTGTGTGGGATCCAGATGTCGTGTCCCCATAGATCACATGATGATGACCTATCCTGTGGATAGGTCATCAGTATGGAAAATCCATTTGGGGCTGAACAATCCCTTTAATGTTTTGTATCTACAGCTCCTAAGTAGTGCTATGTGCCACCATGGTTACAAGCTAGGAAGACACCCTGCGTAGTCACATGCTGAAGTCTTATTCCCTTCCACCCTATGTCTTGCTAAACTACTGAGCAAGAAGCAGAACAGGTTGTATGATAATTATCATTGAAGGAAGAAGACCTCCGAAACAGAGTCCACATGTGAGGTGTTTATACACCGCACATGTCCCAGTGAATAAACACCTCACATTTGGTTTTCATTTGGGAGCGCTTGTTCTGTGGGTCATTAAGAGACCAGGACATCGACTGCTGTGCATCATCCTTATGCTGGGCCAGAGCTGCTGATTTCATTTAGTAGTGTTTTGTAGTATGCAGACTTGAAGATTAAAGAAGAACTCCGACAAAAAGATTAAAGTAGATCCCCGACAAGAATATTAAAGAAGCACTCTAACAAACATATTAAAGTAGAACACCAACAAGGAGATTAAAGAAACACTCCAACAAAAAGATTAAATTACAACACCAACAAACAGATTAAAGAAGCACTCCAACAAAAAAGATTAAAGTAGAACACGAACAAGGAGATTAAAGAAACACTCCAACAAAAAGAATAAAGTAGAATACCAACAACCAGATTGAAGTAGAACACCAACAAAAAGATTAAAGAAGCACCCTGACAAAAATATTAAAGTAGAACCTCAACAAAAAGATTAAATTAGAACCCCAACAAACAGATTAAAGAAGCACTGGGACAAAAAGATTAACAAAGCACTCCAACAAAAGGTGTTGCCTACATAGTGCAGCACAGGTTATCATTAAAGAATAATGTAGAAGCTTTTGTCTATGTCTTAAATGTACCCATCTATTGGATGTCTGCCATCTTGATTTCTTCCCTCCCTCTGATATGATTCCCCTAATGCAGACTACCTTTCCTACGATTCTGCTGGCTTTGCGGAGGGTGTGCAAGTTTATTGCACTGCACTTCCATTCCCTGGATTTCTATCTAAGGGCAGCAGCTGCACCCTAACTCAAACTGCAGAGTTGCAGTGTGCCCTATATGATGCTTCAGCATGTCTCCCTTGCCTCCTGTTTGCCTCCTCCCTTTGATACATTTCTCCTTGTCAGCTCATACAAGCAGGAGGAGTACTGTGAAACCTCATCTCAGAATACTGTACACCGAAACTCTACACACAGCAGAGAGCAGAGATCGTCAGTGTGAGGGGAGTTTTATAACAGCAACTAGTGACCACTTGAATGGACTCATGGACCCATTACATCACTGCACTCCCACTACCATAGATTGGAGGGGAATTTCATGTTCAGCAGTACTAGAGGGACATACAGAGGAACGCGGAGGGTGGAACTTGGTGGAGATGGGACCTATCGAAGAGCTGCCAGGAGGGATTTGATAGGTGATAATATAATCCTATAGTTCACAGGTCTTACACACAGGAGAGACTTGCTGTCTGTGTACAGTGTACACAGGAGAGCAATCTCTGGACTGGTGTTCAGACTAGTGATAATATGGCCAAGGGGGTTACGTTTAAAATCACCATTACTTAGTGGCCTCATCACAGACACATTAGGGGTCAGTTTGAGAGTCACATTACCCTTCCATTTTGGATAAATACGTCCCTTTACATTCTGGATCCATTAATAACATAAAACAAATAAATATACAAAAATACATAAACATTAAGTCTTACCGCAAAGTTTATTCTGGAACACAGAGGTCAGCGTTTCAATCTGGCTAAAATTGGCCACCAAGAAAACATGTTCATCGTGAGGTTCACTTCCAATAGATTTCAAGGTTTGCATGTCCACCCGTCCCACCCCAATGGCAAAGATCAATATTCCTGAATTCCTGGCTTTTGCAGAAATTTCAGCGACAGGATCCTGAGGTCTGCCATCCGTCACTATCATGGCAATCCTTGGCACATACATGTCTGCAGGACGTGCACCCTCAGACTCTGAAAAGGCAATGTTCATGGCATACTGAAGCGCCAGTCCAGTCATGGTGCCCGTGGCGAGGTGCATCATTCTCTTGACGGCACGTTCGATATCTGACTTTTTTTTTGTAAGTTTTCAAGGAAAATTCATTTTTAACCGTGCTGCCATATTGTATTAAGCCCACCCTGGTAGTGTCTTGGCCAATGTCAAGAAATTTTAACATGGTGATGAGAAATTCTTTGACTATTTCAAAGTCATATGGACGGACACTCCTGGAACTGTCAATGATGAAGACGAGATCCAGCGGCTTGTTGTGGCAGGCTTCTCCTGTAGAGGAAAATAATTCAGAAACGCTGTTAGGATGGATGTACTCCAGGTACAAAGGACGTTGTAGACATATGATGCAATTTACTTGCTTTATAGTCATACATGTGTCACCAGGATGTCACCAGGGCTTTAACTTTTTCTTATATATTTTTGTGTTGAATGTTCTTTTTCTTAAATTTTTGAGACAAAGGTTACAGGGTAAGACGGGTATAAAATGTTAATATGCAAATGAGCTCTTTGGAGCAACAAGGGCGTTGCCATTGCTCCAAAGATGTAAGTGACCACACCCTCATTGCTCCAAAGAGCTCATTCCATATTGACAAAAACTACAATATCTTGGCAACAAGGTTTAATTCATGTGACTCTAACCTATCCATCTATGGGGCTGGGTAAATGTGCTGGGTTCTGGTGACAGACTCCCTTTATGGCAGCCATTCTGGTTGTCTCCCAACTTTCCCAGTAAGCAGTTTTCGGCCTGATAGAAGAGGTAAACTCAAGGACTTCTATTTATTAGTATTATTTCCATTTTAGAGAAAATGTTCTCTAATCCTCCCACTTCTTATTAACCCCTTCTATAGATGGTGATATTATGCGGAGACTGAATTTTTAATGTCCTCCTTTGCATAGAAGCCAGCTGTAACAATTACCACAAATGACATAAATAAACTCTTTATTTTCAGCCCCCATTAAAAATTATAATAGAAATGATTTCTCCGCACAGAAGAGATTACGACCAATTATAAAGGATTATGGGAGTTATTCGTAATGCGACTCGGCGAGAGATTTTGCTTCTTTTATGGAGAGGAGTCTCTGGGGTAAAATAAACTGAGATGTTCTTGTGGGAACATGGCAGGACTATGCAGGCGCATGAGCCAAGCAAATGACGTAGTGTGTATGTGTCCAGGCTGTCAGGGCATGCTGGGGGTTGTAGTTTCCCAGCAAACGGCAGGTTGTAGTACATACATGTGCAGTTCTAACAATGAATAGATATTCAAGGCAGGGCAATAGGAATACTATTATGACTAATAGGGTTACATCAGCAAATCATTTTAAGGTTTTTGCAAAATGAAAACCGTATGCCGCAACGCCATGGAATGGATGAGGTTTCTCTTGGCTTTCTTGAGTTAGCTCAATTTATCCAACTTCTTAATGCACTTTCTGGTTCCCAACATAATAAATTAAAAAAGGGTAAAATCTCTGCAGTCGCTGAGGCCAAACTCTGCAAATAAAATCAGCCATATGTAATAATAAAAGTCTATTTGTTCAGTTATCAAAAACTGGGCTACTTGTTATGCACCAGAAGACATGGGTACAATCTGTATGTACTGTATGTAGTGACATAAGCATGGGCATGACCATAGTATTACCAATGGCACATGATAGGTGGGGGCAAGGAACCTCTGACTATGACTACAGGGGTAATGTGAAAGTAAGGTCCTCAGGGACGTAGCTATAGGGAGTAAAGGCTGGACTTGACCTTTGGGGTAATGTGAAAGTATGGTCCTCAAGGGTGTAGCTATAGGGAGTGCAAAAGTAGAGGATGGACTTGACGTCTGATGTTTCAGGGGTTCCAGTGACCCGTCTACCACATAAGTAGGCACCAGTATTATAAGCACGCATAGTAGGAGATTCAGACAAATTTTCTGAATATAAAGGTAATGTGAAAATGTGGTCCTCGTGCTTGTAGCTATAGGGAGTGCAAAAGCAGAGGTTCTGCTTTTTGTAAATAGCAATGTTATCTCTGGATTATCCCTTGGCACAGTTATATGTGACGGGGAGCAGGGACTGAGTTATCATCCTGACCTGCGAAGAGGTCTGTAACCTAGACAACTAGCTGTAAACACTGAGTAGAGAGATTTATTTATTTATCATGGTTATTTATATAGCGCCATCATATTCTGCAGCGCTTTACAGACATTGTCAGTCACTGTCCCATATAGGGCTCTCAATCTACATTCCCTATCAGTATGTCTTTGGAGTGTGGGAGGAAACCCACGCAAACAAAGGGAGAACATACAAAGTCCTGGCAGATGTTGTCCTTGGCAGGATTCGAAGCCAGGACTCCAGCGCTGCAAGGCATCAGTGCTAACCACTGAGCCACCGTGCTGCCCTAGATTTTGCTGTGTCTGACAAATGGATTGAGATAGATAAAGCAGTGTATTGGGTAAAACACTTCAGTTAGCTTAGGGGTTGTGGCTTTGTGTCCTGTGGATAGGAGATGAGTGTCCACATGCTGGGGGCACGACCAGTAGATACCCTAATGATCAGGAGGACCAAAAGTTTCCCCAAAGCCTCCTTGTGAATAAAGCACCAGTGCACATGTGTGACCGTCACTCTGTTCACTTCTATGAGGCTGCATGTGTTTCCAGAGATTATAGGCCCAGCAGCCCCACAGAAGTGAGTGGAGAACCGGTCACATAAGCACATTGGTGCTCCATTAATAAGTAGGTTTTAGGGGGACTTTTGGTCCTCCTGATCACTGGGAACCCAGCAGTTGGGGCCCCGGCGATCAATCACTTATTACCTGTACTGTAACTAGGAGATAAATGTCCATAATGGCACGATCCATTTAAGCCTGAATATGATCCTTGAGATACCCCTTTAAGATACACCTTTTGCAATTCTGTTGCCTATGTAAGTACAGATATACCTGCATAGGATGTGACTATAAATACTGATAAAGGGTTAAATATCTGGGTGCTAAGAGCTCTCAAGGGCTTGTATAATAAAGCTCAGAAACATATATTGGTGGGCTTATGCCCCATCAAAGCAGTCACAGGATCCATTTACATCATCTTATTGAGGTCCTTCCAACTGAAACATTTTTATAGCTGCATTGTGTATAAAAATGTATCCGTCAGCAGACCTATAGCCTGCAAAAATTACCATTGAATGTCCATTAGAGACAATGTGCGTCTCTATCTACTTTTTGTGATGGACAGAAAGTGTGTACACACATTTTGTGTCAATGTGTGACGGATGCAAACGGATTGTGCATCCACCGGCATCCATCCGTTTTCCTTTTAACACATTTTCGGCTGTTTTAAGACGTTATCGACCAGCAGTCTGATCTTCTCCTGCTCTACATCCTCCCTCATGTATCCAGCACTGTATCCCCTGCCAGGGTTTTCCCTCCTGTCTAGTAATCCCTTCTCCCTTGTGCATCCTTCACACAGCTTCTCCATCCTTTAGCCGAGCAGCATGCAGCCAGAGGAGAGAGCAGCTGCAGTATATGTCCTCCGGGTATGTGAAATTTGGATTCCTTTCCCTCTTCCTCTACTTGTCACAACTGTACATAAAAAAATGGATACTGAGTCCGGAGATACATACAATGGTGAAGCAGGAGTCATCCTGGGTCAGCTCCTTCTTCACCACTCTGTGTGAAGCACATCCCTGTGTGCTTTGGCGCCGGGAGCTGCAGTCGCGATGTGATGACGTCACTCACATCGCGCCTACAGCTCCCTGAACACTCAGTTGAAGAAGACCTCAGACAGAGCAGCAGGGGAGCGAGGAGAGGTGAGTATCAGTGTTTTTATTATGTTAAACTTTGGGGGCAAATGGAGGGGGAACAATAAACTTTGGGCAGATGAAAAGGGGACATTAAACTGGGGGCAGATGTAGGGGGACATTAAACTGGAGGCAGATGGAGGGGGACATTAAAATAGGGGCAGATGGAGGGGGGAATTTAACTGGGGACAGATGAAGGGGGGACATTAAACTGGGGGCAGATGGAGGGCGGACAGATAGAGCATGACATTAAACTGGGGGGCAAGTTGGAAGGGGACATTAAACTGGGGCAGATGGAGGAGGACATTAAACCGAGGGGGTAGATGGAGGGGGACATGTCTGCCTCTAACTGTCCCCAGTTTAATGTCACCCTCCAGCTACCCCCACGGTTAATTGTCCCTCTCTAGTTGCCCCCAGTTTAATGTCACCCTCCAGATGCCCCCAGTTTAATGTCACCCTCCAGCTACCCCCACAGTTAAATGTCCCCCTCTAGTTGCCCCCAGCTTAATGTCACCCTCCAGATGCCCTCAGTTTAATGTCCCCATCCAACTACCCCCACAGTTTAATGTCACCCTCCAGATGCCCCAGTTTAATGTTCCCCTCTAGCTTCCCCAGTTTAAACTGGGGCACCAGGAGAGGGACTTCATACTGTGGGGTAACTGGAGAGGAACATTATAATGTGGGGGCATATAATGGGTGACTATAGGAGGATTATACTGTGTGGGGCACATAGAAAAATTCATTAGAGTGGGCGGAGTCAACATAGAAGTGGGTGGAGCTACATTTGCCACAGAGCACATGGCGCGCCACACATACTGTCCCTATTTCTCTCCTTTGACAGTTGAGCGGTATGGTTTCAGCTCCTGCTTTTCCTTTTGTTTTGCCTTGTATCAACACAATAACACTTGGTTTCTAAAGACAGACCTTCCCAGGAACTTAGCAGAAAATTATCAGGCAGAAAACAGCAAACATTTTAAACAAATTGCATTACATTTTGGTGCAGAATCACATGCTCCATTAAATGAGAGTTGTCTGAAAAGTCAGTTACCACTTAAGAACTAGGCAGGTCATTATTTTGCTACATATACAACCTATACATATTTTACTCCATATACAAGCTTTATATTTAAAGCAGACTTCCAATTAAAAAACTACTTTTCATAAATGAATACTGCAAGTGAATATTAGAAAATCTGTCATATGTCTTATTAAATATGTTACCTTCTCCACTTATCAGTTACTTTTTACATAGAAATCTGTGGTGAGGGAAGGAGGAGGAGGCTGCTGAAAAAGACACACAAATAATTGCATCTGCTACATGGTGAGTGATGGGGCTCTTCTGGCATTGCTGTATCTTCAAGGATAGACTGCACAGAATAAAACAATAAATCGATTAACATCCTCCCCCCCTCTTCATAGACTTCTGTGTGTGAGCTGGATACAGAGACGGATTCTAAAGTATAAAGGAGTATAAAGAATACAGATTTCTTTAATAAAATATGAAGTTTCTTGTATTCACCTGTGCTATTCATTTATGAAAAGTGGTTTTATAACTACAGGTATACAGTGCCTTGCGAAAGTGTTCGGCCCCCTTGAACTTTTCAACCTTTTGCCACATTTCAGGCTTCAAACATAAGGATATAAAATTTTAATTTTTTGGTGAAGAATCAACAACAAGTGGGACACAATCGTGAAGTGGAACGAAAGTTATTGGTTATTTTAAACTTTTGTAAAAAAATAAAAAACTGAAAAGTGGGGCGTGCAATATTATTCAGCCCCTTTACTTTCAGTGCAGCAAACTCACTCCGGAAGTTCAGTGAGGATCTCTGAATGATCCAATGTTGTACTAAATGACTGATGATGATAAATATAATCCACCTGTGTGTAATCAAGTCTCCGTATAAATGCACCTGCTCTGTGATAGTCTCAGGGTTCTGTTTAAAGCGCAGAGAGCATCATGTAGACCAAGGAACACACCAGGCAGGTCCGTGATACTGTTGTGGAGAAGTTTAAAGCCGGATTTGGATACAAAAAGATTTCCCAAACTTTAAACATCCCAAGGAGCACTGTGCAAGCGATCATATTGAAATGGAAGGAGTATCAGACCACTGCAAATCTACCAAGACCCGGCCATCCCTCTAAACTTTCATCTCAAACAAGGAGAAGACTGATCAGAGATGCAGCCAAGAGGCCCATGATCACTCTGGATGAACTGCAGAGATCTACAGCTGAGGTGGGAGAGTCTGTCCATAGGACAACAATCAGTCGTACACTGCACAAATCTGGCCTTTATGGAAGAGTGGCAAGAAGAAAGCCATTTCTCAAAGATATCCATAAAAAGTCTCGTTTAAAGTTTGCCACAAGCCACCTGGGAGACACACCAAACATGTGGAAGAAGGTGCTCTGGTCAGATGAAACCAAAATCGAACTTTTTGGCCACAATGCAAAACAATATGTTTGGCGTAAAAGCAACACAGCTCATCACCCTGAGCACACCATCCCCACTGTCACACATGGCGGTGGCAGCATCATGGTTTGGGCCTGCTTTTCTTCAGCAGGGACAGGGAAGATGGTTAAAATTGATGGGAAGATGGATGGAGCCAAATACAGGAGCATTCTGGAAGAAAACCTGTTGGAGTCTGCAAAAGACCTGAGACTGGGACGGAGATTTATCTTCCAACAAGACAATGATCCCAAACATAAAGCAAAATCTACAATGGAATGGTTCACAAATAAACGTATCCAGGTGTTAGAATGGCCAAGTCAAAGTCCAGACCTGAATCCAATCGAGAATCTGTGGAAAGAGCTGAAAACTGCTGTTCACAAACGCTCTCCATCCAACCTCACTGAGCTCCAGCTGTTTTCCAAGGAAGAATGGGCAAGAATTTCAGTCTCTCGATGTGCAAAACTGATAGAGACATACCCCAAGCGACTTGCAGCTGTAATCGCAGCAAAAGGTGGCGCTACAAAGTATTAACTTAAGGGGGCCGAATAATTTGGCACGTCCCACTTTTCAGTTTTTTATTTTTTTACAAAAGTTTAAAATATCCAATAAATTTCGTTCCACTTCACGATTGTGTCCCACTTGTTGTTGATTCTTCACCAAAAAATTAAAATTTTATATCCTTATGTTTGAAGCCTGAAATGTGGCAACAGGTTGAAAAGTTCAAGGGGGCCGAATACTTTCGCAAGGCACTGTACTTTATTAAATATAGATACAGTATAGAGGTGGTCTGTGTAATGCACCATTAATCCAAGCCCCTGAGCAGCCCTCTGAGAACAAATTGTGTATATTTTTTCTGGGCCGTCTTCTTACAATCCCTGCTTGGTTAGTACATGACAGATACAATTAGCACGCTGCGTGATCCAGTAAAGAGCTCTGGATACAAACAAAGGCTTGTGGAATAACACAGGCTACGCTTATCACAACCTGTCCAGAGCGTTTCCTTTCTCATTGAACTGCTGGAAAGTGGTCATCCCTCAGTAAGAAGAAAGGAAAGGCCCTGATCCAGGAAAGACACTTCCGCAGGATAATTATTTCAAGCCACAGAGTAATCACTCATGAATGTGACATGTAAATCTTATCATACTGAAGAGAGACATGCAATGAAGCCATAGTGACTAGCCAAAGCTATGCAACATCTCTGCATTTTCTCAAGATAACATGCCTTTGGAAGCTTAAAGTGAATATCCACCCTGGAATAATTTTTGTTTAAGTTCCTAAATTCCTAAATTGTGTGTCGGTTAATTTTTTAAATATTTCTTTACGAGGGAATGAACTCAATTTTTCTGATCCTGCTTGGAGTTAAATTGACACAAAGTTTTGCATAAATCAATAGTACAAGCAAATATAAGAACTCTAATATATCTTATATATCATTATGTATCACTTATCAGACCGATACCCCTTCTCAAACTGACAGAAATACTTGCTGAATCTGTCTTGGTGTCTCAAGACAGACTGCAGCTCACAGAGATGTCACGTGCTTACAGGTATCCATAAAAGCTTATGGAGAATGAAGGGAGGAGGAATCCAGTGAAAGAGAAGAAGAGACACATGCAAACAGAGGCTGCTGGAGCTAATAGTAAGTTTTCTAGTGTGTTGTATTCACATCTATACTGTTCAGTACTTCTCTATAATGCCCACAGAGACCTGAATCTGAGGAAAATGGCCCAGTCCTGAAGTGGTTAATTTTTATTTCTAGATTTCTATAAGTGCTTGATTTACAACAGTAGAATAAAACAATATTTGCAACATATAAAAAAATCCAAAGACATCAATATTACTATAAAAGAATTATTATTCTGCATTATACTATCTGTTTCTACCATTACTGTACTGAAGTATTTTGTTACTGACTCTTTCCAGGACTTTCTGACACCTCCAATGTCAATAGGATGTACTGCCCCTCCATAGTGTATTTTGGCAAGGGATGACATGACGTTTGCTTGAAATCTAGGGAAATTGTCATTCTGCGCTGAATGAACCTTCAGTTCTGCATTCGGAAAGGATTTCTCAGTTATTACTGAATAATTTAATCAGGGGATTACATAGACATCCTGTATGTCAAGCATCTGCTGCAGCTGCTGGTAACACACACTTCTTAGGTTCTGTTCACATGACATTTAGCCATATGTCTAAATATACAAACCACCGTCATATAGGAGCATTTTACTGCTGCAATACCCCGGCCTGGCCTGCTATGATACTATTGGTGTGAATGTATTGTGAGATAAAGGGGTTTTCTACTATTACTATAGTGTTGACTTTTCCTTAAAGGGGTTGCCCAGGATAATTTTTTTTTTTTTTAAATATTAGACCGGCTGCTTCGGTGCTTGGGAAGTCCCCGCCACACGTGATCACTGAGGCCAATTAGTGGCCTCAGTGGTCACATGATGTCCCATGTCCTTTGCCGAGGCCAATGAGCGACCTAAGGGAAGGGGCATCGCAGTGTGGTGGAGACTTCCGGAAAAACAAGACAGGGGAGCAGCAGGACCACACCGCGCTGGGATAGACTGGAGCACTGGGGACAGGTGAGTACATTTTTTTTTTTTTTAAAACACCTTCCCCGGCCTAATATGATTTTTTTTTTTATCCTGGACAACCTCTTTAAAATAAGCTATCAATATCAGATCTGTCAGGTTCCAATTCTTGGCAGCCTGCCTATCAGCTGTTTGAAGCGGCCATGGTACTCAGGTGAGTGCTGAAGCGTCTTCACTGTTTACATAAGTTTCTCTACCTGTACAACATAAACTTAGATTTGGTTATTACAGCTTTGACTTATTCACTTGAATGGGACACAGACGTACCAACCTGCACCACCACTACTAAGTAAAATGCTCCCATTTGCTTTGTTTATTGTTCCTATGCAGACCTATGTGTATCCGTGGTTACAGACTACAAACAAACCTTATGTGTAGTCTGATAATGAACTGACATTTTTGTTTTTACTGTATTGGAACAATGATAGTTATAGTTAGAAAATCACATATTTTTTAAATCAAGTTAACATCAGTGGTGGCTTATCCTATGGCTACTCCCATACAGAAGCCTTCCTAAATGCTGCTAAGAGGATGCATTAAGTCTGAATTCCTGAACGAATCCTGAAGAGCACAGCCTGTTCCTGTGATAAGCCCTGGTATCATAGGGTAGCTGAGCCCTGCATCAACCCTGTATATGCATATTTTCTAGGTTAAGATAAAACTTATATACTGCCTTAGTGGAGTTATACTATGTCTCTTTTCCATGGTGTAATTAGCTATTAGCAGGTTATGCAGGGACTTGTAGTGCTACAGTATACCAGTAAGCAATTATCCGTTTTTAGATTATGCTGGAAATTAAAGTAGCTCAATGTTCAATGTAATTATTCACTACTAGGTTACTTGAGAACTCAATGTTTCAGTATGTAATAATCCACTTCTACAGTATGTCATGTTGGGACTTGTAGTTCCTCTAGTGTTGTGATGGCGAACCTATGGCATGTGGCACCCAGAGCCCTCTCAGTTGGCACGTGCTTTGTCGCCATGATCGCTCACTAACGGGGAATCCGGTACAGGATTCCCTGTTACTGAGCGATCGCTTCTTTCAGCTGTATGTGCAAATGCACATACTGCTGAAAACTGTCAGTGTAGGCCGCGGTCTGCAGGACCGCTGCTTACACGGTAGATGCTAAATCCTAGTGGGCTAAGGGACCTTTGATGATGTCATGACCATGTGATCAGACTCTTGTGTGGGCGGAGCTATTCTGGATACTACAGGACAGTGTGGCGTTACACAGAAAGAGGAAGTTGCTGGGAACAGAGACTGATGGAAGATAAGGAGGAGAGAAGAGACAGCATGTGTGAGCAAGAGGGGGGGAATGGGGGTGCAGGCTGTGTGTGAGCAAGAGTGGGGAATGGGAGTGCAGGCTATGTGTGAGCAAAAGGAGGGAATAGGGGTGCAGGCTGTGTGTGAGCAAGAGGGGGGGAATGGGGGTGCATGCTGTGTGTGAGCAAGAGTGGGGAATGGGAGTGCAGGCTATGTGTGAGCAAAAGGAGGGAATAGGGGTGCAGGCTGTGTGTGAGCAAGAGAGGGTATGGGGGTGCAGGTTGTGTGTGAGCAAGAGTAGGGAATGGGGGTGCAGGCTGTGTGTGAGGAAGAGAGGGAATGGGGGTGCAGGCTGTGTGTGAGCAAGAGGGGGAAATTGGGGTGCAGGCTGTGTGTGAGCAAGAGAGGGGAATGGGGGTGCAGGCTGCGTGTGAGGAAGCGGGCGAATGGGGTGCAGGCTGTGTGTGAGCAAGAGGGGGGAATGGGGGTGCAGGCTGTGTGTGAGCAAGAGAGGGTATGGGGGTGCAGGCTGTGTGTGAGCAAGAGGAGGGAATGGGGGTGCAGGCTGTGTGTGAGGAAGAGAGGGAATGGGGATGCAGGCTGTGTGTGAGCAAGAAGGGGAAATTGGGGTGCAGGCTGTGTGTGAGCAAGAGAGGGGAATGGGGGTGCAGGCTGCGTGTGAGGAAGCGGGGGAATGGGGGTGCAGGCTGTGTGTGAGCAAGAGGGGGGAATGAGGGTGCAGGCTGCATGTGAGCAAGAGGGGGGATATAGGGGAGGCAGGTTAATTTAAGGTTAAATTGCCGTGTTGGCACTTTGCGATAATTTAGTGGGCTTTGGGTTGCAGTTTGGGCACTCGGTCTCTAAAAGGTTCGCCATCACTGCTCTAGTGCATAATCAGTCATTGCTATTTTTTTCTCATAAAAACTCACACCCCCCCCCACATATCCTCTTTGAATACAAAACTACAAAACTAGTAGGTGGACGTACAATGATGAGGCCACACAAAATTATTTTATTCAAGCAGAATAAGGATTTACTGTTTAACCATAATGAAACTTCCTGACAGAGAAAGTTGGTGTTGACTATAGACATAGGCAGTGGGGAAGGATTGCAGGGTAGATTTGGGGAACAGCTCAGAGTCTAAGATGTATTTAGTCTACAACTGATTACAACAAAAGGTAGCAGTGCTATAATACATTTGGAGGGTGATCCAACTTCTGTAAATGTCATAGAGCATGCCCACAATGTTCTCCCCAAGAAATTAAAGATGATCCTTCACCATCTCCACCAACCACTGGTGGAAGCACTACTCCACTGATTCCATCACAACTGGAGTTTTTTCTCTAGCTCCCACTGTTCCTGAGAAACCAGTGCAGTTAGTTTTGGTGTCTGATATGCTAATTAGATTCTCTAAGGTCAGGTAGGTGGTGCCAGAAAGGAGAAGGCAAGTGTGCGTGATTCAGAGCTCCAATCAGAGGTGGACAGTATCACAGTTCAGAATCACTTACCTGCTTCTGCCTGACACCGCTCATCTGACATTACAGAGCCTAAATAGCATATCAGGAACCAAAACTAACTGCACTTTCGGAATGGTGGGGGATAGAGAAATATTCCAACTGGAATCAGTGGAGCAGCAACTATTCAAGGACGCAAAGAGCTGGACTTTGGTGGAGGTGCTGAAAGGTCCTCTTTGATATGATATTTTCTAATTGAGGCTTTCTATGTCCATGTGGCTTCGGTAAAGCAAACCTCTGGAAGCAGCAGCTCAGCCAAGATAGATGCGCCCATAATCACATAAGAACAACAGAAGCAAAAAATGCATTGCAAAGCAATAAACATATGGGAATTTTACATGAATGTTAGGTATTTGGAAGGTACTGTTGTAGATTTTCCCCAAACTCCTTACTGATAATATACACAACTATTCTGCTACATGTGTAAAATGACTTAAGAAATTTTACATATTTTAGCTCTTTCTGTGATCGATAACTCAAAGTCACTGTAATAAGGAATACAATAATAATACTATTACTTACTTAATACATTAGCTTGAATTTCTATTTCAGTCTGTCTATTAGATTGTCTTCTTTGTATCGCCTCTGCAGCCAAAAAGAGGAATGGAAGCAAAATGTACAGACTTGGTAGACCCATATCTGAAAGAGATAGCAGTAAAGACATTCAAATAACATCTCCAGCAACTCACAAATACCAAAATGTCCAGAAATGACATGTCTTATACAATAGGACAGGGGTCAGCAACCCCCGACACTGGTGTTGCAGTCGGCACCCAAGGCATATCTACCTGGCACAGGACTCTCTCTGCTCCAGGTGGCAATCTCTCTCTCTAATCGTCCATGTAAATGCAGTCGGACAGGGGGATGCACTGGGAGGTGGTGGGAACATGAGGCACAATGTCTAAGTGTCCAGGCCAGTAGTCTAGTCAAAGGTCAGCAGCAAAGTACAATATGGCAGCCAAATTCGCCTTCATTCATTTCAATAAGACTAAAAATTTGTTTGGATTTCTTCAACAAAAAGTCTAGGCTGTGTGATGGGCGTCCTCTACCCCCACAAAGCAGGCTTACTGCAGACTACACTTAGCCCCATGTCCAGTCCAAATATCAATCATTTTGCTAAAGGATCACATTGAAATGTAAGTTCAATCGACTAAATAACTGGTTGCAGTTATGGTTTGCGTTATATGACTTTCATGTAGGACAGTGTTTCCCAACCCTGTCAGACTCAGGGTCCCCCTGGAAAAAACAGATTCCTTCGGGCACCCCTACCGAATAGTTTTACCAAAAGACAAAAAACATCCTAAGAACGCAGATAACATTGCATAAAGGCATGGGCTCATCCTTCTAAATACTTCAAGTGTTGAGGCCCGCTGTTGGTAATCACCGATGTAGGAGAGCGACACCCTTACAATTATTACATGGCACATTGAGGACTTCATCTTTTGATTTTTTTTTTTTTTTCAAAATCGGCACCTCAGACTAAAAAGGTTGCTCACCCCTGCAATAGGACATATAGGGGCTGTAAATAAATAGCAAAGATGATGGATGATTATGATCCTCTCCAAAGACCTCATACTGAGGTGGTGCCTAGGATTAGTTTGTTCTACAAAATGTTGATGTGTCCCCCTATTTCTTCATAGATTGTAAGCTCTTGCGAGCAGGGCTCTCACTCCTATTGTTTGATATGTTAATGTCTTTGTCACATTGTAATGTCTTATATTGTCTGTTTGTGTGTCCTCTGATTTGTAAAGTGCTACGGAATATGTTGGCGCTATATAAATAAAGTTATTATTATTATTAAAAAAGCATACCTCCAGTTATAAGCAACTTTTATAAATGAATAGTGCATCTAAATATAAGAAACATATCTTATTAAGGAGATCTGTTTCCTTCACCACTCATTCTGCTGTTTTCTTCCTCCTTATCATCAATCTCACCGACTGTTTACATTATATCCGTCTCCGTATTCAGCTTCACTCATACAACTCTATGGAGCAGGGAGGGGTGGAGTAGGATTCTCCTGCCCAACTGGTTAATTGATTGATTGCCTCATTCTGTGTACTAGTGGCCTCTTATCTACAACCTAGCAATATTAAAAAAAGCACGAATAACAGAGTGTAGCAGCAGAAATTATTGGAGTGTCTTTTCTATCCCCCCCTTTCCTCTTCCTAGACTAATATTGGTGAATGCTCCACTGGTGAAGCCTGAGGAAGGAGCAACAGGCTCCGAAACGTGTTACTTTCTGGTCTCTCCATTTTTTTATTTTATTATTTTTGTCTGTTACCTTTAAAATAAAAAGGATTTTTTCTGGATCACCAATTTTGGATCAATCTCTTTCATCGTGGAGGATAACAGTTATAGTGGTGCCTACGAGGAAGCGCATGGTAATTGGGTCTGCATTCCGTTTATTGTGTATTTTCACATAATTTTATGGTTTACAATTTTTCCCTGGTTTCTTCACAAAATTTTTGGAACCAAGGGTTGGGATGCCATCACTGCAGCACCCCCACAAAGCCCATACAACACGAAAAAACACTAAAGTTGGTGTACCTTACACAACACCTCAAGGTAATTGTCCACCTATATGGGGATCTTGGGATATAATCATTTCTACATCTAAAGGTTCCACACAAAGGAGCGCCCTGTTGTATTTTTCTTTCCAGATTCCTTCCTATTTCTTTAATAAGATATATTACACATTGAATAGGTACCCCAATATTACACGGAGATTGAGGTATGAAACAGCTAGGTAGGAGCTGGGAAGTGATAGAGACTGCTGGAAGCAACGTTCAATGGCAGGGGGAAAAAAGGGAGAAGGACTGCCAATCAGGTTGGGTGTAGTCACTAATTCTGAAGTGGCCTAAGGAAACTAATGGAGAAAAGTGCCCAGTAAGTGGAAAAGCTACCACCGTCGCCAAAAAGGTTCTGTTGGTGTGAGATTTGCTGATGCAATTGTTTCTGTTGCCACGCCAGAGGAGCAAACTCAAAGAACTTACAGAATGGGAGTTCCTAGCAGTAATGTGGTACCTGGTGAGTATTTTCTACAGGTGTTATAGCATTCAGTTGTGAGAATCCTAGTGTGAAAAGCTTGTTTTAAATGGTCACTAACTTTTCAGTCTCATTTCATAGAGCATGTGATTCTGGATCAAAATGTAATACAGTTTAAATACAAATGTGGCTACTTTCTCCCTGAAAAACCTCTCTAAAGTTCCTGCCACTAGGTGTCTCCCTTCTAGCTAATTTACAGTTCACTCTTTTGTTACTAAGGAAGTCTGTCCCTGGATACATTTCATTCTGTCCTGCTTATCTCAGTGTAGGATCTGTCATTTTCTCTCATCACACAGTGAATGGAGAAGGGAGGGGTTGATTCTGCTCACAGCCTGCACAGAAATGTCTGCAAACTGTTGTTGTGTGCAGAAGACTATGAGGATTCTGCAAATCTCACAGCTTAAAGAAAATTCTTCTATGTACTTGTATCTACTCCTGTCTGCTTGAGTGATTACAGGTGGGATATTATTCACATACAGCAAGCAGTCTTACTGATTGCACACATAAATAGTTTTTTTTTTCCTTGTGTTTTATCTGCTTGGTTGCATGTATTTGCCTTGTAAAACCTGAGACAGAAATGCAAAATGTGTTTCAGCAATAATTTGAATATTAGCAGCAGAAAAACTGACAAGATACCATGTATGAAGACTTATACAGTCATACAACAGACTGCCCAGCAAGATCCTACATATATTTCAAATTTTTACGAACACCCAGGTAGAGCAAAAAAAATTCTTTCTGGCTCCCGTTGAAATGAATGGGAGAACAGGGAGGTGTTTTTTGACACGGATTCCACCTCAAAAATCCACCTGAAAAAAACGCTGTGTGAATTTAAAGGGAATGTATTGCCATATTATTTATTGAAACAAGATTTAAATCTAGAGTGAAATCTATCACTTTTCTCTAGTCATTTTTTATTTTCTGACTGTATTTTTTTTTATTCTACTTTCTGAGTATGGTTATGGGTGCGGGCATCTTGCCTGAGCTTCTCCTCTGCTCTGTTAACAGCATTTAGTGATATGCTTTACAGCAGCAAGAGAGGTCTATAGGACAGTGTTCTAGACATATTTTATGCAGGAAAGGAGAGTAGATAAGCTGCGCCATCTATTGTGAGTAGTGGATAAAATGATGGGTGCTATGTGGTGTTATCTTCTATTGTAGTCCTGTCTGAGATGTAAATAAAGTGACTGCTGCAATGAAAACCCATACAGAATTGGCAAGTGTCAATCTTTTATTAGGTTTAGTGGTCAGAGTAAAAATTGTAGCACTTTAAAAATTTATATATATATATATATATATATATATATATATATATATATATAGTTATGACATGGAAAAATTTTAAAAAAAAATCAACAAAAATTCTTAAAAATATGTTTGATATGAAAACTTGAATATGGTGACACATTCCCTTTAATACCTTATTTTGGTCAGAGAAATTCTCATCGGGGAGAGAATAAAATTCAGTTTTTTTGCTGCATCACAGAACTCGTCTTCTTCCCACTATCACATAGGGCAGCGATAAATAATAATAATATTAAAAAAATAATAATAATCCATTTGTGTCACTGACAAGCTATGGTTTCAGTTGCTAAGCAACAACCTCAGCAAATACATTAAATGTGTCAATGGGACTTCCTGACATTCTATAGACTATCATTGCACATCTGGCAGAAAAACTGCAACGTGTGAATATTGCTTTAGTAGGGAGGAGAACGGAAGAATAAGCAGCTACTGTAGAACTCTCTAAAATAACACAGAAGTCTCTGTACTGACAGCTGTTGGAGCCATTACCTCTAGAAGTTTCTAGCAGACGTCTATATGAAGCTATGAGGAGAGGTGAGCAGACTTACTTATATATACAAATAAAGTCTTCCTCCAATTTTCAGTTAACTGAGTCCACACGTGAGGATATTTATGGGAAAACTTTTCAGCTCTGATGACTTAAATAAATGTTTTGTCTTGGAACGACTTTAAGGAAAAACCTTCTCAGATTACAGGCCATATAAAGAAATCAACATTTGTCTCTTTTAATGGTCCTATTAAAACAGGAGTTCTCCGCAGCTTGGACACTTTAACTTGAATCAACCTTGGCCGTTGATGTTTTCCTGAATTATTTGGCAAGATCCTTTTTCCAAGTACACGGCGTTGCAATAAATTTGCAAGGAGTGGGAACAGAATTGCACTTTCAGTACAGTGTCTGAAGACATTAAGCTTTCAGGACTGTTCACA
The DNA here is from genome assembly GCA_947044405.1 of Leptodactylus fallax. Taxonomy (NCBI): domain Eukaryota; kingdom Metazoa; phylum Chordata; class Amphibia; order Anura; family Leptodactylidae; genus Leptodactylus; species Leptodactylus fallax. The sequence continues at coordinate 5,695,799 of CAMRHE010000057.1, forward strand.
AAGGTGTGGTTGATGTTTGAGGGGATTCTGAAGACCAAATAACTTCTAACGCTTCATCCACTCATGACAAGGCAAGCTGGTACAACCCTCGGCTGCCAGCAGCTGGTTTCTCCATTAGTCTCGGGGACCAGGGTAGGGTTTCTTACTTTCCTTCTGTGATTCATAAATGACAAATGAGATCTACATATGTCCATAAATTGTCAGTCTTCAAAGAGTCAGGTCAGCACCTTCTGTACCTGTGGGGCCTGGACTTTTGCTGGATGCCTTGTCTATTAATATACCACATTACAATGTACACTTTCCTTCAGGGCGAGGTGATGATTACTCCCCATTAGGTCCTTCTTGGTTGGGTTATAAAGAAGGCTGAGTCACTCTAAGAAAACATCATCTATGAAGAATGCATCATGGAAAGGATGGCAGCTATACTACCTTCAAGCTATACATTATATATGTGCAGGAAGAAACCGGACATTGTCACTAAAAGGAAATATTCCAAGCAGAAAATAAACTCAATCTATGAGTTAATGATGTAAAAATACTTAAAGTGAAGCTCTAGCTCAGATCCCATCAATCCCATTCAGGGGCCAGTCCGATTTACTATAAAAGAAGACCTGTCCCCAGGTCTAAAAAGCCCACTGATATACATAATATGATCGGTGCTGTCATCCTGAGCATTGTAGTGTTTTATTTATACAAATCCGTTTGGCCATTCGAAAGATATAAGCCCTTTTAGTGCTGATACAAATTACGATATACTAGTCAAGTGGGCGGTAACATTGCATGACATACAACACACAGAGACCCCGCCCCTAGAGAAATCACAGTGTTACCAACCCCAGGGATAGTATACCATAATCTCCAATGCTAAACGGGCTTATATCATTGGAATGGCTGAACAGATTTGGATAAAGAAAACACCAAAATGCTTGGGTGACAGCGCCGATCAGATAAGTTATGTCATTGGGCTTTTCAGACCTGGTGAGGAGTCCTCTATATCAGGGTTTTCTTATGAGAACCCTTTTCATAGCCTCATAACGGTCAATCAGTCAGTCCTCTTGGATGCCCAACATTGCCCCACCAGGAGTCTGGGTCTCATCTGGAGCTCAGGATGAACATGCACTAATCCTCTCCATAGACTTGAATATAAACATCATAAATAGCCAAACACACTCATTCTCTTGTTGCAAACAGCCCAATTTGCAATAAGTTTATGAAGAGGGAACGTGCCTTGTAGTCCTGCCAGGATCCTGCCAACAGTAGGGGCTCATCTACATGGTGATTATCTACATGGGAGTCGTGCAAACGGGCCAGCCCTTTCTAAGAATGGTGGGTAGAATGTTGATACCACTTGTCTCCACAAGCAGAATGTTTGAAGCATATGTCAGTCACAACTCTCTGCCAGTGCTCTGGTCATGCTTCCAGCTGAGTAAATGTGAGATGGTAGTGGTGGTGGTGGGGTGTTAGTTATTTCCATTTACCATGTCAATAGGTCAAGGCAAATATTACGTTACATCAGGACTACAAGTGGTCTTATCCTCTAGGAAATAAAGGTCAAGGTCTTATAAATAACAGTGCCAGCTAATGTCCCTACAACAGAGCCCGTTATTGTCTCTATAACAGAGCCAGCTATTGTCCCTATAACAGTGCCAGTTATTGTCCCTATAACAGAGCCAGCTATTATCCCTATAACAGTGACAGCTATTGTCCCTATAACAGAGCCAGCTATTGTCCCTATAACAGAGCCCGTTATTGTCCCTATAACAGAGCCCGTTATTGTCCCTATAACAGAGCCAGCTAATGTCCCTATAACAGTGCCAGTTATTGTCCCTATAACAGAGCCAGTTATTGTCCCTATAACAGTGCCAGTTATTGTCCCTATAACAGAGCCAGCTATTATCTCTATAACAGTGCCAGCTATTGTCCCTATAACAGTGCCAGTTATTGTCCCTATAACAGTAACAGCTATTGTCCCTATAACAGTGCCAGTTATTGTCCCTATAACAGAGCCAGCTATTGTCCCTATAACAGTGCCAGTTATTGTCCCTATAACAGTGCCAGCTAGTGTCCCTATAACAGAGCCTGTTAGTGTCCCTATAACAGTGCCAGCTAGTGTCCCTATAACAGAGCCTGTTAGTGTCCCTATAACATTGTCTATCACAGTACTCACCACAGTACTGATGTAACAGTGCCAGCCACATTACCAGTAACAATGCCAATAACACAACTTTAGAATTCACTGTCTGGAAAGATGAAAGTGCACTGAATTCAGCCTAGTAAGCTGTAAGGCCGGCCCCTCTGAAAGTGTAGAGATATCGGTGCTGAAACCAAACTGGCCCAATATCTCTGCAACCACCAGATACTGGCAAAGCTGAGTGTGTTGAAGTCAGGTTTCCAGCGGTATATAATACTGCCAATGTCAGAGGACATGAAAGGTCCTCTTTAAGTACTGCGGCTTGAGGCTGTGTGCTCCCGTGGTTTATTCACCCTCGAACACTGCTCAATTGTCTGCTCATGTATTATAGATATATTTTTACGTAAACTGGAGTTCTGCGCTTACACATACAGATATCAGTTACAGATATTTAGACAAGAAATTCAATAATATTATCAAGACATTAGTCTGAATGTGACATGAGTGGATGTCTGGGTGTGTTACTCAACAGATAGGTCCAAGTCTTTTTCTGTCAGTGAATCCAGGGGTGCATGTCCATGCATAAGTAAGCACATTTGACTGTACTGTACATATGTATAAGTGACTGTGAAGGGTGGATGCCCATGTGCGGGAGTGAGTGCAGTGGGTATTGCCAGAATGCAGGGGTCCAAGTAGTCCAAGGAAGGACAACCAATAAGTTGATGACAGTCGCAGGCGATCAAGGCTTATTGATGTATGTGGGGAGTGCAGATTAGGTCACCTTGTTGTCAAAGTGCCCATGCTGACCCCCGTCCACCACTGAAGCCCATGCAATGGACTTGTGAGCATCTGAACTGGAGCAAGGAGATATTGAAAAGGGTGGCATGGTCTAATAAGTTATATTTTTTTAAATCATGTGAATGGCCAGGTACACGGGCATCACTTATAGAATCTGAAGGAAAGATGACGCCTGGATGCATTATGAGAAGAAGGCAAGCTGGTGGAGGCAATATAATGTTCTGCTGGCAAACCTTGGGTCCTGCAATTCATATGGATGTAACTTTGACACATACCACCTACTTAAACATCGCTGTAAGCCAAATATAACCCTTCATGGCAATAGTTTTCCTTAAAGGCAGTGCCCTCTGTCCATAGGATAATGCCAAAGTGAAAAAATTTTTCAGGAATGGTCTTAGAAACATGATAAAGAGTTCAAGGTGTTGACTCAAAATTCTCCAATTCTCAATCTGACTGAACATTTCTAGGATCCATGGAGGTCCCATCTCACAACTTACAGGACTTAAAGGATCTGCTGCTAACATCTTGGTGCCAGATACCACAGGACACCTCCAGCGGTCTTTTGGAGTCCATGCCTTAATGTGTTAGAGCTGTGTGTGCAGTATGAAGGAGATCTACATTATATTACTCAGGTTATTTTAATGTTATGGTGGGTGTATATTCTGTATATGCCTGGTTTTAACTGTAAGCAACAATTCTAGAGAATTATTCCTACCAGTTTTAGCTCTCCACCTAGAGACTGCTCCAGTTTCAATAATTCCCAAAAACTTTAAGAGCTTCCCAACACTATGCATGTGGCACTGCAGTAAGAAGATACACCTTGTGTGAACTAGCGTCAACCCTAGCAAAGACAGCAGCAGACAGCCTGTATATATACCCTCCAGTAGTGAATCAGTATATCCCTTACTGCGGCTTCACTTACAATACACGAGTAATCTAAAGCTCCAAAGCTCGCTTCTGCTTTAGTTTGCCGTCCATATGGCAGATCCTTCATAGAATCAGGTCCAGATTAAATAACAAGTAGGACAAGATGGACCTACTGATCCTTCTAGAGAATGCAGTCACTGTTTGCACCATGAACCTATCTGTGCTTACATAATGCTGTGCACAGCTCTGTCCTCCAACCACTGTTCACTGCATTGAAGAGTAATGGAAAGATTTTTTTTTTCCTGTAGGCGGATTCAAGTGGAGAATTGCCAAAGCTTCTCCCATCCCTCTCCAACACACCCCCATCCACTCACTTCTAGCCAGGAGGAAATCTCAGACTCTAAAAGCAACTTGGGGATATTGGCAGCGTCTTAGATAGAGGTACAAGGCTCATCTCAAGCCAAGAAAGAGTCATGTGCGACATCTGACACACTTATGTGCGGTATGGACACTATGGGGCACATGTCTAAAAGTGTTATGAACTGTCGCAATAGCCAGGGAGAGCCAAGATGATAAAATCTACAATATGTAAAGCATCTGTTTGACTTCAATGTGTTTTATGTACAAGGAGGAAGGAGAATGGTGCAAGTTCTGCACTTTATATATAAGGTCAGAGGCTCATGGTGAATAAGCGGTCAAGATGATCCTACTAATGTGATTATGTTATATTAAAATGTGATATTATTTAGCAGTAATCTCTATAAGGTTCCATTATCACAATGCAATTTCAAACTTTTTTAACCTTTAAAATGAAGGATCCTAAACTGAATAGGATCAGCATAGTATCTCATATAAAATTGCAATTTACTCAACACAAGTGATTTTGGCACTCCATCCGCCGCTAATCTGACCTAAATGTCAGAAAACTGGACAGGGACTGGATAGGGAAAGGTTTGTGACGCATTGCTTAAAACCCCATTCACTTGAATGGGTTTTTAAAGCAATGCGCGGGTGTGCGCTTACACCCTCTGCGCCGCGAAGCCGTTTTTTTTCGTCGGAAACAAAGTCAGACATGCAGGATTTTGTTTCCGAGGAAAAAAAAGGCTTCACGGCGCAGATGGTGTAAGCGCACACCCGCGCATTACTTTAAAACCCCATTCAAGTGAATGGGATTTTAAGCAATTGATCGCAAACCTTTCCCTATCCAGTTTTCCGACATTTAGGTCGGATTCGCAGCGGACGGAGTGCCGCTGCAAGCGTGAATCCACCCTAACTTGCCCTGCAGTTATGGCCAGAAAGCAAATGACTGTCATGCTATGGCCACATGGAAATGCAGTGTTTTTTGTTGCAGATTTTGCTACTTTTTTTTAGCCAAAGTCAATAGTAGCTTTAAAAGGAAATATTAAAAAAGCACACATCTTACTTTTCCTAAATCCACTTCTGGATTTGGCTTAAAAAACCTCAGCAAAATCTGCAACAAAATATGCACCCGGAATGCATTTGCCACGGAATACGCAGCGTGTGACTTTGCAATGGACAGAGTGAAATCTGTGGCAAATATGCAGCAATTATACATTAGATGCACAACAAAAAACACTACTGGTGTGGTCTTTATCTCTGTGGGTCTTGGGCTCATACAATACATTGTAGATTTTCTGTCATTTTCTATGTGTTTTTTTTTTTAACACGGCAAGTAAAGCATCTTAAACATCTGCAGAAACCATGTGAACAAAAATGAACATTGCAAGCCTTGCTGATCTGCTGTAAGACTGCAGGTTGCTATGTGTAGTCTCAGACAGTGATTTACAGGTGCAGTGGTATTACCTGTTCTGTTTGCACAGAGAGCCATCACACTGTCACTTATCTTTATACCTATATGTGTTCCACTAACAGTAACAACTGAGTTAATTTTAGCAGATGCAAACTAACTGTTATTGTGATCACTATTGTGGGTGACATATACATAAAGATGTCTTCCAGTACATGAGGACTGAGTCTGACCACTTGTACATGGCCGCTTATACCTTCTGTCTGCTGTCATGTCCAGTATAATACAAGTCTCCAAGTATCAACATGACCTCAGAAATGTCAAAATAACCAAAAACATTTATGAAGTTATTGTATACCTATGATGCGAGTATATGCACTATATTCAAAGACAAATTCGGACATTTCCCAATACTAACACTATTTATACAGGAGTCTAGTTGCCATAATATACACCTATTTGTCAGCTTGGAGCTGGCTGGCATAGCCTGGCATGTCTGATGTAATAGTGTATAACATCTGGGGATACAGATGTAGCAGAGCTCAGCTAGCTCACACAATACTATAGGTTTGTGCAAAACCACAGCACAAAATCATAACATTATATCACAATAGTCACACTCATTCTGTAACTCTCTAAGCCTGAGTAGTCTTGGAAACACATAACACTATCCACTGAACAGTTTATTTTGTTGCATTTCTGTATTTCAATGGTGCACAGCCTGTAGTTCTCCAGTTCTTGTGAAGCTGCAAGTCCCGGTCTTAGCTGTTGTATGTAAAAGCTACAAGTGGCAGACCCCTCTATATGCTAATGGTACACGCAGCTGCTGATACAGTATTCTCTGGGTACCCCCGCCAATAGTTACTTATAGGTTACATTTTGGCATATGTTAGCACTTCTTCTGCACAGTGCATCGCACCCATCATTCATACTTCAGAGATTTCTCCATTCAGCGTCTCCTACAGCCTTATGTACATAGAGTATAGTGCGTACAGTGCGCACCCGGTACAGCACGAAGTCGTAGTCGCAGCGCACGAGGTTCTTTGCGCGTTCCAAGGTTCAGCGCAGAGTAGTCACACAAGGCAGCGCGCAGGGGCAACACAGATCTTACCTGCTCCTATGGAAGAAGGAGTCTCAGCTGACAACTCGGCTCCTTACACATACACAGCCGTCTACATCCAGTGACCACAAGAAGCAAGATTTCCCCCTTTGGGATCTCACATCAGGCATGGAAAGACCCGCCCCTCCTCCTCCAGGGCCAGTAACCGGGCACAGCACAGTCTGACAGAGCACAGGGCATGCCAAAGCTTCTGAGGTGGGATACATAGGGGCAGGCTAAGGGAGGAAGACATGTCCAGCATCACACTGACTTATTCCTTCCAGTATAACTTTCTCCAGAGCTCTGGAAAGTCAGGCTGGCTGATCCTCTGAAGGCATCTGGAAGGGAAGGAACAGTGGACTTATACCTTGGAGTAAATCTCTGCAACATCTTCACATTATGATCTGAAGGATGGAGGAGAGAAGGGAACTTTTTGCATTGTAACATTTGTTGTATGTTTGGATACATGTCCTCAGTCCCACTGTGTGAATTGACTATTTCTTTGTAATGTATCTTTTTTGTCTGTACTTGAACCCTACAAATTGTACAGTGCTGCGGAATATGTATTATATATTATTATTATTATTATTATTATTATTATTATTATTAGCATTGTGACTGTGTATGGGACTGTGTATGGGATCCAGGGGCTATAACCATGTGGTTATTCCAGAAAATATTATTTCAGGTTGCAGAAGCAGACCTCAAAATATTTAACATTAGGAAATATGTTACATTGTATTTTTATGTTCTTATTGCTTTTATTACGGCTTTTCTTAGACTCTCGTCTCTTTTCACTCCTGAAATATTACTTTTTAAGACAAAGGAGGATTCCTATCTGGACATTCATGGCATATCCGCAGGATATCGCATATATGTCTGATCGATATGGGTCCCAGCTCTGGGGTGCACACCTATGCTGAAAAAAGGGCACCCTAACAATGTTTCCTCTAAGCCTTTGGCAAAGGTCGGCGTACTCAGCGCCTTTTGGAAATTGATTTCAGGGCGTTCCGAAGAATTTTTTAGGAAATGCTCCCCAGGTTACAGACCATGCCTCCCTGTTTCGGTGCAATGTGCCCTTTATGCCAAAATAAAATCCTTTCTTATTCCTCCACAGACAGTATACTGTCCCTTTTATGCCACCCACACAGCAAAATGTAGACTCAGGTCAATAGTCAGATGAATTTAGGGGTCTAGTTTAGGATCTGTATGATTAAAGGGTTTTTTTGGTCTGGGGGTCAATTTTGATACTAATATTTTATGCTCAGGATAGGTCATCAGATTTAGATCAATGGGGGTCAGACACTTGGTCCCTGCACTGATCAGCTATTCTCTGTTGGCAGAAACTATACAGAGGACAGAGCCAGAAGCAGAAGGCTCCATCCACTGTATAGCGGGGGTACAGGAGAGTCACAGTTCTGTGCCTGTTAAGTGAATAGGAGCAGAGCTGGAGTGTTCTGGCACAATATGCAGGGGACGGAGCCTTCTACTTCCGACTCTGGCTCCTGTATAGGTTGTGGCACTGGAGGCTGCAAGGAACAGCTGATCAGTGCAGGGTCCAGGTGTTGTATGGCCATTGATCTAAACATGTGTGGTTGCAGGGAACAGTTGATCGGTGTGGGGTCTATATGTCAGATTAATTTAATTAGCCCAGGCTATAAGGGTCTTATAGTATATCAGGACCATATACAGGGAATATTTTGAAAAAATATGTATTCTGGCAAACCGTGCTCCATGGTCGGCCATGTCCCAACACACCACACCCTATAATAAGCTATACCCTGATAAACCACACCCCATCAAGTCCTTAGTATAATATGCATAAACATATGATTTTAGCTTACTTCGAGCATAGCACACATTAGAATCGGCACAAGCAGTTTTTTGCTATAGTGAAAGGCTTTAGTTAGTATTTTATTTGTCTAGTTTTCCTTATAATGAAGTGGCAGAATGCATTATAGAGCCATAAATTGAGATTAATGGACAGGATATCTTGCAGGGTCAAACAGGGATTTGATGTTTTGTATTTTACACTATATTTTTTATTTCAGACATACCCATAACTTTAAGAAGAGATTCAGATAAGGGCTTGAAGACAGAACTATTTGCTTGCTTGATCTCCCAATATGTCGCATGGAACAGAATACACAACGAATCCTTTTTGGCCATTCCGCAGAACCAAATGTGATATATATGTATTCTTAGCAGTGGCTTAGAGATCATTGATGGACTTCAGCAGTGAAGTGTTGGTTCAGAACATCATTGCTGCAGTAATGTAAACCGGCAGGGGACCATAGGACCATCGATACTATCAGGGGCGTAACTTGAGCGGGTGCAGTTGCACTGGGGCCCAAGAGCCTTAGGGGGCCCATAAGCACTTACATCAGTATTGAGATTGCAGCTTCCATCTTGCCTGTAAGCCAAGGAGACCCACAGATTACACTAACCACACTAAGGTTGATTAAACTCCTTAGCAGACGTAACCATCACTATCAAGAATTCACTGTAGGGATGAGGTAGGGGGCCCCGGACAAAAGTTTGCACCAGGGCCCACAAGACTTTAGTTACGCCACTGGGCACTATAGTATCATCAAATGGGTCAGAGATGGGAATATTTCTTATTCTGGACACCCAAACACTACACAGTGTACAGAGCTTTCTAGATCCAACTCTGTACATTGTATAAATTTAGCATTGGCTGATCTGATACCGATGACCTATCCTGAGGGTAGGACATTAATATTAAACCTTTAAGAACCAGAAACTCCTCTATGAGATTGGTGTGGGGTCTGTAGTCATTTAGTAACCTAGGTCTGTATTTATTTAGGGTGCCAGTTCTGGAGTCTGTATTTACTTGGGTATCTGGCCAAGGGTCTACATTAATTTTTCGGTCTAGTTGGAGTTTGTCATTGTTTAGGGAGTCTCATCTTGGGATTGTAGCAGTTTAGGGGTAGGATGTGTATTTGTTAAGAAAGTTTGAGCAAGGCTTTGCATTCAGTCTAGTGTTTGTATTCTATGGGTCTAAGGTTTTCTTTAATTTAAGGTCTTGTCTGTGATCTAAACTAATTTATGGGCCAAGGATCTAAATGTGCGTTACTAAAAAGGTTGAGGTTTGGTGGTTTGTGGCCTGAATTTATTATGGGGTCTGATTTGTGGACTGAATTTATTATGGGGTGTAGTTAGTGGTCTGTATTTAGTTTGGGGTGAGGTCTGTGGTCTGAATTTATTTGGGGTCTGTTCTGTGGACTGAATTTATTTTTTGTTGCTATAGAGGTTGGAAATGGCTGCAGAAGCGAGGGGACAAAGTTGTCTCAGTAGCAAACTCTGTAGTCAGGAGAAGTCAATATGGAAGCCTGGGCTAGATGGAGAAGAAAAGGAAAGACAATGTCCACAATCAGAGAAAATGTCACCTGTAAGTCAGTGGATTTATAAAGGAGCGGTCACCTATCCTTATAATTTTGTTATAGTAAATACTGGTGTTACCATTACCCTTATCAATAGGATATTCCTAGTTGGATACTGTCTGCGAATATTGGACAATGTTAGTGTATAGGAGCACAGTCCTTTTACATCCTGTTGTTACAACCAGCACAGAAAGGCTCAGATGTCTATAAACCCAGTATGACTAGTCAGCAATGTGGTAGTGGAGGGCCCATATTTGGAGACCATCCCAGGGCCTAAGGCCTTACTTAATCTGCAACTTCTCACTTGCACCCAAACTTTTCTTCTTATCTTCTATAGACCATAGTGCAATATGTTTCTCAGAAATGATGAGCGACTACACATTACACAATGATAGTTTGATAAGACGACAGAATTCTGTATTGCTATGTAAAATGGTTAACACATATTGGCAGCCGACATGGAGTGTGATGTGGTGTTACATATTTCTTCAGTATTCTGGAAGCAGAACATGTCCTATGAAATCTTCAGCCTTTAAAATTCCTGGCTGTACTGATCAATTATTTTAGCTTTTTATGGGCACAATGACTAAAAAAAATGTGTCATCGTAAGCCAAAACAGGATTTGGAAAAAGTCAGTGCAGTTCCGAAAATCAGGTGCCTTATAGCATGAAAATATCAGTATACTCAAAGTGAATTCATCAATACGGCTATGACCATGCTGATAAGACTGATGTGTATGAACATGTATAATGTATATTGCACGAAAGCTCCCAATCCATAGGACTGGATGTACCAAGTGCTTACCAGTAGAGTGTCCTATTGGTGTACACCTAGACTGGTATGTATCAGAAAACCTCTCTCTATTACAGCCTGCTGCACTTTCCTATACAGATGGATACAGTGAAAAAAGTAGACTGGCTGGCATGTTGGTGTGTTGGTTTTGATTCTAAATAGATGGAAAGATTTCTTGTTATTTATTGGCCAACTTAATCCAAACTCTAGTCTCTGAGTGTTTTGGGTGCGGGATAAGGATTGGATTGAATGGCCAAGTCACAAATACACCCTAAAGCCTAATGCACATGACTGTACAAAAAAGAGGCACAATAGGGCCCAAGAATCCTTCCATATGCCTCTGAGTTCATATGGCGTCACATACTTTATTATAGAGGTATTCTAGATCCTTCAGACTTGTTTATGAAGAGAACTGTCAGGAAAACATATTGGTTAATAATAGCCGAGCTCAATGCTGTGGGCTGTGCCACTAAGTAAAATTAATTACGTCTGCTTCCAATTTAATTCAGACATCTATAATTAATGAAATCCATCCCTTCATGAGCTGGTACTGACTGCTGCAGGAGTCTCTGGGAATGGAGCTATTAGAATAGTTATACAGAGGGACAGCAGTCAGGGAAATCAGATTCCTTATGGGAACTTTTTGCTTTCGTGTTTACAAAATTTTTGAAGGATTGCGCAACATTGTCATATAAGCATCTGAGTTATTTCGCACTAGTGGGTTTAGTAGCAGATGTTATATGGATGACTCCACATGCATCAGTGACTGCCTTCAGCAAGTTCTGCTATTTTAGAAATTAAAGAGGACCTTTCATGTCCTCATGGATGTTCGGTATTATATACCTGGTATGTGCCCAGGTGGTGGATATATCAGCGCTGTTAATTTTGGCACCAATATCTCCGCACTATAATACTATGACGCTATAATACCGCACATTGATGAGTAAAGGTCCTCTTTAAACGTCCATTCATTGAGGTCCATGTACAGCATTGTTTGGGAGCTACACCCCATTGTTGACATTCATGTGCATCATTTTGTGGCAAGGGGATAACATTAGGAGATAGTTATTTAGAAAAACATAGGGGCTCATCTAAAATTCCAGACTAAGCCCATGGACATCAGTGACGCCGTTGTGGGTAGAGATGACTGAACCAGTATGGATTGAACCAGATTTCACCCCAAATCCAAAACTTTGGAGATTTATCACCTGCAAATTGGAAGTGAAATTATTATACTCTGGGGTAATAGATGGAGGCCCATCTATAGGGGAGGCGTAAAAAAATAACAAATAGTTACAGTGCTGGCCAAAAGTATTGGCACCCCTGCAATTCTGTCAGATAATACTCAATTTCTTCCAGAAAATGATTGCAATCACAAATGCTTTGGTAATAATATCTTCATTTAATTTGTCGTCAATGGAAAACCACAAAAAGAATTGTCAAAAAACCAAATTGGATATAATTCCACACCAAACATAAAAAAGGGGGTGGACAAAAGTATTGGCACCCTTTGAAAAATCATGTGATGCTTCTCTAATTTGTGTAATTAACAGCACCTGTTACATACCTGTGGCACATAACAGGTGGTGGCAATAACTAAATCACACTTGCAGCCAGTTGAAATGGATTAAAGTTGACTCAACCTCTGTCCTGTGTCCTTGTGTGTACCACATTGAGCATGGAGAAAAGAAAGAAGACCAAAGAACTGTCTGAGGACTTGAGAAGCAAAATTGTGAGGAAGCATGAGCAATCTCAAGGCTACAAGTCCATCTCCAAAGACCCGAATGTTCCTGTGTCTACCGTGCGCAGTGTCATCAAGAAGTTTAAAGCCCATGGCACTGTGGCTAACCTCCCTAGATGTGGACGGAAAAGAAAAATTGACGAGAGATTTCAACGAAAGATTGTGCGGATGGTGGCTAAAGAACCTCGACTAACATCCAAACAAGTTCTAGCTGCCCTGCAGTCCGAGGGTACAACAGTGTCAACCCGTACTATCCGTCAGCGTCTGAATGAAAAGGGACTCTATAGTAGGATACCCAGGAAGACCCCACTTCTGACCCAGAGACATAAAAAAGCCAGGCTGGAGTTTGCCAAAACTTACCTAAGAAAGCCAAAAACCTTTTGGAAGAATGTTCTCTGGTCAGATGAGACAAAAGTAGAGCTTTTTGGGAAAAGGCATCAACATAGAGTTTACAGGAAAAAAAAAGAGGCCTTAAAAGAAAAGAACACGGTCCCTACAGTCAAACATGGCGGAGGTTCCCTGATGTTTTGGGGTTGCTTTGCTGCCTCTGGCACTGGACTGCTTGACCTTGTGCATGGCATTATGAAGTCTGAAGACTACCAACAAATTTTTCAGCATAATGTAGGGCCCAGTGTGAGAAAGCTGGGTCTCCCTCAGAGGTCATGGGTCTTCCAGCAGGACAATGACCCAAAACACACTTCAAAAAGTACTAGAAAATGGTTTGAGAGAAAGCACTGGAGACTTCTAAAGTGGCCAGCAATGAGTCCAGACCTGAATCCCATAGAACACCTGTGGAGAGATCCCAAAATGGCAGTTTGGAGAAGGCACCCTTCAAATCTCAGGGACCTGGAGAAATTTGCCAAAGAAGAATGGTCTAAAATTCCAGCAGAGCATTGTAAGAAACTCATTGATGGTTACCGGAAGCGGTTGTTCGCAGTTATTTTGTCTAAAGGTTCTGCTACCAAGTATTAGGCTGAGGGTGCCAATACTTTTGTCCGGCCCATTTTTGGAGTTTTGTGTAAAATGATCAATGATTTGACTTTTTTTTCATTCTCTTTTGTGTTTTTTCATTGCAAGCAAAATAAATGAAGATATTATTACCAAAGCATTTGTGATTGCAATCATTTTCTGGAAGAAATTGAGTATTATCTGACAGAATTGCAGGGGTGCCAATACTTTTGGCCAGCACTATATACTCAACTTGCTTCACTTTTTCTGGGCGCATGACGTCACCTAGGAAGAGACCCAAAGAGGACCCAGAGAGAGCACCACACGCCACAAGGAGGCCCAGAAGAGGCAAGAGAACGTGAGTATAACTGTTTGTAATTTTTTGATTCTTCTGAAGAGACCCCAGAGTATATTAATTTCACTTCTGGTGAAAGTTCAGACTGGAGGGTCGACTCCTCTGAACCCGAGATGAAAAAAAATCTTTAGAGGTTCACCCAACTCTAGTGTGTAAATTTAGCTATTTTTTTCCTACAATTCCTTTAACCCCTATTGGTCATCAGTATCCAAGGCTCCATTTTTTTGTACGGACACAAAAATATGGTATACTATGTTTTTGTCTCCTTAAAAAAAAAAACGCACAGAAAAGGATCCTTTTTTTTTTTTTTAACATTGATGTCTATATAAATGGATGGCCATCCATTTGCATCCATTTTTCGCATCCGTTAAATGGATATGCTAAACAGATGTAAAAAAATACGTAATCTGAATGGAGCCTAAATCTGCTGTTTTCTTTATTTAACTCTTTATGTCATGACTAAGGTGGGCTGGATACCATTGTGCATAATAAGCCCCTTTGTGCTCAGTATCTGTGCTCTGCTTTTGGTCTGTCATGGCTGGAACATGGTGATTGATGGTACAAAAATAAAAATGCCGTGTTCTTTGGTCCAGGATCGTGTGTAAGATTCTTAACGTGGTTTTAATGGTTGTCTCTTGGCTCTCAGTGGTTTGTGGAATGAGTCTGGTTAATCTCTCCTCCAGATATCATTTTACAGATACTCAGAACACAACTCAACGGGGCTGAATTTTTCCTGTAATAAATTTCCCAGAGGCATTTGTGACGGATCAAAGTGGATTTCATAGCATTGTCTACATATTGTTATATTAATGTTAAATCATCAAGACAGGACATAGTTACATTATTGTATCAATTATATAATTTATGTACAAGTACATCTCAATAAATTAGAATATTTTTGAAACGTTCATTCATTTCAGTAATTCAGTAATACAATCCATAATCAGCGTCTTCCATGATTGTGTGTCCTACTGAACCAGACTGAGGGACCATTTAAAGGCTTAGGAAACCTTGGCAGGTGACACTGAATTTACAATACTGAACTGAACTTACAATATTCTAATTTTCTTAGATTTGGGTTTTCATAATCAACATTTACAGAAATAAAACACTTGAAATAGAAGACTCTGTGTGTAAAGAATCTAGAAAATATAGGAGGTCATTTTTTTAATCTAATTACTGAAATAAATAAACGTTTCAAAGATATTCTAATTTATTGAGATGCTCCTGTATGTATAGCCACCATGTATATTCTTGTCATTTTATGGTTACTCTGCACTGTACTGTTATACTGTACCATAGTCTACCATTCTAAACCAGTCTCGTGGAAACACATTGTCTAAGACAGTGATGGCTAACCTTAAGAGCGTTGTGTGTGAAAATTCATTAAAAAAAACTAGCTTAACTTGGGTGTGGTGTTACATCTAGAAATATCCTGAATTTTGTGATATTTGTAGCTCTATTAAAAAAAGAGTTATATTTTTTATATATGTATTTTTATTATATGTTTTTCTGGCCCATCACATGGTATATGACATCCTTTTTGTTCACCTCTACACGGTACTGGGATTAGGTTGATAACCAATTTACTGCGCTGACAGACTCCTTTTAAGGATCCCTTTCTTCTCGTCTCCCCTTTGTACACATATAATGACACATCCCACATTATATATAATAATTTCCTCTCAGGACTTGTATATACATAGCATTAAGTCCCTTTAATGCAATAATGAGCAAAGGGGTATTTATTACACTGACTAGACAAGTCTATATAGGAAGTAAAATGATTGTAAAAAAATAATTTAGCTATAAAAGCTACATAAGGAAGTTATATAAAATAATTTGCACATATTCCAGGAATGTCTCACTCGCCTAAAGTAAAGATTTACAGCATTAAAATGTGCTCATATTAGTATGCCTAGAATGTAATACACACATATATGCACATTTATAATAAAACTTCACAGGGCTTGTCCCAATATCCCCCATTCACTTCTATGGGACTGAGGGCGCTGTAGGAGATCACAGTCCTGGCAATCCCATAGAAGTGAATGATGCGCCAATCACACAAGCAGACTAGCGCTCCATTCACAAGGAGGCCTTAGGCCTCCGGATCACTGGGGAACCCGGCAATCATTCCTCCAGCGATCAGACACTTATCCCCTGCCTTGTTGGATAGGGGATACGTGTCCATAACAGGACAAACTAAAGGGTAAAGTCCCATTTCATAAAACCTGAATTTATTTTAGGCACATTGTGGGACAAATGAGTCCATTATAGGAACAGAAAAACAGAAAGCATGTCGGAGACTGACTATAATGGGATCGGTCAGCTTTTTGTTATGTGTCATTGTAATGGAAAAAACATCACAGTCTACTTTGTACAGTATTTTTGATAGAACCTCCGAGGCAGATGTGAAAATAACCTTAGGTAAGGGGGTTATGCCACCAAGAATATATCTTCTGTCCATTGGATACAGGATAAACCTGACTGTTGAGACATTGTGAATGGAGGGTGTTCTTCTCCCGTGGAATGGCACCCCCATTCATTTCATGTGAGCACTGGAGATAGCTGGATGTTGTACTTCAACTATCCCCCAATAGTGCAGATTTGTCCATCCACTAAGTGACGTGCCCACATCGAGTCTATCTGTGATCAGGCTAAATGGACAACAGGGGGTGATCACTACCCTTTCTCAGGATTGGTGGGGGTCTCAGCAGTCAGATCCCCACCGATCAGCTATATCAGTCATTACAGCATACTTTGTATAAATGAAAAGTACAGACGTTTATAAGAAACTTTGTAATATATCTTATCAGAGACAATTGTCTCCAGCTTCCCTGCCCCCCCCTGCTAAAATGATTCTAACTCTGAAAATCACTGCTCTATCCCTCTCCAGATGGACTGCAGGTCCTGTCTATAAAATTCTATGGAGAGGGGAGAGGGAGGAATGAAGAGGAAGTGCAGGCAATGAGAGAAGAAAGACAGACATGATCTGATGCATGAACTGTATAGAAACAGTGCAAATCAGTACATACCAGTACTTCTCTATATATGTCCTGCACATTACTAGGACTGTTTGTGGATGAAAGAGAGAAAGTTATAGAGCAGATTCTCCTGTACTTACTGTGAGTAGTGTATAGCAGTTAGTCAACACTTACCAGCTCAGAGAAAACTACAATCACCAAATATAGCATGCAGAGGGGAAAACTGTTAAAAAACTGTAGAATGTAAGTCATATAATGGCTAGATCTAGTGTTACTTTTCATGTCCAAACATAACAGCTTATCCTGAAAAGTCAATTGAAATGACAGATATGCTTTGAAAAGCTTGCATAATCCATCATACAGTTCCCAAAAAATAGTACAATTTTGTTCCAAAATGATATCACCATGCAGTGCTATAACATACTACCGGTAAGTGCTTGAAAGGGGTTATCCAACTTCCAAAAATTATCTGAAAATACATCCACAGCAGTGCTAAGTACTCACTGTTCCCTTGTGCAGCCTTTACTTGGCTTTATTTTATGTTTATTCAGTTTTTATTGAGGTTTTTGCAAATAAGAACAAAAGGAAGCAAAGCCAAGACAAAGGCATCAAATAAGGCAGTAGGAGGCACACAGGCCACCCAATCGTGGAGAAGTCGCTGAGGAACAGTCAGGGTAGAGGGCTGCTGACGCCCGCAACAGAGAAACCAGTAAAAGGTGGCACAATAACAACATGGGGAAATGCATCATTGGGGGTGATAGCAGGGAACACTATAGGGCAGAAGGAAAAGTCCGGCTGTGGAGGGCCACCACAGTGCCACTCGCGCACCAGAAGAAGAAGACAAATGCTGGAGGGAAAGGGAAACATGGGGAAGACACGGGTGAACAGAAACACATAAGACCACATACAAGACCGGGATGGGATACGGCACACTGAGGAGAAAGGGAAGGAGGAGAGAGGGATTGTACAGAAGGGGACGGCCAGACTCCTTACAGAAAGGGGAGCAAGGCGACCCCAGTTTAGGCAAAGAAAGAAGAGAACTCTGAAGTCTCCTGGAACATTACCCACGGCCGTCAGAGGGACACAAATTTAGAAGGGTCAGGCGAGTCCTCAGCCACTAGGGCCTCTTCTCTTAATAAGGAGAAGCTCCTGTAGGAACTCAACCAGGGTCGGCACAGCAATACTGCACCAATGCCTGGGAATGACTGTTCTGGCGGCAGTGAGAAAATGTCGCAGAAGGTCTTACTTAACAGCGGAGACGTTTCCCGGTATGATGGAGAGAAGGGCTAGACAAGGTGAGGGTGTAACAGATTTGCCACTCACTTTAGTGTACAACGCGAAAACAGCATCTCAGAAGGGTCTGAGGGCAGCGCATTCCCACCTGCTTGACTTTATTTTACTCGCTGCTCCTTGAATCACTGTTATTAACTCCAGTTCCCATGATTCCTCTGCCTGCTCTCATTCTCTGTGTACCCCCCTGTTTTCCACTCTCCCCTGCAATGAAATCACAGGTAATTAATCACTCCTACATCTGTGGGACACATGCTGCTGTAATGTTTCGTTTGCTGGCTGAGCAGCTCACAGGGAGGGGTAGTGAGCTTGCAAACAAAACGTCACAGCTGAGGTCATTGACCTGAAATTAAATCAGATAAACAGTACTGAATTTAAACAGGATATATATTAGGAAGTGTTTGGATAGATACATCCTGCTATTTCGCCCATATTTTAAAAAAAACTGGATAAAACATTTAAGTTTTCTCCTGGCTTTACTGCTTTCAGTTCCTAAAAGGAACCCTAAGCACCTGCCCAATTTACCATGTCCTAAAACTGAGCTTGGCCATTTCCTGCTGTCACTTCTAGAAATCACAAATGTAAGAAATACATGACATGACTAAGAAATGGGCAAACAGATTGTAAAAAAAAAACTCGAGGAAAGATTATAAATGAATAACTTAGAGACCATATATTAGGGGGGGATTTATTAACGCCTCTAGGCTAGATTTCTGGTGTGGATGGTTATAATGTGGCACACATTTGGTGCAAGACCCTGTATTGTTACATTCACCATTCTGATCTCCATTTCGGGGTTTGTACCTGGTTTCAAGATAAAGATCTCTTTACGTTGCTTTATTGTAAATAACATTATATACTGTTGTCCTTGGGGGTAGGACCATTACTTTGCAAATGACCTTATACACTTTTGTCCTTGGCTGTAGGACCATTACTTTGGAGACTCGATGCTGGATTTGCTATAGTGGGATTCAATCTCACATGATATAGTAACAACACTGATCACAATATGACGGTTGCTTGGACACAAACAGACTGCAGAGCGGCACATGTGTTGAACATGCTCATTCTCATCTGGGCTTTGGTTCATTGCTGTATGTTTTGTTAAATAAAACTTACAATACAGCTGGACACAACCATATGACTATACATGGACATACGATGCAGTCCAGGACGAGATTTCGGAATGTTACCAAATTTCCTCTCATTATCAAATCAATGATGCAAGTAGGTGAAGGAGGTCAGCTTACTCCTGTAGTCAGTAAACTCGCCATGTATGGACATATGGTCATGATCTAGGCCCCAGGCATACACCCAGCAAGGGTTGTGCAGTTTAGAAAATCCATTTTCAAATACCCTTTTTGGAAATTGTGATGTAATAAAAGGGGGTCTGTGCTGAAGACCCTCATCCACAAGCCGGAGAGGAGAACCCAGTATATCTGTGTATGCTTAAAGGGTTTAAGTTAATGTTTTCCCATGAACATAACCATATTTACATTTGTAGACAATTAAAAGTTCAACATTTTTACAATTATAAGTAACTAAAAATTTTGCAGCATTTTAAGAATTTTTCTAGACATGTTTGTGGTCTAATACATGTACAGTATGAGAAGGTAACCCGGCCACAATAAGGACATCATGGCTGGGTTTCTGACAAGTCCCAGACCATAGAAAGTTCCTGCATTCATGGTCATGTCAATTGGCAGCCGATCAAGACAAAAGACTGAATACTAAGATAGTTGGAGAAAATCTTTAAAACTCTGTAAATTTTTACTTTATATTTGCAAAAATGTTTAACTTTTAATTGTCTACAAATTTAAATTTGGTTTTGTTAATGGGAAAAACTCTTTAAAGGGGTCATCCTGCTATTCATTCACAGGAGAAGGGGGTAAGTGATTGTTGGGGTGGTCCAATGAGAATGGAGTTGTACTGCATATACACTCTTTGGAGCATTGCTCATTGGCGTTGCTCCAAAGAAGTAAGCGGCCATGCCCTTGTTGCTCCAAAGAGTTCATTTGCATATTGTCAAAAACAGCGATATCTTGGCAATGGAGGCAGCGATTCACTAGTGAAAAACACTGTTTAATTCAGATGACCCTAACCTATCTATCTGCAGGGCTACATTGATAATCTGGGTTCTGGTGACAGTCTCCCTGTAACAAAGTTACCAACTCATCTCTGTGCCTAGCAAATCACACATTTCACTTGAATTTTCTGCAGTAATAACTGCAGTAGCGAAGTAAAGTACATTATTGCTTGCTCTGGGAGTTGCCATGGTAGCATCAACAGAACCTGCAGAGATAATTTTTCATATGATCTCCCTAGATAATAACACATGCATTGGGTGGAGGTCACATGCACAGCAGAATTAGTGTTTTGATGTTACCATGCCAACTCCAGAGCAAGCAGGTGGTGAGGAGAGCATTATTCAGTCTGCCACTGATAAACTGAAGGACCTTAAAGCAGAACCTTAGCCACAGACATTATATGGTATAGATTATTCTAGGTAACAGATGGTTAACACCCTTATAATTTTTATAATGTGTGAAATTACTAGAAGGTTACGTATGGCCAAAAATGATAAAACATGTTGCTTTTTGCAGTGATCTGGGAATTTACAGAGTAAGATTATTTGCCAAGAAACATGGAATTTCAACCAGATGAGTATTGGTGTGTCTAGGATTTCTAGTGTCTGAGCCTCTAATGTCCTCAACAGTGGCGGCCACTGCTGAATTCCCAGTAAGTAAAAGGAAACTCCTGCAAATACATGAAATCCTACCCATCACCCCCATGCTTAGCCCATATTATATTTCCCATATTTCACCTCTAACTTGCTTTTTTTGGAAAGAAAAATCTTGTTTCTGATTGTAGAAAATACTTTCTGTAGCATCTATTCAGCTGAAAGTAAGCTAAACTGCAGTAACTGAGCGCAGCCACTAGAGACGCTCAGTTATCTATGTTAGTCTTATCACACACAGCTGATCGGTGGGAGCGCCAGATGTCAGACCCCCACCACTGATATTGATAGGGATAGGTCATCAATATCCATAACTTAGAAAACCCCTGTAATGCATAGTCCATGTCCAATGGTCCACGCTCAGCTTAATTTGTTTATTTAAGAATCTACAATAGCACCTGATATGAGAAACATTGGAAACTAGTGTTTGCCCTAGAGTTTCCCTTTAAGCATTTTTTTGTATATAGTATCAGACAAATATTACATATAAGGGTATACAGACCCTATAAGTCAGTATCTAGCCATAGTCACTTGTGTTACATAAACACCAACAATCTGTGATCCTCCAGGTGTTATCGATAGAAAACAAAATTCAAAGAACCAAGAAAAAAGTAACAAGTAACAAAAGGAGTAAATAGACAGGAATAACCCCCTCACCCACCCCCATTATATCAGTCAAACTACTCTAAGTCTGCCCAGGCCACCTATCAATCTTTCCACTATATACCACTCCGTGAGTGTGAAGGGTCAAATGAGATGTCTGATTTCTAAACTTGTGAATAAGGCAGGATAATTTTTTTCTTTTTCCCAAAAATTCTTCCTTCTCCAATCTCTCTAAATCGTTTCAGCTGCTCAACCAGTTTCGGCTCCGTTGGAACATATGGTTTGAGACACTTTTGCAGCAGACCTTGCATGGCCATTAGACATTGGAATTCTCTCTCGGGCCAGCTCTCGTTCTCTCTTCATCCCTCTAGTGGAAACCCTTTAAGCATCTTAAAGGGAGACAATCTGAGACTATCCCCAGATAAATAGGCTAGTGTCACCTGAATCAAACAGTGTTTTCCCTTTGTGAATTGGTGCCCCATTACCAAGATATAGCTTTTTTTATGTCAATATGCTAATGAGCTCTTTGGAGCACCAAGGACATGCTCAATGCTCCAAAGAGGTAAACACCAACACCCTCATCACTCCAAAGAGCTCACGTCCATATAGACAAAGATAGTGATATCTCGGCAACAGAGATGCCCATTCACAAGGGGAAAACACCAGCAGCGTTGTAGCAGAAAGTAGCAATACGACCACCCCATTTGTTTTTTATTCTAGGAAATGCCTTGCTCAGCTCTCTTGAACCCAAGTCTTCCTCTAGCCTAATCTTTTTACATAACATTTTATGATAATGTGAGAATAACACAAAGCCCCAAGCTTTATCTATCATGTAGAGATGCTTCTTATGGAGGGTCTCTAGAAATCAATGCTTGTGGTTTGGCTTTATTGTCTGTTAGAATTTTTCTCTGGCTTACTTTATACAAGTTTTAGGATGTGCAGGTCAAATGAGTTCATTTTTGTGTTTGCGCTTATTTACGTTATATTATTCAGAGAAAGCCAAGCGGATCTTGTACATTGGCCAACTAAACATTGAGAATGCCTTACTTTTCTGTTCCAAAAAACAAGATCCTATTCTCGAAGAAACAACTCCGAGTACTGGACTGGAGGGATTTATAACCATTAGTCATTGATGCATTGATGATAAAACAGAGAATGGTTGTGCAACACTTTAATGTAAGAAAATACTGTAAATAATATAACGGGAATCTAATGCCTCCCAAATGGCTTATAAACAGTTTGCAGGGGCCCTTACTGACTTACTAAACTTACACTATGTAGGCTAAAGTATAGGGGCATAAGTCCCATTGCACTCAGGAGTCTCATTCCTTCCCATTGCCTTAGGTGTATAAAACCCAGCACTAGGGATGAGTGATCAGTTTGTAACGAACTGGGTTTGTTAAGAATCATCAAAAAATTTTGGATTCGTCTGAACCTGAAATTTTTCGCGTTTTCCACCCATAAACCCAATTATACTCTGGGCTATCTTCACACTGTAGAGTAGTTTAAGTGAAGACGCAGGGGAAGTGTGTAAACATTCAAACAGTCTTACTCACCTCTCCTGGGCTCCATTACGACATCCAGGCCGGGTCCCGGTCCTCTTCAGTCCTCTTCCTCCTGAGTGACATTGGCAGTCTCAGGGGACTACTGTGACCCGTGATTGGCCTCAGCGGTCACATGGGGTGCCCAAACAAACCTCTTGAATATTTGCAAGATGAATCTTGTGAGGTTCGCCCGTCACTATCCCACACCTAGCCATGTAGTCCGCCATTAGAGTCTGTGTAAGAATGGATAATTCTAAAGATCTTACTGAATTCCAGTGTGGTTCTGTATTGTGGTAGGATGTCACCGCTACAACCCGTCAGTTCCCAAAAATTTGCAGATTGCAAGTGCTGAGGTGCATAGTGTATAACAGTCACCAACATTCTGCTGACTCCATTACTGCAGGAGCTTCATGGCAATGGTTTCCATGGCAGGGCAGTTGCCTGCAAGCTTGACATGGACTCAAGTCTGAGTTTGACACATCCAAGGAGAGCTTTACCTGTCTGACTGCATTGTGCCAACTGTAAAGTTTGGTGGAGGAGAGATAATGCCATGGGATTATTTTCTAGTTCCAGTGAAGGGAAATCTTATTACATCAGCATACCAAGACATTTTGGACAATTGTAAGTTTCCAACTTTGTGGGAACAGTTTGGGGAAGGAAGTTTTCTGTTCCAGCATGAATGTTCCCCAGTGCACAAAGCCAGGTCTATAAAGAGTTTGGTGTGGAAGAACTTGACTGGCCGCAAAGAGCCCTGACCTCAGCCCCATTCAACACTTTTGGCTTGAACTAGAAAAAAAAATTAGATTGTGAATCAGACACTCTCATCCAACATCAGAGTCTGACCTCACGTATGCCCTTCTAAATGAATGAACGAGAATTTCCACAAAGTCCAAAATCTTGAAGAATGTCTTCCTAGAAGAGTGGAAGCTCTTTTAACTCAAAGAGGGGACCAACTCCATACTAATACCTATGCCCATTTCCTTTGTCCATATAGTGTACCTCTCTTGTTTCACAGTGCAAAGTGAGTGTAAAGATTTTCATCTTTTGAGCAAATTAGCCAGGGCACCCGGGGCTTGTCTTTGCCAGCCTGCACCACCACCATGCCTGAGCCAGCATCATAAGTTCTGGGAAGACCATAGCAAATTATGGAAATCCCAGGAACATTCCAATATATTCCCTTTTCAGCCTTTATTCAACATTATATAAACATGCTTTATCCAACTTTCATTACATTACAGCCTTGTTCTAACGTGGGTGATTTTTTGGGTTGATTGTTTTGCTCATCTATATGCAACACCCTAAAATAAAGTAAAATGAGGTTTGTCAAAATCTGTGCAAGTGTATTTTTGGAAGGTGTTTTCTTCTTGCAGAGACCAAGTGGGTGTAAGGAATCTTGAAGAAAGACTCCCTGGGAAAAGTAAGCAAAATAGGTCTGCTCCAAGAAAACTGTCTTTCTAGTGCCGCCTATAGCTAGCTAAACTGTAAGCAGTGGCGTAAATGCGGGGGTAGCAGCGGTAGCAGCTGCCACAGGGCTCGGGACATTAGGGGGCCCAGCGGGCCTTTGATTTTTTTTTTTTTTTAATAGGCCGTTACCTGCTGGTGTAATCCCAGCAGGTAATGGGCCCTATTTATCTACTGATCCCCGCTCCTGCTCAAAGCCAGAAGGGGAAGCGCAGGCGGCTTTGAGCAGGAGGCGGAGATCGGTACGTAAGGCTACAGGCCCGCGAACCCCACAAACACTGCTATCATTATACTCTGGGGTCATTTCAGACCCCAGAGTATAATGATCGGAGACCAGGGGAGGTCAAGGAACATAAAAAACAATGTTACTTACCTCTCCTGCACTCCGGCAGTATTCGGGCCTGTTTGATGACGTCCCAGACATCACGTGGGCCAGGCCGGTGTCATTATGCGTCACAACGCTGACCTGGCTCATGTGACATTTGGTCCAACATTGAAGAGGGCTGAAAGTAGCGGGGAGTGTGCTGGAGCCAGGGAGAGGTAAGTAACAGTGTTTTTTATGTTTGTATCCTCCCCTGGATTTCCGATCATTATGCTCTGGGGTCTGAAAAGACCCCAGAGTATAATAATTGTTCATGGGTGGTCCACAATGGGGCATAATACTGTGTGCAGGGGCCACAATGGGGCATAATAGTGTGTGCAGGGGCCACTATGGGGCATAATAATGTGTGTGCAGGAATGTAGGGAATGCGATTTGTGTGAGGGGGCAGGTGGCCGGGGGGGGGGGTGTCATGTCAAATGTTCGCCTTGGAGCCCAACCATTCCTAGTTACGCCACTGACTGTAAGCCAATGTCAAAGACATTGTCAAAGACATCGCAACTAGTCAACCAGAACCCTATTTGGTACTGAAACAATGCTGTCTACAGATGAGAGTCTCTGGTTTGGCTGACATCTCTAGGTTTAAAGGAAAAAAAACACAAAAAAGTCAGAGTTTAATTTCTTGCACATGCAGCTGAAAAAAAAGTATAAATGAAACTGAAATGAAAATTTTAGAAACCAAAACAAAATACACCAAAACAAAAAACCACCATAGCTGAAAGGACACAGTGCTCAGCTCCGCGCCTCTGCTTTTTTGTTTCAGCGATGAAAGATGAGCTCTACAATTTGGCCTTATGAAACACGAGCACAAAACAGAGCTATGCAACCATGCCTTGTCAATATATTCATATTATTCATTCCAATATTTTGTTCCTCTCATCATGTTCTAAATCTGTGAAGAATAGCCAGAAAGAAGATCCTGCCACAAGGTCGCAGATAGTGAAAAAAATCCCAGTGTTGGAAGCTAGTAGCCATGCTTCTCAGGAAATTGGAAAATTGTATCTTAGATACCAAATATTTCAACAGCCCAAAGCAAAATGTCTATAGTAATGGAGAATACTTACAGAAACATCATAACAGTGGTAAAATAGTTCACAGCTTACAGCTTGTAAAGTTAATATAACTTATATTTGTTTTTGTTGACCCTAGCACCCAATCCTAGTGCACCTTTCATCTTTCTATATAATGTAAGTAAATAGTTAAGTTACTTTGTAAATATATTGCTTTACTTATCTACAGATTCTGTGTTACCGTCTGTATTGTGGTTCTGAGCTGCATTCACAATTCAGCTGGCTTCAGAGATGAAATCTCCCAGCATTACTTGTCCGCACAGAGCAATATCTTTGGATTATGCATTATGGGGAACAGGACCTGGACATCTAACACTTGGGGTTTCACCATCAACCAAGTATTTATCGAAAGTTTATTAACCCCTTCCCACTGCAGTCATTTTTCGATTTTTGTTTTTACTCCCCGCATTCTAAAAGCTATAACTTTTTTATTTTTCTGCTCACTGAACTATACGAGGGCTTATTTTTCACAGGACATATTGCACTTTATACTTGTACCATTTAATATTCTGCACAATGTAATGGGAATCTGCAAAAAAAATTCAGAATGAGTGGATTTTAACTGTGCAGCCAAAATGACATGATTCCTCTATTCTGCGAGTCATTACAATTATGCTGATACCAAATTTGCATAGTTTTTGTTATGTTTCTTAAAATATATCTTGTCAATGTCTGTAAAGCGCTGCGGAATAGGATGGCGCTATATAAATAAAATAAATAAATAAATACAAAAAAAAAATATCCAAAACTTTGAAAAATAAAAAGATATGTTGGCGTCACCATATTATTACCTGTAACTTTTTTTTTATATTTTCGTATATGGGACTGTATAAGGTGTAATTTTTTTGCAGGGCCAATTGTACTTTTGATTTATACCATTTAGGGGAATGTCTAATGTTTTAATCCCTTTTCTAATTCCATTTTGTTTCCATTTTGTTTTTGGGAGGCTATTTGGCTGATTTTGTATATTTTTTTTTAACCACTACGGAGTTCACCGTATTGGAAAAATATTTTATTTGTTTGTAGATTTTAAAAATTTGTAAACTAGTTTTTTTTTTACTTTTTTTTTTTTTTTTTTTTAAATTTTTAGACCCCCTAGGGAACTTGAACTCTAGCGGTCTGATGACCAGTCCAATACTAATGTTTTGCAGTATATTGAGAAATCCATTCACTCTTATTAAAGACTGCTCTAGCCATCCTGTAATAGAGATGTATGTCATAGGAGCCGTCAATTGATTCCCAGCTGTCATAGATACAGGACACTGCCACCAGATCTCATGGAGCCTCATAGCAAGAGTCAGAATTGGGCCACTTCTTCCAAAAAAAAAAGGCACGGTAAAGAAGGAGAGAGGTTGTAGAAATAATGTATCATCTCCTGATATTTTAAGTAAATGGGTTTGAAGAATTAAAAAGATAAAAACCTCAGCAACAATAATAAGCTCTGACTGCAGCTCACCAGTCCAAATGACAGCTACTGACCCTTTCAGTTACATTTTCTCCACAGCGTTCCTTATTCCAAGAGTCTCATAATATTTTACCACCCTGCTTCCATGGTAGGTACACCACTGAGTAGCTGTGTATGTCACATATTATCAAATCTTACGCTCTATAGAATACTGAAGTGATGACATACAAAGCCATCCATAACCTGTCCCCTCCATACATCTCTGACCTAATCTCTCGCTACCTGCCCACAAAAAACCTCCGCTCTTCTCAAGACCTCCTACTCCGCTCTGCTCTTATCCACTCTTCATACAACTGCCTCCAAGACTTCTCCCGTGCATCTCCCATACTCTGGAACTCACTACCATGACAGATAAGATCTTGAAGACATACTTCTTCAGGAACGCCTACAACCTCCAATAACACTATTACCATCACAACACCATCTAAACAGTCTCTACCCCCACCTACTGTCTCTACCCCCTTTCCCTCATAGATTGTAAGCCCTTGCGGGCGGGGCCCTCTATCCCACTGTAACAGTTTGTCACTGTTAGCATTGTACTTGTTTTGTGTATTGTATGTAAACCCTCAAATGTACAGCACCATGGGATTAATATAATAATGTACAGCACCATGGAATTAATATAATAATGTACAGCACCATGGAATTAATATAATAATGTACAGCACCATGGAAATAATATAATAATGTGTAGCACTATCGAATTAATATAATAATGTACAGCACTATGGAAATAATATAATAATGTACCGAGCACAATAGAATTAATATAATAATGTACATCACCATGGAATTAATATAATGATGTACAGAGCACCATGATAATAATATAATAATGTACAGAACACCATGGAATTAATATAATAATCTACAGCACCATGGAATTATTATAATGATGTACAGAGCACCATGGCATTAATATAATAATGTACAGCACCATGGAATTAATATAATAATGTACAGAGCATCATGGAATTAATATACCAATGTACAGCATCATGGAATTAATATAATAATTTATAGCTCCATGAGATTAACATAATAATACACAGCACCATGGAAATAATATAATAATGTACAGCGCACCATGGAATTAATATAATAATCTGCAGAACACCATGGAAATAATATAATAATAGACAGCACCATGGAAATAATATAATAATGTACAGCACCATGGAATTAATATGATAATGTACAAAAATATGGAATTAATATAATAATGTACAGAGCACCTTGGAAATAATATAATAATGTACAAGAATATGGAATTAATATAATAATGTACAGAGCACCATGGAATTAATACAATAATGTACAGCACCATGGAATTAATATAATAATGTAGCGCACCATGGAATATAATATAATAATGGACAGAAAACCATTATTTTAATAATGTACAGCACCATGGAATTAACATAATAATGTCCAGTACCATGAAATTAATATAATAATGTCCAGCACCATGGAATTAATATAATAATGTACAGCACCATGGAATTAACATAATAATATCCAGTACCATGAAATTAATATAATAATGTCCAGCACCATGGAATTAATATAATAAGGTACAGCGCGATAGAATTAGTATAACAGTATACAGCACCATGGAAATAATAATGTACAGGACCATGGGATTGATATAATAATGTACAGCTCCATGAAAATAATATAATAATGTACAGAGCACCATGGAATTAATGGTGGTCTAAAAATAAATAGTAATAATATTAATAGTGTATACTATACAATTGTTTGACTAAATCCAATGAATTGCAACCAGTACAAAGGTAAACTGAAGGAATTCTAAGTTGTGGTCAATGGGTTAAGTGAATGTTAGACTCAGATAACATGTCTTTGTGACGCACCGTACTCCCCAAACTAATGAATTCATTATTATTGCATGCCCCTTTAACTTGTGTAATATACCGCGGCAATCCCATACGTATAATTGTCTCAGTGGCAACCGCTCGTCCATGGTGTCTGTTACACACCACAGACGTATATAGTGTTACATAAAACACAGGGTGCAATATTACATGGAATACCCAAGCACTTTAGGTGAAACTAAATCTTCACAAATAGGTTAGTACACTGTAAAGTAATCTGTAGCACATACTAGTATTGTAATGTTTTTACTCCTGTTACAATTTATTTTATCCTTTTTGGTTAACATTGGCCTTACAGAATTGATTTTATAGAATTCAACTAGGCAGTTTGGCATTGGGGAAAGCAGGTGAGGTGACTTAGAAGTCCTGATGGCTGCTGTCCCCAGTGTCACCACTAGAGGTGCCCTTTATGTACAGTCAGCATATCATGACGGCCCCTTCTCTATGACCAGCATTACTTCTAGAAGTAACACATATAATAGGAGAATATGACGGAATTGTCATAGATGCAATTACCTAAGGCTTTATGGAGATTTTTGGCTACACAATGGGTTACCACAACATGCAACCTCAATGTTTCCTGGGGGACTAATTATGAATATTCATGTCAAAATTGCCACAATTTTTTCCCCATAAACAAGAGAAGTTTACTAAAGTAAAATCTGATGGTTGCATGTTTGTACATTACACAGCTTTCTACATGTAGGGCATTTTGTACATCGGTCTTAATCTTGGCATGTGACTATATTCTTCAATATGCTTGTATCAATACAGTGTAGGATCAGAGTAACATGTGGCAAAGTGCTCGCTCAGCATGGTTGACATGACCTTCTTCTGCGCATATCAGTGTTCAGTTGCAACACTCATATAGACCTGCAGGGAATTCAGCAGAGCTTCATGGGTCTAAGTCAACTGCAGGAAGTCAGAAGTGATGCTCTTCAGGGAATGGACACAAACTTCTTCTGACCTCTTCCCCTTCTCCATCCAGCTGGGTTTCATCAAGATCCTGGGAGTCTGGTTTGGGAGGGAAGGTGCAGCCCTAAGTGAAGGTGAAGTCCTAGCAGACTGGCTGTTGTCAATCAAAAGAATGAACTCCTGTCTCTGCTTTGATATACTCCGAAAGACTGGCCCCTCATGTCACCATATACCAAGCTATTATCGGGACTGTCTATTGCTTCATTTGGGGCTCCAAAATGGACAAGGCTGGGAAAGAAGTTCCTGACACCATCACTCTGCTGCAGTGCTGCAGGTACCACTTGTATGTGAATGCATCCGCAGGGCTCTAAGCAAAACAAATGGTGGTTCAGCAGGCAGATCTATGTTTCACTTTTTTCCTGCTTTTCTGGAGAAGGCTTGAATGGGACAAGTGGGGCAGCTCCTACTCTTACCAGAAGGAACACCAGCTGGAGGGACTCAAGCACAACTAGTGGAAACCATAAACGATCCACAAACTCATCCGAGCAAAGGACTTACTGGAGTTTATTCTAGGGCTCCATGTTGCTACAACTGAGATTGTCTTGAAAAATTGGGCTTCTGGCAGGTTAACACCCCTATTTCTTATCACTTGCCTGTTATTTTATCGATTGATATATGAAGCTTAATTAGAATGTGGATGTGCTGTATTGTATTATGTAGGATCTCTGCCTTTATTATATGTTGTACTTTATTTACTACTTGGTATATGTGATATTTATTGTACCTTGATACAGTTTGCATTGGTTACTGCCCCATGTACTCTTGTTGACTGACAACTGCAGCATCTCAGTATACTGTTTTGTATATATTATGTTATGTGCCACTGTCTGTATATATTTTATATGTTTTGCAGATTCCTTATGTTATTTTCGCCCTGTGTTGTTGACCACTCCACTGTGGTTGGTACACCCTCCTTTAGAGTGAAGTTTGGTTCAACCCAACCAACCAGTGCAGCCCCAGAGGGGAAAGTGTGGTGGGTTCTTCTAAGAGTCATTGCCCAACATCACCATTGCTGCAGTCTTGAGAATTGCTGTCAGCCCCTTGAAGGGAGGGAACTGCTGAGTTAGAAGTGAAATTTAGGTGTATCAGAACCTCACAACATGCACACTGCAGTATACAGGTAGACAGGGGTACAAGAGGAACTTGCTCATTCACAGCCTCCATACATATAGTGGGACAGGCAAAGTATAGTGATATTGGAGTGGAGTTTTCTATCACTGAACTTGCTGTGGAAAAACCATTACTAGGCTAAGTACCATCACCCACAATGGAACTCCTACTACTACCCACTACTGCCTCCTGAGTCATTCCTGCACTTACCATCAGATCTCTTATGACCATCACAAGGTTCAGCAGAGGAGAGGACTCCTCACAACTGGAACTACCACCAGCATCAGGTACACTGCAGGCACCTTCAACATTGCCCCAAATTGGGAGGTGGGCTGGAGGAGTCGGGTGAGTATGTGAATACTCAAGGAGGTGGGCTGGAGGAGTCAGTTGAGTGGCCTTGGCCTACTGTTGACAACACAGCTACTACTACTCTCATCCTTCGGTTCCCTCCAGTGAGTAGTAACAGCTGATTGTATAATAAAGCTAATTTCAAATAAATATTCATACAGTGTGGGACAAGGTCACATGACCACTGTACAAAATACTGAATGCTGCCTAGGTGTAGACTATGCATGAATCCAGCTACTCATGTCATTATGCACCAAGCACTGAGAACAGCTCAGTAAAATAATTTGCATATTGGCAAGTTTCCTTCCGCTCCATCTGAAAATGGCATAAATAATATACAATCCAGTTTTCTTCATTTTACAGATCGGGCTGTTCCTGCACTCCCTCCCCTCCTCCTTCGCTATCTCCAAAGTTAAATTAATGCTCCAAAAACTATTTTCCAGAAACACAATGCAATGTTTGTTCTGCTTCATGAGATTAATGGCGGTTGTTACCCGCAGTTTTATTATTGTGTACAAAGTTACTTTTTCAAGGCTGTAGAAAACGTCAAAAATAATTGTCTAGACAACACATTCCTGGCCCATTCCAAAAAAAACACAATATGGGGATAGCGTAATAATAGTCATTTCTACCAAAATATTATTGCCTTTACTAGATATATAGCTATCAGGCACAGTATGTTAGTAGTACCATGTATGTCTGGCTAATATATGACTTGTATTCTTTTTAACACATTTCCTCTCTGCAGGCTATATCTCGAATTCTCAGGTTTTTGTTGCTATGATCTCTCCCATAGACAACACATGAATTAACAGAAGATTATTCTCCTTAGCTCTCTCTGACTCACTCAGAAGCAGCACCATATAGGATATTATAGGTACTACACATTATGGGTGTGAATAAGGCACTTGGGGTGAGATAGAAAACTTACTATTATCTGCAGTGGCCTCTGTTTGCCTGTGTCTCTGTTTCTGCATCTCTCTTAGCTCCTCCCCTCTTTATAGACTAACGCATTACAAAGCTTTTTTTTTAGTAAGTAAATAACGTGTTGCACCTAGCATATCTCACTAAAAATAATATGGCGCTTGGTAAATATGGCGTACAACTATATTCCGTAGAAAACTAGTGCAATGTATTCATCGGAATGATTGAACAACACAGGTGACATATAGATGACACCTGTGTGTTGCCTCCACGGCCCCATTCACTGAGCTCTTGCCGCAAAACGGATAGGAATAGGGCCTGACCTGAGTCTTTAGGATACCTAAAGATCTTCTATGCAAGGATCCAGCAGCTGTTGAGTATGGTGTAGGAGAAGTGGGACTAGGTCAAAAAAAATTTTTTAGATTATTCGTGAATCTTTGGAGCCAAGGGGTTGTCTCATCATAGGGATCACTTTTCTCTTGCCAAATGGCTAATTTTCTGATATCCAGGCTACAAAAACTCCTCAACTTAGCTGTTATGTTTGTGAATAATAGATGGTGCAATCCTAGGCACATTGTGATTAAGGAGCAA
Source organism: Leptodactylus fallax (assembly GCA_947044405.1). Lineage (NCBI taxonomy): Eukaryota > Metazoa > Chordata > Amphibia > Anura > Leptodactylidae > Leptodactylus > Leptodactylus fallax. The sequence goes on from CAMRHE010000057.1 coordinate 5,729,081, forward strand.
ACTTGCTGTAAGGACATTGAACTATTAGCTGTGAGCATGAGACCTTTCTATCTACCAAGGGAACTATCACATGTCATCGTGATAGCTGCATATGTCCCCCCCTCTGCGAAAGCTGACGCTGCCTGCGAGGTCCTACAAGCCACACTGAGCCAGTTACAGTCTCAGCACCCCCAGGCCCTCCTTCTTGTGTCTGGCGATTTCAACCATGCCTCTCCATCATCCACACTTCCCAGTTTCACACAGTATGTAACCTGCCACACAAGAGACAACAAAACACTGGACTTGTTCTTTGCCAACGTGAGGGAGGCATATAACTCATCAGCCCTACCGCCCCTGGGAAGATCGGATCACAACCTAGTACATCTCCGACCTGTGTACAAGCCACTTGTACGTAGAGAACCAGCTGTCACCCGCACAGTGAGGATATGGTCCGAGGAGAGTGATGAGGCTCTGAGGGATTGTTTTGACACAACCGCATGGGAAGTTTTGCAGGATTCGTATGGAGAAGATATAGAAGGACTCACACACTGCATAACGGACTACATTAATTTTTGTGTGGACAACACAGTACCCACAAAAGTGGTGAGGTGCTTCTCCAACAACAAACCATGGATTAACGCTGATATAAAAACACTACTTAAGGAGAAAAAGATGGCATTCAGGACAAGAGATAAGGAGGGGTTGAGGGAAGTACAAAAGGAGCTGAGGCATCTAATCAGGCAAGGAAAAGCCAGTTATAAGGAAAAAATGGAAAAGCAAATGGAAAGAAAAGACATAAGGGGGGGTCTGGGAGGGGCTTAAGTCAATTTCGGGTCATAAACAGTCGGTCTGCCAGATTGAGGCAGATGTTAACTGGCTTAATGAACTAAACCTATTCTTCAACAGATTTGATCACACACCAGCTCCTCCCACCCCAGAATGTCCTTCAGCTCCCCTCACCACAATGACTTCACCCCATTCACCCCATGTGGCTACTTCCCAACAGACCAGTAAATCCAGAAATCTGTCTTTATCTGACCACAGTCTGACCTTCACACGGGCCCAGGTGAAGAAGGAGATGAAAAAGATCAAGGCGAGGAAAGCCGCAGGGCCAGATGACATCAGTGCAAGGCTAATTAAGACTTGTGGGGACCAGCTGTGTGGTATAATTACATATATGTATAATATGAGCCTGAGGCAGGAAATAGTCCCTGAATTATGGAAATCTTCTTGTGTGGTACCAGTTCCAAAGAAACCTCACCCTATGGACCTCAACGACTACAGACCTGTAGCACTGACATCCCACTTGATGAAGATCTTAGAGAGATTGGTTCTCACACATCTTCGCCCTCTAGTGAGCCCCGCTATGGACCCTCTCCAGTTTGCTTATCGACCGGGCACTGGGGTAGATGATGCCATCATCCACCTTCTGCACAGGGCTCTGTCTCACCTGGAAAAACCAGGGAACACGTGAGAATAATGTTCTTTGATTTCTCCAGTGCTTTTAACACCATACAGCCCAGGTTACTGAGAGACAAGCTGGGCCTTGCTGGAGTGGACCACCACCTCTCCAACTGGATCCTAGACTACCTCACAAATCGACCTCAATACGTGAGAGCCCAAGACTGTGTGTCAGGTACCGTGATCTGTAATACGGGGGCACCTCAGGGTACGGTTCTCGCCCCTTTCCTCTTCACACTGTACACTGCTGATTTTAGGTGCAACTCATCCAGTTGCTACCTACAGAAGTATTCTGACGACTCTGCAATAGTAGGCCTCATCACAGACGATGATGACAAGGAGTACAGAGAACTGAACCGGTTTTTTGTGGACTGGTGCCACCGGAACCACCTGAAGATTAACGCGGGGAAGACCAAGGAGATGGTGGTAGACTTCTGTAAAGGCAGATGCCCTCCAAAACCAGTGGACATCCTGGGGACAGGCATCGAGATTGTGAACACCTATAAGTACCTGGGTCTGCTCCTTAATAATAAGCTGGACTGGGCAGATCATATGGAGGCCCTGTACAGGAAGGGCCACAGCAGGCTCTACCTGCTTAGGAAGCTGAGAGCCTTTGGAATCCGGGGGGCACTTCTTAGGACTTTCTTCAACTCGGTAGTGGCAGCCGCCATCTTCTTTGGAGTGGCCTGCTGGGGGAGCAGTATATCAACCAGGGACAGAAATAAACTTGACAAGCTGATTAGAAGGGCCAGCTCTGTCCTGGGGAGCCCACTGGACCCAGTGCAGGTGGTGGGTGACAGAAGGATACTGTCCGTGGTGAGCTCCATGCGGGAGAATAACTCCCATCCTATGCATGAGACTGTGATTGCGCTGGGCAGTACTGTCAGTGACCGACTGCTCCACCCTAGGTGTGAGAAGGAGCGCTATCGGAAGTCTTTCCTCCCCACCGCGGTTAGGCTGTACAACCAACACCGACCTAAGCGGAGATCATTACATACAGAGAACTGAAATATCTCTCTGCCTGTTAAATCCCCCCCCCCCCCGCTACTTCCTATCTGTCTGTCTGCTATTAACGTAATGCCTCTCACCTTGGAACATTCCTGTACATGTTGTATTTGTATTTGTATCTGCTTATCTTATCTTTGCTGCTGTAACACACTGAATTTCCCCACTGTGGGACTATTAAAGGACTATTATTATTATTATTATTATTATTATTATCCTGGGGGAAAATTTCATCTGAACATGCATTTTCTTTACAGTGGCCACTACTGGAGGAATGTAAAATTGCATGCTGGTCATTGAGCTTTGCTTAGGATCATAGAGTCAAAGTGGGGTCTGTACAGACAAAGGTTGTTGAGATGAGACAATCCCTTTAATTTAGCTAGCACTGTATTCATTGTGACAATGGCACAATGTTTAAAGGTTGCATTTCACATGTGTGGGAGTTTAGTAGTAGAAAATAAAAAAGTCTTTGTAGAACATCAATAAGCAGACAGTGAAACACGTCAATAGATCCATTGAGATGTGCACTGAGATCTTCTTCTTTATCATTTACCATGGAAAATATTTTATTACATTGAGCTGTTCTCCTCATGTCGCAGTGCATAGAAAGTTCATACTGTGATCTGTGAATCCTTCTTTCAATAGACTTTCTACTGACAAAGCCGGGTTACGGTTTAACCACTTAACATTCGGAGTGCATTTATGTGGATGGAACTGAACCAGAAATATTTCCACGGCAGGTTCTATGGTATGAAAAAGTATTTGCACCCTTGCAGATTTTGCTACCTTATGCTAGGTTCACCCTACCGTTCGTCTCTTTGTCATTTGGGTGTGCATGGGGAACCCGTTCATTAAAAAAGCAGTTATCCACGGAAACCCATGGACCCCATAGACTATGATGGGGGCCGCCAAGGGTCCTCCATGCAGGACTTTTCTCTCCGTGGATTTCAGACAGAATCTGCAGGGAAGTCTACAATGCAGATGTGAACCTAGTCTTATATACATATGGTTTTTGCCTTATAAAAATAATCTTAAAAATCTTAAAATTAAGCACATAACACAGTTTTTAAATTATTACTGGACTTATTGCATTCCATATTGTATGCAGCAAATATCTTGTTAAAAATACCTTTTTATCCACATATAAGAGACCTCTTTACTCAGTAACATAATTGATGATAAGCTTGGACAAGACACAAGTCTATCAAGTCTAAACTATAAACCTACCACTGATCCAGAAAAAGGCATACAACACCCAATATTCCCCATTAATGAAAAAAATCCTTCACTACTCCAAATATGGCAAATCCACTAAATCCCTGGATCAACATCTTATCCCAAACATTCTAATTCTCATAACCTGTGATATTTTACTTTCATCCTGGCTTCTCTTGAACTCATACAAATTATGAGACATCACCACATTCTATTCCAGTAAGTTCCATAGTCTCACCCCTCTTACTTTAAAGAAGCCCTGACGATAATGGTAAAATCGTTTTACTTCTAGATGTAGGGGACGCCCCCTTGTCTTGGTTATTGTCTTGGTTATAGGTCTAAAAGAATCATTGAAGAGATCTCTGTACTGTCCATTCTTGTATTACCCCTATACCTTACCTTTGTACTGTCTGTAAACTGCTCAGAAACTCTGCACTCACTGAAAAATCCATGAAAAATTAAAAGGGCTGACTTACAGATGAATAATGAAGTAATAAGACTGGAAGAACATGAAGATATAACCCAGGACACAACTGAATGAAGGTTGGAGGACTGGGTGCAGTGCTCCTGAGTGTGGCAGAACCTCATAACAATTGGTGCCTGCCCTACTGAAGATAAGCTCAGGAAACCTGAAAACTAGAGCTGAAGCCTGAACTGGGGGAAAACTGCTGAAAAATACATGATACAGCTGACATTGTGGTACTCAAGACAAATAATGGCATATTCTGAAAAAGTCCCTGGACTCATAGTCACGCTGTAAATATAGTACATACTGTTAGGGAATTTAGATTGTGATCCCTATATGGGACAGGGGTTTCCTGACACAAATTGTCAAAAATGCTCGGCCCATTGATACCAGAATCTGTAGAATCAGGGGTGTACTTTTGGGGAACAGAAGCCGCAGCTGCGCCAATGGCACCCTGTAAGTGAGAGTCCTGTTTCAGACTTTGGATTGAGTCCCAGGAGGCTCATGTTTACCCCTGTATAGAATATGGAGCATCCAGGAGTTAAATAAATAATCTTTTCCACCAACATCCAACAATGCCGAGGTTTGGATCCATACATAGAACATTATTCTAGGATACTTTATTGCAATCTCTCCCTTTCGTGTTTTTCATCTAAAGCTGTGAAGAACTACTACAGACATTGCTGCTGTATGGGCACGGCTATATCCAGCGATTGTTGAGCTGTGTCATAGCAACACAAATACATATTCCAAATTATTTCACTCTCAAGAAAAACATAAAAAAGAATGTTAGCTAGATATAGAAAGTGGAAAAAATTACACATACATTTCTAACTTTGTGAAGACCAAAAATTCTAAACTTTGCAAAATACAAACATTTCTTTTAGCCGCCATACGTTTCGACACACAACACATTTTTATATTTCTGTGTATGGATCTGTGTAAGGAATCCTTTTTTGGGAGAAAGTTATAGGTTTTTTTTATACCAATTTGGGGAATGAGTGACCTATTTTCTGACTTTTATTCAAATTGTTTTTGGAGGAGAAATAGTGAAAAACCACGGATTCAGACATTTTTCCCAGGTACTGCATTCACTGTATGGGATAAATATTTAATATTTTTGTATTTTTAGATGCAGGGATACATAATATATTTATGTTTATTTATTTTTTTAATTTATTTTATGTGATCTGGTGATTTTATTTATTTATTTATTTATTTTATATTTAAACTTTTTTTTTTTTTTTACTTTTATTTTTAGACCTCCTAGTGGGACAGATCATCCATACAGAATATAATAATACTAATGTATTGATAAATATATTGTAAATCCATTCACTTAATTATGCCTCTGGCAGCGTGTAGTAGTAGTGTACTAGTGACAGAATGGTTAGCCTTCTATTGGCTCCTACTTGTCATAGGAACTGATCGAAGTACTGCCCTTATACTCCTCACAGATCGTGCCTGATAAAAGGTCTCTTAGACTGAAATGTAGCTGTATGGATTACCTGGATGGACTAATATTTGATCGCTGCTCATATTCTGGATGTACCATAATAAATTTTGTGTAGTTTAAGTATTAGAAAAAACATGTGCCATGGTTTTCTACTGAATGACTGTATGGGTCGGAGAACCCTCCCACTGAGCACCACACCAAAGGCGAGTATGGTACCTTTGTTGATACAATAATGTTTAAAGTCCATGTGTCTACTGTATGACAGATGTGGGGTCGGGGTTAATATTGATGAACTATTCTAAAGATAGGCCATCAATATCAGATTGGTGGAGATCCAATCTCAGGCATCACCAGGATCAGCTGATTGAGTAGGCCATGGTTCTCCAGAAGCAGATATACAGTAGTGGTGGTGAATGGTATTGCAGCTCAGTACAATTCATGGTTTTGTTACATTTTTGACTTTAGGCTAAGGCCCCATGCAGCAAAAAACCATGGCAGCAACACATCGTGAGTTTTCCCATAGCACTTTTCACGGAAAGTCTGCAGAGGTTTCCTCTGCGGACTTTCTGCTTCCATTATACCTATAGGGAAACTGCCGGCGTTTCCGTAGATAGAATTGACATGCAGTGATTTCCAAAACCAAATTTGGAAATCGCAGCGTTTCCGTTGTGCGTATTTTTCTGCAATGCATGGATGGGATTCTCTAGAATCCCATCCACTTTGCAGTGACTGTAAAACGCTGTGGTTTCCTCCACGGCCAAACCGTGTCATTTATGCCACGTGGGGCCCCCAACCTTAAATGGTTAACCCTGTTGGCAGAATGCTTCTGGCTTGGATTCTATAATGGTGACAACTGAGATTCCCCTTACGTCCGACAGCAGCACAATATGGGGTATCTCTGCCTCTGTGTGTTGTTTAGGACAGGTGGAACCTTTAATTAGCACCAAAAAGGTGCCTCCTACTAGCCCTATAAGAGGGCACAAGAGACCTCCCTCCACTGTGTTTTTTTCTGTCCTGTGTGGAACAGGTGGACGGAGGTCTCTTGTGACCTCCCGTTTCTAGGGGTTTTAGTTACTCCTGGCTTACCTTTATGGGGTACCTCGGTCCCAAAGAAAAAACCTCCGGGCCTTCGGGCCTTTGCCCCGCAGCGCAGCGTTATCCGGCATCCATCTGCAGGCAGCGCGATCCCGGAAGTAAGCGGGGAACCTCCTCGGCCGGAACTTTTCTCCGGTCCCGTGTTCCCAGGGGAAGGAAGCCTTTGCGCACCACCGCGCCCCTACTTCCGGTTTTCTCGGAAAAAGTGCGGTAAGTTTGGAAATTTCAAATTTAAAGGCAAAATATAGATTTGATTTTTGCTGCTTGTATTTTGAGCCTCTGGTTTAGGCTTATGTTCCATTATGGCGTTTGACTTGTTTTGGTACTGTATAAATGTTTCTTTGTTGGCTTCCTCCCCTCGCTGCTGGATTACATTTAAAAGGTCTGAATGCAGTCCTTTATTTGTTGAGTGAGTGGTTACTAGCTCCTCTGCTGCGGGTTGCGGTGGCTGGTTTTTTTCTGACGGTTTTTTTCTCTCTTCAAGTGACCGATTTAAAAAAAAAAAAAAAGAGGTACCCCTTGGGTTTTTATGCGATGCTTGGCGATCTTCCCTGTTTCAGTGTCACGTGGCTGTTTGATGTTTCAGATGTCATCTTCTGCATCATGTAATGGCGATGCACTTAGGAGGAAAAATTCCTCTAAACTTGAACACCTAACGTGTTTGGATTGCAATACCCCTTTACCTGACGGCTATGATTTTACCCGCTGTCACCAGTGTCGCCGACCTCCGCCGGAAGTACCTTCTGTAAGAGGTTGTTACTTGGGTAAAGGACTATATGAGGAGTCTCTTAAGGAGATTCGTTCTTCCATCGCCCAGATTGCCAAGAGACCGCAGATTGAGACACAATCTTCTTTACGGATCTCTGATGAAGATTATCAGATAGTGGACGAGACACTCTCATCTGACAATTCCACTGAAGATCCCAGCAGGCCGTGCTTCCACTCGAAAAATTAAGCCGGCTGCTGAAGTCCATCCGGTCTAAGGATCGTGATGTTGACGGGGGAAGCCTCCGCGTCCACCTATAGAGGGCCTAGGGTCTTCCAAGTGGACCAGACATTACAAAAGTTAATGTCCTCAGAGTGGAGAAGTCCTGAAAAACCTCTTGTGGTTCCTAGGAGGTTCAGCGCTTTATTCCCAGTTGCTCAATGGCATCAATGGGGTCCTCCTCCCAAGGTGGATATGGCGGTCGCTAAACTGTCCTGCCGCACTAAGGTACCATCAGATGATGGAGCAAATTTGCACGACGCCATGGCAGGCGCTTCGACAATACCTTCAAGAAGGCTTATTCAGCTGCCTCGCCCAAGACCGCTGTGGCGGTTGCGTCCTGTGAAGTGTCAGCCAAATTATGTACTGACCTGGTCCACCTCGAAAGTGACCGACTCTGGAGTCTCCAGAGACGAGCTGCTAGGGTTTCTAGGCTCAGTTTCCCTAGCAGCTGAATATTTAACGGAAGCCTCCCACCATCAATTAAGGCTGGCGGCCAAATCCTTGGCACTTACCAAGAACACTGCAGCAGGAAGACCTCTATGGTTAAAACCTTGGAGAGCTGTGTTCCCCTCAAAGTATAATTTGTGCGCATTACCCTTTGAGCTGGGTAGAGTCTTTGGCTGTGCCCTAGACGAGATCCTAGAGGTATTGGCCGACAAGAAGGGTAAAACTTTACCCCGGGCCTTCAGAGGTAGGTCTGGCTCTGGCCGTGGCAGAGGCTATCCGCCTCGTCGTGGAAGGCAGTCCAGAGAGGCTCTAGTTATTCCTCTAGAGGTGCCGGCCAGAGATTCCGAAGTCTGATGATAAAAAAGTCAAGCCTAGCTTTTGACATCAGAAGCAGTTTTCCTGTGGCCGAGATTCCTGTCGGAGGTCGTGTCTCCCACTTTCTCAACTGCTGGCAGGAAAAAATTCGAGACCCATGGGTCCGGTAGGTAATCCAAAGAGGTTATGCAATCAAGTTCCTCCGTCCTCCTCAGGATCGGTTTGTGTTAACTCGCAGCCTCCCTACAATGCAGCAGACTACATTGGAATTCTCCATCCGAGAGTACATTCACAAGGGAGCCCTGGTGGAAGTCCCTTCTCTAGAAGAAGGATCCCGTGTCTATTCTCCCGTCTTCCTGATGCCAAAACTGGCAGACAAGTGGAGAATGATCATAGTCTTAAGGTACCTCAACCGCTTCATCAAAAAGAAGCGCTTCCATAGGAAAACCATAAAGTCTGTCACCACCTTTCTCCTCTAAGGCGATGTTTTTTGTGACTTTGGATATAAAAGATGCCTATTTGCATATTTCTATTTACCTCCACACAGAAGGTTCTTTTCTAAGGATTGCTGTAGTATTTTCCAGCCACAGGAAGCACTTTCAATTCACAGCACTACCCTTCGGGATCTCCTCTGCTTCCCACACCTTTACAAAGGTAGTGGCCCCCATAACGGCCGCCCTCAGGCTTCAGGGGATATTCTTGGTGCCTTATCTAGACGACTGGTTGATAAAGGCCCAGTCAGAGTCTGTTCTGCTCCAGTAACTACAGACAGCCTTCAGAGTCTGTGATGGCTTATAAACTGGGAGAAGTCAAAAACGATCCCTTCAACTCGAAGGAAGTTCCTCTGAGAAAACTACTTCCTAGATTCAGTCCGCCTGCAAATCTCCTTGACACCAGCAAGGAAGGAGAAGCTGGTTGCGGCAGTCCGGCACCTCTTCAAAAAGCCGATAGGCTCCATCAGAACATTGATGAAGATCCTGGGCTTGATGTCTTCCTCAGTGGAGGCAGTCCCATGGGCCTTGTGGCACTTACGTCCCCTCCAGAAGGAGTTACTAGAGGCTTGGGATCACTCCCTTCTTACATTCAGCAAGAAGATTCGACTCTCCCCCAGGACCCGTCTTTCCCTCAAGTGGTGGTTGCACCTGAAAGATGGAAGGTCCACGGTCCAACCTTCTTGGACCCTGTTGACTACAGATGCATCCCTCTCGGGATGGGGAGCCCATTGGACGAAAACTCCATAAAGGGAGTCTGGAGTGCTCCTGAAAAAAGGACCTCGTCCAACTGGAAGGAGCTCAGAGCCGTATATCGTGCCTTACTCTATTTCTTGCCTCTTCCCAGGGGAAGAGCAGTCTAAATCCGGTCAGACAACATGACCACAGTGCTGTACGTGAACAGACAGGGAGGCACCAGATCACCAACCCTCCTTAGGGAGGCAGATCTGATATTTACATGGGCAGAGAAAAATCTAACCCATTTATCCGCAGTTCACATCAAGGGCTCCCTGAACATAGTAGCGGATCGGTTGAGTCGGGGTTATGCCGTATCAGGAGAATGGTCACTCAATCCAGAAGTCTTTCATCAGATTACCCTGAACAGGGGTCTTCCAGAAATAGACCTCATGGCAACCCGACTCAACGCCAAGGTGGAGAAGTTCTGTTCCCTTTACCAGGAGGACAATCCCTTGGCAGTGGATGCCCTGTCCATCCCTTGGAGGTCCAGGCTGGCATACATCTTCCCTCCAATTCCAATAATACCAAAGGTATTAATGAAAATCAGACAGGACCAAGTCTCTGTGATAGCCATCATTCCATTCTGGCCAAAAAGAGCTTGGTTTTTCCCAACTCATGGAGATGAGTCGAGGGATATATTGGAGGCTTCCCCCCATCCAGAACCTGGTTTCCCAAGGATCTCTGAAGTGCCAGGATCTCTGGAGATTCAACCTGACAGCCTGGAGGTTGAGCAGTCCCTACAGCAGGATAGAGGACTGTCAGAGGCCGTCCTGAAGACCCTTTCTTCTGCAAGAGCAGAATCTACCAATAAGAACTACCAGACGACAGCCAAGATTTTCATGGAGTGGTGCTCCAAGAAGGGTATTAATAATCTAGAACCTTCAACGGTTGATATTTTAATTTTTCTTCAGGACGGTTTGGATAAGGGCCTTGCCCCTGCCACTTTGAAAGTGCAGATTGCGGCCCTCTCCGCTTATTTGAACAGACGTCTGTCTCAGGATCCTCTGGTTGCAAGGTTCCTTAAAGGGGCAATGAGGCTAAAGCCATCAGTATCATCCCCAGTGGGCCTTGTAGTCATTACAGGCCTGTGCGGTCCTCCATTTGGACCCTTGGAGACTACGGAGATACAATATTTAGCCTACAAAACCACTTTTTTGTTGGCTAGTATATCTGCCAAAGAGTAGGGGTACTCAGGCCCTCTCTTCTAGAGAACCGTACAGTTTGTTTTTGCAGATAGGGTACACCTTAGGTTTGCCTGGGTTTATCCCTAAGGTCCCCTCATACTATAATAGCAATCAGCTAATTTCGTTACCTGTGTTTTTCCCCTCTCCAACCTCTGAGGAGGAAGAAAAGCTCAACACCTTAGATGTGGTAAGGTGTCTGTGGATTTACCTATTCCACACTCAACCGCTTAAGAAGGCCGAAAGCCTACTAATTGATATGCAGGGTAAAAACAGAGGCCTCAAGGCTTCCAAGCCTACTCTATCCACATGGATCAAGGAGACAATTAAGTCTTCCTTTCTTATTCAGGAGTTATTCCCTCCAGTCTTTCTACGGCCACTCGACCTGGGTTGTCGACTTCTTTGGCTGAGTATCGGTCCTTACCATTGGACCAGATTTGTGCGGCTGCATCATGGTCATCTCAGTTGACCTTTTGTTAAACATTATCATTGGACATCCGCAGTTTCCAGACAACTGCCTTTGGTCAGTCAGTCCTTGACGTTGTAAGGCGAGGAAACCCCTCCCTAGGGGAATTACTTGCTATCTCCCCATATTGTGCTGCTGTCGGACGTAAGGGGAATCGTTGATTGTAATGTCAATCTGTATTCCCTTAGTCCAGACAGCAGCACAAGGCTTCCCTCCCTAGAAGCTTGTTTCCTGTTATTTTATAATTTACACAGTGGAGGGAGGTCTCTTGTGCCCTCTTATAGGGCTAGTAGGAGGCACCTTTTTGGTGCTAATTAAAGGTTCCACCTGTCCTAAACAACACACAGGGGCAGAGATACCCCATATTGTGCTGCTGTCTGGACTAAGGGAATACAGATTGACATTACAATCAACGATTAGAACCAGGGTAACTACTAGCATCGATAACTGGAGCTGTCCACCCATTTATTAATTCATGTTTATTTCACAGAGGAAAAATTAGAGACTGATCTTATTTAGGTCGAAATAATAAAGAAGAAAGTCAGATCTTGATGAAAAGTCGGTGGATATCCTTTTATATAAATCTGCCTTTATTTCATACATCTATTAGAATAAATGGAAATGTTAGTACAATGTTCTGCAGATATAACAAGGGAGAAAAACAGGAGACACATATCAATAAAAACCAAACACTGCAGAAAATTATACAGATAGCAAGACAGATCGGTGAAATGTATCCAGCAAAATGTTTTACTTGGTCATAAAGTGCCATAAATTTCAGTACTGTTGCAATGCAAAAAAACATACACATTTTAGTTTTTATTACTGCAGAAAATTCCAATAATCTGGCAAAATGTTACTGGATTATAGAAAAAGCTTGACATTAAACATTGGTGGCTTCGCAGGGGGGATGCTAGACTTCAAGCACAGAAGGTCTTCAAGATTCAAGTAAGATCCCTACACTCTACCTTTAAGCCCTTCTACCACACTATTAAGCCCTTCACCACTTTTAAAATTGGATGCACCTACCTATCTAGTGTACCTGAAGAAGCGCGCTATAATAGCCCAAAATGTTGCCTGTTTCTTGGTGGTTAGAATTTTAAAAAAAATTGCATCTCATGTCCCTCAAGTGCTGTCTCTATCTTTATGACATATGGACCCACGGTAAAACATGGAGAGACGAGCACCAAGTCACAAAGACGTGCTGCTGCCCATCCAGAGGGGCACAGTGTCAGAAGATGGTGGCTGTCAAGACTTACAACTAGTTACCACCACATAATAATTCTGGAAAATCCAGTATAGGGACTCATTTTTTCACACTGCGTTTGGTCAGGAATTGTAAACCAGTAGGATACAGGGTCAGACTGCCCCTATAGAATATGAGAGGAAGCTCCAGTGGGCCCAATCTCTGGGGTCCTTATACAACAGAGCCTCAAAGGTCGAGCGGAAGACCCTATTTGATGTTAACAACTGACAACCCAATCCAAGCCAACATGGTTGCATGGAAGATCTTATCATCAAGCAATCTGTGACTGCTGAATGGCAAAATTGCCTACACTTACCTGGGACAAATGAGTGATACCCTCTGTGACAACTGTAAGTTTTGTCCCCCCATAAACAGATATAACCGATAAGAACTTAAAGGGATAATCTACTCAAGAATATTGGTGCATATGCATGTCATAGGGAGGGAGAGGTTCTCGCACTGTGGGACATACATGACGGGTTATTCTACATTTCCCATCTCATATTGCAGCACCAAAACCCTTTCAATCAGCTCATTGCTGCCTGAAAAATGGCCTCTACCATTTGGATGGACAACCGCTTGAAAGTGGTATTCTAAAACAAGACATTTATGGCATGTGCCTAGGTTGGATGGCAGTTGGCTTATTCTGCAATTGCATGTAACATCCCTTTCATGGCCAGGATACCCCTTTACTTTTTTGTATTTTGGGAAGAAATGGTAGCTATAGCTGCTCATCTATCTATCTATCTATCTATCTATCTATCTATCTATCTATCATCTATCTATCTATCAAGTTAGGCAGTGGTTATCCCCCTTCCAGCCTTAGGACATAAATGATTTGTCCGATACATCCTATAGATATTTATTTATTCTATTTTATGTCTATGATACTGTAAAAAACGACTTTAGAAACAACTTTATCAACAATTTCTTGCTGCATTGTAAACAGTTAGCTGAGTTACATAAATGGGCATGCAAACAAATGTGATGTTCCTTTAAGCTGATCATGCAATTTTGCAATATATCACTTAAAGAGGACCTTTCACCCCCAACTCCAACTCTTTGCATCCTTCCAGAGGCGCTGCTCCACTGATTCTGGCACAGTTGGAATTTTTTCTGTAGCCCCCACCATTCCTAAACAATCAGTGCTGTCTATTTCAGCACAATTATGCTCTCTGCTGTCAGGTGGGCGGTCGCTGTCTGTCTGCTCCAATCCAGGACCGCCCACTTGACAATAGAGAGCATGTTCTGAAACTAACAAAAGTGTTAGCTCAGGAATGGTGGGGGCTAGAGAAAAAATTCCAACTGTGCCAGAATTAGTGGTGAAAGGTCCTCTTTAAAGGGGTTCTCCGGTTTTATGTATAACACTAAAGTGTATTAATAAGGTGCAGACTTTTCAATTATACAACAAATACATTTTCTTTACATAAAATTGGAACCTCCTTAAATATGGCAGTCATAGTCGTATGTAGGACAATGTCCATACTTAATCTCACAAGATATAATTGATCATTTTTACAGTAGAAAGCTTTATGTTAAACCATGCACCCCGATTATTATTATCTTTTATTAAACTATATATGTTCTAGCTATACATTATCTATATGTTGCCAACTAGAACACTGTCAATAGACAAAAATACCGTGGACATAGAAGACTGTGTTGTATCCTATATACAATATCAACATGGATTCCATATTTCATTCCTCTATTAAAAAGCAATGAGACCAGTAAGTGCTGTTTTGGGCATAACCAGTAGGTAAGGATACAGAGGCTACAGTATACAGACTGCACAAACACACACGTCTCAAGAGGTTTCACAGTAACAGAAGCCAAGGTAAGATACTGGGTGAGATGTACCGGGCTCCACGCCTACAAGCTGAGCCAGAGTCTTGAGATGACCGGTGGTCTTGCTTGTGAGCGGAGCTTAGTACAGCGCCCCCATATTATGCTAAGTGACAATATATTTGGTAGTGCTGCTGCTCAGTAGGGTATACTCTGTGAATGAAATGTACTATTGCCCCTGTGCCTCGGCCATGTAGAAAGCTGCTGCGTGAAGACTCATTCTGATGCGGGACGCTGTGTCTGTCATCAGGCGGAGATGTACGGTGGAGGAGGTTCTTTAGCAGCTCCAGCCATGTTGTCGTCATAGTGAGGTAGGAGAACCTGAAGATATAGAAGAGTCTTGTTAATAAAGGCAGGCATCTTTCCCTAAGGCCTCCTTCACACGACCCTAAGGCGAATCAAAGTATGGACCTATTCATTTTTATGAGCTCAGACACGACCACCTTTCTTGCAGCCATGCCATATTCAAGGACCGCAAATTATGAAGCATGTCCTAATCTTGACCACATCAATATTTGCGGGCAGTGAAAACCACTACGGGCGTGTGAAGTCGGCTTAAGTCATATATGGCCTACTGGTTGCTAGGCATACATGCCTAGCAACCACAGCCTGGGGCTGTAAAGCTCGTCCCTAGCGTGAATGGAAAGTGAACTTAGTCCATGTAAAATCTTCAGGAAGATTGGGAATAAAGCAGTTCTGATAACTGAAGAGATTAGTATTGATGTTTACATATGGCTACCTTGAACTTAAAGGGAGTCTATCACCAGAGCCCAGCATATCACCCGAACCGCAGATAGATAGCTTAGCGTCACCTGAATCAAATGGTGTTTTTCACTTGTTAATCGTTGCCTCCATTGCCGAAACTTTGGCAATTCTGTCAACATGCAAATGAGCTCTTTGGAGCAATGAGGGTGTTGCCCTTTTATTTGATTGCTCCAAAGAACTAATTTGCATAATGATAAAAATGGCGATATCTCACCAATGGAAGAAGCGATTCACAAGGGGAAAATACTGTTTAGGAGACTCTAACCTATCTTCAGGGCTGGGTTTTGGTGACAGACTCCCATTAAGAAGCTGTGGTACACCTGAGCATGCTTGGTGAAGTGAGGTAATAGAGATTCTGCTGATGAGACCTGAATTCATCTCTGGAAAGTTAAAAGCGGTTGTACCAATATGGACACTTATCCCCTATCCGAATCCCGGGTCCACCAGTGATCAGTAGAATAGGGGACTGAAAGTCCCCCTAAATCCTCCTTGTGAATGTCAGTGACTGGTGCGCCATTCACTTCTATAGGGCTGCAGGGACTGTGATCTGCGGCAGCGCCCGCCATCTCATAGGAGTCAATGGAGCACCAATCACACTAGTGCACTAGTGCTCCATTCACAAGGAGTTTTTAGGGGGACTTTCAGTCCCCTGTCCTTCTGATCACTGAGGGGCCTGTTGTTTGGGCCCCCAGTGATCAGACATTTATCCCCTGTCCTGTGAATAGGGGATAAGTGTCCATAATGGCACAACCCTATAAGCTTACAAAAATAAGGATGGCAGGGAATGATATTGACACATTTGAAACCCTAAACCCCATCTGCCCCCACATCAACCCCACACCAGGCAAGATTACCTGTTTTTGAAAGGTATTAGACAACCAGACCCCTTTTGGGGTGGTGTATGGATACACTTCACCCCTTTTTAGGCCAGTACATACATTTTGTACATTTGTGAAGTTTGCATGCTGGTGACATGTATCCTTTAAAGATGGGGCCAAACACAGTGATTGTAAGGGGTTAGCCATGAAGTCTCTGGCAGATAATCCACTGCAATCTACAACATGGGCTCTGGGGATGCTGCAAGTACAACCTGCAGTGCAAAGTGACTTTCACTGCGGGTTTTAAGCCAGCAATATGTCAATTATTGCTGCAAGTTTCATCCACAGTATTGACAGTGCAAAGGCTAAAAGCTCCAGGGATCTGAAAGAAGAAACCTGCAGGCAAGATGCAGCAAAATATGATGGTTTCTACTCTAGCAATTTGCAGGGAAAATCTGCAGCGTATAAGTCCCATATGGCCCTGGCCCATAGGAGAACTTCTTACTGGATGAAGCAATCTATGATACAGAATCCAGGGCACTTGGGAGGCATGCTATACTTTTTCAAGGACCAGGTGTGACCCTCCACTGTGGCCCACCTTTCGAGGTTCACATCTGGGTCGGAGATCCTGTTACAAACCTCTGTCGCAGATTCCATCCATAATCATGGATGGCAAAGTCCTACATTAAGGACGTTTTCAAATGGCAAAATGATGGACCATGTAATGGAACCCTTGTGGTTCCATCATATGGCTAATCCTTTCCCATAGGGATTTTTTGGGTAATTCCAATGGCAATGTGAACACCACCTTAGAAGCACTTGTGTAGAATGCTACAATACAGGAGATCAATGTATCAATTTTAGGGAAGACAGTCAGGTGTTTGCCACCCTGGTCAAGTTAACATTAGCATAGCTATATGAGTGATCATGTAAGGAAGCAATACTTGCTATTTGCATACTGCTAAAATACAATGATACCCCCTACTCCTCTTCTGGGGGCAAACAGCAAATGCATTTTTCAAAAAAAAAAAAAAAAACAACACGTGCTGGCCCAATTCTTTCTTTCATGTGTTCCTCTTTTTGCATAACCTATAACCCAGTATTTATAATACCAGTATGTGGCTACAAAAGTATTTGCCCCCTGAATTTGGATGCATGCAGGTAGTTATCTTGTGTTTTAGTGCCTAGTGGAGTATACAGCTCTGCAGACTGTTTGCTGTAAATAGATATATTATATGGTAAGTGTCCCTCTTTGGCTGTCTAAACTATAGCCTCATACACAATTTTCTATTATATTACTTTTATCGCCTCTCCGGAGAGATGTTTGTATTACAGAGGGTAGAGGATGCTGTCTGAAATATAGACATATCCTGACTAATGTGGAAACTTCAATGGAGGACACAGCTGCAGCTGCTGCCTGCAAAACACCATTACCATTGCCGAGAATTTCCAGAAATCTGTCTACATTATCAATCTCTAGGACTGTGATGCAGCAGGACCATTGGATACGGACTGGTAATGCACCGGGGAGTATATGTCAGACTTGGGTGGGACATCATTTGTATTACAGTATGTTTTATACTCTTGTCTTGATTCATAGCTTCAGTTTTTTCCTGGATGGCGGTAATGTGTTTGTGAAAGTAGGAAAATCATTATTAGGTTTTGAGCAAGCGAAGTCCTCTGAGGAGCTGACTCACTGACACAGTGAAATTCTGGGGTAAATACATCAGTACTGTCACAGGAACAAGTTCTGTCTCTCAGCTCTCATGGATCTGAGCAATGGCTGGATAAAGTTATCTGGACGATCTCACTCCATATTTTATAAAAAGTTGCATGGTTCTTGAAATATATATCTAGTACTAAAGAAAGTTACTGCGGCTAAGCTTCTATTCAAGCTGTCTGCCTTCTGGCTCTGTACACTGTGCTAGTTCTGGCAGCCAAGGCTCCTGATATAAACTGATTGGTGGGGGGTTCGGGTGTCAGACCCCATCAATCTGATATTAATGACGTATAGGGCAACAATATTTAAATCCTGGAAACCCCTCTAAACAAGCTGTCCGTGTGCTCTGACTTCGTGACATGACCCTGTGCAACATCCTTGTATGTATGACATCATTTTATGCAGTATCCCTGTACTATGACATCACTCTGCAATATCCCTATACTATGACATCACTCTGTACAATATCCCTTTGCTATCACATCACTTTATGCAATATCCCTGTACTATGACGTCACTCTGTACAATATCTCCTTGCTATGACATCACTTTGTGCAGTATCCCTGTACAGTGACATGGTTTTGTGCAATATCCCTGTACAGTGATATGGTTTTGTGCAATATCCCTTTACAATGACATCACTTTTGCAATACGCCTGTACTATGTCAACATAATTTTGTGCAATATTCCTGTATTATGACATCACTTTGTGCAATAACCCTGTTCTATGACATCACTTTTTTGCAATATCCCTGTACTATGACATCTGTTTGTCAATTGGCCCTTTATATAAAAGTGTGTGGCACAACAATCATACTATTATCATATTCCATACACACACTGGTGGTCACGTCACAGTGGGGTTAGGACTCTCTCCAAGCTTTGCTATGGGGCCACATGGTTAGGCCGGTCGCAGACGACTGTGCTGCAACCAGTCTGCCATCAATTAAAAGCACGGGCTACTGATGGGGTGCACGGGGATGTCCCCGGGTGCCACCTGTGCACGCGCCGTGCTTTCGAGGCTCCTTTCATTAAATGAATAGGAGCCACGGAAGCACGGGCTGCAAAATATGACAAGAATAGGACCTGTTCTATCTGATGCGGCCCGGACTGTCGGCTCACACACGGGACCGTGAAATTCCCGATCGTGTGTACAGGCCCATAGAAAAGAAATACACGGATAGCACACTGACCCACACCACGGTCGTCTGCAAGGGGCCTTACTTGTTACAGCCCTGTTATAAGTAAATGCCAAACACCTGATGAATCAAGAGTGATTTTACTTATACAAGGAACTTCATGAATGTGTTCTTTTACCCTTGAGACTAAGACCCCGTGCAACAAATCACTGCAAAAAAACGCTGCGGAAAAGACCATGGTAGAAACGCGTTACATTTTTTTTGCAGCATTTTGCACAGAAGGTCCGCAGAGTTGCAGATTTTTTTTCTGCAATGCGTGGATGGGATTAGCCAGAATCCCATCCACTTTGCAGGTAATGTAAAACGCAGCTTTTTTGCAATGTGGGGCCATGGCCTGAAAATTGTTTTTCACCAAAACGTAGTTTTATAGAAATCTGATTAAAATAAGATAGAGACAGATGGTGAAGTGCGGTTTGTCCACCTTTGTCCACCTTCTAATTCCAATCAGTAGAGCAGAACTCATGTTCACTGCTATAGACAGCAAAAGCCTAAACCCCCTCCCCTATAGTTATATTCACAGGTCATCAAAATATCATATCATCAGGTCAAAATTTTTGAAAGGAGTTTTCCATATGTCTTATTGGGGGTGTCTTGCTTGGAGCAATCTAGCTGGAGTGGAGAACCACTGTAAAGAGTAGCTTCTAAACTACTGGACTTGGTGCACTACTTCAATATGTGACTGCCCAAAGGTTCCCCTAGTGATATAATCTGGCCCTTAGTGGAAATTTAGAAATGGGGTTGTCCAATTTTACTTTTCCTATAGTCATCTGGGTACGACCATAAATAAAACCTCTGGAGGTCAAGGACGATGCTGTGATTGATCCACTAAGTTCGGAGATGGTCTCATTGCTTGTACATACAAAATGTGAGGCTCTGGTTGTACAAAATGTGATATTAATATTGGAATGGCCGTTTCTTATAGTTTATGATCCCTCTTGACAATGACCGTGTATTGTATGTTATGTTCACTGTAAATATCCCTGCAGACATGATCTTCCTTTTGAGGAACGAGGTTTCCCGCTCTGTTTTTATTGCCTCATTCACAGGTTCATTCCTTACAAATTTATGACACGTAATAATATATAAATGGTAATAAATTCAGATATGAAAACAAACAGGAGAAAAAATTATACATAAAAGGGCAATTTATTAGGGTTCTAACATCATAAATTACATCTGGTGACTACTGCTTCTGTGCCCTGACCAGCAATAACTTTTGCATTGTAATTTATGTGTTTTGTGGTCTATGACATCACACTTTCCTGTACCTCACTCATCCTCCATATTCGGGGGCAAACAATCCCAGCATGGTCTAGTCTGCAGACAGGAATTTGTTCTTCCCACCGAGGTTAGTAATGATGTCCTTGGCTGCACTTGGACAGAGCGTCTCTGAATCACTAGCTGGAATATCCACCAGTGGGTAAACCACATGTCCAGTATGTTACGCCAGTATTCACTAAGAACAGTTTAAGGCTCCACAGGTTAGTGTTACTCAATTATCAGGACTGTAGGAAACTTCACAAGCAGGTCACAAAGCCATTACCACACATCACAATAGTCTGGTAATTGGAATTTGGAAACAGAGAACATTTCCCTGTTTATTGCCATTTCTGTATACAAAATTCACTCAAGTCCTAAAGGTTTATATAAGGTTCTTCTTCTAATGGCTGCAGTATGGTACATTGTAGTGTTCCTATTACAACCTCATCAACTGGTCCCCCAAGTCTCAATAAACTTAGATTACCACCGGGCCCAGGATGGAAGGGTGGGGTCTTATGGTTATAATACAGATCCTAATAGACAGCTGCCTTATGGCCATGTGAATATGGCTTAGGCTAAGGCCCCACGTAGCAGGCTGCAGCAAAAACCAAGGCAGCGACGTATCCCGTTTTTTTCCCACAGCGCTTTTCACAGAAAATCCGCAGAGTATTTCTGCTTCCATTACACCTATGGGAAACGGCCAGCGTTTCCGTAGTTATAATTGACATTCTGCGATTTCCAAAACCGTGACAGTTTTGGAAATCACAGCATTTCTGCATGCGCATATTTTTCTTCAATGTGTGGATAGGCTTCGCTATCCACTTTGCAGGGACTGTAAAACTCTGCAGTTTTTGCTGTGACATTTCCGCTGTGGCCAAACCACGGCTTTTATGCCAAGTGGGGCCTCATCCTTAGAGAATGTTTTCCCTATAGATTTAAGGGAAGAAAAACCGCAGAGAAAACTACAGCAAAAATGCAATGAAAAACGATAAGCAAAAAAACTAATGCCTTTTTTCCCACAGCGTTTTTTAGCTGCAGTTGACTACATGGGACCTTAACCTAAGGCAAGGGCTGCACTGTGACTATGGCCATCACTCTAGTCACACCACCAAAGATCGCAGTGTGGCCCTACAACTTCTTCCCAATGTAAGTGAATGGAGATCGAGGGCAACACGGCGATCTATGGGTGTACGATGGACGTTGCGGCCAAAGTTCCTGTGTAGCACTAGCCTAAAAAAGGAGAAATTGCTGAAAAAATGTTTAAAGACTTGCTGCTGACTCCCAAAATCTCCTGGCCAACCCAGAAAGTAAGTGAGTCTCTTGTAAAAGGCAAGTAGCATAAGTGTTTATATTGCTCCCAATGAATCTAATGAAAGCTGAATAGATTTGTATGTAGTGGAGTTTATCAATAAACTCCATGGTTTTGTTTCCATACTGTTGGGCACTCTGCAGGCTGTATTCTGTATATGAGACATTATGCTATTTATGAAGTCACTCTTGGCACTATTTATGATGTCATTGTGATGACGCTGTTATAGGAGGCACTTTAGCTGTCACTATGGGGATGTGGCTTATAGCCATAGGTGGATTTACGCTAAAAACAAATTTCAAAGCTATGCATATAAGCATACTACATCTCACCCTAAAATTAATACTTAGCAGACAAGTATGATATTTAGGGTCCCATGCGTATAACAGTGTGGGCTCATGCCATACCCCAGTGTGACATTTTCCATCAGATGGCCTATTATGCTATGTTACATAGGCACCACAGGGAAGCACATGAAGTATCTATGACAAATTCTTATTATGGATTACATCATTTGATGCGCCACTCTGAAACCACAATGGTTAGTAGACTACGACATCTGGTGGACTACAATATCTGGTGGACTACAATATCTGGTGGACTACATCTGATGGACTACAACATCTGATGGACTACAACATCTGATAGACTACAACATCTGGTGGACTACGACGTCTGGTGGACTACGACGTCTGGTGGACTACGACGTCTGGTAGACTACGACGTCTGGTGGACTACAACTTCTGATGGACTACAATATCTGGTGGACTACATCTGATGGACTACAACATCTGATGGACTACAACATCTGATGGACTACAACATCTGGTGGACTACATCTGATGGACTACAACATCTGATGGACTACAACATCTGATGGGCTACAACATCTAATGGGCTACAACATCTGGTGGACTACGATGTCTGGTGGATTATGACGTCTGGTAGACAATGACTTTTGCAGACAAAATCAACTGAATACCCAGAATGTTGCGAGCCAGACCTACAAAGATCATGGTTCCCATATGAAAGGAGTCATTTGTAACGCTCATTAATTGTGATTATTATATTAACAAGATCTTCTATTACACTAAGAATACAAAATAATTAAGATAATAATAAAGAGATATTGAGGAAAACTAATGAGACAAGAGTGAGGCAGGAATAATATGACACAGAGACTGAGCCGAGCAGTGCTATACAGCGTCTACATACAAAGGGCTAATGATTCCGCAGAGGGCTTCTCTCGGAGGAACGCTCTGTCACATTAATGAAATTGAATCCACTTCTGAATAATGCATTTGTGCTTGATGGAAAATACACAGTGTTTAATTTGCAGGCAGGCCATGAGCGTCCAGTTGTACAGAGCTCTGATTAGATGGAAGACGTTTGCTTAGAAGCTTCTTGATGATGTCATATTCCGCTAAAATTAGATCACTTTCCTGCACTTCACTTGTCATTTACAAGACATTTCTACCAAGCAGCAACTGCAAATCCTGCCCATGTTTAGAATACAAACAGGAATTCCAGATAAAGCACAACCTCTGTTATAGCCATCATGGATCCCAATAATGGCCACCATGCACATCAATGGAGTCTTACATACTGCTATACAGTGCTAATTACGCATTTGATATATGGAATCCACATAAGAAAAATTGTAGCATGTTCCACTGGATATTATATTAATAGTTAAAGGGGTTACCCAAGAATGTGGCAAACTCGGGCAGGGCCCAGGGCAGTTGTAACATAAAAAAAAGTGTCATTCATATATGTCACCGGCCCTCTCCAGTAACCGCTGAGATCACTGATTGGCCTCAGCGGTCACGTAGGGAACAGGTGAGTATATATATATATTTTTTATGTTTCATCTGCTCCAGGCCCCTCCAAAGTTTTTCCAAATTCCTGGAAACCCATTTAAAGAGGACAGTTCACCACCATCACTACTTTTACATCCGTCAATAGTTGACGTGCTACTGATATTTGTAATTTTTTTCTCTAGCCCTACCATTCCTAAGTAATTGTTTCTATTTCAGCAACCAATATGCTAATTAGGCTCTCTAATGTCAGGTGGGTGGTCCCTAACTATCCCCAGCCTAGGACCGCCCAACTGACGGTAGAGAGCCTACTTAGTATATTGGGTGCTGAAACTAACAGCACTGATTACTCAGGAATGGTGGGGGTTAGAGAAAAAGTTGATGCAATGAGTTGGAGTTAGTGGAGGTGCTGAAAGTTCCTCTTAAATACGTGGAACCTCAAGCGGAACCTGCTATACAGTTACATTTTGCACACCGTATTAAAGGTTCAATGCTGAGGTTTTAAAGGGTTATTCTAATGATGACCTGGCTTCATGGCATGTCAAGCAGAAAAGCCATAAAGGTTGTATTAGTGAAGGTACTGGAGCTCTGACCCTAGTATATCATGATCATATCTGCGTTGAGATAAATGGGATCTAGACTGTGTGCTCAAAATGGATAAAAGTTTCTGCAGGTGTCTAAGACATATGAAGGTAAAATAGTTGGAGGTTGTACAGAACTGTTATATAGACAAGTGCACAGGGCCATACATACACCTATACGATATTAAGAAGAGGCATCATGACAACCCTTGTAAATAGGGTTTGTTTTACAATGGTTGATGCTGATCCAGCCTGACTTGTACAAAGGGACAGTAAGAAATTTTTCCCTTTGCCTTATAGGTTTTTCTTCCTCCCTCTAGGTCATCAAGGCTAAAGGAGTTTTCCTGGATAAATTGGAGGTGGGGTAAAATAAAAAATTGTACTCACCTACCCCTGGTCCTCGGATTGGGTGGGACTTTCCCCATTTCCTCCAGTCCATAGACATCCAGGGCTGGAAGTGCAGAGTATCAGGTGACTGCTGTGCCCAATAACCGGTCACCTGACCCTCTGCACTTCTGGCTCCAGCAAGCCGTGGACAGGATATAATGGACTAGGGGTAATTCTTTTTTATTTTACACCAACCCCAGTGAGTTTTTGATTTATCATGGAGAACTCCTTTAACCACAGATTTTATTACCTGATTAATTTAATGTATAGATACAAATATTAAACCTTTTATAGTTCAACAAAAGATTAAAATAATTGACCAAAAATGACATTATGTAAAACTTCATAAAATAGAATAGATCACTTTGTTCAGTCTTTTTTTCACAGTCCTTTACACTACCCAGAATAGCTGTACATGTGATAGGTGCACCCTGCACCCTTCCCATCACACTCAGTATATAACAGGGTCATTAACAGCTAGTGTGGAAAATACCCATTTAGGTGTCAGTATATACTGTACAGACATTCGGTCTATGAGGAGTTTAGTTTATGGTAGTATAAATATGTGGAAATATGACCATGTGGCTGTACAGTGGATGCCCAGAATGAATTTTACTGGTGGGCCCTAGGCACCCCCGAGTGACACTGTCTGAATTAGTGTTCAATTAAAAGCCTTTCTTCAGTGGTATACCTTTAAATTCAGGAGAGACTGATCTTATGGTGCTATTACACAAGTGTTATCAGACACTGGTAACGCTAGTGATTTACTACTAATTGCAAGATTACACGTGTATATACAGCACAAAATAAGAATTCATGATAACTGTATTTATGCTAGGTTGTGGCCGCCAGGTTGCGTCGTCTACCCGTAGGGTGTACATGTGTTCCCTTACTACTTCTTAAAGGGACAAAGCTCACACATTATAATACTTTCCAACAGGAAGGTGCCTGAGCAATATAGGTTCCTAGCTCTGACTGGTCCTTGCAAAAGTGTGCTTGTCTTGTGTTCTGCTGACTACTCATGTTTGACCCTGACTTCTTACTTCACTCTGTTCCTGTGGTCTTGATCTCTGTTCTGCTGTTTATCTGGGTCTGACCTCAGCTAGGTTCCTGACCTACGAACCTGTGCTGCCTGTCCTAACCATTGCCTGGATCTCCAATTACAAGCAAACTATGCCGGTACTGTACCTAGACATTGCTGTTCCCTGTTCCCTTGCTGCTATGCACTGGTGTCTTTTGACCTATCTGGGTCCCTTGTTACCTACAACTACTACTCCTAGAATTAGTCACCTAGTGGAATCCTGCAGCATAGACTAGATCCCTATATAGGAGATAAAGGTTAAAAACCAGAGGACCATTTAGGCAATGCCCAGAGACAAACCAGTTAGTGGATCCATACCCACTGGTTATTACAATATCTTTTTTTTCTGTGTATGTCTAAAAAATACCAAATTCTCTATAGCTCATGATGAGAGTCTTAATAGAAGGAGACCCCTACAAATTTGTAATTTGTAAGTGGATTTTTAGAATCAGACACCCCACTTGAGAAGTTTTTTTAGCTTGACCCTACACAGTAATTTTGGCCACAACACCTATTATGAGAATAGAGATCTGCAACATTGCTAGTAAAGACACCTCTGGAGCCATTAGAAAAGGGGACATGACTTTGGGATGGGAGAACCAATAACTCCTGCAGTTTCTGTAGTTTGGGTGGTTTTAGGAAGGAGTGAGGGTCCGTCCGATATCCAAAAGTCATGTAAATGAATAGGGTCACACCTGAGGTTGTCACTACAGTTGCAAAAAAAAAAAAATAAGGACTGAGTTGCGATGTGAACCCATTCACTTAGATTGCTTGCAATGCTGCAGGGTGACATCTTTGGTTGTGCAACTAGTGTCATAGTCAAAATTGCTGTGTAGCCCCAGCCTGGGCTCACCAGATAAATAATTCCAGGGGTCACCCCTCCAACAACCCTTAGGAAATAGACCACAGTACCCTTTGGGTGTCTTCTGCTAGCCTATTATTGTATTAGAGCCTGAGCCACCAGAGGATCCTCTAGTCCGACACTGACTCTACTATTACCACTATATACTCGGATTGCAAATTGCTGCAGAATATGTTGGTTCTATATAAATAAAAATTCTTATTACATGTAAATCTTGAGGTTTTCAATAAAA
This sequence comes from Leptodactylus fallax, assembly GCA_947044405.1. Classification (NCBI taxonomy): domain Eukaryota; kingdom Metazoa; phylum Chordata; class Amphibia; order Anura; family Leptodactylidae; genus Leptodactylus; species Leptodactylus fallax. Next base: position 5,755,506 of record CAMRHE010000057.1, read on the forward strand.
TTTAAACTGATCATGATCTTTAGTATACATCTTAGAAAACGCTGTAGAAAAGAGAACATGGACTCACTGTGGTATCATTGGTGGTTACGTAGACGAGGACATCTGAGGAGTTGCGGTTGTTGATGTACCGATAGCAATTCCACACACAGCTGATCAGGTAAGCCTAGGTAGAAACACAGGTCTCATTCATTTCATGTAGATGATACAGTTCATTGCTACATGTGACATTCACACATATGGCTACGTGAACAATAAAAAAGTTATGAATTTTGGAAGTCGGGGAAGGAAAATATGAATAAAGTTGCCGAACATTAACGTAAATCCATAAGGGGTTAAAAGGAATGTATCACCTATATTTTTCCTATTTAAGATACAACTATTTTTCTAATCTGTATATCTGTTTTTATTATCTGATTTTTTTATTCTATTTTCTGTATATGATTCTGGGGGTAGCCTGGGGAGGCAGAGACTCCTAATACCATAGATGGCTATGATGTTTGGAGTTTGGGTTCTTGCTCAATGTTCAGTCCCGGAATCGCACATGGCCGTGTGACTCCAGCCTAAAGCAGAGCAGCCACTTCTTTTCCGGGAATGGGGACCAGGCAACTGATCAAACTTTTATGGTCTATCCAATGCAAAAGTGTGAAAAAACTGCAGATGTTTTATAAAGCTTCATTCAGTTCTGGTTTGCATTCACAAGTTCAACTACAGAACTGAGCATTACAGAGAGAGGCCCGGAGTCATCATGGGAATTATTTTCCAAATGTATGTGATAGAAAAGCTAATGGAGCCATAACACGGTGAGATTAGTGTGAGAGCCTCATAAAGAGAGTGCCAAGTCAAGAACTGTGCCATAATAGTGTTTATACAAGTGTTGCTGAACAGATGTATAACTTCAGGACTGTATCCAAACTTCCATAGAAACTAACTAAATGACGGTTCTAAATGTAAGCTGCGTCCATAACTTAGGAGAGAGGAACACAACTGTGTTCTCGCTAATCATTACATGACACTGAGGCTCTCATAGGAATGGACAGAGAAAATGACTTCCTGTCCACACCTAAGGCTCTGTATCAGTTGTCAGTCTTATTGCTGGTCACATGACACAGCTGAGGACCAGAAGGGAGTGGATAACTTACAAACACAGCCATTAGTAAGAGGATTACCTGCACCACAACGTATACCATGTGCCTTTTTAACAGGTCAGAGTATAAAAATTTCTGTCTGAAGAGTATAAGTATAAATAATATAAGAAAGTTTGTAATATATGTTATTAAAGAATAATGTTTCCTTCTTCACTTATCAACTCCTCTTTCCCTTTAGACTTATATCTCTAGGGTACCTGTATCTCTATCCAGCCTCACATACAGAAGCCTATGGAGACAGGAAGGGGGAGAAGGCTGCTGCCAGCTAGTAACTGATTTATTGCGTCATTCTGTACAGTGATAGAGCAAAATAAACTATCTTGGTTGTTAAGTGCAGCAGGCTTAGTAGATGCAGTATGTGTGTGTTTTCTCCAGCAGCCTCCTCCTCCCCTCCCTTCTCCATAGATGTCTGTGTTAGATCTTAATCAGTCTGATAAATGGTGAAAAAAGCATTTTTCTTTAATAAAATAGACTAAAACGTTTCTTATATTCACCTGTACTTTTAATTTATGAAAGTAAAACAGCCCAGACCCCAGACTGATACATTGTAGCAAACTACCAAAGAGATTTGTGTAATTGTTGCCCATTACATGGACTAGGCACAGGTACTGTATATTCACTTCTCAAGTGAGAGCAGGATGAGGTATTAAAGCCCTTCCACCTTCAACTTATAGGAGTTTTTTCATTATATACACAGGGAATGAACATCAGATTGCTGGGAGTCCGACTGCTGGGGCCCCCAGAGATCGGGGGCCCAAAAGTCCCCCTGTATTCTCCATATGATTGACGTGCCAGTGCACTTGCCTGACTGGTACATTCACTTCTATGGAGTTTCTTCTTCCAATTGCTGGGTTCCCAGGAGTCGGACATCCAGCGAATTGACACTTATCCTGCAGATAGGGAGTAAGTGTCTGTAAAGACAAAACCTTTTTAATGGGGCTCAACTGCCATACCAGACACATCCACTGTACGAAAGGGGCGCTCAGTCTCTAAAATTTCTTTTTTTATGTAAGTCATGCAAGTAAAAGGAAGGTTACAATGTGAAGCTCCTTCGATTGGCTTTGGGCACTTCAGAATTTGACCCCAGACTGTAACCCATAAGCAGTGTAGGGCACAAAGTTCACCTGACATGCAGCAAAGCCAAGCAGCAGGGGGCAGAGCACTTGGGAAACTTGCACATTTAAGTACCTAGCAGGAGACCGGACAACTGTTCTGCAGTGTGTAAAGCAGTGCGTGTTTTGATATGAGATGGGCCCCCTTCCCGCCCTCTCCATACACCTATGATTCCGTTTTTGACTAACCTACAACTTCTGGTTCATTTATAATAAAAGATGCCCGTCGTTATAACACAGCCCACCTGTATAACGCAGCCCACCCGTATAACACAGCCCAACCGTATAACACAGCCCAGCCGTATAACACAGCCCAACCGTATAACACAGCCCACCCCTATAACACAGCCCAGCCGTATAACACAGCACACCAGTATAACACAGCCCACCCGTATAACATTGCCCACCCTTATAACACTGCCCAACCGTATAACACAGCCCACCAGTATAACACAGCCCACCCCTATAACACAGCCCACCAGTATAACACAGCCCACCCCTATAACACAGCCCACCCCTATAACACAGCCCACCCCTATAACACAGCCCAGCGTATAACACAGCCCACCCCTATAACACAGCCCACCCCTATAACACAGCCCACCCCTATAACACAGCCCAGCGTATAACACAGCCCAACCGTATAACACAGCCCACCCGTATAACACAGCCCACCCGTATAACACAGCCCAGCGTATAACACAGCCCAACCCTATAACACAGCCCAAGCCTATAACACAGCCCACCCGTATAACACTGCCCACCCCTATAACACAGCCCAGCCGTATAACACAGCCCACCCCTATAACACAGCCCACCCCTATAACACTGCCCACCCGTATAACACAGCCCAGCCGTATAACACAGCCCAGCTGTATAACACAGCCCACCTCTATAACACAGCCCACCCGTATAACACAGCCCACCCCTATAACACAGCCCACCAGTATAAACACAGCCCACCCGTATAACACAGCCCACCCGTATAACACAGCCCAGCCCTATAACTGAGCCCACCCCTATAACACAGCCCAGCCGTATAACACAGCCCAGCCGTATAACACTGCCCAACCGTATAACACTGCCCAACCGTATAACACAGCCCACCTCTATAACACAGCCCAGCCGTATAACACAGCCCACCCGTATAACACAGCCCACCCGTATTACACAGCCCACCCCTATAACACAGCACACCCGTATAACACAGCCCACCAGTATAACACAGCCCACCAGTATAACACAGCCCACCAGTATAACACAGCCCAGCCGTATAACACAGCACACCCGTATAACACAGCCCACCCCTATAACACAGCCCAGCCGTATTACACAGCCCACCCCTATAACACAGCCCACCCGTATTACACAGCCCAACTCTATAACACAGCCCAGCCGTATAACACAGCCCAGCCGTATAACACAGCACACCAGTATAACACAGCCCACCAGTATAACACAGCCCACCAGTATAACACAGCCCACCAGTATAACACAGCACACCTGTATAGCACAGCCCAGCCGTATAACACATTACACCAGTATAACACAGCCCAGCCGTATAACACAGCCCAGCCGTATAACACAGCACACCAGTATAACACAACCCACCAGTATAACACAGCCCACCAGTATAACACAGCCCACCAGTATAACACTGCCCAGCCGTATAACACAGCCCACCAGTATAACACAGCCCACTAGTATAACACTGCCCAGCCGTATAACACAACCCACCAGTATAACACAGCCCAGCCGTATAACACAGCACACCAGTATAACACAGCCCACCCGTATAACATTGCCCACCCGTATAACACTGCCCAACCGTATAACACAGCCCACCAGTATAACACAGCCCACCCCTATAACACAGCCCACCCCTATAACACAGCCCACCCCTATAACACAGCCCAGCGTATAACACAGCCCACCCCTATAACACAGCCCACCCCTATAACACAGCCCACCCCTATAACACAGCCCAGCGTATAACACAGCCCAACCGTATAACACAGCCCACCCGTATAACACTGCCCACCCCTATAACACAGCCCAGCCGTATAACACAGCCCACCCGTATAACACAGCCCAGCCGTATAACACAGCCCAAGCCTATAACACAGCCCACCCGTATAACACTGCCCACCCCTATAACACAGCCCAGCCGTATAACACAGCCCACCCCTATAACACAGCCCACCCCTATAACACTGCCCACCCGTATAACACAGCCCAGCCGTATAACACAGCCCAGCTGTATAACACAGCCCACCTCTATAACACAGCCCACCCGTATAAAACAGCCCACCCCTATAACACAGCCCACCAGTATAAACACAGCCCACCCGTATAACACAGCCCACCCGTATAACACAGCCCAGCCCTATAACTGAGCCCACCCCTATAACACAGCCCACCCCTATAACACAGCCCAGCCGTATAACACAGCCCAGCCGTATAACACTGCCCAACCGTATAACACTGCCCAACCGTATAACACAGCCCACCTCTATAACACAGCCCAGCCGTATAACACAGCCCACCCGTATAACACAGCCCACCCGTATTACACAGCCCACCCCTATAACACAACCCACCCGTATAACACAGCCCACCCGTATTACACAGCCCACCCCTATAACACAGCACACCCGTATAACACAGCCCACCAGTATAACACAGCCCACCAGTATAACACAGCCCACCAGTATAACACAGCCCAGCCGTATAACACAGCACACCCGTATAACACAGCCCACCCCTATAACACAGCCCAGCCGTATAACACAGCCCACCCCTATAACACAGCCCACCCGTATTACACAGCCCACCCCTATAACACAGCCCACCCGTATTACACAGCCCAACTCTATAACACAGCCCAGCCGTATAACACAGCCCAGCCGTATAACACAGCACACCAGTATAACACAGCCCACCAGTATAACACAGCCCACCAGTATAACACAGCCCAGCCGTATAACACAGCACACCAGTATAACACAGCCCAGCCGTATAACACAGCACACCAGTATAACACAGCCCACCAGTATAACACAGCCCACCAGTATAACACAGCCCAGCCGTATAACACAGCACACCAGTATAACACAGCCCAGCCGTATAACACAGCACACCAGTATAACACAGCCCACCAGTATAACACAGCCCACCAGTATAACACAGCCCAGCCGTATAACACAGCACACCAGTATAACACAGCCCACCAGTATAACACAGCCCACCAGTATAACACAGCACACCTGTATAGCACAGCCCAGCCGTATAACACAGCACACCAGTATAACACAGCCCAGCCGTATAACACAGCCCAGCCGTATAACACAGCACACCAGTATAACACAACCCACCAGTATAACACAGCCCACCAGTATAACACAGCCCACCAGTATAACACTGCCCAGCCGTATAACACAGCCCACCAGTATAACACAGCCCAGCCGTATAACACAGCCCACCAGTATAACACAGCCCAGCCGTATAACACAGCACACCCGTATAACACAGCCCACCAGTATAACACAGCCCACCAGTATAACACAGCCCACCAGTATAACACAGCCCAGCCGTATAACACAGCACACCCGTATAACACAGCCCACCCCTATAACACAGCCCAGCCGTATAACACAGCCCACCCCTATAACACAGCCCACCCGTATTACACAGCCCACCCCTATAACACAGCCCACCCGTATTACACAGCCCAACTCTATAACACAGCCCAGCCGTATAACACAGCCCAGCCGTATAACACAGCACACCAGTATAACACAGCCCACCAGTATAACACAGCCCACCAGTATAACACAGCCCAGCCGTATAACACAGCACACCAGTATAACACAGCCCAGCCGTATAACACAGCCCAGCCGTATAACACAGCACACCAGTATAACACAACCCACCAGTATAACACAGCCCACCAGTATAACACAGCCCACCAGTATAACACTGCCCAGCCGTATAACACAGCCCACCAGTATAACACAGCCCACCCGTATAACACAGCCCACCAGTATAACACAGCCCAGCCGTATAACACAGCACACCCGTATAACACAGCCCACCAGTATAACACAGCCCACCAGTATAACACAGCCCAGCCGTATAACACAGCCCACCAGTATAACACAACCCACCAGTATAACACAGCCCACTAGTATAACACAGCCCACCAGTATAACACAGCCCACTAGTATAACACAGCCCACCAGTATAACACAGCCCACCAGTATAACACAGCCCACCAGTATAACACAGCACACCAGTATAACACAGCCCAGCCGTATAACACAGCCCACCCGTATAACACAGCCCACCAGTATAACACAGCCCAGCCGTATAACACAGCCCACCCGTATAACACAGCCCACCTCTATAACACAGCCCAGCCGTATAACACAGCCCACCCGTATAACACAGCCCACCCGTATAACACAGCCCACCCGTATAACACAGCACACCTCTATAACACAGCCCAGACATCACAGCACATACCTTAAAAGCCAGGATGACACTAATAAAGAAGAGAATGATCACAACAAGGCATGTGGGATTCACCGAAAGGATCTCCTCCTTGTATGGAAAATTGGATGGCTGGAAGATAAACACAATGCAGTTAATGCTGGGTCCATCAGAAAATACTCAGTAATAAATTGCACGTGTCAAGCGTCCTCGCTGAGAAGAGTGCTTCCAGCTGCGATCCTTCACATTAATGCTGTAAAGGTCTGCTAGAGGCCAGAATTACATAAGGGAAAGCAGAGTTATGGGACATGTTCACTTTTATTACATTTAAGTGAAAGGAAAGCTTTCAAGCCTCATGAGTTGTGCTCTATAGAGACATTAAGGGCTGACGTCTTATAGCGGACCTGTCAGTAAGACAAAGACACTGCTGGTAACGTTACGAAGAAAGGACCTCCTTACAAGACAATGCAAGCTCCTTGGAACTCTATCTAGTACCTTGTCTCAGAAAACACACTAGAATAGAAATATAGTCAAGTGTACAGTCAAGTTAGGCCTAATTCAGACAGCTGTGTTTTTGGTTCATTGTACACATGAACAGTACATGGGCCAAAAATAGTGCATGGTGCAAATCACACCACCATTTTTCCATAAGGATCCATATAGTAAAAATTGCAACACACGCTGGTGGAAATTCATCAGTTTTTTGGCTTTGAGGCTTTATATTGTGGCACATTTGGCCCTTTCTTGCGCCACAAGCTCCGATTCGTGGCACACTTGTTACATTGTGTGAATGTAGTTGGAGTGAGGCAGGGACTGGGCCAAGTCAGGGAGGGACTCCTCGGTCAGACAGACTTAATATAAGTAGCATGAGTTATAATGGAAATCTATTGGATCTTATTCACACATCTGCATTTTGCAGACAGGTGTAGTCTGTGATAATCATGGACAGCACACGATCCTGCTTATTTTTTGGTCATGTACTGTCAATTTTATCCTTTTTTAAGTTTGTAAAAAAACGGATGAACTTTTTTTTTTTACATTTCCCATGCTTTACAAAGTCAGTGATGTCAATCTCAATGTGAAACTTCTTGACTTTAACAGAGCTCCATGGTCCGCAAAATGGACCAAACTAGAGCATGTCTAGGGAGGTCCATTACTGTTGATGCCTGGTCCCATTTATTAAGGGAAACCCCCTCAAGACACAATGGAGGGTCAGCCAAAAAGAACACCTTTCACTCTGCTGGACTTGGCCCACCTATGCATTACATGGTCCATGACTGTGTGTCAGGTACCGTGATCTGTAATACGGGGGCACCTCAGGGTACGGTTCTCGCCTCTTTCCTCTTCACACTGTACACTGCTGATGTTAGGTGCAACTCATCCAGTTGCTACCTACAGAAGTATTCTGACGACTCTGCAATAGTAGGCCTCATCACAGACGATGATGACAGGGAGTACAGAGAACTGAACCGGGATTTTGTCGACTGGTGGACTTCCGTAAAGGCAGAAGCCCTCCTAAACCAGTGGACATCCTGGGGACGGGCATCGAGATTGTGAACACCTATAAGTACCTGGGTTTGCTCCTTAATAATAAGCTGGACTGGGCAGATCATATGGAGGCCCTGTACAGGAAGGGCCACAGCAGGCTCTACCTGCTTAGGAAACTGAGAGCCTTTGGAATCCGGGGGGCACTTCTTAGGTCTTTCTTCAACTCGGTAGTGGCATCAGCCATCTTCTTTGGAGTGGCCTGCTGGGGGAGCAGTATATCAACCAGGGACAGAAATAAACTTGACAAGCTGATTAGAAAGGCCAGCTCTGTCCTGGGGAGCCCACTGGACCCAGTGCAGGTGGTGGGTGACAGAAGGATACTGTCCGTGGTGAGCTCCATGTGGGAGAAGAAGTCCCATCCCATGCATGAGACTGTGATTGCGCTGGGCAGTACTGTCAGTGACCGACTGCTCCACCCTAGGTGTGAGAAGGAGCGCTATCGGAAGTCTTTCCTCCCCACCGCGGTTAGGCTGCACAACCAACACCCACCTAAGCGGAGATCATTACACACAGAGAACTGAAATATCTCTCTGCCTGTTAATCCCCCCCCCCCCCCCCCCCCGCTACTTCCTATCTGTCTGTCTGCTATTAATGTAATGCCTCTCACCTTGGAACATTCCTGTACATGTTGTATTTGTACTTGTATCTGCTTATCTTATCTTTGCTGCTGTAACACACTGAATTTCCCCATTGTGGGACTATTATTATTATTATTATTATTATTGATTTGAATGGCTATGGGCTAGCATGCATTATTATATTTAGCCAAGGGGGCTGGACTTGTGGTGATCAGCTGATCACTGGGGTGGCTTCTATCAGGAATTGATAGACATAGTTGTGGCGCCCCACCTTCCTAACTAGCTCATTCTAGACCTCTTTGCATCTATTACTTGAACTCTTTGGGTGCACCATGTAGATACCCCTGTTATAGTGCCCCAGTCTCACAACTAAGAGCACACTTCTGTATTAATGCAATATGAGCGATTATATTAGTCAGTGCACCCACAGGGAATGATGTCAGTTTTTGGCCTTTACTCAAGAGAGACGCAGCCAAGCAGACAATGAATGAGTGACTTATATAATACAGAATCCAGTTGTTAGTCTGCATATGTGCAGGCCAGGCTGGCTCTATGGTATCATCTGGCATTTTACTAATGCACAAAAATTCCGAACACAGCAATTGGCATAAAGCTTAAGGAAACTATATCGTAATACAGTATAAAATTTAGCAAACTACAAATAATAGTAAGGGTGATGATGGATAGTCACTGTCAAAAATGTTAAAGCTGAGCACCGTCTTACATGTAAATGTATCATGACTGTAATATGTACTGTATATGTATTACATGTATATGTATTATGGATCCTTGCACTGTGACATCATTGTGGATATTATGTTTGTACAGTGGCATCATTGTGTTTATTATCCCTGTACCGTAACAACATTGTGTACATTATCCTAGTACTGTGATATCACTGTGTGCATTATCCTTGTATTGTGACATCAATGTGGATATTATGTTTGGACAGTGACATCACTATGTACATTAGTAATATACTGTGACATCACTGTGTACATTATTCTTGTACTGTGACATCACTGTGTTCATTATTCATGTACTGTGACATCACTGTGTGCATTATCTCTGTATAGTAACATTGCTGTGAATATTATCTCTGTACAGTGACATCACGGTGTGTATCATCCCTATACTGTGATATCACTGTGTATATTATCCCTGTACTATGATATCATTGTGGTCATTATTCATGTACTGTGACATCACTGTGTTCATTATTTATTCGTGTACTATGACATCACTGTATGTATCATTACGGCACTGTGACATCACCGTGTATAGTATCCGTACTTTAAAATCAATATGTGTGTTATCCCTGCGTGTAAAGAAGACCAATACAATTGTACACTTTTCAAGCTCTGAAGCTGCCGATTAAGGTGGTCTTCATAGTGTAGGACAGGTTTTGCTATGGGGCCCCAAAGGTTGCTTGTCATGCCCCTTGCCAGACTATAGAAAGTAACTGAATGGTCATGGTCTACTGGCAACCCATCAAGATAAAAGACTGTCGCCTCTAAGATGGTTAGAGAAAATCTTACTAAGTATGCAAAATTTGTAATTATTTATATTTGCAAAATGTTTAACTATTAATTGTCTACAAATTTTAATATAGTCATGATCATGGCAAAATCCCTTTAAGAGGGAAGAATTTTATGTTATTTTAGGACATCTATTGACTTTCTAATATAAAGTATATTATGTACAAATACACTTAACTGGACTGAGCTACTGATCTGCCATGGGTACATGTGCTACGCCTATTCTTTTTTTCAATCCACTCCTGGTTTTGGCTTCAAAAACTGCATGTAGAAACCTGAACATGTAAATGCGCCCTAAGAATCCGTGCACTGCTTCTTAATAAGGTTCTTTAAGTCCCCATGGCAAATCAGTAACTCATTCACTTCTCTATGAATTTGTGCAACCAGGGGGAAACACAAGAGCTCTTGTGATATGGAGTTATATTACAATAAGCAGAAGGCAGCCAAAGATGATTAATTCTGCTAATAAAAAAATGGATAAATCCATTAGAGAAGGAGCTTTGTCAGGTATAGCAATTACGTGAAGAGAACACTGCGACATTACCACCATTAAAATTAGAGACAATAACATTATTGAGCATTGCCAGATTGTAGAAAACCATTTAAAGAAGATTAAAGAACAAAAATTGAAGGTCATTATGTCCTTAGGATATACAATATAATGGCTACATATGTTTTTAATTAAATTAAAGGCTCCAACCTATATCTTTTTAAATGGTCACTAACTTTTCAGACAACTTAGTCTCATTTCATAGAGTATGTTATTCTGAACCAATATGTAATGTACTTTAATTAAAAATGTGGCTACTTTCTGTCTCATAAACCTCCTTTCTGCCACTAGATGTCTCCCCTCTAGCTAGTTAGCTGTTCACTCTTTTGTTACTAAGGAAGTCTGTCCATAGATACATTCCATTCTGTCTTGCTTATCTCAGTGAGTGTAGGGGCAGTTCTTCTCTCTCTTCCTACAGTGAATTGAGAGGGGAAGGGTTGATTCTGCTCACAGCCTCATAGATATGCCTGCAAACTATTCCTTCAGCAGTTTTCACATTTCAAAATATAATAAAAGTCTTCTATGTACTTGTATCTATTTCTGACTGCTTGTGTGATTACAAGTGGGGTATTACTCACAGACAGCAAGCAGTTTTACTGGCTGTGCTCATAGATGTTTTTTTACCTTGTGTTTTATCTGCTTAGTTGCATGTATTTGCTCTGTATTTACAGTCCAGTGTTTCTGGATCGCCTATATTATGGTCACTTGGGTTTCTCAGCTATTTGTTTTCAATTGTATAGTTACCCCTGGCAGAATTGCAGAACATTATCAGCAATGGATGGGGGGAAGGGGGGCAGACTGCTCCTTATTGTACACACTCCCAGGCTGAGAGACAAATGTAAAATGTGCTGCAGCCATAATTCGATTACTAGCAGCAGAAAAACTGATAGGACATCATGTATACATGTTTCAACTTTTCATGAAAACTCAGGTACCCTTTAAAGCAAAGATGGAGGAGCAGCTAGCTACTTCCTCCTTCACTGATGTCACCAAGTCAACTGCTTTGTTTACTCATACTAGATCATTGCACAAGTTCAAGAAAGGCCTAGACACCTTTCTTGAAAGAAAAAATATTACAGAATTTTTTTCCCCTGACATGGGGCTATTGGCATCAGCCTCATGGGTTTATTTTGCCTTCCTCTGGATCAACACTGTAGGGTTACAGTGTGGACTTGATTAACCTGTGTCTTCTTCCAACCTCATCTACTATGTTATGATGTTTCACATTCATAGAAGCATATTTACCAATGCTGATACAAATCTGGTACATGTTACAAATCTACTTAACCAATCCTCCCTTTCTAGGGACTTAATAGGTTATTTTCTCCTTTCTGACACTGGAAGGCTGTGTATAATAAATCTTCTCACACCAGTGCACCAGAGGCCAGGGGTCATAAATTTTACAACGGACAAATTGTCAGCCATCAAAAGAAATCAGAAAGGAGATCATAGTGGTTTATCCAGCCCTAGTGTGTTGAGGATAACCTGTGGGACCCTTTGGCTTCTTGCAAACCCTATAGCAGTGATGGGGAACCTATGACACCCGTGTCAAAGGTGACATGCCAAGACATTTTGGGTGACATACATTGTCTGAACCAAATGACAGCCGCAGGGGCGCACCAAACTGGGGGGCGGCATTTTTTTAGTTGGCAGCTACTAATTATGTTATTGCAATAAGCACCTGCCAATAATTTTTACTTATCTGTCCATACTCCTGTCCTGCCCACCCACTGCTGCCTCCTCTAGGCGACACTACACTTACGTCATGACACTGAAGAATGCCGGGACGCTATGTGCAGCATCCGGCATTCTTCAGCGTCAGCTACAGTGCACATTGGAGGCAGCAGCAGAGGATGGCCAGGACTGGAGTGTGGACAGGTGAGTAGAAATTTTTGGACCGCTACTCTGTGCAGTGGTGGGGAGGGAAGGGGGTCATATACTGTGGGTGGACTTTAAAAAAGGGTCTTATACTTTGTTGGGGGTTATAAAAGGGGGTCAGATACTATGTGGGGGCCATAAAAAGATGTGACGTTACAAATTTTGACACACCAAGCTCAAAAGGTTAGCCATCACTGCCCAATAGTTACGCCAGTGCCTTCATTACTATAAGGCAACTTATAGTCTTCTTACTGGACAGTCAATTGACAGATAATATTAGTTAATGGCTTTAGTGTGTACAGTAGACACCAGTAAGTGACAACTTAAAATCCACCTGACTGCTTCATTTATATAGACTGTTCTGATGTCTATGACAACAAATTAAACAAAGCGGCAGCCATTAACAGAGACAGCCTGCTCACATATAAAGATACCCAGAAAGAAGCCCGAGTGCCCCTAGTTGTCACCTACAACCCACAGCTGGAGATCCTATGAATTATTGCCAAGGAGCTCCAACCTGTGCTACATAAGGACAACAGACTCAAGGACATATTTCCAGTCCCCCCTCTCCTTTCCTTTCGGCAACCACCAAACCTACGGCATATTATTGTCTGTAGTGCCCTGAAGGCCCCAACTAAAATGGCACCTCACCTTGCCTACAAAACAGGTGCATGACCTGCAAGCACATCCACACCGCTGACAGTGTACCTCTCCCACAGTCACAACAGGTGCACAGAATTAGGGGGACATTCTCCTGCAGGTCTTCCAATGTGGTGTACCTCATAATGTGTGTGCAATGTCCCACCACAGGCCTCTATGTGGGGGAAACAGGGCAGAGACTCAGTCAACGAATGAACTCACACAGATCCAATATTAATAACAGCAGAACAGATCTCCCAGTGGCCGCACATTTCTCCGGAGAAGACCACTCTATTGAAGATTTGTGGGTTGTGGTTTTAATGGGACATTTTTAGACGCAGAGAGAGAAAGGAATGGGAATACAAGTTATTGCAAAAATGTCACACTCTGCAATTAGGACTTAATATTCATGCCAGTTTCATGTCACACTATGTATGAACTGTGAGGGTCACAAATCACCTCCTGATAGCAAACAGATAACAGATCCCTCTGTCACGCACCACAACTTTCCAGATTATTTTTTGACCAGTTGTAAATAACTTATCTACTTAGATTGCATTTTGGTTTTTTTAAGGACTCTAAGATCCTTTGAAGACCCATGTCTTTAGGGTATAAAAAATCTGTGAATTTTCAGTTTCTTGTATAACACCAAGTCTGATGAAGGGAGCTAGTACTTCCGAAAGCTTACCATCAAATATACTCAGTTAGCCTCTAAAAGGTATCGCCTGATTTCTTCACTCTTCCACTACTTTCAATGGCTAACACGGTACAACATTATATTACTATAACAACACAATCTTAGACTATTTCCACTAGAAGGAAACTTTGAAATTTGTCACAATGACTACTGTATGACTACAATGAGTGAAAAATCCAGCCTGTAAATTGTCTGCAAATTGAATAAATATCCATTGTAAAGTAAGTATTGTCTGGTGATACAGCGATAGCTAAAGCGAAGGACCAGAGTCTCGAGGGCCATTAATCTTGGCAACATCTCCTGAACTAAAGATATTCATAAAACACAATTTACCCTAAAATATTTTTTGACTTTGGAATTATATGTGTCAGAGTAAAAGAATGAAAAATCCCACAATATGATTCACGCTTTTCTTGGTCTATGGTGTTTCCTCTATAACTCTGCAAGCTAAGCAGTAATATCTCGGCTACAATTATGTTATTGCTGCACAGATCCGCGCCAGCACTTTAGTGTAGTATTGGAAGGACAGCCAAGAGGATCGCATTACTGCTACGGCTCTGACTATCTCTTGCAATTATGTACGCCTACTGGCCGCCACAATCTGCAGATGCTCTTTCGAAGACTTGGGAGAGCAATTCATTAGCAAAGCAGGAACATCATCAGAAAGGAACAGCTGGCGAGGAAAGAACTTTCATAGTCTTGGCTTTTTTTCCTACTCATCCTTCCTATGGACGTCTGCTGAAATACCTTGGAGGTTCTTCGGTCAATCAGAGGAAAAAATGGGCCAGGATTTGCTGTTTTATGCAGCCAAAGTACAGTATGTCTCAGTCACACCCTGGTCATGTGAACCAATGATGTCATCTAAACATAAACCGTAGCGCAGAGACAATCTTACTGTAGGATAGCGCTCAACATTCTAATATGAGGTTCAGCTGAGAACATTTACATATTAGTACTTTTAAAGGAATTCCAATTTTTTTCTAAAAAATTCAAAATAGAATGTATGGAGGATTACATCTGTTTTGGATCTGTAATATACTACATGTTATAGTTTGGGCCCTATGTGTGCTGATATCAGGGGCCACAGCTAAGGACTAAGTATTCATTTGTTAATTAGTTCATACAGTATTTGCTCTATATGACTTGGGTATGCACAAAGAAATGAATACATGAATCAGGTCCATATAGTGAGCGACACCTTCTGGACTTCTGGAACAACAGGCAAATTTGCCAGGTGATACATTTATCTGCCAAGACTGACAATCACTTTCTTCCTTGACCAAGTTATTAACACATTGGGGACAATTTACTAATCAAAATGTACTAGAATTCTCACACAATTTGTACCAGAAAACTGGTGTACATGCCAAGCACTACAATTATTATATGTTTTATGTGCTTTTTCACCTTGACTGATAAGGTGGCTAGGCTGAGAGGAAAGGGGGCATAATTTAGAGGAAGGGGGCATGGCTTAGAGGAGAAGGAAAGGCTTAGAGGTAGAGGAAAAGACTTAGAGAAAGGGGTCAAGGCTTAGAGGAAGGGGGTATGGCTTAAAGGAAGGGGACATGGCTTAGAGGAAGGTAGCAAGGTTTAGAGGAAAGGGGGTTGCTTAAAGGAAGGGGTAAGGCTTAGAGGAAGGGGGAAAACTTAGAGAAATGGGGAAATATTTGGAGAAAGAATACATGGCTTAGAGGGAGGACTCATGGCTTAGAGGAAGGGGATAAGGCTTACAGGAAGGGGCATGGCTTTGTGGGAGGAGGCATGGCTTAGAGAAAGGGGATAAAGCTTACAGGAAGGGGCATGGCTTCGTGGGAGGAGGCATGGCTTAGAGAAAGGGGATAAAGCTTAGATGATAGGGGCATGACTTAGAATTCATCAATCTGTAGCAAAATTGCTCCAAAATTTAGCCTCAATATGTATGGTATGCGCTCACAGCAGACTAAAGCTCTACTAAATGTGTCATTCAGTATCAGACAGTGTGATAAATCTGGTGTATACTTAGACTGTCTAGTCTAATCTTAGACCTGAATAATAAGTTCCATTGATTGTGTTCAGTCGTAGTAGAGGTAAGTACCTGGGTGGTTTGATTTGAGGTCCAAAAACAAACTGGGTTCTGGTCTGGGGATTAAACTGATTGTTGAGGTCTGGTCTATGGTCTGAATTTATCCCTAGGGTCTGTTTTTATTTAGGGTCTGTCCTGGGAACCAAATTTAATTGGGGTCTGAATTTATTTTGCTGTCTAAGTCCATTTTGACTACATCTTGAGGTCTAAGTCTGGGGTCTGAAGTCATTAATTTGGATGTTGGAGGGGTCATATAAACTATTTGTCCATTTTACCTACCCACGGTGGGATTCAAGCCGTATCCAAGGTTATAAAAAAATTATAGTATTATTGTTGGATCAGTAATAACTTCATATTCTTGTGAGTAGGTTTGAACATCTGTATTCAGCATTCCCGGATAGAAATTCAGAACAAATGACGCCATACTTAGACCACAATGTGGATAGCAGCTCCATACAATGGCCTGATGCGCAAAAATCTCCATGCCCCATTCTGCGTCTGAAAATAGTCAGTTTAATGGACTGGGACAATGGTATTGGGATCTTATGTCATGTTTTATTGAGAGAACCCTGGGGTGGGTATTATGTAGATTTATCCTTGCTAATTCCCAGGTTTTCAAGTTTTATAATATCTGCTCAGTTTTAGAGGTCTGGTGCTATTGGCTAACTGAACATAACATAGGACGTGGTCAATGCACTAAAACGTACTTCTGTTTGGCCCATTTATCTTTCTTATACCTTTCGCATGTCAGCAAACTAGAGGTGCTCTTGGGCCCCAATGTACAATCTCTAACAGGACTTCCTACATATCATAATGTTGTCTTTTCATGTGGCAGAGGCGCCATTGGCACTGAGGCCATGCTGCTACTGCATCCGCCATAGCTATAACCCTGAATCAAGCACTGAACCCCTTTCTTTTAGAAAGTATGGCTCTACATTATCACAATAAATAAATGATAATTCTGACAAGATTATTAGTTGTGTGTATAATACTTAAAGCCATACTTGCTTGAGAGACACAGCACACTCCGACGTCCACATTCCCTTTCAGTAAAGCCCTGCTCCATCAGGGGCATGCCACAATCCTTTATTATGACGTGGGCATGAAATGTGTTAGTCACACCCCTTTTGGTGACGTCACTGGGACATAAAGTGCTCACGTCTTAGATAACAAAATGCCCAGTGCGGATGGGAGATTTGCCTACTCTGGGATCATGATGGGAGGTCATCTCTTTTAGCAGGAAACTCCTGGATATTTCGGGAGAGTTAGCAAGTATGTTTAAAGGGGTCCAATAGATTTTACCTAGAAGGGTCTATGATGATAAACTACTAATGTATCATTGCACCTTTGGGGGTCTTAACAGCAAGTGTTGATTTCTTCTTCAGCACCAGCATAGGGAAAAGCATTATACAATTCCCAATGAAGTAATCGGGCATGGCGGCATCTCATAGAGAGAGTAGCTCCTTGTATATACTCTCTACTCTTATAGATGTGGGTCCTTGACTGAGAGGATATAGGTTTGTATAAGACAAGGAAAAGAAGGTTTGTTCTTGTCCATGGGTTGTATCTTGCATTGCACCTCTTCCCCATGCAAGTGAAGTGAGTCTCAGCTAAAAGACCAAACACGGCGAAATGGACATGAATAGAGCAGCAGCTGAAACACAGAGAATGGAGCAGGAAGCAGACAGGGCTGTTCTCTGTGTAGTGCCTAGACCAGGTTACTGTAGATCAGCTCCAATTAACTTGAATGGGAGCTAAGCTGCAGTGACTCAGTTCAGCCACTACACAAAGAACAGCGCTGTCTGCTTCCGGCTCCATTGTCTGTGTATCAGCTGCCAGATACAGCTGATCAGTGAAGGTGCCAGGTCTCAGACCCCTGTCACTGCACTGTAACTGTACGGCAGCTTCCAGTAATTACTACATACTATCAAAGGACAGAGAAGGGGTTAAACTAATAATAGCTGGATAACACCTGATGACACATGACTCTGCTTCGGTGCCATGAAAATCATTCTTTGCTACCATGTCTAGATGAAGCAGCGAGGGACTGGGCGTTTGCAAGGAGATATTAAAAGCCCTGCTTGGCAAGACATCCAAACCTTATCCAACACAATTTATATCATCCAGACACTGCAGAAGAGGATGTTGGCCGAGATCCATGTGTAAATGAATTAAACAAAAACTCATTACAAAAATAGCAAAAAAATCTGATTCTTGCAGCTCTGTTAAACTGCAAAACTTTCACATTTGTCATGGTCATTGAGACAGAGAACCACTTTCAGCCTGCGAGTCATGTCATGGAGATGTGTTTCAAGGTTAAGTGATTGTCTAGCTATCTGCACATCTGATCACATGATGCATGGCCAGGAAGGTCACCAAAGCTAAAATAATTCATTGTCTCCAAACTGGTATATAAAAGCATCTGGACTGCAGAAAAAAATAATCACAGCTTAAAGGGGGTCTCTCACCAGAACCCAGCAAATCAACCTAGCCCTGCAGATAGATAGGTTAGGGTTACCTGAATCAAAAAGTGTTGTCCCCTTGTGGATTGGGGCCTCTGCTGCTGAGATATTGCTGTTTTTGTCAATATGCTCTATGGAGCAACCAGGACAGTGTCATTGATCTAAAGAGATAAGCGTCAACTCCCTCATATTAACAAAAACAGGAATATACAGATGTGGATAAAATTGTTGGTACCCCCCGTTTAATGAAAGAAATACCCACAATGGTCACAGAAATAACTTGAATCTGACAAAACTGGAATTTGCCAAACTACATGTTGACAAGCCACAAAGTTTCTGGGAGAATGTCCTATGGACACAAAAATCAAAATTTTTGGCAAGGTACATCAGCTCTATGTTCACAGATGGAAAAATGAAGCATATCTTGAAAAGAACACTGTCCCTACTGTGAAACATGGAGGAGGCTCTGTTATGTTCTGGGGCTGCTTTGCTGCATCTGGCACAGGGTGTCTTGAATCTGTGCAGGGTACAATGAAATCTCAAGATTAACAAGGGATTCTAGAGAGAAATGTGCTGCCCAGTGTCAGAAAGCTTGGTCTCAGTCGCAGGTCATGGGTCTTGCAACAGGATAATGACCCAAAACACACAGCTAAAAACACCCAAGAATGGCTAAGAGGAAAACATTGGACTATTCTGAAGTGGCCTTCTATGAGCCCTGACCTAAATCCTATTGAGCATCGTTGGAAGGAGCTGAAACATGCCGTCTGGAAAAGGCACCCTTCACACCCGAGACAACTGGAGCAGTTTGCTCATGAGGAGTGGCCAAAATACCTGCTGAGAGGTGCAGAAGTCTCATTGACAGTTACAGGAATCGTTTGATTGCAGGGATTGCCTCAAAAGGTTGTGCAACAAAATATTAAGTTAAGGGAACCATCATTTCTGTCCAGGCCTGTTTCATGAGTTTTCTTTTTAAAAAAAATTCTGTTGAAGCATGGTTGGAAAGCAATGTCTGACTTTCATTTGTTCATTTTCATAGAATTTTTATATATTATTACTTTTGTCAGATTCAAGTTATTTCTGTGACCATTGTGGGTTTTTCTTTCATTAAACGAGGGGTACCAACAATTTTGTCCACGTGTGTGTCAGCAATGGAGGAAGAGATTTACAAGGGGAAACACTTCTTGATTCAGGTGACTGTAACCTATCTATCCGTGGACTGGGTTCTGGTGACAGACTCCCTTTAATGCATGTGTTTCCAAAATATGGCTTTTTTTTTTTTTTACCATGCTTGTCAGTAAAATCATCCCACATGTGTCACTTAACACTAGTCTTTATATATAAATGATCCTAAATGCTTAGTCTTTAGGAGTTTACTATAGCAAAAGTCTAGATTCTTTAAGAGAAACAACTGCTGCTAGAAACCAACGAGGCAGCGGCAGTTGTCATAGCCACACCCACCTTAGTCAGTGCTCTATAGCCATAGGCTATAGCTATTCCATAGCTCCTGTACTTTCAGCAGAATACTGCAGAGCTCTCTGCGCAGTCTTGCACAGGATTCCCCCTACATTTAGGTCCATTGGAGGACTTGGACTTTTACTTGAATTTTTCAAAACTAAGCACATATTTTACATATTTTTACGTTTTTATCATTCAAGTGCATTGAAAATAAAAAGTAAGCCACTTTGTAGATTGTCTTGATTAAAAATGTCCTATTGTTTTGAGTCCTATGCACACCTAGGTGCAGTGTCGGACTGAGGTTCCTTGGGCCCACCACATAAAATGATAGATCCCATTCCATAGGAAATTGGCCAAGTACCCTTGAAATTCCGGTGGCTTCTTCAGTTGGACCATTATTGTATTAGATCCTGGACCCACTGGATCATCCAACACTACCTGTGTCTCCATGGTTACAGACTACAAGCAAACCCTTAGAGTAGTCTGATCTTGCAGCCATGAAACACTGGGTTTATGGAAAATAGATGTACAATAGATCTTTATCCTAAAGATTCTTATTTATAGATGTACTACTGATGTATGTAAATCAAATATATAAGGATAGGTATGCTTCAGGTTTTCACACACAGCCTAGTGGCTATAGTTTATAATATACAATACTATACTATACCATACTATACTATACCATACTATACCATACTATACTATACTATACCATACTATACTGTACTATACTATACCATACTATACTATACCATACTATACTCTACTGTACTATACTATACTATACTCTACTGTACTATACTATACCATACGATACTATACGATACCATACTATACTCTACTGTACAGAGGGAAATCTCAAGGCGGCACGCAGCAGCTCTTAGCAGGAAGGCCAGAATACAGAAAGTGACATAGTTACCAGTTGTCGCAGGTATTCTTGAATTGTGTTCGGGTAGACAAGTACACTGACGGCAACCAGAGAATTGAGAGCAAAGTCGAATATTTGGTAGCAAAAGAATGGGATAATCCAAGCTGCGTGTTGCTATAAGGAATAAAAGGGAAAGCCATTCACATCTGATACATTCACTGTGTATTGTTAGGCTGTGTTCACATAAAGATTTAGCCTACTTTTGATGTATACGCTGTGAAAAGCCCCTAATGTATACCTCCATTGGAAGACTATGACAAATCCCTCTGTATGGGCTTATAGTGGGATAAGTCCGGTATATGGTCAGTCACATAGCAAAAACACATACATCCTGCATAGTATACATTTTTCATTGTATACCACTGTATGGAATAGCATGGTCTACTATTCTATTCTACACTTTCTTTTTTAGCAATCTTGGTAGAAATAAACTCAGAGCATATGCCGCTTAATTTACAATATCATTAAATTATTAAAATATTTAATTCTTCTCAGATCTTTAAAGAGGTTGTCCAGGATAACAGTTTTTTTATATGAGGCCAGGGAAGGCAAAAAAAAAAAACCCCACTGTGATATTATGCACCCCACCACGGTCCAGTCCTGCTGCTCCCGTGTCTTGTTTTGGTGGAAGTCCCCGCTGTTTGTTACCGCTAAGGCCAATCAGCGGCCTCAGCAGTCTAAGTAAGGCCGGGGCCCCACGTGGCATAAACGCCTTTTCGCTGCGTTTTACAGGCACAGCAAAGTGGATGGGATTCTAGCGAATCCCATGCCCACTTTGCAGTAAAATACCCGGTGCGGACACGCGGTGATTTCCAAAACCGTTGTGGTTTTAGAAATCTCAGCATGTCAATCATATCGGAAATGCCAGCGGTGTCCCTATAGATATAATTGAAGCAGAAAGTGCACAGAGGAAACCTCTGCAAACTTTGTTTGCAAAGCACTGTGGGAAGAACTGTGATGCTTTGCTGCCGCGGCTTTTCCCGCAGCGCTTTTTTGCTGCGGGACGCCAGGTGGGGCCTTAGCCTAAAGGAACCTGGATGTTACTCGCAAACATCACCTGTGACATCCCATGCCCTTTCCTCAGGCCGCTGATTGGGGATCAGCGATTGGCCTCAGAGTTCATGTGTGGTTGGTACTTCCGCCAAAAGAAGACATCAGAGCAGCAGGACTGGACTGCAGTGGGAGACACTGGAGCACCAGAGACAAATGAGTATGTTTTTTTTTTTTTTCACCTTCACCTTATCCTGCACAACCCCTTTAAGGCCTATTCCAGTCAAGGAAGATACTAGTTCAAGGATCTGGCTCGGTACACTGTCTAAAGACCGTGCTGGGTTACTGCAGTTCAAATGAATGTGAGCAGAA
Source organism: Leptodactylus fallax (assembly GCA_947044405.1). Lineage (NCBI taxonomy): Eukaryota > Metazoa > Chordata > Amphibia > Anura > Leptodactylidae > Leptodactylus > Leptodactylus fallax. The sequence goes on from CAMRHE010000057.1 coordinate 5,777,954, forward strand.
CGGCAGTACTCGGGAACTGCCAATACACAGAGCCTTCTACTTCCACTCTCTATGCCATAGAATTCTGATGCCAGAGGCGACTCAGAATTACTGATCAGTGGGGATGCCAGATGTCAGACCCCAAAGATCCAATATTGATGTCCTAAGCTAAGGATAGGTCATCAATATCAAAACCCCCTACAAATCCTGGAAGACCCCTTTAAGACCACATGCTGAGCACAATGGCATAGTTTCCTATTAAAAACAATGGATGTAAAGTTTAGTGTGGACATTTCTGGACTTGAATTTGAGTGCTAAAACGCTGTGAATATACCTTTATATCGGTTTATAGAGGGGTTATACAGGTATATATGAGGTTCTGTATATAAAATTAGTAAGTCAGATTCTAAAAAAGTTTGTTGCCAGTGTGAGATGTGATCAGAATGGGCTTAAAGAGGACGTGTCACCAAGCCTAAAAAGTCGTATGACATACATCACCCATTTTAGTGTAGATGTAGAATAGGGTCTACTAGCCAAGTGGGCGGTAACACTGTGATTTCTCTGGGGGCAGGTCTCTGTGCTGTATGCCATACAGTGTTACCGCCCACTTGGCTAGTATACCCTGATCTACATCAACACTAAAAGGGCTTATATCTTTGGAATGGCTGAACAGCTTTGGATAAACAAAACTGCCATAATGCTCAGGATGACAGCGCCAATCAGATGATGTATGTCATTGGTCTTTTTAGGGCTGGTGGCCAGGGTCAGAAATTTCTCCTATACCAGCTATTTGGGTAGGATCACAGCCATACACCTGCTCCTGATCATGCGGACACAGATGTACCCACACGATCAGGGATGATGTACATGTAGTAAGATAATATGTTTTTTCACATTTTAAAATGCATGTAAAAATGCCTGCATGTTCATAACTTGCTATACACTGGTAAGTAACATCTGACCATAGCACTTTAGCCCCCGTAAAATCACAAAAGACAGCTAAATGCTCTGTGTAAATGGGCCCTAAGGATGCCCTTGAGAAGGAGGAAAGTTGTGGTAGAAAACAGATAAGGTACTGTAAGACTAAATCTTTACTTTACCTTGTAGGCACCATACGTGGCCATTGCACAGATAAGAATCATTAAGAGGGAAATTGAAGTAGCAATGCACATATCTAGAAAAAAGCAGATCAGGAGATATAGTCATCAGACAAATCTGCATGTGATATAATCTATAGTCTGTAAGGCTGGGTTCACACCTGTGTTCGATCGCCGTTCGAGGATTCCACCGCCCATGCTGCTTGAAAAATACTTTTCTCTCTGCATTTTTCGGGTGGAAACTGGGTGGACCTCGTTAAAGTCTACAGGTAACGGCTTTTTAAGTGGATTGGGTTTCCTTTTTTCAGGTCCCCTAGAGGACCTAAAGAACAAAAACCCAAATGCAGGTGTGAACCTAGCGTAAGGAGCAAAGCAATGTTATGTGACTATAATTCGGCATTCACTTAAATGCAACTCTTCCCAACCCCCTTTGTTTCTAACACATATACACTGAGTTCAGCCGAGTGTGCATGTGTTCTCAGTAGGGAATAGCCATCTGACAGAAACTCTGGTCTTGAGAAATAAACAACCAGGAATGTAAAAAACCTATATGCCTGATCCTTTTACCATTACTCCTGCCCGATGAACATGGGATGAAAATCTAATATCTAACACAGGATTGGATTGTGGTAATCTAATGTGTACGGCCACCTGAACTGATCACTTTTCAGACAACTTAGTCTCATTTAATAAAACATGTGATTCTGGACCAAAATATAATTTATTTAAAAATGTTGCTGTTTTCTGCCTGAAAACCTCTCTAAAGTTCCTGCCACTAGGTGTCTCCCACCTTACTCATTTTCTGTTCACCCCCTGTTACTAGGGCAGGTTCATCTTTAGCCAACAAGCTCAAGATGGGAACACAGGAAGTGGAGGAGGAGGAGCTGGTCTCTCTTCACAGGCTCTGTATATACACAGCTTGGCTGCTCTGTGCTTCCTGCATAAGGGAACCTGCAGCTTCTTACAGTTTACAGTGAGTGTAAGGAGAGTCTATATACCTCCATCTACTTCTGACTAGCCTCTTGTGTTATTGCTGATGGGATGTTAGTCATAGACAGCAAGGAGCTTTCCCAATACTTTTCAGATTTCTTTTTCCTATGTCAGCTGTAAAGCGTCCTAGTATAGAGCTGCCCAGCCTCCATGTGCTGTCATACAGCCTTGCGTGGGTGATGTACATAGATATATATATATGTGCATAGCTCCCCTAGAAGCATTGCTGTATGTAAGCACTGTGCACTCTGAAAGAAATACGAGTACAAAGTCACCCCATGAGTTTAGATGAGGGATTAGCTAAATGTATGTAAAATCTTAGGTAGACCTCTTGGGAGAATGAGTATTAATCTTCTTACCTTAATTCTTATTGTGGTTGTTCACAACTCCCTTCAAAAAACAGTTATATCAGGAAATATCAATATTTTTTAAAGGGGCTTGACCCGGATTTCAGGTCTGCTTTCACCCAGACATAGCGCCACATATGTCAATGAGTCTTGTCTGGTATTGCAGCTCAGCTCTATTGAAGTAAATGGAACGGAACTGCATTACCAGACACAACCCATGGACGTGCGAGGGCTGTCTCTGGGAAAAAGCAGACATAAATTTGTTATCCTGCTACAAACCCTATAAGTACACATGTAGCAGACTTCAATGACAACTAAATGGGGGATATATACAGTACTAAAACTGGCTCTGAAGAAAGTGGAGTAGTTGAGAAGAGTGGAGCTCTTAAGCTTTGTTTTGTTTCGTGTTTGGAGAATTGAACCTCCAATCCATTTCGGTCTGAACTTTTTTTCAGATAGAAGTGAAATTACTATAATCTCTTACAATCACAGGCCTCAGCGGTAACCCCAGGTCACATGATGTCACCCAGGAGGCCAGAAGAGGACCAAGAGAGCGCCGGATGACGCAAAGAAGAATCTGAGTGAGTATAACTGTTTGTTATTTTTTTCACCTCCTCTGGACCTCCACCTATTATACTCTAGGATCTGAAGAGACCCCAGACTATAATAATTTAATTTCCAGCTCATGGGTGACGAACCTCCAAAGTTCTGTATTCACATGAAAATTTGTGTTGAATCCGATTTGATCTGAACCAGTTCACTACTCTCTAGTCCTTATCAACTACTGCCATACTTGCCAACTCTCCCAGGAATGTCCAGAAGGCTCATGAAAAAAGGGGTGACCTCCCAGATTCTTGGACTTGGAGGAATGCTCCAGCATCATGTATGACATAGGCATGTTATGTGCCAGTCACGTCACAAAAAAAGGCCAGCTCAAAAAGGGTTGTGGCTTCACAAATGGGACCATGGTCATCTCCAAAAATTTTGGTGATGCCTTCCAGAGCTACTCTTCTGGAGACCACCTACAAAATGTTGACTAAAAGTATGACTATTGTCAGTGGTGTGCTCTTGTATTATCTGTCTTCACCTTATAATAAAGGTGTTACCTTTCATTGTAATCCTGCCCAGATGATAAGAAGATTAGCACAGTGATGAGTCCACATCATACACAGCACAAACTGAAAAGTGGAACAAGTGTCAACCTATTGTGAGGGCTCAGTGGATGGCGTGAATCTTTAGAACTTATTACTTTCAATGATATCGTTCACATTGCCTACAAATAGTGCTAAATGTTGTGTGCATGGTGGTCATGGAGAATTTTGGTAAGAGTTACTGCTTATGGGAAGACATTCAAGTGCATTCAAGTGCTAGCTGATCCCACAAGAAGAGCCCAGAACTAAGCATTACAAGCTGCCATCACTGGGCAGCCGACATGTACTTACTGGCATCATCCATGAAGTCAAAGTCATTCCTCAGTTCACTGTTTGGAAGGTGGTACAGGTCTGGGTTAGCAAGGGCACTCAACAGTATAAGGAGGACCACTGAATTTATTATCTGTGAAGACAAAACGGGAAGCGTTATAATGTGCAGTCTGGATATAGAGCAATGACCAATGTCCCCTTTATTTAGGTCTATTTGGTTGTTTGCTATCATGGTTTTGTACATAGGGTCAGATGATGGGTGTCCATTATGAATGAAAGCAATTATATTACCCTAAATAGTGTATTATTATACTCCTCTTCTCTTATTCCTTTATGCCGACACCTGGCACCCCCACCGATCGGCTTTTGCAGCCACTAGATTTGCACAGTGCACAGAGCTGGAAGTAAATGGTTCTGTACACTGTGTAGTGGCCATGTTGTACTATTGAAGCTCAATTCTCCCTACATCTTTTCTTGCCTGCTTAAAGGGAGTCGCAAAAACACTTTTAAGCTAATGGCACGTTGGAATGGCCTTTAAGAAAGCCATTCTTCTCCTATCCTTCCTTCTTTTCTTCTCCCAGCCGATTCCAAGATAATTTGTTTCTTCATGTATGTAAATGAGCACCACGGAGCACCCGGGGCGTACCTTCTCTTCTGCGAGCACCCATTGCGTCATTGCTTCTCACCGCCCCTTCGGCCATTGAGGTGACTCCCCTCTTGGTCTTCTTTCTTCTCAGTTCTCGCTGGCAGCGAATTCTCCCGACTGCGCATGCGCAATCGGGCCGCCATTTTCCAGTGGTCTGTCACAAGAGCGTAGCAGAGCCGACTGTGCATGAGCAGTCGCGAGAATTCGCTGCCAGCAAGAACTGAGAAGAAAGAAGACTAAGAGGGGAGTCACCGCAGCGGCTGAAGGGGCAGTGAGAAGCGATGACGCGATGGGTGCTCGCAGAAGAGAAGGTACGCCCTGGGTGCTCCGTGGTGCTCATTTACATACATGAAGAAACAAATTATCTTGGAATCGGCTGGGAGAAGAATACAAGTAAGGCCATTGTTAAAGGCCATTACAACGTGCCATTAGCTTAAAAGTGTTTTTGTGAATGATAGACTCCCTTTAAGCACAGCAGCAGCTTTGTTACAATGGCCCATTGATATAGACTAGCTGAGATAGGCCTACACATATGCTGTATATATACTATATGTGGGCGAATATTAACCATACGCTCAGATGTCACATGGTGTAAACAGCGAAGTATATATAATAGTAATTTTAGCTTCACTATCATTTAACTGTACTGTATTGTAACTTTACTGTTCCACAGACAGAATTATACTTATACAGTATATAACTTATACAGTAGAAGGAGGTGGCATCTTTTCATACCCGCTTTACCCCAGCAGCGGTGTGGTTACAATGGGACACTAATACAGACTGCAGTATTTTACCTGAACACCGACCATTCAGGTTATCTTTGGTCAAGTGACCTTAATGATCCCTAGCCTGCTTGTCTTTGGGGCGGCAGACAGTTACATAGGGGATACCCCACCCCCCAACAGACCCTATACAGCTGTCTCTGTCTGATGTTTTACTCTACTTTCCCACTAGCATTCAGCTTTCTGTTCTTCAGGTCTGCTTGGGGACCCGAAAACGGAAACCCAATCTGCTTAAAAAGCGGTTACCTGTGGAAATCGTGGACCCCATAGACTATAATGGGGTCCGCTGGGTTTTCGCCCAGTTTCCGCCTGAAATTGCAGGACTTTACTCTCCGCATATTTTAAGCAGAATGGGGGACGGAATCCCCTAACGGTTACAAAACACTAGTGTGACCGCTGCCTTAATTGTCTTTTTCTTGGGATCACATATTTAGTCAATAGTACAGCATATATTTTCTCCTATACCTGCCTTTCATCTCTTTACCTTATTTCCTTCCATTTTATAGGTTATTACTTTGGGAGTAGGACTTTGCCCCTATTAGTAGTAATATTTATGGTGAATGGTAGTTGAGCAGCACTGTGTAGATCCGGTGGCCACAGCAGCTGATCAGCGAGGTTACTAGTCTCCCACCAATCTGATATTGATTGACATATACTAAGGACAGGCCATCAGTAGCTAATCTTGGACAACCCTTTAAGTTTAGCCTAAGACCTCATATGTTAGCAGAGTCATGTGCAGGAGCAGAGATACAACTTGAACATTCCTTATACAATATATGCAACACACGTCATTTATATTGCAGTTCGCCAAGGGATCCTCAGGCTTTAGGACCATGGTACAACCTCTGCAACTTCTATAGTTACACAGTTATAACCCAGTGCAGGTGGTTGTATGGCCATTCATGGGGCCCTCTGTGGCACCGCACTACAGAGTCTCCATCAGTCTCCACTCAATGTTTCATAGGTGTCACATCCTACCTCAATATAAAGCCAGATGCACATAGAGGTGCAGTAAGTGTCATACAAACATACAAATGCTTTATTACAGCTCTGCATACAACATGGTATCAAAATTGTATCAGTCTTACAACATGGTGTCAGTCTTCACCATTGTTCTAACATTATATTCATAAATTAGAAGGCTCAGGCTGAGTTATAATTCCTGCTCAGGTGGAATGTGGCTAAAATTGGAAGGATACAGAAAAATATTTAGAAATAACATCAGTCATTATTAGCCCCCCGAACATGCATATTTAATATACCTGATTGTGACCAATCACTCACTGTATTATATGCATCATGTAACCTAGCCGTGGCGCACACCATACCGCCTGACGATAAACCTGGCCGGCGTCCAGAGAAATACATGTAACCGGCCCACAGAGGTCACCTTTCCAATCCAGGTTATTAATCCTCTTTCAGATTATAAAACAAGATAAACATCTTCTTGGTTGGGACATTTCACAGAATTAGGCTATAAATAATTTCAGAGGTTAGAAATGTAAAGAGGACGCTGTAGATTTAGCGGGGCACTATTACAGTTGACTCAACTCATTTTTCAGCAACTCTGAAGAAATTTTTTAGAGATATTTCATTGTTCTTATTTTTAATTTTAGCAAGTCAGCAGAATCTGCCGAACAGCAAAGGAGAGAGGACGCGCGCGCCGATACAAAATTATAGCATTCTAGAACCCAGGAGAATCCAGAAAGTTATATTACTAGGTCAGAGCACTACAGGGGGGGATAATGGGGTATCTGCCCCATAGGCTAGATTTCTGGGGTGACAACCACTTTGCCTTAGCCAGGATAGAATATTGGCATATATCCTTAAGGATAGGCCATCAATATTAGATCTGCCAGTGTTGTCTCCAGATCAGCTGTACCGGGACAGCACGGCTCACGGTAATGTTTACACGCTCACTCGCCATACAATGTGTAGCGTTGGGTTTAGGTAATGCAGCACTGCCCCATAGACTAGAATGAGAGACTGCTGCAATGTACTTAAGCCCTCCACTATAAATCATATAGCAAGTGAGCAGCATATGTAAGCATTACCAATAGACGCGCTGTCCGGGCTGTTGCACCCTCGCAGATCTAATATTGATGGCCTGTCCTAAGGATAAGCCGTCAATATTCCAAGGGTAGACAATCCCTTTAAATGCATGCTTGTGAAGCGAACTCTTACCCTGGTCTTAAAAAAAATCCTAGCTACGGTTTTGCAAGTGAGCACATTTGAGAAGAGGAAAAAAACCCAGATAAGGATAACCACTGCCTATGAGCCAAAGGTCCTGAGTTTGCCAGGATAGTCTCTAATTTTTAGGAACTCAAAATGTCCCAGACAGAAAAGTGGAATGGTAGACAAAGAACCACCCCAAAGTGGACGACACTCTCATCCAGTTTAGGGATGGGTCTGCCCTCATAGGTGTAATTTGAACCTCCTAGGCCACAATGCGAAATCTGTAATAGGCTCACTACCTACCTTGTGTTATTTAGAATAGTGGTATATTTTATGGAGCAGAGGGACATTTGGGGCCCCCCAGGGTTCACGGCCCAGTAGCAACTGCTACCTTTGCACACCCTATAGCTACAGCCATTATCTGCCCGATTTAGAGGTGGATCATGAACAAGGTCATGGGCAGTCTGAGGGCAGGACTTACTCCTCCCTATTTTACCAACTATAAAGTTGGTAAGTCTGTCCATATACCATCTTAGAGCATACGGATGGTCTCCAGCCCAGGAAGTTGCTGAATAGCTGTAGAGCAGAGTCAGACTGAATCCTTAGGCCTACCAATGAATATTATTCTGGACCCACCCTCATCTATACAGATTATTTGCACTTTAAAGGGGTTTTCCTGGAACTATTTTTACTTACTGCCACCCTGGTTCTTTATGTATTGAAAGTTGGGCTTCTGAGCTAATTCCGACACCCCGATCCCTCCATCTCCATGTTCAATGTATTGCATGTATATGGGGACTAGCAGACTTAATCATTGAAATAGTAAAGAGAAGGCCCTGAACTCTAAGGAGAGGGGTCGGCCTGACGTGAGGGAACGAGACAAAGTGTTAACAGAAATATGTGTGGTGAAGGGGATATAGGTCCACCCTTACCTGTGGTAGTTGCGGTAGGATTGGTATGGGCAAGAGCTTGTGGTGGGTAGTATTTAGGTTCCCATCCTAGGTATGGGGATCCAGCATGTTAGTGGCAATGTCAATGAAGATCCCTGGTTAGGCTAGGGTCCCTGATCTTGCCGAGATGGTGCTATACACCTGGGTAATTGTTGGTGGGTCCTTTTGCAGATACCTATCATGCATTGTACTGGACTTTAATATTTTGTTCTCAGGGTTGGATACATGTTTTAGACGTTATTTATTACATCTAATTATTTCTTATGCCTATTCTGTAGTTTATTGTAACTTATTGTATTGTAACTAATCCATCCATTTTAAATCCCTGTCATAGTGGTGAGCTTTATTTCATGTGATGAGATAAGCGATTAAGGGGGTAAAAGGTGGAAAGAGCTTTGTCATATTTTAGAGAATGGTGGAGATGAGCGGCAATCCCTCTTCCCCGTGTCAAGTCAGCCCCCATATAGGAGAGAGGAGCGGCAGGGAGCTGGGTGCTGGTTCCAATCATGTCAGAATTAGCCCCAGAAGTCTGACATTCAAGAATTAGTAAGTAAAAAAAAATAGTCCCAGGAAAACCCCTTTAAATTAAATCACAGCCTTTGTGCTAAACACAGAAAATGACATGACTTCAGTAAGATCTACTAGGTTCTTTGTGAAGTCACTGCCAAACGGGATTGTCTTCTGATGGATTTTTGGGGCCCATTACTTGCTCAGAGTCAGCACCTTGGTAACCTGGTGGACCCTTAGACTCAGACACCACTTTGGGTCACAAACTGCCCTTCTAACAAGTTAAAGGGGTATTCTGAGATTTTTTTTTACAGATTTATTTTATTAAAAAAACGTGCTGACATTTTTCTAATTAAAATCAAATAAAAATATGTATATGTTGTAATGTAAAAAAAAAAAAAAAAAAATATATATATATATATATATATATATATATATATATATATACTGTATATATGTGAGTGTGTGTGTGTGTGCAGAGGTATACTGGGCACGATTCAAAAACCGCTAGGAGGTGCAGTGGGCGGATGCTGGAAGGGGCTGCCTTGACACTCCCACAACCAGGAACTAAAAACCAGGAAGTATTGTATAAGCCTGAAAATATGAGGAATGTTAAAAATGGTCCAAACACACATAAAGGTACTCAGTTATGTTTATTCATTTATATAACAAGCATTTCCTGACTGTAGTCACATTTTCCCAGTGTTTGTAGTTTATAGATTATATTAGTTTATATATATGTGCCAATAATAACAGTTCTGCAGTTTATTATCTCTTTTCTCTATATGTCCTGGTGCTGTGTGCAGAGGCTGCTGTATATTTTGCATTTGTAATATTGCCACAGTAGCAGCTTGCACTTGTTCACATTGGGATGTGCTGTCTGAATTTTTTGTATGCGTAGATAGATAGAAAGAAAATGCCTACTAAATTATAAAATTATTGTAGCAACATTTAGAGATAGATAGATAGATAGATAGATAGACAATACAGTATATAGCTATACCAATGTAGCAATTGTTGAGCATTCTTTGCACGGTATGAATGTTTGTTTAATGACTGCTACATCTGTACATTGGGTATGCCAGCCTGCTACCTCTGTATATATACATACGAGTCTCATCCTCAGCATTGTCGATGTCAGCAGTAACACATCAGTAAGAAAAATCACATCGTTAGCCGTAGTTAATTAAGACCAAAATGCATTTACATGGCGGTGAGACAAGACCATCTACTGACACTAAGAAAAGCTGAACTGTCACCTTCCACATGAGTCAGTAGCATTTATCTCACTCAACAAGCTCGTAAACAAATTGCTCATCCAGTAGATGACAAATAACAGGAGAAAGAACAATCTACTGCAATACTGACATATGAGGTGTATAGTATAGATGTAAGGTGGGCATACACAATGGGCAGAAGTAGCCTGAACATCCTGGTGTGTGGGCACCTTTAGTGTACTGTACTAGACTGGCAGCTTATCCTTGAGAGGAATGTGCAAAATATAGTTATCCTAAAGGGAGCCTGCATTATGGATGCAGACAGCGCCGAGGTTAAAGGAGATGTACACCTTAGTGGTCATTAGTTTTTTATTGTTACATTATACAGTATCTATTCATGACTAGGAAATTTTATTTGTAATATTTATATACATTTATGTAAATATTTATAATATGGTTTAATTAAAAATTCTGCTTACTTTTTCATCTAAAGCATTCATTTCTTCTCATATAGTGCAAGCTGCTGTGTTCCATTTTTCTCATTGCTTGTAATTTAAGCAGAAATCTTGGAATTCAGCCTAAATTCAGCAGAATTCATCCTAAATGAATGTTTATCAGCAGTTAGGGCAGAGATAACACTCATAATGAGCCATCAGGCTACTTCTCAGATGGAGGCCTATCACAACTCCTAAAGTAAACCCTTCCGTAGTTAGATTCCCTAAAACGTACCCTCTGTTCACACTCCCACATTACCTCACAGGATATGATGCCATATCAGACTAACTTTATATATCCAGGCACCGTCTGCACGTTAAAGGACACGACTGGTGACGGCTCATACAGCCTTATATATGTATAATGACAGTAACCTCTATTACAGAATTGTCTGACCATTGTATAAGCAATGCTACGTCTGTTGCTGTCCCTGCTACCTCTTGTGTCACCCCCTCTACCCCATAGATTGTAAGCTCTTGCGAGCAGGGCCCTCAGTCCCATTGTGTGAATTGACTATTTCTTTGTAATATATCTTTTTTGTCTGTACTTGAACCCTACAAATTGTACAGTGCTGTAGAATATGTTGGCGCTATATAAATAAAATATATTATTATTATCTCTGTGAAAAAGAGGACACAGCAGCTTGCACCATATGATAGCAATTGATTCTCTGTGCCCTCATCCTGTTTCCATCCCTCAAGAACATTTTCCACTTGCTAACATTGCAGCACCCATGGAGACCACATTCTGCCAGTTCTCAGGACCAAGAAGGAATCAACCCCTTCTTTTAAGGGACCACAGTGCAGGCACAAGAGTTGCCTTTATGGTATGCACATCCTTGGGTATGAGTCCATGAACAGTGTCAGTTTTTGGATTTCTATTCACATCTGAATAAAGCCTAAGTTAGAGACCAGCATTTGGATCAGTCTTTAGTCCAGACGTGACCATTAAACCACCTTAGTAAGTCACAGTAATAACTAGCTTACCACAAGAGCCTCAATCTTGGACGCATCCTGATGGCCACATTTCTTCCATGCAGTGGTGTATCTATAGAGCATAATGACGCATAAATTGTCACATAAGAAGACACTAAGGGTAGTTAGGGCACCTGCAACAGATTTTGCATTATGGCCCAGGAGCTTCATGTCACTACTTTGCTCCTAACTACCTTAGTAATGCCTTGAAAACAACCTCTGGCCATAAAGTGATATCCAGGATTAGAAAAACATGGTTGCCTTCTTCCAAAAACAGTGCCACCGCTATCCATTGGTTGTGTTGGGTATTGCTGCTCCACTGAATGTGAATGAACCTGAGCTGTGATACGACATACAACCTCTGGACAGGTGTGGTGTTGTTTTGAAAGAAGACAGCCATGTTTTTACAATCCTGGACAACCCCTGCAAGCCCAGGACAATTCTGTGTTGTGAGCTGCATGCCAAGACCCAGTAACACACCAGTATAACCCAGTAACCCACTGCAAGAAAGGGACCCTATAGACATTAATGGCTGTACGGTGTCGCCATTGAATACAAAGATGGTTTGGAGCTTTTTATAGCCTAGATCCTATCTTTATTCATGCTCACGGACATTTATCACCTTCATCCTTCCTTATAAATGCAGGTTTCAGGAACTTGCAGTAAGTAAGATTTACGGTTTCCCAGCTTTCTTAATGAGGAGTGTGCATCAAATTGTGTTCAGCACCACTAATGGAAACGCATTGACGGCCAATAGGTACTTATTGCTAATGAAAAACTGTCCAGAATGTGCGAAGAGAATAAGGACGGCACAAAATGGATTTACCAGTTATTTACAACCATCACTACTTCTCAAACAAGTCATAGGATTTTTCCAACCGATATTCTAGAGAGCATTAGCAAGGCAATGACTGGAGGCATAGAAGGCATGGATGCAGCAACTATTTTTATCTAAGGCTCTGTACACACTGACATGATGGCTTGCATTTATAATGAAATAATGCTGGGCCAGATTAATCACAGGAAAGATCCAAATGGTGACTATTAACTTAGTGTCTGCTGTCAAGAATAGCTCTGCTTTTCCTTGGGTATAAGGTTTTGTGGATCCTGACTTTCCATGTTAATGACTAGAATGATAACTACAGATAGGCCAGTAGGTGATCCCTACTATAGGACACTACAGATAGGACAGTAGGTGATCCCCACTATAGGACACTATATATAGGACAGTAGGTGATCACCACTATAGGACACTACATATAGGACAGTAGGTGATGTCCACTATAGATCAGTACAGATAGGACAGTAGGTGATCACCACTATAGGACACTACAGATAGGATAGTAGGTGATCACCACTATAGGACACTACATATAGGACAGTAGGTGATCACCATTATAGGACACTACATATAGGACAGTAGGTGATGTCCACTATAGGACAGTCTAGATAGGACAGTAGGTGATCACCACTATAGGATACTACAGATAGGATAGTAGGTGATCACCACTATAGGACACTATATATAGGACAGTAGGTGATCACCACTATAGGACACTACATATAGGACAGTAGGTGATGTCCACTATAGATCAGTACAGATAGGACAGTAGGTGATCACCACTATAGGACACTACAGATAGGATAGTAGGTGATCACCACTATAGGACACTACATATAGGACAGTAGGTGATCACCATTATAGGACACTACATATAGGACAGTAGGTGATGTCCACTATAGGACAGTCTAGATAGGACAGTAGGTGATCACCACTATAGGATACTACAGATAGGATAGTAGGTGATCACCACTATAGGACACTACAGATAGGACAGCAGGTGATCCCCACTATAAGACAGTCCAGATAGGACAGTAGGTGATGTCCACTATAGGACAGTACAGATAGGCCAGTAGGTGATCACCACTATAGGACACTACATATAGGACAGTAGGTGATCACCACTATAGGACACTACATATAGGACAGTAGGTGATCCCTACTATTGTGGTTACAATGTTCACCAGGTCCCTGTGACTGGCTGAGTGTGCATTTCCAGGCATTTCCCATGTATCGAGACATGACCAGGAAACAAAGAACAGTGGCCACCCAGTAAGAGTTGGATTGGGAGAAACAAGGGATTGGTGTCATCAGTGATGCTTCTTTTTGCTTTTACCTATTCTTTTTTTTTATATATATATATTTTCCCCTCTAAACCGCTTTATCATTATATTGGTTTAATGCACTAGTGATGTCATAGCACAGGAATCGCACATATCACAGGACAGACATAACATACACACAATTACAACACCACAGCACAGAAAAGAAAAACCCTGATGATGTCACCATGCATATATAACAAACTAATGATTAGGCTGGGACAATACAGTGATGTCACAGAACATAAATAATGCAAAAAGTAAGTAATACCCCCTTTTATCACTAACTGCACCTTATGTCTGAATGGAGAACCACATAGCAGCTACTATGCCTGTTACCCTGGTAGTTATAAGCATGGTAGAATCTGGGTCAGAGCAGACAAGGTGGGCAACTGCAAAGAAACATTTGGACAGGAGTCAGGATCCAACTGACCTATCAGAGTGCTAGAGGATCCTATGGTGGGCCCGGGCCCCGGCCCTGGCAGGTAATAATGAGCCCCAAAGTCCATTTGGAGCTGAGTTTGGAGCACTCACTTGACACTAGGGGCTTTTCGGATAATTCACAAATATCACAGATGATTAAATCTTATTAATGATACATCCTACATGGACATGCACAGGTCCTATAGAGATGAAGAGTTGGCCCTCAGAATCATCATCCCTGGTGGTCCCAGTGTTCAGTTGTAAAAGACACCAAAGAATAAGGGTCAGAATTCCAAAACAGAAAGGTCTGGAGTCAGGAATACAGAACAAGGTGCTAGTGCTGGCACTATCTGAGCCAGAAATGTATTTAAAGTGCATTTGGCAGGGTGACCCGGACATACTGCCATATTCTCCATGTCTACAGACAGGTTACAGTGGATGGGACTTTTTGTTTGGTAATTTATTGCATTACTTCACATGTCTCAAAGCAGAAAATCCAAGATGGTTATGCTTTGTGATCCCAATAAAACCCCTGAGAAAATACAGTACTGTGCAAAAGTTTTAGGCTGGTGTGTAGAAATGCTGCAAAGTAAGAATGCAGTAGAAGTGGTGATAGTTTTTGTCAATTAATAAAATGAAGTGAATGAAGAAAAGAGAAATCTAAATCCCAACAATATTCGGTGTGACCTTTGCCCTTTGCCTTCCATCAGTTCTTCTCGGTACTTGTAGACAATTTTGGGCAGAACTCGGCAGGGAGGTTGTTCCCGCCATCTTGGAGAACTAAGCACAGATCTTCTGTGGATGTAGGTTTGCTCCAATCCTTCTGTCTCTTCATGTCATCCCAGACAGACTGGATGATGTTGAGATCAGGGCTATATCTGTGGGGGCCGGATCATCACTTCCAGGACTCCTCCTCCAAAGGGCAAAGGTTACGCCAAATATTGATGGGATTCACAGTTCTCTTTTCTTCATTTACTTCATTTTCTTAACTGAGAAAAATAAGCTATTAACCCTTCTATTTATGAAAGCATTCTTACTTTGCAGCATTTTTTCCATGCCTGCCTAAAACTTTTGCACAACACTGTAAATGAGTGTACCACAGCCGCAATCAAAGAAACAGAACAAATCGTTTAATAAAACACACAAAAATAAACTATACGCAGACGATATCCCTCTTGGGGATATATCCAAAAAACATGACTTTGCTCTTTTATAAAATGTCACATTGATAATGAATCCACAGAAAGATGTTCTTCCACTGCGCTGCACTAAATGACACAGTTAGAACAGGAAAGAAAAAAACAAAAAAGACAAGAGCTCTCTCGGGGGGTTTGCTTTTTATAGGTTATTTCTTTGATGTAAGGATAAATGAAAAGGTACAAGAGACATCTAGAGGACAAACTAAGCCCCGGAGCTGACACAGCACTCCATTAGGCAGTGCATGAATAGTAATAGAGAAGGTGAATCACAAGCAATTAAGATCAGAATACATAATCTTAGCAGTTTACACTGCCATGTGGTGTCCTGCTGAGGGCGCTATGGAGCACAAGGCAGGCATATACAAAGAATGGTTTTGTGCCCGGTATGACAGTATGATGAGAATCAGGAAGCGTACAATAGGTATCAATAAGATACCGCCAGATCAAACTCCTGGGTCCCAATGCAAAACCTGTAATGGGGCCCCTACTTGCCTTGTGGCCCCCTCAGGGTCCAGGGCACAGTAGCATCTGGTACCACTGCACCGCCTATAGCTATGTCCTTTAGCCAGATGATGTCATCAGCTTATAGTAGCAAGTAGAGATGAGCGAATCGAAGCTGACGAAGTGGAATTCGATCCGAATTTCAGGAAATATTTGATTCGCATCGAATCCAGATTTCCTCACACTTCATGGTAATGAATCACATTTTGATCAAAATGGCTGCTGTACATGTTAGGACATGGGGCAAGGAACTCTGGAAACGTGGGATCACCCACAATGCCATGCGTGCAGCCAGTCCTGTGATGTCACAGCCCTTTAACCCCTTTGAGAGTTCCCTCAGCATGTTTGACCTCTGCATCCAAGGTGTTAAAACCCCCAATCGGTTATGGAGCAGGCTGTTCGCTGTAACTGACAGCGAACACCCTGCCCGATAACTGATCGGGGGTTTTAACACCTTGGATGCAGCGGTCAAACATGACCATGGGATCCAAGGGGTTCCGCCATTTTGCCGCCCACCCCGCTCTCTGCAGACAGGAAATAGCTGTTTATTCGCTGCGATTTTAATTTGGATTGAATAGAATCGTATCGGAAAATTTGGCGAAGTTGCCGAATCAAATTTTTGAAAACCTCGCTCATCTCTAGTAGCAAGGGTGAAGTATTACCAGGGCTGGCGTCATTTATGGAAGCTGCACCATGAGATATTTTCTATTTGGCACCATAGATAGATACCAATATTGTTCACAGTCATAAGGTGAAAAACTATATTATACAGTGTCTCAATATAAGCACTGTCTAACCTTACTTTTCTTTTTATCACGTTATTTATTTATTTATTATGCTTACTTATATAGTGTCATCATATTCCGCAGCGCTTTACAGACATTGACAGTCACTGTCCCATATAGGGCTCACAATCTATATTCCCTATCTATATGTCTTTGGAGTTGTGGACTGATGGAATAATTCTCAGGAAATCTGAGATGCACAGTAATCTCCTTAGGGATTTTGTCACTTACACAAGACAAGCCAAAAGGTCACTTCATAGAGTTTAAAGGAAACTTGTCAGGTCATTTTTCTACCTTGTGTGTGCAGCATCAAGTTCCATCCTTTCCTATAGTGCCCCTCATTCTTCTATGGTAACCCTATTACTAAAAAGTAAAGTTATATGATTTTAAAATGTTATTTTGGCATATACACATTAAGCATATATAGTCACGGTGCAGGGAGCAGCTACCTCTACTTACACCATCATGGCGCTAAATCACACCCTATGTGGCATGACTGACATGTCCCTCACTGTCTGATGTCAAAGTGGTAATCTGCCAGCCAAATCTCGCCACTGTACCTGCTTCTCTAGACACCATCTCTGCGTTGAGCCTGTGGTCAAGTTGACCGATCAATCACGACTCAAAGGGCTCAATTTAGCATTGCTCCCTGACCCCTCTAACTGAATAAAGTGATTTTTTTTTTTTTTATATTATCTAAAAGACATCCCCTCGAGAGTATTAGCTGTCTTCTCACAATGTCTTTCCTTATCCTGCATTCACATGATCACAGTGTGACCTCTTTTTTCTAGCATGGGTTGTTGTGTAAACAGGAGGTCTATCTCTGCTGGCATGTGACCTTAGATTTATTGTGTCCCTCTCCTGTTTTCTTTTCTACCTTTTCTATGAAAATGCCTCCCTGCTCCTCCTCCTCTGCCTGTCATATAATCTGCTCAATATAGCACCCCTCACAATCAGGTCACCATACCCCCATTACCTTCCCCAGTGTTATCAGTAGCAGTTGGTGCAGCTTTCCAGAACTGTAGTGATATAATGCTCACAGTAAAGGGCACCATAGGAATGTCATTATCTGATGCTGCATATGTTGGGACAGTTTATTATTTTTTCATTCATTCATTCATTCATTCACTGTTATTCCAATTTGTCAAATACTCCACAACATTGAGAATTATGTTATTTATGATATTTTTTCATTTCACTTTTCGTTTTTTTAGAACAGAAAACTATATACTTAAAGGGAACCTGTCACCTGGATTGGAGCCCCTAAACTAAGCATGTCCTTGTGTTGCCGGGGTTTAGGACACCAAACCTGGTGAACCCAGTCCTATTCCTCGGCATGTTTTGCAGAAACTGAATGTTTTATTCTGCCGAAGGAGAGTTATGACACTCTTCGCATGTACGACTGAGGCCAAGGAGAGGTTGTGCCGAATGAGATTACAGATGGGACTGGGGTCACCTGGTTTGGGGGCTATAAACCCCAGAAGACCAAGGACATGCTGCTGATTCAGAGGCCCCAAACCGGTTGACAGGACCCCTTTAAAAATGTGTATATTAATTATATGACAATCATTTGGATAGATATGACATTTTAAGATTGTCTTGACTACTGACTTGTCTCTTGTGGGTAACCATTTGGATGTCTTTTCATGTAACTTGTTTGTACATGAGGACTTATTCTATTTCTACCATTATATGACTTCATTGTGCATTTTTGCAGTTTTCCCCTCTCTAATTCTGTTTTCTCGGCACTACATCTAATACAGTGATTAGTCATTGTGATTTGTGTACATTATTGCCTTACTTATCAGTTCTCTGAATAATTTCTATAGGGGCACTATAGGTTTATTAGTAATGTGTTTCTATCACTAGACATGTCATGATGGTGGAGGAGACTGGGATATAAATCAACCCATCTGATCAGAAATAACTGGCACCTTTAGGTATCTGACAGATGACCCCTGCTCCACTATGTACAGTACTTATTTAGCTGAGCCACATATAACTGGGGACAACTGTGAGTCTCAGCCCAATGTCTAGACTTTGTTACACTACATGTGAGTGGCACACATTTATCTTTTATGTAGGCATGCTCTAATATACTGGTTTTCAATCTCTGGCAATTGCAAAACTACAACTCTCAGTTGGCATTTCTGGGGTCCCAAGCAAAGTTATAGTCCCCCATCAAAAGCCTTTTTTTCTAACAGCAAAATAAAGTTGACAATACCCCTTATGAGCCCCACATCGTATAATGCTTGCTTAGTGCTCCCACAAATTATAATGCCTCATTAGTAGTACCCACACAGTATAATGTCCCTTCAGTGCCCACACAAAGTATAATGCTCCCTATATGGCCTCACAAAGCTCCTTTACTGGCCGACACACAGTATAATGCTTCCTTACTGTCCTCACAGTATAATGCCCCCTTATAGCCCCACATAGTATAATGCCCTTGACATCCCACACACTGTATAATGTCCCTTCAGTGCCCACACAAAGTATAATGCCCCCTACATGGTTTCACAAAGCTCCTTTACTGGCCAACACACAGTATAATGCCCCCTTATAGCCCCACATAGTATAATGCCCTTGACATCCCACACATTGTATAATGTCCCTTCAGTGCCAACACAGTATAATGCCCCCTATGTGGCCTCACAAAGCTCCTTTACTAGCTGACACATAGTATAATGCTCCTTTACTGTCCCCACAGTATAATGCGCCCTTATAGCCCCATAGTATAATGCCCTTGACATCCCACACACTGTATAATGCCCCCTGAATGCCCCCAATCTGCTACTACATATTATGCCCAGACGCTAAACAACCTCAGGACACGACATTCTGAAGTTGTTCAGCATCCATACAGAGAGCTTGTGCATTGTGTGTAACACATAGAATGATTGTCAATCCAGGTCTGACTAGGAAGACCCCCGATCTCTCAGGGCCTATGCAACCACATGGGCTGCATTATGGCCAACACCACCTCTGCTCCAACATGCACAGAACGTTGGTGAGCAACAGCTTGGAGATCAACAGCTTTAGTGCATGATCCGGCAAAATGTGAACAATATCCATCAACATTTCCATAACACCCTATGTTTATACATTTATTACAAAGTGCAAATTCGACAAATCCTCTTCCAGTAAGATTCTAGCTGCCAAACAAACTGTTTGGTTCCGGCATCTACAGAAATAATTAACGTAATTGCATCCAGGATGACTTCATATTACTCTCCAGAATATGCCAGTGAATCAAATGTAGAGGCTTCGAGTTCCTGGAAATCAGCACGTACTGTAGTAGGGATGGAACAGCAAGCCAGGACAAATTGGCGTAATAATATGGGATAAAAGTAAATTATACTGTAGCGTGACACTGGGGGAGTGCCGGAGATCAGCAAATCTGTACAGAGGAATCTAAATCTTATTAAGAGGTCGAAAACTGAAATTGATGATCTCATATTTAAAAATTTGCTTCATTCAACACAGAATCTACGACAAAGGAGTATAAAGTGCTAGATGGTAGTCTAAGTGTCACCCAGGCGGCCATCTTTTGCACTTTTTTGTTATCTTTCACTCAGTTTAGATTTTAATCACGCAAGAGATCGACAATTTACCATGATAGGACATTTTGGAACTGACAAGTATTTTTATCCTTGTGGATGGTAGTCACAGCCCCGCCTCCTTTGACATTATTATGCTTTTCCTCTAAAGGGTTCTCCAGATTTTTGTATGTTTTTCTGTATATACTTACACCTTGCAACACATAACAGCTCATGTACAAATTCAGCCCCTAAGGGGAGAGAGGGCTCTGTGCCATGAGCATAAGGGGCAAATTTGCAGGTCTTCGCATTTTTTAATAATAGCATAACTTAAGTCCAAGGGCTGTGTATAGATTTGTAGCTCATTTCCATTAAAGTCAATAAGCTGCATTACCATAAACAGCCATGGACAAAGGTGGTGCTATCGCTATGTGTAGGTATAATATACAGGGTAGATTATTTGAGAAAAGACCCAGTTTATTTTTATATACTGTAGACACACTGGGCAGGTGAGATGACAGCCAATATCCTTCTTCCCTGGGCCCCATATTCATATTCACACTGTAGGGCCCCTGAGGTCTGTGCTGTGTGGGCACATATCCCTGGCTCGCAGAAATAAAAGGGCCATAGGTTAAAGCAAAAGCCAGGCAGCAGCTACTAACAGGACCCCAGGACAGAAACAATTAGAGGCAAGGGCTAGGCAGCAAGATACTACAGAAAGAAAATTTACATTGGCAATATTTTAGGAACGGCTATCAAGTAATATTTGCATGTAGCTGTATAGCGGGCCCTCAGAATGAGTTGTTCTGGTAGGCTCTAAGCACCCCTGTCTGACAATGGTTAACAAAAGCCCAATTTTTCTAATCCTGCACAACCCCTTTAGGGGGCGTTCACACTACCGTTGGTGACCGTCAGTAGTGTCCGCTGCTATTGTCCGTTACAAGATTTTAGCATCGGACACACCGCTGAACCGTCAGAACTCCGATAAATTTCCACTCATTTCAATGGGTTTTTATATTGTGTCCATTTACACCCAATCCGTCAGAAGTCTGTTTTTTTTCTGCGGACAAAAAATCCTACATGCAGGACTTTTTTGTCCGTTTGGAAAAACGGATTCTTGACAGACCGGAAGTGTCCGTTATTTTTTTAACATTGAAGTCTATGGGTAACAGACTTATAACGGACAGTAACTGATAGCCATCAGTTACTGTTCGTTATTTTATGTCCGTTTTTTTTTCTGCGCATGCTCAGAAAGCAGAAACAAAAAAAAAAAACGGACAGTGTTAAAAAACGGACACTAACTGATGCTAACGGACACTAACTGATGCTAACAGAAACTACCTGATGCTAATGTGTCCATTAATTGGATCAGTTAAAAAAACGGACACATTAACATCAGTTAGTGTCCATTAATGTCTGTTATGATAGGTGTCCGTTTTTTTTTTGTTAACGGACACCTTCATAACGGAATCCAACGGTAGTGTGAACCCTGCCTTACAGAGGCACAACTCTATGGAGAATTCAATGCAAATTTCTAGAAAACCAAGGAATTTAGGATCATTTAGGATTCATTCCTAATATACAGTATATCAAAAGTGTCTTAAAGCCCAAAATGTCCATCATGGGATGTTTTCTGCTCTAGCGCTGTATTTAAATATCCTGGTCACAGCAAAGTATTGGTGCCCCAAGCACTCAGCATCCAGAGCTCATACTCCAGTTGCCCCTTTCTAGCAACATCCCTGTACAGTTCCTTAGGTGCCGCGTAAACGGAGCTGAACTACATTAAACAGTCTATCTTTGTGTGATAGTTTGATTGCATATGTCAGGTACAGGTAGGTTGAAACTGGCAGAACCAGAGTGTATAAGTTACAGGAACTATGGTGAAGTGTCACTAAAAAGTACTTGCCAACTTTACTAATTGGAATCCGGGAGCCTTCCGACAAGCAAAGCGTGTCCTGAGTATTATTGGCGGAGCATGCCTTTGGTAACACTTCACCCCTTTTTGAGGTGCGACACGCCCCTCTTTGCTGCATTTCTTGTCCCCTTGTGTGACATGGGCACACAATGTGTCAGTCACGCTATAATGGCCCATGTCACATATAATATGACCAAAACCCTAGATAGTTTCATTCCAACTTTGCCAAATGGACATTTTGGCAAAGTTGGAAAGAATGCACTAAAAAGTCTCGTACCTATGAAATTTAGGCTGCCGTAATATGGGTCTGTGTACTTGGGTTTGCTCTGTGTCTGTTACCTTCGTAGGTTAAAGGAGTAGTCTCAGGGTCCATATTGATGGTCTATCTTTAGGATAGGTCATGAATATCCCATTGGTGGGGGAGCTGGTGTCAGTGTCACTTGAATGGATGATAGTAGCCGGCCATGGCCACTACACAGTGTCTACTGTCTGATTCAAGTCCGTACCCTATGCAGATCAGGCAGCTGCAGGAGCTGATCAGTCGGGGTACTGGCTCCCCACCAATCTAATACTAATGACCTATTTTAAGGTTAGGCCATACACATCCAGTCGTAGACAGCCCCATTAAGAACCTGATGACATAAAATTGATTCACAATGAACGGTAGAACACGTCAAAGATTTGCTCAAGTGCAGATCCTTATCTGCTTTATATACTGTAAATATACGCTTCCTCTACTCGATATCCTTGTGACAAATCCAAAGACTGAAAATGTGACAGGGTCAAGTGTAATGTCATACCCTGTAGTCAGTGACAACGACTAAACAATGGCAGTAATTCTAGAAGCTCAATATAAAACCTGATCCGGTAATGATACCAAGCGCTGAAAACAATAAATTACTAACACTAATAAAGTGTCGCCCAAGGATCGGTCTAGGGTGAAGTCTATTATATGTTTATTTTTCAACATTTTTGAGAAATGTGTACTCAGTTATATACAAGAATAACCTTAAAAATAAAAATCACTAATAAACAGTATTCTTCTCTTTTGCTAGTTATATTTGTTTATGGGAAAGCAACAACACGACCACCATTAGGCTAAAGCACCATCTGGTGAAATTTTTTCAGTGCAAATGCAATGAGGGGTGACAGAGCCACACCCATCTCTTATTTATGGTCTATTCTATCCTGTCATCTGGGCTGAAAATTTTGGTAGACGATGTTTGTGCTATAATAGATTTGTCACACGCCATAAATTTGTAGCAAATTCGCCACGTCTGTACTCATAGATAGATCTCACATGTGGTGTCAAGAAGCTTGTCCAGAATTTTGGATTCTGTATCTATGTAGATTCTAATCTATGGGAGATCAAGTGTTGTAAGATACGAGGGCACAACCATGACCATGTGTTGAAGCACAAAGGGTCTACACCTCAGAAGTTGGACCCCATCAAAAGCCACCGCTGCTCAAGTTCCTGACCTCCCCAATAAATGTAGCCAGTTGACCAATCAAGGGGAGGCATCAGTCAGTGATCTACAAGTTAGGGGCTCAAAGTAACCAGAACCTTCTACTAATGTAGAACTTTCTATTATTCGCTTACATTATATACTAGAACTATATACAATAGCACAAATGAGAAAAAGGATTCTTAATTTCTCATGGATCAAAAATTCATAATACAAGCAAGCACACACCGTCAGGAGCTCCCCGCACTCGGGGCAGGGCTCTACAATGCTTGGTCATTTCAATTGATCTTCTAACAATCCCCTGAGGAGCATCCATGTTTTGGATGCTAAACGCGTTGGGAGGGTAGGAGATCTTAATAGGGGAATTTTAGAGTCAGCATTGGGACTGCCCTTGTAAAGGCGGGGAGTTAAGGGTGACAGGGTTGCACAGGGTCAATCTCCTGCACCCATCCATGGTTCCTTCTCCATTTGGATAAATTGTGGTCCTAAAGGTGGGGTATGACATCCTTCATCTGGAACGAGTAAAAGCGTTCAAATTATTTTCAGATTTTTATACCATCCAATCATTGGGGTTAATTATATTTTAGATGATTATTAAATGTTAAGTTTTATTTGTCATATAGTTATGGATCTTTGCTTGCTTGCATATACTAGAACTAGTAGAACATCAGAGTTCCATCAGAAAGTGATTGACGGAGACTTAATAACTAACTTCCGTTAGAATTTTTTTTAACAAATTGTAAAAAAAACTTTAGTATGACAAATGTATTATGTGTTTTAAGCATATATGAAGCATGGGCTATAAGAAGCTCCTAGTGACACAGTGACGGGTGAATCCCTGAGAAAATTGTCAGTACCATTGACTCCTGGCTCCTTGAGGTGTGTACCTGACTCCAGTTGTACATGGCGGTCTTGTGTGTCCATCTTATTTTCATAGCAGGTCCTGGTTACAATGAAAAATATGGAATAATTTGCACTTTTTAGTGTAAATCCACACATCCGCTCTGTTAGAGTCCTCTCACCATGCTATTAAACAAATTATCCTGTTGCGGATTGTGTGCTATTACTGTTTTTGGCCAGTTTCACATGAGCAGATGTGCCCATATTATAGTTACAAGCCCTGGCCTGACCGCTGGTCTAATGACTGTAATTTGGGACATGTGGCTATAATATGGCACACAAATCTGCTTCTTTTATTCTTATTGGTGTCATGACCAACACCACAGTTCTTATGCGGATTTGTTTCTATATGTTCATGATTTGAGGGCTCGCAGGGATTAAAGGGGTGTTTCAGGTCTTAAATAAAGACGACCGATCCTTAAAGGGTTATCCACTTTCTAATATTTATGGCCTATCCTGAGGATAGGCCATCAATATTAGATCTGCAAGAGTTCGATACCCTGGACCCCTTATGATCAGCTGTACTGAGACTGTTCCAGTAATGTTTACTACAAGGAGCCGCGCTGGCACAATAGACTTCAATAGACTTCAATGGGACAGCTCTGCAGTACCTAAAGTTTGTACAGCATGTGAGCAGCGAAGTTCCCGGCATGTAAACATTATCAGGAGTCCCCGAACAGCTTATCTGGGGGGTCCTGGATGTTGGACCCTCACAGATTAAGGATAGGCCATCAATATTAGAAAGTGGATAACCCCTTTAAAATAGTTCATCAATATCAGCACTCCTAAAGATCAGCTGCCCAAAGTGGCAGGGGTGCTCAGGTAAGTTCCACTTAATTTTAGCAGGTCAGTGATCACATTCATGAGTCACATGACCTGTTTGTAGCTCAATCCCATTCAAGCGAATGGGGCTGAGCTGTAACACAAAGCACAGCCATTATACAATGTAAGGTGAAGTGCTGGGTAAGCAGTGAAGAGGCTCCAGTGTTCATCCAGACACTGCAGTCTCTTCATTCAGCTGATTGTGGGGGTGCCTGGTTTGCGGACCCCACCGATCTGATATAGATAACCCATCCTAAAGATAAATCATCAATATAAAACTCCTGGAAAGCCATGTATGCCATTACACAGCACTCTAATAGTGACCAACAAAGCAGCACCAAGTGAGAGAAAGCAGTATATATGAAAGGCATTATCGGTACAGCACTGCAGATATTTTTCTAACCTCTTTTTATTTTCTACATTTTTTTTGTTCTATGTTCTGTACATGATTATGGGACGGCCATCTTGCCTGAGCTTCTCCTCTGCTCTGCCATAGTGAATTGTGACCACAGCACTTAAGTGGTTTACAGAGGGAGGGAGCTCTCTCTGTCACCCCATCTCCATAGCCCCTCCAACATGATCCGAGGGTGCTGTTATGTTAGTCTGGGGCCCCAGGTCTACCATGAACGGGGCCTAATTTACTGACTGTAAAACTGACGTAATACACTGCAATACACAAGCAAGTGTATTATACACAAGTGATTAGAATATTGTATGTTCTAGTCCCCAAATGAGAATGAAAAAAAGGGGGAAAAAAGAATAAAGGAAAATAAAAAAGACACTTTTTTTTCTTACATAGATTTTAATGTTAAAAAAAAATATATATATACAGTACGAACCAAAAGTTTGGACACACCTTCTCATTCCAAGAGTTTTCTGTATTTTCATGACTATAAAAATTGTAGATTCACACTGAAGGCATCAAAACTATGAATTAACACATGTGGAATTATATACTTAACAAAAAAGTGTGAAACAACTGAAAATCTGTCTTATATTCTAGGTTCTTCAAAGTAGCCACCTTTTGCTTTGATTATTGCTTTGCACACTCTTGGCATTCTCTTGATGAGCTTCAAGAGGTAGTCACCTGAAATGGTCTTCCAACAGTCTTGAAGGAGTTCCCAGAGATGCTTAGCACTTGTTGGCCCTTTTGCCTTCACTCTGCGGTCCAGCTCACCCCAAACCATCTTGATTGGGTTCAGGTCTGGTGACTGTGGAGGCCAGGTCATCTGGCGTAGCACCCCATCACTCTCCTTCTTGGTCAAATAGCCCTTACACAGTCTGGAGGTGTGTTTGGGGTCATTGTCCTGTTGAAAAATAAATTATGGTCCAACTAAACGCAAACCGGATGGCATAGCATGCCGCTGCGAGATGCTGTGGTAACCATGCTGGTTCAGTATTCCTTCAATTTTGAATAAATCCCCAACAGTGTCACCAGCAAAGCACCCCCACACCATCACACCTCCTCCTCCATGCTTCACGGTGGGAACCAGGCATGTAGAGTCCATTCGTTCACCTTTTCTGCGTCGCACAAAGACACGGTGGTTGGAACCAAAGATCTCAAATTTGGACTCATCAGACCAAAGCACAGATTTCCACAGGTCTAATGTCCATTCCTCGTGTTCTTTAGCTCAAACAAGTCTCTTCTGTTTGTTGCCTGTCCTTAGCAGTGGTTTCCTAGCAGCTATTTTACCATGAAGGCCTGGTGCACACAGTCTCCTCTTAACAGTTGTTGTAGAGATGTGTCTGCTGCCAGAACTCTGTGTGGCATTGACCTGGTCTCTAATCTGAGCTGCTGTTAACCTGCAATTTCTGAGGCTGGTGACTCAGATGAACTTATCCTCCGCAGCAGAGGTGACTCTTGGTCTTCCTTTCCTGGGGCGGTCCTCATGTGAGCCAGTTTCTTTGTAGCGCTTGATGGTTTTGGCCACTGCACTTGGGGACACTTTCAAAGTTTTCCCAATTTTTCGGACTGACTGACCTTCATTTCTTAAAGTAATGATGGCCACTCGTTTTTCTTTACTTAGCTGCTTTTTTCTTGCCATAATACAAATTCTAACACTCCATTCAGTAGGACTATCAGCTGTGTATCCACCTGACTTCTGAACAACACAACTGATGGTCCCAACCCCATTTATAAGGCAAGAAATCCCACTTATTAAACCTGACAGGGCACACCTGTGAAGTGAAAACCATTTCAGGTGACTACCTCTTGAAGCTCATCAAGAGAATGCCAAGAATGTGCAAAGCAGTAATCAAAGCAAAAGGTGGCTACTTTGAAGAACCTAGAATATAAGACATATTTTCAGTTGTTTCACACTATTTTGTTAAGTATATAATTCCACATGTGTTAATTCATAGTTTTGATGCCTTCAGTGTGAATCTACAATTTTTATAGTCATGAAAATACAGAAAACTCTTAGAATGAGAAGGTGTGTCCAAACTTTTGGTCTGTACTGTATATATATATATATATATATATATATATATATATATATTAATGGCACATAATTAGTATTGCTACATCCATATCGACTCAAACTATAATATAATAACATTTATGCCACAATATCAACATCATAAGGACAAAAAAACATTCAGGAAGTGTTTTTTTTGTTTATGGACCGGTTTCCTTTAATGGAATGACACAAAATTCTAAAATGTCCCAGACTGTAGAACACTTACTTCTACTGTTACTTCTACAGAGTTCCTGTTAGTTACTGTTTCTGGGACCTTTACATTATGGAAACCTCATTTGATTTAATGGTCCATAGCACTGACCTAACAGCAGTAGTTTCAGCTTTCCCTCCATGGAAACACAGCAGCGCTGACACCGTATAAGTATATTAATACCTATGACATCACAGGGCACGGAGCTTATACGGCTGGACACAGCAAAGCAGATAAAGATTAGCAAACAGAAATGCCTAAAGCTTTAGAAATACAATTACAGCAGCATTAGCTGGAGGATGTGTGAACAATCCCTACTGCAAACCATTAAAAAATATATAGTCAATGTCAATACCAAAAACTAAAATTTGTGCCCCTCAAACTTGAAATATTTATGTCTGCCTTCTATATTGGAATCAAATATCCAAAAGTTAGAGATTTTCAGATGCTTTTCTTAAAAACCCATGACAACATATATTTAAGAGGGTCTTTCAAAACCCCCAACATTACCATCTCTTTGTATCCTTCAATAGGCGCCGCTCTGTCAGGTGGGCGGTCCTTGACCTGTCTGCTCCATCCCAGGACTGCCCACCTGACAGTACAGAGCCTAATTAGCATATTAGGTGCTGAATCTAACAGCACGGATTGCTCAGAAACAGGGGGGCTAGAGAAAAAATTCCAACTATGCCAGATATAGTGGAGCGATGAAGGATGCAAAAACTAGGAATCGGTGGAGGTGGTGAAGCGTCCTTTTTAAAATTGCCTTTGTCCACTTTCAAAATTAAGTTTATCGCAGGGTGCCCCAGTGCTGGGACCTTTATGAATTGGGTGTGATTTGTGGAGGAACCTGGCTGCAAGTGTTTTATTCCCCTGTAGCGCCTCCACAGGGGAAAATTGAGCATTACACTGTTCCTGACGAAATCACTGGGCTAATCATGTAATACACAGACATGCTGGGTCCTTCAGAGCAGGGGGCACTCAGTATAGTAGCTTTTCACTTTTGCTAATAGATGAGGATACTAACAGGAG
This sequence comes from Leptodactylus fallax, assembly GCA_947044405.1. Classification (NCBI taxonomy): domain Eukaryota; kingdom Metazoa; phylum Chordata; class Amphibia; order Anura; family Leptodactylidae; genus Leptodactylus; species Leptodactylus fallax. Next base: position 5,806,949 of record CAMRHE010000057.1, read on the forward strand.
ACCACCCTTCATTTACCCCCAGTTCCCTACTTGACAATGGGTTTAGGATCATTAAGGCCTCATGTACATAACCGAGTGTGCAACTGAGGGTCTTCCGATGATCCTTTTGGATATGTTATAGGATCGGCTTTAAAAATAATGGAACAAAAGGGAGCATCGGAACGGAGTTTGGGCTGCACTTGCCCTGCACACTTGTTGGTGTGCATGAGGCATTAGGATGAGGCCACATGTTGCTGAAGCTCAGACTTTTTGACTTTAGTGGAAATGCAGCAGAAAAAAAGCGTCAAAAAACGCGTCAAAAAAAAGGTTTCCTATTTCCTGAAGCAGATTTTTTCAACCTGCAAAAAGCTCCGTGTGAACATACCCTTACACTCCCAGCAAAGCGAATGAGATTTTGTTCAATCCCATCCACACACTGCAGGGAAAAAACACAGTGGAAAAGCTGCATGTCAATTTTACCCTTAAGGTAAGTTCACAAGTAGGAATTTGTTGCAGATTTTGATGCTGAATTGTGACGTGGAATCCCCCTCCCATTCATTTCAAGGGGAGGCAGTAGCGGATTTTACAGCTAGCAGAAAAATAAGTGCCCTGCTCGTCCTTCAGGTGGATTCCGCCTGAGAAATCCCATTGGAATGAATGGGATTGGAAAATATCATGTTTACTGTCGGTTTGCAGAATTTGGCCCTGCCCAATAGGCAAAATACAGCGGCACTCTTCTCCAAATTACACTCCAAATTCAGCATCAAAATCAGCTTCAAATTCCATGTCAAAATCCTTGTCTGTTTTTGACAAGCTGAAAAAAATCTGCTTCAAATTCCTGAAGCAGAAATTCTCTGCTTGACATGTTCAAATACAGTATTTTCATATTCCAAGTACAATGCTCTTGAACATATTATATTTTGTAGTGTTTATAATGGTAACTATAGATTAGAATTAGATTATTACAGATTATTGAATTAGAAGGAGTTTTTCTTTTTTCCTCCAGAAACAGCGCCACCATTGCCTTGAAATAAAGCTGAGGTGTAATACCAGGCAATGCCTATAGACAACAGTGGTGTATTTCTGAAAAAAAAAATGACTCCTTTAAAACAGAATTTATGTTTAAAGGGGTTATCCAGGATTCGAAAATATGGCTGCTTTCTTCTTTTTAGGAAGTGACATCATATCCATTGGTCACATGACAAAGCTACAGCTAAATCCTAATGAAATGAATGGGGATAAGCAGCAGCATGGCCATGTGGCCCATGGACTCCTGCAGTCTGCTAGTGTCAGACTGTGCAGGGACACACCCCTGTGACAAGGGAAATGGTGACACCCAGTTGTCAATTTATTTTTAAATTTGTAGGAGGAATAAGAGAGAAACAATACAAGACAGACATCTAAGAAAAGATACTCTAGAATTGTTATATCATGGATAATACAAGGATTTACCAAAAAAAACAAGTCAGGAGTGGTGTCAGATCCACTTTAAATTGCCCTCTTAAGGCTAGGTTCACATTTGCGTCAGAGACTCTGCCGCAGTATAAAAATGGTGGAAACCCAACAGACACCCGGAGGACCCCATTATATAGTCTATGGGGTCCACTGTTTCAGTGGACGGGCTCTCCATTGTTCGGGTCCGCCAGGCGCAAGTGTGAACCTAGCCTTAAATTGTTATTTGGTAATTCTCTGTTTCTAGGAAAGCTGGGTGATATTGCTGTAATTATTCCTCCCCAACTTTCTCACCCTCCTGGTAATTTTACAGGGATATGATCCTGTCCTGTATCACTGTAAAACTAGACAATAGTCAGGGAAAGCTGGGTGTCTCCCCTGTTGTGACGTTGATCGCATTGGTTGTCACAGATGTAACTACGAGGCATGTTTAAGCATTTCCTAGATTGCTTAAAAACTTATACAGCCTATGTTTCACTTTACTATTATCTTTTAGATTTTTACAGTTACTGCCTATGGCAGACCTGTAACATGGCCTACCACCTACCATGGGGCCCCTCAGGCACTGGGGCTCATGCGCAACCACTATCTCTGCACTCCTTATAGCTACACCCCTGGTCTGTAAAAGGAAGAAATGGCCTACCTGTAACTGAGGACCATGTGGTTGTGTTAACAGCTATCTCAGAACCACTAAGGCCTAATTCACATGACCGTGTGCAGTGTGGATTGGTATCCGTGTGTCATCCGTGCTTTTCACTAGCCCTTACATTGTAGTGAATTGATCGAGCCGCATATATGGATAGATAGAGGACCTGCTCCGTATTTTTCAGCTCTTTACTACGGTCCAGACACACAGTCGCAAAAGCTACAGCTGTGTGTATGAGCCCATAGAAATCTATGTGTCTGTACTTTATCTGCAATTGTGGATAAAAAGTACGGTCGTGTGAAGGAGGCTTAAAATGGTATCAGAATCATTGTGATGGTGCAACAGGACTGTGGGGTCAGTAGGCCAAACCACAAAACTCCTCTATTTCTTCACAGCCTGACTCCAAGTCCTTCATAAATGTCTGACAGCCATGGTCAGACAGAATCAGTAAAGATAATTCATGAAAAATCTAGTGACTGAATTTCTATGAAAGTATATAAATATGGAAGTTAATACGCATATAAATAATTATTCCATATTCATATTTATATAATTTAATTAATCTTTTTATATAGAAGCAAGAGTCAGAGTTAGTAACTTGCTTCCCACTCCGCCAAAAAGTAATCTTGACTCCACAACCCTGGGTGTCAGGATCACTGCGATGGTATCAGTACCATTGAGATGGTTTTGGGAACGTGGGACCACTTACATGGTATCAGGACCACCGAGCTAGTGTCAGGACCACTGAGATGGTATCAGGAGCACCAAGATAGAGTAAGGACCACTGAGATGGTGTTAGTGCAATTGAGATGGGGTTGGGACCACTTACATGGTATCAGGATAACTGGGATTGTGTTAGGACCATCAAGATAGTGTCAGGATCATTGAGATGGTGTCAGTACCACTGAGATGGTGTCAGTACCACTAAGATGGTATCAGGACCACTGAGATAGTATCAGGGCCACTGAGATGGTATCAGGACCACCAAGATAGTGTCAGGATCACTGATATGGTGTTAGGAATAGGATCCCTGAAAATTGTCAGGATCACTAGGATAGATTCAGTACCACTAAGATATTGTCAGGACCAGTGAAATGGTGTCAGGACTTTCTCCTGAACATGTGGACTTGACAGGTTCCATCTTCAATTGGACACAGTCTATAGTCTGATAATGTATTGATTATGTGTATTACTCCATAGCTTAATCCCTAAAAGATATTGTCTACCTCATATCTACTGTTAAAGTGGCAGCAACTGCTACGGTTATCTTCTGGGGAACTACCTATTTTTCAAGGAGCCTTGGTGGGCAAAAACTACTATAGTAGAAAACCTCAATAGGCCCTCAATAACACAATAGAACAGATAAACAATATTTGACACATATTGTACATAATATAATTATATATCGATATAGATACGGGAAAAACGAAGCATCCTAAGCTGTCATATATGTCCTATAGTGTCAGTGACTCTCTACAGTAAAGTGTAGCATGCAATAAACCCATCTCAAATAACAAGTCAACATTGACCTCAGCTTTGATTCCGTCTTTAGATCCCATAGTAGTAACCTTCAGGATTAAGTTATTACTTAGACTTAATGTTCAATTTAAGGTACAATTCACATGGACAGACATTGCCGGAGATTTTGGATAAATATAATATACAATAGCAAATAAAACAACAAAAATCATATAATAAAAGCTCAGGTCCAGGTCAGTGCGGCGTATTAATGATGCAACAAGCTGAGTAATACTAGACCGGGTTGTCAGGAGCAGGGGAGTATGTTGTCATGTCACAGTACAGGTATTTCCAAAAATGATAGGGAAATGAGACGCAGCTTACCAGGTTCCACACGCCAAGGATAATTGTTCCGGTGCGGACATGGCAACACAAGCAACAGCTATTCGAGTAAAATCGAGCCCATGGTGAATGCATCTTCATGTCTTGGGATTTTTATAAAATGAGCTCAATGCCAAAAAGTGTCGTCTTCAATATCGCAGAGCAAAGCCTAGAGCTAAACGGTGCTGAGCAGCAAAGATCCAGGACGCCTCAGTGCATGGGAATGAGGAGCAAAGCTTCAGCACCACAGACAAGGATAACATAGGCAGACAGCATCACTAGTCACAACTGCAGGCTTCTCCCAGCCACACTGCCACTACAGTCTATAAAAGAGATTAGCAGATCATAGGGATCCCCTGAAAGCTGTGTGTCAGCACCCTCTAGTGGAGAGGAGCCTGTATGGTGGTGCACCCTGACAGAACGCTCCAGGATCACCTTCTATGGAAATAATAGGATACAATGAAAAATGTGCTGGTCATGTAGAGACACAGCCCAGACTAATGTTGTACTAATGGGAAAATGTCACCCGAAAATTATTTTTTTAAAATAATTTTTGATATTTTTTAAAATTTTTTATACATTTTTAAAAACGACTAAATCCGGGGAATTTTTAATCTAAGTCTAATAATAGACCGACACCTGCCAATTCTGTAGAAGTTTTTTTGCAACACTCACCTCATTTACATCATATACAGGATTACAATAGAAGTTAACACCTCTATAAATAACACCACTAAGCTATCATTGCTTTACTATAGATGATGTCACAGCTTATCTATTCCCCCTCCTTTCACAGAGTATGCCTGGAAAACTCTCCCACAGACCTCAATGAGTCGGTTCCAGTCTATATTGCTGCCTATGGCGATGTGGGTGCTGTAAAGCATATTACAAAATGTTGTTAGCAGAGTGGAGAAGAAACTCGGGCAGGATGGCCGGCCCAATATCCATGTACAGAAAATAGAATTAGAAAAAAAAGATCTACAATCAGAAAATAAATTCACTGCTGTTGTCAATGTCCATTGTGGTCATCTGTCATAGGATGACAGCAACGGACATTACCGATGGTAGAGCCCCCTCCGTCTGTGTCTGTTCCCATCGATTCCAATGTAAACAACATGACAGACACTTTCTTCTATCATACTTGTTTACTTTTGTAAATCATCATGTGACTTTTGGAAGATGGGGAGCTAAAAACAGATGTGCAAAAACGAAAATTAAAGATCATGTGACGGATGACAGCACTGAACATTAAAGGGGTTGGCCACTTTATGACCAATATTGAGAAACCAATGTTATTGCTTGTATAATAAAAAGTTGTACAATTTTCCAGTCTACTTTCTGTATCAATTCCTCTCAGTTTTCTAGATCTCTGTTTGCTGTTATTCATTCTGCTTACTCCCGGTGGATAAAAATAAGTCCACGGCCATGTGATATACAGTCCATGGTCATGTAATACCATGTCATGGTCATGTGATGTGATGTCATTACCAGGCAGATGTCTGATTACTGTGCAGTGACTGTAACGAGCTGTGCACCTGTGTCCATCACATGACCATGGACTGATTTTTTCCACTACAAGTAAATAGAATGAATGACAGCAAGCAGAGATCTAGAAAACAGCGAGGAATTGATACAGAAATTATATTGGAAAATTGTACAACTTTTTATTATACAAACAATAACAGCCTCTCAATATTGGTCTGAAAGTGGACAATCCTTTTAACGACAGAAGTGTGAACCCACACTAACTCTGTTACATCAAAGTACTCCAAATACATACAAAAAGACATCAAAGTCTTCTCCTTCACTAACTTCCTCAGATCCCCCAAAATGTATTGTCTGTGTATTATCTTCTTTCCCTCTTCTGTTCCCACAAAATGGACACCTTCTCCTCCTCTGACATAGAGTATATTCACATGGCAGAATTTTTTTCCTAACTTTTCCACTTAACTAAATTCCATGTCAAATTCCACACCTGCCAGGCTGAATTTTCTACCTCCCATTCACTTCAATGGGAGTTATCAAGCAGAATCCGCCTGAAGATTGAACATGATGCTTATTTTTTCCGCTAGCAGAAAAAATTCAGCGTATGCCTCCCACTGAAATCAGTGGAGACTGGTTTCAGGTGGAATTTGGAACTGATTTTGAGGCGGAATCCGCCTTAAATTCAGCACCAAATTCCGCCATGTGAACATACCCTTGGGCTGAGGCCCCACATTGAGGAAACACAGCTTTTTTTTTTGCAGATTTTGCTGTGGAATTTGAGCCAAACCCAGGGGTGGATTGAGCAGAAGGGAGAAGTATAAGAGCTTTCTATATATTTCTCATTAATTTTCTAACCACTCTTGGCTTTGGCTCAAAAAACCGCAGCAAAATCTGCAACAAAAAAAACCTGTTACCGCTATGTGGGACCTCAGCCTTATAGTCCCTCATGGTTGGCTGTCCCCTGTCATGAGGGATGCTTGCAATGTGATTTTTCTTCTCTGCATTCTCCATGCCTTCACATGGTATTCCACAATTTTTGGAAATTTAAGGATAAAGCCGTTTGCTTATATGGATTATAACAGGAGAACTATTATGACAAGTATATGAGTAACATAAAGTAGTGTAAAAGCACACTGTAAACGGAGAAACAGCTAAACCTTTTTAGAAATCAACCCACTAACAATAACGGCAAAATTGTCTAGACACCCCTTTAATATAGGAAAGAAACCTTTAATTAGCTCTCTTACATTTTTTTATTCTGTGGCCTGTTACTCTAGGTTCACACTAGTGCCAGCTCTCTGTCATTCAGGTCTGTCGAGGGACCTGAACGATGGAGATCCGAACCGCTGAAATAGTGGTTACACATGCGCGGATCTCATTGACTCAGATATGGAGATAAAGACTTTCCCTGCAGTTTCATGAAATCCTTTCCAGCCTGATTTTATTTAACATCTGTTTTATATATGGTTTATGGAGAGCTGATCTGGTATAAACTATTCTGTTCAGCTAAACAAGGTGCATGGTTGTGCCAACCGTGCTGAATTTGATGGTATATGCCAAAATTTTTTAAAACAATTCTGGCAAATTTGGGAAGGTCTTGGCCTAAAAAGCAAAACATGGCTTATAAAACCTTACCCAAATGTGGGAGATCCCACTCAGTTTAAGGTTAGTCCAGGAATGAGACTTAAACATCTCTATTTTACCAGTGTAGCCCTATTTGGGGGGGTATGAGTATTATCCCTCCCGCAACAGACTCTGGCGCTGACCTGTGTGTATAATGGGACCTGAAGCCTTCGCTGAAGGGAAGAGTGGGAACATATATGAAATATATCAGTGCCTCCACCCAGGATAGAGCCTCTGTATTACAGGGAGGATCTCCTCCTGGGACTTACCCATGAAGTACAGTTAGTAGCCTTAACAAGGATCACTGTACTAATCTCACAGTCTGAAGAATACATACAGATACCACATAAGGTTATAACAGTAGCTTTATAAGAATCAACAGGGTAATAATACATACATACAATATACTCAGAACACAGCAATACTACAACAACCAGCAAGTCCTCAACCGTCTTAGGTTATATACCCGGGTATATATATAGATATATAGCAAGAGTCCAGTGCACAATACCTCCAGGCAACAGAAGAGATGCAGGGGCCCCTGTGGATGACTGTGGATCCTCGGATTCTTCCAGGAGATGACAGACAGCCGATCAGGAGATGATGATGATGATGGTGAGATTCTTCACAGGCAGCAAACAGGGCGACGGTGACGGCAGTAGATGCAGGCCTGACTACCCTAACACTGAGTCCTTAACCTGCCAGCTAAACTACTAGTGCCACCGGGCCTCTAACTAGCTAGTTGGCCTTCGGAAGCCTAACCTATCACTGTCCTGAACTATATATATATATGGATCCCTAACTACAGTTACTAGCTAGGTCCTGTGAGTATATAGGGGGTAACACATACCTAACTATATACTGTGAAGTAAAGAGGAACAAGTGGCTCTTAGACTCCCCCAGACATAACATGTCTGTCTCAGCAGCTCTGCTCACATCTCTCCCCCCAGCAGCTCTGCCTCACATGTGTCTGACTCACTGTATTTACAAAACAAAACTTGCACTAAATGCCTGGGGTCTCTGAAGCCAAACTGCAGGGGCAAAGAAGCCAGATACATTATATACTAGTAGAAATGGCAGTTCCCTACACTCTCCCTCTGGTGAAATCTTTACGTCACGTCAAAGACATACAAAGTCATAGTATACAGTCAACATTACCAATGACAATATCAATATGGTTGCTTTTGCATTTACAGAGTCACAACAGGTTAATAGGTATACATGCCAGCAGGAGCGAAAATTGGTAACATATTGACCAAAGTGGACACTGCACCCACCCAAGCATGGTATAAATGAGGCTGAGTAGTAAATCTGGGGTCCCCCAAACTATCATATGTCAGCATAGGTGGAGGGTGTCTAATTCTCTCTCCTCTCCGTACCTCTCTCTGAGGTAAACTAGCATGTCCAGGCCCTAAACTAGGGTTGTCTGCCATGGGAGGGGATGGTGCTGGTGGCGTAGGAGAGCTAGATCCCTGCTCATCTGTAGACACAGATCTAGGTACGAATTCTGGAGTTTGAGGGTTCATAGGTCTCCCTGAAGGAGAAGATACTGGTGATCTAGGGACTTCAGGAGCCACAGTCCAATCACTCTCAGGAGTTTCAGGAAGGTCAGGTGGAATATCGGCTAAGGACTGTGGAGAATCGCAGGCCGAGCCATCATTGGAGATATCCATACCATCAATCTGAGGTACAGGCAACAAATGATTTCTATGCCAAGTCCTGATCCTCCCGTCCCGTCCTTTTATCTTGTAGACTGGTATTCCAGGTAACCGATCTACCACTGTAAAGAGTTCACTCCGCCATCGATCAGCCAGCTTATGTTTTGCAGATGCTCCCAAATTCCGTAGCAGAACATGGTCCCCAGGGTTCAATTCTCGGTATCTTACTCGAAGATCAAATCTCCTTTTATTTCCTTCATTCACTTTGGCCGCATTTTCCTCAGCCAGCTGATAAGCACTCTTAAGCGTTTCTTTCAAACGTGCCACGTATCGGTAATGATCTCGATGACTGATACCATCGGTAGAGACTCCCAACAAGATGTCAATAGGTAGCCTAGGCTCTCTTCCAAACATCAGAAAGTATGGTGAATATCCTGTGCTCTCGTGCCTTGTACTATTATAGGCATGCACCATAGCCTCCACTTTTCGACTCCAGGATCGCTTATCCTCAATTCGTAAGGTACCAAGCATATCAAGTAAAGTCCTGTTAAATCTTTCAGGAAGGGCATCTCCCTCTGGATGGTAAGGCGTCGTCCGACTTTTGCGGATGTTCAACAACTGAAGTAACTCTTTGATCAGGTTACTCTCAAAATCCCGGCCTTGATCAGAATGCAACCGGTGTGGTAAGCCATAATGGATAAAATACTTTTCCCAAAGCACTCTTGCAACAGTGACTGCTTTTTGATCCTTAGTCGGAAAGGCTTGAGCATATCGTGTGAAGTGATCAGTCACCACCAATACATTTCCAAATCCTCTGGAGTCGTTGTCAATACAAAGGAAGTCTATGCAGACAAGATCCATGGGGCCCGAACTCTTCAAGTGTCCCATGAAGGCCGCTCGAACCGGGACAGTCTTCCTCTGCAAACATCTGCGACAGCACCTACACAGACGAGTCACGGTATCTCTCATTTTGGGCCAGTAGAATCGGTCTTGTATTAGGCCATAAGTCTTCTCAGGTCCCAAATGACCATGATAATCATGCAGACTTCGGAAAATCATCTTCTGAAAGCAGCTTGGAATAACTAGTTGGCGCCTTCCAGGGTGATCATGATACAGCACCACACGATAAAGTAGGCCATTGTCTATTTCAAACTTCTCCCAATCTCGTAGAAGTTGACTGCATTCAGAGGGTAGGGATGTCTTTAACATTTCTCTGTCTTGAGAACTCACTGCTTGATAAAGAGGTCCAATTAAAGGATCAGTCTTTTGACTCCAGATCATTCGCTTTGAAGATATAGAACAACTCTCAAAGGATCCTAAAGCGGCAGGGTAGGCAAACATGTCTGGTACAGCTTCGGGACCTCCCCCAATAGAGTCAATAAGCCGAGTTTCAGAAAAGGCTACTCGGTCTTCAACTACAGCAGCCATGGCACACAAAGCTCCTACTCCAGGACTTGGCACTTCTTCCCATTCATCCACTACTTCCGGACTAGGTAATCCAGGCCGTCTTGATAGAGCATCTGCCCCAATGTTCTTAGGCCCCGATTTATACTTGAGTGTGAATTGGTAGTTGGATAAAGCTGCCAACCAGCGATGTCCTGTAGCATCGAGTTTAGCGGTTGACAAAACGTATGTCAGTGGATTGTTGTCTGTTCTTACTTCAAACGTGGCTCCGTATAAATAGTCATGTAATTTATCAACAATGGCCCACTTGAGCGCCAAAAACTCCAATTTATGTACTGGATAATTTTTTCTCGCTGGGAGAAAGACTTCGACTTATGAAAGCTATGGGCCGTAACCCGGCCGGGTATTCTTGGTGCAGCACGCCACCTAATCCTTCAAAGCTGGCATCTACATGTAGCACATATGGCTTCTGTGCATCAGCATAAGCCAGAACGGGAGCTTCTGTCAATTTCTTCTTCAACAACTTAAATGCTTCTTCACAATCCGCAGTCCACCTATCGCCAAAAAGGCTTTTGGAAGACCCTTTCTTCTTTCCCGGATCTCCTGCATCACTCTTCAACAGGTCGAGGAGGGCTCGAGCAATTTTTGAATATCCTTCCACAAATCGTCGATAGAATCCACAAAACCCCAAGAAAGATTGCAACTCCGTAATATTTTGCGGTCGGGGCCAATTCACCACAGCTTCAATCTTACCAGGATCGGTAGCAACTCCTTCAGCAGAAACAATATGACCTACATAAGTGACCGAAGATCTACAAAATTTGCATTTGTCAGCCGACAACTTCAGCCCCTCTTCTTTTAAGCGATGGAGTACTCTCATGAGTCGTTCTTCATGTTCTTCCAGCGTCTTTCCAAACACAATAATGTCATCAAGATATACAAGGCATTCCCGGGGCACTAAATCACCTAACACTCTTTCCATCAACCTTTGGAACGTTGCTGGCGCACCTTTTGTACCTTGCGGCATACGAGTGAACTGAAAGAAACCCAAGGGGCATATGAAAGCTGTCTTTTCCTGATCCTCAGGTGCCATTGGGACTTGATAGTATCCCGATCTTAGGTCCAGCACTGTGAACCAACAGTTTCCATTCAGAGCTTCTTCAATTCTCGGCAGTGTATACTGATCAGGTAAGGTTCTCCGGTTCAGAGTTCTGTAATCCACACATAGGCGAATTGCTCCAGATTTTTTTCTTACCACCACAATAGGTGAGGCATAGGGGCTCTTACTGTCCACAATGATCCCCTGACCTTTCATTTGCTGTAGAGTCTGTCTTAACTCATCAACATCCTTTGGAGCAACTCTCCGTGGTCGCTCCCGGAAGGGAGTAGAATCGGTCAATCGGAAAGTGTGTTGAGCACTTTTAGCACAACCTACATCCATATCATCCATGGAGAACACTTCCGATAATTCAGACAACTTCTGTGTCAGTCGCTGATTCCAGGCCTCTGGTAAATGTGGATCACTCAAGTCAAGATTGAGATTAGGGATTGCATCTCGGATTTGAATCCTGCACACTTCAGCGTGTGGATTTACTCCAAGCACAGGGTAGCAGTGGGCCACATTCTGGTATGGTCCAATTACAATCGGATGCGGTGAACAGTTCCTCACTGTCACACAGGTAGATAACTCCACTTTATTTCTCCAGTCCTTTCTCTCTGGGATCACCATCCAGCCATTCTGGTTAATCATTTCTTCAGGGGTTTCCATAAGGACATAACTCCCCCCTTCAAGCAAATCGGGAGCAATGCTGGAGGCTACTCTCAGAATTCTCTCCCCGCCGGCAGGAACTTCCACGGTTCTCTCACCGATATGATATACCATTCCATGTCGATAGCCAGTAGACAGGGCATCACAGAGTTCTCTAAGATCAGAAGATATATTCACAGGCTGAGCTGCAGGGTTCCAATCTCTTCCAAGAAACTTCTGAAAAGCATAATGCACTGCGGGACAATTAGTGCCAAGTATCACAGGAGCTGCACAAGAATCCCCTGTATCAGGACAGACAAGAGCCGTAATCTTCATGGGAGCGACACTCTGATCTTCTAATTCAGGGACAGCTATAACTACTTGTAGGCTGCCATCTACAGGATATGATCCTGAATTAAGCCCCCACAATTTCATTTGTCCTGTAGACTGAAGAGGTATATCCCTCAGATACTTTTGGTAGAACGAGCGATAAATCAGGGTCACTTGAGATCCTGTATCAAACAGGGCAGGAGCGGCATGACCATTGACAGTGACTTTGACAACGGACCTGGAGCCCGCGATAGCGCCTCTGGTCTTTACTCGGCCCGCCTTCCTTTGGTGTCTTTGATTCTGAATAGAGAAGACAGCACTGTGTCCCAATCCCTCACTGTCCTCCGTACACTGTCTGGCACTATGGCCCGTCTGACCACATTTATAACAGGTTCTAGCATCCTTCCTCCGTTGAGTGGCAGTGGGTGGAGTGGCGGACTGTCTAAGTTCTGACCGCTCCGCTGGTTTGTCCTTGTTTGAATTAGGAACAACATCTTCTTTAGAGATGCTTTTCGCTTTCTTAGGGGTACTAAAACTAATGTCAGCTTCTTGTTTCTTCACTAACTTCATTAAGTCAGGAAATGGAAGGACTCTATCAGATAGTAAGACCTTGAGTACTTGAGCAAGAGGATGATGAGGTTGTAACCCTCTCACCAACTGACTGGTTCTCATAGCGTCTACCTCTGAAGTAGATATAGCTGCGTGGTACACCAGACGTGAAAGAAGTAGCTGTAAACGGTTAATAAAAGTAGAGACATTTTCCCCTTCTTTTTGACGAACCATTCGGTAATCAGCAACCATCTGGGCAAGGTCATAGTATGGCTCAAAGTGATCAGACAGTACTTGTATATAGTCCAATGCACTCACTCCTTCATGAGAGTCTCTGTACAAGCGGATCAATTCTGCAGCAGGAGACCGCAAACTTTCACTGATACGCTGCCGCTTGCCTTCTTCAGAGCAAGACCATTCCTTCAGGCATTGGAGAGTATGTTCTTTCCATATCTCAAAGTTTTCCTCCCCTTGTGGTACTGGGACATTACCAGAGAATACTTTTAGTTTCTTGTAGTGAGTGGCCTGCAGGCCCTGAGCTAACATTTCAGTCAGCCTGGCTAAAGTGCTAATAGCACTGTCACTAGAGGAACTGCTAGCGACGGCCATACTGGGGGGGTAACTGGCTGAGCGGGGTTCTTCCTTTACCTGAACCAGGGGAGGAACAGGCGGTCGGTAATCCCATGTAGTAGCTAGTGGGAGGTTCCCCTCTGAGCTATATCGCTTTTCCATATCAATGATTATTCCCACTTCTAAATCTCAGCAGTGCCTCCAAATGTAGCCCTATTTGGGGGGGGGGGGTATGAGTATTATCCCTCCCGCAACAGACTCTGGCGCTGACCTGTGTGTATAATGGGACCTGAAGCCTTCGCTGAAGGGAAGAGTGGGAACATATATGAAATATATCAGTGCCTCCACCCAGGATAGAGCCTGTGTATTACAGGGAGAATCTCTTCCTGGGACTTACCCATGAAGTACAGTTAGTAGCCTTAACAAGGATCACTGTACTAATCTCACAGTCTGAAGAATACATACAGATACCACATAAGGTTATAACAGTAGCTTTATAAGAATCAACAGGGTAATAATACATACATAAAATATACTCAGAACACAGCAATACTACAACAACCAGCAAGTCCTCAACCGTCTTAGGTTATATACCCGGGTATATATATAGATATATAGCAAGAGTCCAGTGCACAATACCTCCAGGCAGCAGAAGAGATGCAGGGGCCCCTGTGGATCCTCGGATTCTTCCAGGAGATGACAGACAGCCGATCAGGAGATGATGATGATGATGGTGAGATTCTTCACAGGCAGCAAACAGGGCGACGGTGACGGCAGTAGATGCAGGCCTGACTACCCTAACACTGAGTCCTTAACCTGCCAGCTAAACTACTAGTGCCACCGGGCCTCTAACTAGCTAGTTGGCCTTCGGAAGCCTAACCTATCACTGTCCTGAACTATATATATATATGGATCCCTAACTACAGTTACTAGCTAGGTCCTGTGAGTATATAGGGGGTAACACATACCTAACTATATACTGTGAAGTAAAGAGGAACAAGTGGCTCTTAGACTCCCCCAGACATAACATGTCTGTCTCAGCAGCTCTGCTCACATCTCTCCCCCCAGCAGCTCTGCCTCACATGTGTCTGACTCACTGTATTTACAAAACAAAACTTGCACTAAATGCCTGGGGTCTCTGAAGCCAAACTGCAGGGGCAAAGAAGCCAGATACATTATATACTAGTAGAAATGGCAGTTCCCTACACCAGTGTGAAAGATAGGTTTTCCTTACGATAGGTCACCAATTGAAGAACAGTAGGGGCCAACCGCTGGGACCCCCGCAGATTAGATGTCTGAAGCAGTACCAGCGCTACCTGAGTGCTGCTTCCTCTTCACAGACCATGTGACATGACGTTCATTGGATACATGGCCTGTTTGCAGCTCAGTCCCATTCAGGTGAATGGGTAATGATGCAATACCAAACACAGTTTCTATTCAAAAGTATGGCGATGTGCTTGGTTTACTGTAAAGAAGCTGCAGTGCTCACCTGATCGGTGGGGTCAGACCCCTGCCGGTCATCACTTGATAACCGATCCTAAGGATAGGTCATCAATTAATAAGCTTGCAAAGCCCCTTTAAGTATGAATGAAATACCATTATTGAGTTATAGGACGTGTATGGCTTCACTCACTTGAGTCCCGCTCTATGCAATATAATGTGTCCACTTCTACTACTAATCCCCTTAAGTCCATGAACCACCCGCCCCATTCTCTTCCTCAACTACAGAGGTAACAAGAATTCCTCTACCCAAGCAGGCCTTATTGCACACTATACACTATACGTAGCACCCGTGGCTGCTTTCTCTACCCACTTTTGCCAGCAGACTCAATTTAATACGTTCAGTCTCAACTCGAGTCAATGCATTCGGTGCCAGGTAGACGTACTTAGCTGGCAAATCCACAAAGGATAGGTAGGAAATCCAGGTTGGCAAGGCCCATTTTTATAGTCGCCATGGTGACCTGGTTTCGTCTGGCCCTGACCTACAATGCCAGTCTGTATATTGTGATCTTGTCTATAAACAACACACTAATCCAATAATATACCATGGCTGATTGTAAACTGTCTGGGGATTAAGGACTAATCTGCTTTACTGTTGTCCTGGTTTCTTGGTAGTCTATTGTAAATGTTCATTGTGTATACACACAGACAAAGCAGATCTATGCAGGACACTATCTATGACTGGGTCACATCGGATCTAACTTTATCTTCACAAAACATTATAGCAGAACCTTACGTGTCATGTACAAGACATACAGCCATAGTCTTTGGGTCCATGACTGGTCAGGAAACCCAGGGGATTACATGGAACTTGTACATACTTACCAATAGTACATATTGGGGCAGATTTACTTACTAATAGAAATGTGCCAGAATTTTGACAAATTTTAGCAAAAAAAAATTTAAAAAACGTGTATGGAGACATTTTTGTGCTTTGTCTGGCAAGACGACATGGCTTAGCACAAAAGGCCTAATTTTGGTGCCAACTAAGCGAATAGGTCAGTGGCACAAATACCAGGGTAGCAGTGGTAGCGGCTGCCACAGGGCCCGGGACATTAGGGGGCCCGGCTGGCCCCTGATGATTTTTAATTTTTTTTTTAAATAGGCTGTTACCTGCTGGAGTATCACCAGCAGGTAATGGGCCCTATTTACTTCCCGATCCCCGCTCCTGCTCACGGCCGCCTGCGCTTCCCATTCAACCGAAGTGGAGGTGGCTGTGAGGAGGAGCAGGGATCGGTAAGTAAGGTCGCGGGTCCGCGAAACCCACAAACACTGCTATCATTATACTCTGTCCAGGGGAGGTGAGGGAACATAAAAAAACAATGTTACTTACCTCTCTTGCGCTCCGGCAGCCTTCACCTCTTTGGTGACATCACGTGGGCCAGGCCGGCGTCATTATGGTCGCGACACACACCTGGCTTACGTGACATCTGCTCCAACATTAAAGAAGGCCGAAAGTAGCAGGGAGTGTGCCGGAACCAGGGAGAGGTAAGTAACTTTTTTTTTAATGTTTGTATCCTCCCCTGGGTGGGTCTCCAATCAGAATACTCTGGGGTCTGAAAAGACCCCAGAGTATAATAATTGTTCATGGGTGGTCTACAATGGGGTATAATACTATGTGAAGGGGCCACTATGGGGCATAATACTGTGTGCAGGGGACACTATGGCGCATAATAGTGTGTTCCCCTTGGGGCCCAGCCATTCCTAGTTATGCCACTGCAATAGGTGGTGTAAGGTTACACTAGACAGTCTAAAGATGCACCAGATTTATCATCCAGCATCAACCTCTGTGATAAATCTGGTGCAGTTTAAGGGTAAGGACACGCATGACTGAAATGCTGCAGATTTTGTGCTGAAAATCTGTAACAACAACAACAAAAACAACACATACCAAATGGTGCAATTTTGTTGCATCTTTTATTCAGGAAATGATACAGAAGCCCTCCTAAACCAGTGGACATCCTGGGGACGGGCATCGAGATTGTGAACACCTATAAGTACCTGGGTTTGCTCCTTAATAATAAGCTGGACTGGGCAGATTATATGGAGGCCCTGTACAGGAAAGGCCACAGCAGGCTCTACCTGCTTAGAAAACTGAGAACCTTTGGAATCCGGGGGGCACTTCTTAGAACTTTCTTCAACTCGGTAGTGGCATCAGCCATCTTCTTTGGAGTGGCCTGCTGGGGGAGCAGTATATCAACCAGGGACAGAAATAAACTTGACAAGCTGATTAGAAAGGCCAGCTCTGTCCTGGGGAGCCCACTGGACCCAGTGCAGGTGGTGGGTGACAGAAGGAAACTGTCCGTGGTGAGCTCCATGCAGAAGAAGAAGTCCCATCCCATGCATGAGACTGTGATCGCGCTGAGCAGTACTGTCAGTGACCGACTGCTCCACCCTAGGTGTGAGAAGGAGCGCTATCGGAAGTCTTTCCTCCCCACCGCGGTTAGGCTGTACAACCAACACCGACCTAAGCGGAGATCATTACACACAGAGAACTGAAATATCTCTCTGCCTGTTAAATCCCCCCCCCCTCCTCTGCTACATCCTATCTGTCTGTCTGCTATTAATGTAATGCCTCTTACCTTGGAACATTCCTGTACATGTTGTATTTGTACTTGTATCTGCTTATCTTATCTTTGCTGCTGTAACACACTGAATTTCCCCATTGTGGGACTATTAAAGGACTATTATTATTATTATTATTATTATTAGATTTTCTGCAAATGTCTCTTTGCATAGCAAAAGGTGAGGTCCACAACGAAAGAGTGACCTAGTCCAAGACCACATCATACTGATTTACAAGGTCCAAGTTTGCGACAGCAAGACCATAATTGGGCCAGGATGCAGAGCCATAACTCAGAGGCAGCATCGTCCATCAGGTATTAGTCAGTCCATTGCTCTGATCCTGATCCTTATATACTTCATCTTCCCGCTGCTGCAAGAGAAATAATTGCTGGAGGAAACCCTCTCAGATCCATTTATTCAGTCACATAAGTAGGGGTTGCTTATTTTGTGTGTGACTGGGTAAAAATCTGCATGTGGTAAGTATAGCAGGGACTGCTATTAAAACCCTGAAGAACTGCATGATATGGGCTTAGAAGTAAGGGTAGGTTCACATTTGCTGCTAACTTTGGGGCAAATTCCACCCTGTTTCTGCCACCCCAATGCTGAAAAATGGTAGATCTTGCCGTGGATTCTGCGGCTAAAGACTCACCACAAATTAGGACCATTCATCTAAGCCTAAACAGCAGCAGAAAGCTACAACAGAATGCCAGGGAACGGAAAATGAAGAGGTGAACGTCTGCCTCAAATTCCTCATCAATTTGTGCTATGTGAATTTACCCTAAGGGAGGCATTTTTTGTTTTTCTTCTGCCTCCCATTCATTTCCATGGGGTTTACAAGGCAGAATCCATTGGAAGATAAGCTCTTGATGCTTTTTTCCTCCAGTAGAAAAATCAGCAAAAGAAAAGAAAAATCTGCTCCTGACTCCCACTGAATTGAATGGTAAAGTTAGGAGGCTTATTTAGAGGGAGATTTTGAGGCAGAGTCTGCCTCAGAATACACCTACAAAAAGCTTTGTATGGACATACCATAACGGTGCATACTACATTTAATAATATTCTGAAAGAATTTCCTTTTCTAATCCAGAACCTATAAATGCAGACAATACACACACTGGATTGGTCTGAGCTGCAATACCAGAGAGCAGGGCTGTAGAGGTGGTAGACCAAACCACCAACTCTGACTCCTTCATAGATCGATGACAGCCATGCTAAAGATCCCCCATGTCCATGGTGGTGAACCTATGGTACGTGTGCCAGAGGAGGCACTCAGAACCCTCTCTGTGGGCACACACGCCATTGTCCACCCACGACCAAGCCCAAAAGGGTACGGGGCCCGCTGCACTATGATAGCGATCGGGGGAAAGCCTGGTTCCATGACTACTATACATATCATTAATGGAAAAGGGCCTGGCGTTACGTGATGTCTGTACATGGTGCCAGACCCTTTTCCAATAGTCTGTCCAGGGGGAGGGGGATTTAAAAAAAATAAATAAATAAAAACCACACACTTACACACACTCACTCACTCACCTGGGCTTCCGATGGTTCCCAGCACCCTCTTAGTGGCTTTGAGGTCACGCCTGCATGACATCAGCACGCCTCACGTGACCGCGGAGGCCCAATCACAGGCCCCAGCAGTGACCTCTGGGGCACACTGCCTCAGTCGCAGGAAGAGGAGACTATACAGAGCCAGAGTGAGGATGCCCAGGAGAGGTGAGTATAAGTATTTGTTATTTTTACTCCCCTGGGCTTCCACTTATTATACTCTGGGGTCTGAGGAAACCCCAGAGTATAATAGCACTGAAAAACTGGTTGGTGAAATGAAACATTTGCATGAAGGGTCTTGAGGGGGCATTTTATACCGTGTGGGGGCCAGTGTGATTTGTTTCATTGAAAGTTAGAATCAGTGTCTAGTCTTTTCGGAATATGACTAAACCCTAAATGGTCCCTGCCAGAGACAACCACCAATTGGCACTTCTGTATGAGCCCCCTTACAAATGTATAGGAGTCAGAAAATAAAACAGTAACATCCTCTACAACAGTTCAGACACGTGCTGGATTTGCAAGATTTATTTAAACAAAATCAACTTAGAAATATCACTGAATTAAACAAAATGTTCTGAACATGTAAACTCATCTGACATGTTCCTGCAACTGGAATTCTCTATATTTAATACATTTGTGTAAAAATTAGGAATCGTTTTCCAGGGATTAAACCCCTTCCCCCTCCCTCCAGGAAAAAAAGAAAATGCAAAAATATCAAAGTTAATCCATTGCCAATGATCAGTAAAGGCATCTATGCAGTCAGTCTATTCACTGGGTACTAGCGGCGTCCATGTGGCACTAAGCACTTCTGGCTTAAAGCCAGCCAACAGGCAGGCTTCACTTTTTTTTAATCTCAAATGGCTCCTTTAATAAAGTGGATGTAATAACCAAGAGTCCAATTTAATTCTGGAAAACGCGCCATAGGTTGTGTATGGTATTGGTGCCTAGCTCCATTCAAGTCAATGGATCTGAGCTGCAATACCAGAGACGATCTATGAACAAGAGGGGCGCTTCTAGCAAAGAATCAGACCTTTTCCTAATCCTATACACGTATTTCCATCTCCTAAGTGATGGTGTCTCAGTTTCCTCCTGAACAGCAGCATCAGAGCCTCCTGTCATGCAGGGGAACTGCAGCACATCTCTATTCACGTGAATGGGGACAGCATTAGTTACCTGTACGGCAGGGGCCAGGAGCGCTGCTGTGCAGGGATGAATACAAAGTGATGGGGCGTTGAATCAGCACTGCATTACCTTCACTATCAGGATCTGAGGGGTCACACAGTTCAAGCATAAAGTGATGGCAAATGCTAGAGATGCCTCCACTTTACCAGATAGGAACACTTCAAGGGGGTCATCTGACGTCTGAAAAAATAATTAAAAAAACAGTAGCAAAAGTCAAAACAAAAAAAACCACTCACCTCTTCAATCTCCTACCGATCCAGGACGGTCTTGTTTACAAATCAGCCATCACATGACCGCCGCACCTTATTACGGCCATTACTGTGCAATGACTGGCTGTAATGGTCACATGATGGCTGCTTGTACACAAAGTTTGGAGGGAGCACTGGAGCTTTTGCATTGGAAAAGGTGGCTCATCTTTGTTTTGTTTTCAAAACAATTTTCCTGCAGTTTTTTTTATTTAAAAAAAAAAAAAAAAAAAAAAGTCAGATAACCCCTTTAAAGACAACCTTTCACCACATTACATTTTTTATTGGTGCCACGCTGCTGATTCTGGCACAGTTGAAATTTTTCTATAGTCCCCACCATTCCAGAGCAATCAATGCTGTTAGTATTGGTGTGAGATCTGCTACACACCTGTCAGGAGGCGGTGTCAGGTAGGGGGCATGATTCAGAGCACCAGTGTCAGAGCTCAGAATCACACCCCTTGTCTGCTCCTGCCTGACACCGCCCTCCTGACAGCACAGAGCCTAAATCGCATATCAGGCATCAAAACTAACAGCACTGATTGCTCAGGAATAGTGGAAGCTAGAGAAAAAAAATTCCAACTGTGCCAGAATCAGTGGAGCTGGTGAGGGGTCTTTAAGGCTGGGATCACACGTGGTATTTATGCAGCAGGTCAGTCACTGGCAGTTAACCAGCTTTGTGGCAAAGTAACAGCATGGTGGATGAAATTTAGTAAAATCTGCTGAGACTTAAAAGTACGTCGCACAGTGACTTATGCTGCAGATTTACAACCATTGCGTTGCATAGTTTAAGAAACAGTGGGAGATCCGCACCCATTACTGGAGGTGTGCTACTGCAAAAAAACACCCCATTTCAGGAGCTTTTTGCAGCAACATTCAGAACAACATGCTGCTGAATTCCCATGATGTCCGCCCTGTGTGACCCCAGTCTAAGGATGTATCTTCAATGCTGAACAAAACATGTATTGAAACTATCCAGAACCAGAAAAGCCCAAAAGATGAAAGTTCTTCAAGAACCGTATACGACAGGATCGTATTGATAGAAGAGTTGATCAGTAGTGTTGGTTAGATCTTTTATACTGCGGTGTTCATAGTTCGATCAGGTGGTATAAATAGGACATGGCTATTATCTGGATCCACACTGTGTCTTGTGGTTTCATATTCTGCTTTCACAGCATTTGGTAAGGCTATTTACAATGTCCATCTTACCATGCACAATGGATAGATACAAAGTTAGCTGTAAGTTGTAATAATGGAATTACACTGCCTGTAAATGGTGATGAAACCCACACACGTCTTCTGTAATCGACACGGTTGTAAGCTGGGGGTGGGTAGAGGGGCTACTCTCAAAACTACACGTGTCTCTTTTATTGTTACGGTATTATAAAAACACAAATTCTGTTCATGACGTCTAAACACTACAGGTTAAGGCAGTAAAAAACATTCCTGATTATTGGAGGTCTTGACAACGTCAATTAAAGCTGTCTGAAGCCACCATGCCCATACGTATCATCCAGTATATGGCCGTCTCGTCAATTACCAATGGTAGCCCTAAAAAAACCATACTGCTTTGTTACCAACAGCGACAGCCATCCTTGAAAACATGATTATTAGCCACGCTATGGCTAGAGTGCAAGTATTATATGGGACACGACAGTATGATGAAAAAGAGGGGACACACTGTAAAAAGCTAAACCTAATACAAAATAGAAGAGGACAAATCTAATAAAGCCAAAAAAAAAAAAAAAAAAAAAAAAGTGGAATAGGAACTGGTCATACATTCACTAGATCACAATTCAGTCTCCTATTCGCTGCTTGAGCGCTCACGCATCCTGTGAAACGATCCGCAACACTACAGGCTGGCACATTGCTACCGGAGAACAATAGCCGCTGATATTAAAAAAAGGACAGTGAGATGGCAGAACTGTTATTTCACACAACGGCCCCGCGTAGGCTCCACTCTCTCGGAGACTAGATAGGGCACAAGATGAATGTAAACAGGTCACCATGTTGTAAAATCAAGAGTTGAAGTCTCGTCTATATGAAAATTAAAAGTTCTTGGTTGGCAAATATGCGATGTTCTGCGCCGATTCCATCGTTGCTGTATGGTCTTGATTTCGTCCGTGAATGTTGAGTTCCTTTGTTGTTTTCTTTCCTCCTGTCTGTAGGGAGGTCACGTTGACAGCAGGTACTTTAAAAATGCAGACTTTATAAAATTCTGTACATGTTCACAAATTATTGCATAAACAGCATAATCTTCAAGAGTGTCTGAACATGTTTTCCAGTGATGAAAGAAAAAAAAAAAAAAAAAAAAAAAATCACGTTTCTCTTCTGGCCTTTTTCTTCTTCTTCACTTGTTTTGGCGATTCCCAACTTTCTTCGGATTTTGCTGAAAGGTAAAAGGTATACTTGAATTAGAAACGGGCTTCTTCAAGGGGTACTAGGTCTCCTCAGGGAGATGTCACTTTATGGTGAGTAGATTCTGCTCTACTAGGAATGGAATATTTAAATACATTCCTTGAAGGGAAACTCACTCTAGTGCCAACTTTTGGAAGGTAGCTCCCTATAGATCAATGCCTGGCTATCTATGAAATCTAGAGGCATTGTCGGGTTGATGTCTCTAAGACAATATCTGATGACAATGGGGAGAGTCATCACTCCCTCTACGCCAGTTTTCTGGCATGTGATATGATGCTGAGGCACAAGCTTGGTGCAAAGCTCTTTTGCCAGCACCAAATGTTTGCCAATAGCCCCAATGCAAACCTCACCTGTACCATTCCTGAATGATTTATTATAACTGATGACAGTTTTCTGGCTTTTGAGTGAGAATTGAAATCTATGGCAGTTCCTAACCGATGTAGATTTCCATTGTGGCACTGAGGCATCCAACAGATTTATGAAGTGACTGCAGCCAATCTTAATAAATCTGCCCTATTATCACTAGATTTTATAGAAATTCAGGCATTGAGCTATAGGGAGCTACTTTCCAAAAGGTGGTGCTAGCATGAGTTTTCCTTTTTCTATCAAACAAAACATATTTCCCAAAACAGACATCTTGAATGCTATGAATTCTTAAAAAGGCTGTACAGGATTACAAAACCATCGGCACTTTCCAGGATCAGAATATCCATGGCCTATCATTAGGATAGGTCATTAATACCCAATCAGTGGGAGTTCAACTCTTATAGGTTAAAGCAATTGCCCAAGCCAGTATATTGATGGCCTATACTTAGGATAAGTCATCATCAGGATTGGTGGGGTACAGACACCCCACCGAATAGCGGTTCTCAGCACAGAGGCGGAAGCTGAATTCACTTGAATGGAAGTGGAGCTGCAATATGGCATGGCCACTGCACAGTGTACAGAGAAGTCTGCTACAGTGGGGATACCAGGTGTCAGGCCTTCATCAATCTACTATTGATGACCTATCCTAAAACTAGGCTATTAATAGAGTGAAGGGGTTTTCCATGGTTGGATAAGGCCATACATGCCATGTCCACCACAGACAACTTAGAGTGGTCCCCGCCTAAAGCAAAACTCTAGGTGGCTGGACTCCGCCTGAAACCTTTGGAATGCAAAGGCTGAAAACCACTGATGAACCTGCAGCAATACCTGACATGCACAAAAACTACAGTGCAAATGACTATGTGCTGCCTGTTTCTTTCTGCAGTGCGGATGAGACTGCTAAATGTGCGCGTACACAAGGTGTGACCCCGACCTTAATAGTTTTCATAAACAATTAACCTTAGCTTGAGAGAGTACTGAGACCCATGTGAAATAGAATTTGATAGAAATGGCGACAATTACTGTAAAGTGCTGAAAAATATGTAAGGGCCATATAAAGGGAAATTATAGAAGGCAAAAGAATCCCAAACAAAAATCCACCTAACGTACAAGCAAATGTTATCTTAAAAAGTATTATATATAGATATCTATAATATAGATATCTATATCTATCTAGATATAGATATCTATATATAATTTTTTTTTTCCCTCTATATAAATAAAATTTTCCCACCAAACACATCATAAATCTTTTATTGCTGAAGCCTCACAGGTGGGAAAGCCCAACCTTCTTCACCCATCTGACCATAGGGAGGCGTGTGAATGGAACAGCAGCTGAGCATTACCTTGTGGAGGTGGAGACACATTGTTCTGCTTGGTAACGGAAATGTTGGCCTCCTGCGGCTGCTTCGGTTGTGCAGGGGTCTTCTCAGAAGACTTATGCATGGCAGGTGCAGTGTTCTTCTCAGAAGTCTTATTCATGGCAGGTGCAGGGGTCTTCTCAGAAGTCTTATTCATGGCAGGTGCAGAGGTCTTCTCAGAAGTCTTATGCACAGAAGGTGCAGAGGTCTTCTCAGAAGTCTTATGCACAGAAGGTGCAGAGGTCTTCTCTGAATTCTTATGCACGGAAGGTGCAGAGGTCTTCTCTGAATTCTTATGCACGGAAGGCGCAGAGGTCTTTTCTGGATTCTTATGCACGGAAGGCGCAGAGGTCTTCTCTGAATTCTTATGCACAGAAGGTGCAGAGGTCTTCTCTGGATTCTTATGCACAGAAGCCGCAGAGGTCTTCTCTGAATTCTTATGCACAGAAGGTGCAGAGGTCTTCTCTGGATTCTTATGCACAGAAGCCGCAGAGGTCTTCTCTGGATTCTTATGCACAGAAGGCGCAGAGGTCTTCTCTGGATTCTTATGCACAGAAGCCGCAGAGGTCTTCTCTGGATTCTTATGCACAGAAGCCGCAGAGGTCTTCTCTGGATTCTTATGCACAGAAGCCGCAGAGGTCTTCTCTGGATTCTTATGCACAGAAGCCGCAGAGGTCTTCTCTGGATTCTTATGCACGGAAGGTGCAGAGGTCTTCTCAGAATTCTTATGCATGGCAGGTGCAGAGGTCTTCTCAGAATTCTTATGCATGGCAGGTGCCTCAGTAAATACAGTATGTAGGCGCTTCTCTTGCACAGTTTGTTTCTACAACAAATTTATAGCAACTCCATATTAATATATGCAAACAATGCAGAAATGCACCAGACACTGTTCAGTTATTTTGGAACTCCCATACAGGGTTAATAATTTATTCATTGCTCAATTGGAGACAGTGTCACCAATTCCCCCACCACTCCTCTAACAACACTCTGCTTAAAAGGCAATGTGTCTCCAGGAAATGACCTATTTTTTTTTTTTTTTAAATCAAGTTTTATGTTACACACCTATGCAAAAATGGTTTAAAAATATGTTTAAGTTTCCCATATTATGCATGTTCCTAAAAATCCTTCAGTACCGACTCTAGCCACTAAGCCAAATAATATACCGACGCTTCCTATTTTCTGTAGGACAGTGCATTGCAGCAGTCACCTCAATTATCACACATTGATGGACACAGCTTTTATGTAAATGTAGATAGGACACATAACCCATTAGTCACAACAGAGGATTTCACAGTTTATCTACTCTCTGCATAGGTCACAGAGCATGCCTAGAAAGCTCCCATAGAAGTCAATAGGGTCTGCCCCAGACCACTGTGTGTATGGCCCATAGTCCATCTCCAGGAGAGGAAGTCACAAACAAGGCTTATTGGCAAGAGTTGTAATTGCAAAAATCACTAAAGGGAGGATAAATTTATTTTAAACACTCACCTGTCCCCGTTGACTCCCAGCGCGGTTCGGTCCTACTGCTGCCATATTTTCTTCTGGCGGAAGTCCCTGCCGCATGTGACAGCTGAGGCCAATCAGGAGCCTCAGTGAATGACACGGGACGTCACTACCTGTGGTGTCCCATGTACTTTCCTTAGGTTGCGGATTGGCCTCAGCGGTCACGTGAAAGGGACACTAGACGTCTCACCCAGCAAAAGGCGACAGCAGAGCAACAGGACCGGACCGCGCTGGGAGGCCCCGGAGCATCTGGGGACAGGTGAGTATGTTGTTTTTTTTTTTCAACTTCCCTGGCCTAATTTAAAAAATAAATTTTTATCCTTGACAACCTCTAAGATTTTTTTTAAAATATAGAAAACTTGGAAAATTAAACAACAGCAACAAAAATTTAAAAAAATGTGTATAATTTAAAAAAATGTGTCATTTCCTGGCGATACTTTCCCTTTCAGAATGAAGTGGCTGGGCAGATGCTGGTGTGTGACATCACCAGCTGTGCCCTTAAAGCTCCATTCACTTAGGACAGAGCTGACATCTGATAAAGGGACATAGAATACTGTGCTCCCCAAGCAACTACTGTAGGAAAGATACTCTAAAAAGTCAAGACGACTGCCATCAAAATACTACAATTATAGCTTTTAGCTGCTAAAGCAATCCTAAAAGGCACACATTGTGTCCTGGTATATCCAAGGTCTCCGAGTTCTTATACTCAGACTACTGCTTATAGATTGGTGCCATTGGGCTGAATAAATTGCAGTATATTTTTCATAGCTTGCTGGTTCTAAAAAGATATTGGTGATGTTACTTTTGACTAGAAGTGTGCTGTCAAGTGGGCAGTCCCTTACTGTTCAGCTATAAAACATGACAGAGGACCGCCCACTTGACAGTACATTTTTATCAATAGGAGTAAGCAACAGCACCAATATCTTTGGAACTAGGCAAACTACACAAAAAAACTAATCCTGCATTCACAGAACAGTTTCACCCAGTCTGTGTGTTAGCTGGATTTACTGGCCTGAGCATCATGTCGGGAGAGGGACTCCTAGCAGTATAGTCATCTACGATGCTACGATTCTCTGCCTCCCGGCGACATATGGTCATGTGCTATAAACAGTATGGGGCAGTAGGTTGCTGGGAGTATCACAGATAACTACACTGCTAGGAGTCCCTCTACCGACATGTTGCTCAGGTCGGTAAATCTGGTCAACAAAGGGACAGAATTTCACTGGAGAAGCTTGGTCGTGTGAATGTGGGGTAACAATGTCAGATTCAGCATGGTGCCCCCGTCTATTGGTAGTCAGAAAAGGTCAGAGGACATAACCTCTAAGTATGGAGAAATGGTTAAGCAAGGGAGTGAACAATTAAAGCAAATGTAAAAGCAGACCTTTTACCTACAATGATGTGTTATTAACCCTCCAGGATGGTAGAAAATAGCAATACAATACAAATCTTAAATATGATGCATGCGGGTTAAAAAAACAAACAAACCAACAGAGAGAATAAAAACATGGCAGCTGCTTTCTATCAAAAACAGCACCACACCATTCCACAGTTTGTATGTGGTACTGCAGATCAGCTCCTTTCCCTGTAAAGGAGAGCTGGTGCAATACAAGATGCAGCCAATGGACGGGTTTGGCGCTTTTTCTCTGTAAAGCAGCATCTATGATTTTCTGCCCCCGTAGACCCATTTAATGGGATTGGTTCCAGTTACATGTGCTGTGAATGTGACACTTGTACGTACCTCTTTCTGTTCATTACTTTTTGCAACTACTGTTGGGGCTACAGGAGCTAATGAAACTGGGACAGCATCCTCTTTGTGGCCATCCCCAGTGCCATCTACTTCCTAAAAAATATTAGAAAGACAATTTTAGTTCGTTTTCCTAAAATGGAAAGTGACCAAAGCTTATGACAATCCTAATGAATACTGAAACATAAGTGACGTCACGTAGCTGCCATTTTGTTCAAGTCTCTAACAATTTCATGCAAACATTTGGCATAAAAATGATTTTACCTGTAAAGAATGGGCAGAATTCATTATGTCTGGCATGTAGTGCGCTGGTTTCAATATTTGCAGCACAGGCGCTAGAATTACTAAGAGGCTCCAGCAGCAGAAGTGAAATCTACATTTCTATGCCAACCAGGAACTGGGGTGGATTTTGTGTTTTCTGGTGTCAGATATAGTAAATCAGACTGCTAAAGTGTCCCTGCCCTGCTCTGCTGGGAGTAAGAAAAATTAAGTGGTGCGCCAAAAAACATGTCGCCTTTACACCAGAATAACTGACATACTTTGTCCTCGCAACGTTTGCAGGAATTACACTGGTTTGTTAGGGCAGGAAGGAATCATCACAGTGTCTGAATGCTACACTGGGGAACAACACTCCCATCTTGGGATAAATGGAGAGGCGCTGCAGATGCGGAGCTTCACTTCATTCACTTGTAAAGTAGTTCTGAAAATAGCTGAGCAAGATATTCTCCTTTAATTCCAAGAATACCCTTTAATAGCTTCAAGCTACAGAAAATCAACGTTTCAGGTTGAGTTTAGGCTTAGTAGTCCTAGGCACAGGTAGCTTGTACATGTTTTGTATGTGGTTCGTCATGTTGATGCTGGTCATCATGGCTCCATAGAGCATGGTGAACGAGAAATGGACTATAAATTAAAAATGTACATATTTAAGGTGACTTTGAAAATAAAAGAGAAACATTATGGCCATTATGACATTTTTCACCAATTTTCCCTCTAAGCCCTCTTGCAGACTACCGTGGCATAGGTTCAGTGTGCTATCTGGGTTTTCCCGGATAGCACACTGACCCATTAATTTCTGTGGGCCCACGCACATGACCGTGAATTACCCTATGGCTAAGCTGCAATACCAAGCACAACCACTATACAATTTACAGTGCTGCTTGGTAAGTAGTGACTAGGCCACAGCAATCAGAATAATAGTCCCGAACAACCCCTTTAAGCTCGGGGTAAGACAACTCTTGTACCTGTGTGGGGGAACCGGATTCCTCTCCTTGCTTCTTCTTCTTTTTCTTCTTCTTCTTAGTTTTGCCGCCAGCTGTTTGAGCTGCTGGGTCTTCCTTATCTTTATCATCATCAGAAACCTGCAGCAAACACCACACAAGGTTAAGTAAAAAAAAAAAAAAAAAAAAACCCCACATAAAACACTGCCACAAAATAAACTGTGCCGCACAATACAAGCCGATCTTTTCTCCAGTCCAAAAAATGTACTCAGTAAATACAGTAACATTGCACATTTTTGCACAGCAAAAAAAAAAAAAAAAAATCATCCATTAACCACTCTTGTATTCAGACAGTGCCTATGTCGGTCCCATTAAGGATATGATCGTGACGTTTTACCTTAGGGACTTCCTGTTCAGGCTCCTCAGTCTGGGGGCTTGGAGCTGGCTCTTCTTCTCCATAGTTACCCCACTCCTCTGCTGGTGCGTTCCAGTCAGAACTGGGGTCAGCGGAATTAAGACCATCTGCAGATATAATAGATTTTACATTATTGGTATAAAGGGAAGCTATAATGAATTTCTACTGATTTGTATGATACTTTTAATGAAGTTGGGCTCTGTTCACACCAAGTAAATGCTAGAATGTCAAATAGACTGGACATTTCCATTGATTGCAACAGATTTTATGCAGAGTCCTTTAACCATACAATTGGACAGAAGCTATTGGCTATGCTTTTCAATACAATGGAATCCCAAAAACTAGTCAGGGCTATAAGTCAGGTATAAAAAAAAACAAAAACAAAAACTGGTGGGTTAAACAGAGTTTAAATGAGAAAAAAATAAAAATAAATAAATTATATATATATATATATATATATATATATATATAAAAATCTACTTTGTGAGTAAACCCAAGTCTTCTTTGCAAATTTAACCTGCCTTAAAAGAGAATTTTCCATGAACATAACCAAACTAAAACTTCTGCAGTGTTAAAGATTTCCTCTAACCATCTTAGTGGTGACATCTTTTGTCTTGATCAGTTACCAATGGATATAACCATGAATGCAGGAACTTTCTATGATCTGGGACTTGTCAGAAACCCAGCCATGATGTCCTTATTGTGACCGGGTTTCTGACAAGTCCCAGACCATAGAAATGAAAAAACATTAATGAGATTTGCAAAGACGTCAGAGTGTGCCATCCGAGGGGGCGTCAGAGGGTCTGGTTAGTTGAAAATGGCGCAGGTCCTATCCTGCTCAGTTTCATCACAACAGAATGAATTGGAAGCCCCCACAGAGGGGAGTCAAAAATAATGCACTCCAAGCCCCAGCTCAGATGCATACTCGGCCGTGTGCATGGGCTTTTAATGGTCTACAAATGTAAAAAATGGTTATGTTTATGGGAAAACCCCTTCTTTAAGGACATAACCCCTCTCCCCCATTTTATCCCTGCTTATATATCCTGCAATAAAGATGCCAAATTAACTGTACTATATAAGAAATGAGAAATCAAAGTCCACACATACTCAGGCCAGACCACTCATCATCCGCACTGGGCTCTGTAGGTGTCACCTCCCATTGGTTATCAGTTGGACTTGCTTGAGAAACTGGATCAGTGACTACAAGTGAAAATAAGAACAAGACAGAAGCCACTCTAAGTTATCATGCTGCACACTGCATAACTTGCTAAATAATCACTGGCCAAAATAAGCAAAGGCACCAGAGGTTCCTCCTTAGGTGTATTCTTGAGGGATTAGCTGACAGACACCTTTTCTGTTAGGCTGTTTCCACCACAGCAATTCTTTCAGTTTACTATGTAAACAGAGAAAGATCCCAGTGCAAATGGTAAAATGCACTCGCCCCATGCAGGCTTAAAAACAAAGCAAAATAAACAGCTCTATTCAGGTGGAACTCTGGAAAGGTTTGTGATTTTTCAGCACATGGAATAACAGAATACCACACCATATTTCATATATATCTCCCCTATGGAGGAGAGATCTAGGAGCTTTCCTTATGGATATGTTAAAGGCACTCCAGAACTGCACTCTTGCGAGCAGGGCCCTCAGTCCCAGTGTGTGAATTGACTATTTCTTTGCAATGTATCTTTTTTGTCAGTACTTGAACCCTACAAGTTGTACAGTGCTGCGGAATATGTTGGCGCTATATAAATAAAATTTATTATGATTATTATTAGAATTGCACTTAGATACTTTTTTCTGATCACTGTAAGGCTCTATTCAGTTCACTTTTTTTTTTTTTTACATCGGTTTAGCACATCCCTTTAATGGATGGTCACCAGTTTACATACACATAAATGTAACAAAATATTTTTTTTTCCTCTGCAGTCAGTATTAGTAGTTTAGGTTTCATCTAATGGGAGTAGTGGCTTTGAGACATCACTTCCAATCAGTACTCCCATAATATGCTGCGTGCATACATTAAATAAATGGTGCAAAGTGTCCTGCACAAACAAAGAAACTGAGTTAAAACTTATTTGATGCCATGTGCAAAAAAAAAAACATCTGGAATCGATTTTGGTCTCCATGTTTTTTTTCATCCGATTAGCAGATCGTTTAACAGATGTAAATGGATGGTCACCTGTTTACATAGAGATCAATGTTTATATAAAAAAGGTATCTTTGCTGCAATATACAAATTATGGCTCGGCAAGTCTTCTGTTAAGCTCTGACCTCATAACTTTCCCATGAATAGGGGCTAAGAGTGGTAAACCAGAAAGACACAGAATGTGTTATGCCTGGGACAGCAATTGCAGCATAATTTCATATCACAATTTTTTTTTACCTTTGCAATAAAGACGCCATAAAAAGGAAAAATACCTACATACCACTTATCTGTGAAAGCTGTCCCAAGTGTTGTCAGGTGTTTAATAGGAAGATTTCACCTGAGTGACTCCACTTAAATAAACTTTATATACATATAAGTGTACTTTTGATTTTAATTTTGTATTTTCTAAAACACGATGCACAGATAACCTGTGGCCCATGCTGAGTGCCCTCAATACCTGGTCGCCTAGGCTCCCGTATTCTGTACTGTAATCTCCTGCAGCAAATAGAAGCATTGCAGCAAAGTGAACTGACGGCACAGCTGACCTCACAGGAGCACAGGGGACAGGCATATACAATATCCTGTATTATGTACACAGCCAGCAAACACACCTGCGACTGAATGCCTGCTCACACAGCCACATTTCAGGTGTGATTCAGCACCAAGGCCAAAATGATCATGGCCAAAGTCATGAGATACCGATTAAGGGACCCGATACTAATATGTAAATAACACAAATAATAAAAAAAGATACATACCAGAAACTGCATTGTTTAATCCAATGGTGGAAAAAGTTTGCCTCTGTTCTGATGAATTCACCCTGGACCAAGTGCCTGACAAAGACACCAAAGTTTAGTTATAGTCACAGCAGGAATCTCCAAATATTTCAGTGATATCACATATTTGTGGCTGTATCTTCTTATATTTTTTAAATCTAGAACCTACTTATCGCCATCATGTACAGTCATGGCCAAAAGTTTTGAGAATGATACAAATATTAATTTTTACAAAGTCTACTGCTTCAGTTTTTCTAATGGCAATTTGCATATACTCCAGAATGTTATAAAGAGTGATCAGCTTAACAGCAATTACTTGCAAAGTCAATATTTGCCTAGAAAATGAACTTTATCCCCCAAAACACATTTCAACATCATTGCAGCCCTGCCTTAAAAGGACCACCTAACATCGTTTCAGTGATTGCTCCATTAACACAGGTGTGGGTGTTGATGAGGACAGGGCTGGAGATCAATCTGTCATGATTAAGTAAGAATGACACCACTGGACACTTTAAAAGGAGGCTGGTGCTTGCCATCATTGTTTCTCTTCTGTTAACCATGGTTATCTCTAAAGAAACACGTGCAGTCATCATTGCACTGCACAAAAATGGCCTAACTGGGAAGAGTATTGCAGCTAGAAAGATTGCACCTCAGTCAACAATCTATCGCATCATCAAGAACTTCAAGGAGAGAGGTTCTATTGGTGCCAAAAAGGCTCCAGGGCGCCCAAGAAAGACCAGCAAGCGGCAGGACCGTCTCTTAAAAGTGTTTCAGCTGCGGGATCGGGCTACCAGCAGTGCAGAGCTTGCTGAGGAATGGCAGCAGGCAGGTGTGAGTGCATCTGCACGCACTGTGAGGCGGAGACTCTTGGAGCAAGGCCTGGTCTCAAGGAGGGCAGCAAAGAAGCCACTTCTCTCCAGAAAAAACATCAGGGACAGACTGATATTCTGCAAAAGGTACAGGGAGTGGACTGCTGAGGACTGGAGTAAAGTCATTTTCTCTGATGAATCCCCTTTTCGATTCTTTGGAACATCTGGAAAACAGCTTATTCGGAGAAGAAGAGGTGAGCGCTACCACCAGTCTTGTCTCATGCCAACTGTAAAGCATCCTGAAACCATTCATGTGTGGGGTTGCTTCTCAGCCAAGGGAATCGGCTCTCTCACAGTCTTGCCTAAAAACACAGCCATGAATAAAGAATGGTACCAGAATGTCCTCCAAGAGCAACTTCTCCCAACCGTCCAAGAGCAGTTTGGCGCTCAACAATGCCTTTTCCAGCATGATGGAGCACCTTGCCATAAAGCAAAGGTGATAACTAAATGGCTCAGGGAACAAAACAGAGATTTTGGGTCCATGGCCTGGAAACTCCCCAGATCTTAATCCCATTGAGAACTTGTGGTCAATCATCAAGAGACGGGTGGACAAACAAAAACCAACAAATTCAGACAAAATTAAAGCATTGATTCTGCAAGAATGGACTGCTATCAGTCAGGATTTGGTCCAGAAGTTGATTGAGAGCATGCCAGGGAGAATTGCAGAGGTCCTGAAGAAGAAGGGTCAACACTGCAAATATTGACTTGCTGCATTAACTCATTCTAACTGTCAATATAAGCTTCTGTTACTCATAATATGAATGCAATTATATTTCTGTATGTGATAAAAACATCTGACAAACACACATAAAAACCAGAGGGCAGCAGATCATGTGAAAATATAATATTTGTGTCATTCTCAAAACTTTTGGCCATGACTGTACTTAAGCCTTAGGGTGTAACGTTATGCTGGGTAGGTCAACACAAATATCCATGATCGGTGGTGAATGGAGTAGATATGGCTTTATTGATTAGTTTTTATCTTGTAGACTGTAAGCTCTTGCGAGCAAGGCCCTTGATCCTACTGTACAGGGTAATAAATCAATTTGCAATGTCTCACTGTCTGCACTTTAACCCTGCGTTTTGTAAAGTGCTGCAGAATATGTTGGCGCTATATAAATACAATGTATTATTATTACTATGTGAGTGAATGGGACAATCCAGCACTTGTTATTTTCAGTATTCTGTTCCTCTATCAGTAAAAGAAACTATTGGCACAGGTGTGAACAGAGCTGAAACCAATGATCACGGTAGAAACGCTTGAAATATTTCAGCAGGTTTTAAATTAAAACTAAAGACGTAAAACACAATTCGACTAACACCTTATTACCTATTCCAGGGAAGATTGAACGCTCACTCCATGGAGCGCTCCACTCTTTCCCATTAGTGTCCACAGTATCCTGGTTCCATGTGCACGGCTCAGCTTTTTTCTTGCCTGCTGTATTAGTAGGGGGCACCCATTTTTCTTCCACAAGCTGGGAGGGAATCACTTTAGCTGGCTTCTCATTCCAACTACTCCCGTTCAGCGCAGAGGCTTCACTCGGGCCTGGTAAATTCACAAAAGAGTAGAAGCACACAGTAAATATTCTGAAGTACAAGTTTATGATGAAATTCCATCTGAAATGGGTTATATCACCAAAAAAAACTCTTATTCCTTATCCTCAGTAAAGTTACCTTTCGTCTTTCGTATGTTTGTGGACTGGGTTGGTATAACAGTAAAAGCTTCAACCACTGCAGTATCAGGTCCGCTTATATCAGCGTCAGCTCCTTTGTCACGTTTGCGTTGCTGCCTTTTCTCCTTGTTGCTAATTTTGGTTTCCCAGTTTCCTATATTTAAAAAAAATAAAATAAACACAATACAATAAAATAATGATGTCACAAAGTGGACATCTATTTCCACCCATTCTTCAACTAAACAAAAAAAGGTAGCAGCTGCTACACCATGTATGCTTAAAGGGGTTTTCCCATCTCCTTGTTTCAGCAGCTTTGCCTGCTGTTTATTCTCACTTCCTGTACCTCGTCCCTGCCAGCTTGCTGAACAGGACACTATGAAGTATCACAATTTATGATTACTAAAAATCTAATAAATGCAGATGAAATAATATGCACATGCTTCTAGAGAACATGAGTTTTATCTGAGTGTTTACATAGAGATAAGAGACACATTGCAAACTGCAACACACACACACACAACACAACCACATACTCACCTGTCCCTGATGCCTCCCAGCAAGGTCAGGTCCTGCTACCCGCCGTAAGCGACTGTTGAGGTCAATCTGCAGCCTCAGTGAAGAACACGGGGCATCACTACCTGTGAGGTCCTGTGTCCTTTCCTTAGGCCAATCAGCGGCCTAAGGAAAAGGAAACAGGATGTCACAGCCGGCAAAGGCTTAGGCAAAAGACAACAGCCGAGCAGCAGGACCGCACCACACTAGGAGGCTCCGGAGCATCTGGGAACAGGCGAGTAAGTTTTTTTTTTTTCCTTCACCTTCCTCGGCCTAAATTAAACTTTTTTTTTTTTTTTTTTTTAAATCCTGGACAATCTCTTTAAGGGACTGTTTGTTTATTGGGTAGGTCAGGGCTGGGCAATTAATTGAACCAGCACAAAAACAGAACATCAACCAGATTAACCAACGTGATTTTGTGCACATCTATTTCAGTATTCCTAAGATTCTACTTGCAGTTTTGTTTAAAACAACACGTCCAAACCCGAACTGCTGTTATTATATTCTGGGGTCTCCAGGAGAGGTGAGCAGACATAAAAAGTGTTCCTCAAGCCCCCTAGGCTCCAGCGCAGATTCCCATCCTCGTTGGGCCTTCTAAATGAAGTCAGGGACCGTTAAGTCCCATTACTGGGTCTCAGTGGTCAAGCGGTGTTATGACACCATGTGACTGCTGAGGCCCTGTGAATGGAGTCACTCAGAAATCCAGAAAGTTTGGATTTCTGCCAACTGTTGGACTGCGGTCACTTGCAGGTCACAGCCTAACCACATTCACCAATAGCATGACATTGAGATTTCACGTCTCACGGCCACAAGTCATTGTGTAGACCTAAACTTATCCTTACACTCGGCCCTTTCTGTATCCTTCAAAGACTCCAATGGTGAAAGACTACATGCAGAAAACCCTCAGT
Source organism: Leptodactylus fallax (assembly GCA_947044405.1). Classification (NCBI taxonomy): domain Eukaryota; kingdom Metazoa; phylum Chordata; class Amphibia; order Anura; family Leptodactylidae; genus Leptodactylus; species Leptodactylus fallax. The sequence goes on from CAMRHE010000057.1 coordinate 5,843,213, forward strand.
GGGGAAATGGGCACAAGGAATCTCTGTATATGAGGAAGTTACCAACAGTTGGCACCCCATACCATCCTAACTAACGCAGGGGTGGCACACCTTTTGGACAGTGTGACCAACTTAGCAACCAAGACTCAAAAAGGCTGAGACTACATGCTGATACCAGCCTAAGCTAAAGCTGCTGAAATTGGCTCCTACATTACAAGTGTCTGAAGTCCTGGGCAACACAACTACGGGAGAGCTTTACTGGCATGTGTCACAAGTACCACGTGCAAGCTGCAGAGGATTATAAAATACAATTCCACTATAATTGTAATAAGTGATCACAGCTTACCTTCCTCTGCTTCCTTCTTATCTTGGTTGGGTGACTGTTGTGTTGATTTTGTATCCACCTTTGGTTTCTTTTTGTTCTTCTTTATCTTAGAAAATTAAAATTAGAAAGTCAATTCTAATATAAAGGTAACTAGGGTACCCCATACTGAAAAGCGGTATTTCACGGAGAAACAGACTTAAATAGTCTCTCCGTTGGCTGCAGAGAGTAGGTGGGTCGTTAGAGGGATATTCCCATCTTGGCATTCAAGGCTATAGCTATAGGATATGTCATACCTGATGATAACAGGTGCCACTTCTGTAGCTGCAAGTATAAGAAAAGAGAGCTCTGTATGTGCAGGCCTCTTCATTCACTTGTACAGGAGTTCTGAAAACAGCCGAGCAGACAGCCAAGATGGGAATACGCCTTTAAATTGGCTAGTGAGTAACCCCCATACTAAGTGGTGTCTACAAGGAAATGCATTATGCTTGTCTGACTTGGTTTAAATGGGTTTTCTCAGAAGCCTAAATTATGTTAGTCAGTCCCATAGCCTGTGAATGGATAAGCACGTATGCTTGACTGAGGCTCCACTCACATATGGGACACAGCACACGGGTTCTTGTGCACCATCTGAACACGTGAGCTGGAGATTATTCTATCAGATTACAGGAGACAAAGCTGCCCTTACCTGTACTTTATTGTACTGATAGAGTCCAACAAATATTGATTCATATCTGATAGTGCTGTGCCAAGTTTAACAGCAGTGAGAAATGGGTCTTAAAAACAACTGGCAAAGAGGCTTTAGAAGAAGTCACCTTCTCATTCTTCTTTTCAGCATCAAGTGGCTGCTTTGGATTTTCTTTCTTCACAGCGGGGACTACCACCTCCTCAGCGAGCTCCACGGGCCGACCATTGGGCTGGAAAAGAAATTGACAACATTAGATTATATATGTGTATGTTTAAGTACTAATGGCATATAATGGGAAACTCTATATAACACAGTTTGAGGTTTCCTTCTGGGGGAATTTGCCAACAAACTTTGGGGTATACATTTATCATCACCTATAGGTGTCCAAGAAAGGGGTTTTCAGGCCCTTAATGTGGATTCTACAGTCTGGAGGCTGCCGGAAGCTGTCGCAGTGGACAGGGAGCGAAAGCAGGCCGTCCCTATTCAAGTAATAGTTGAGGAGCTGCAACGCCAGAGAACTGCAGCTCTGCTCCTATAGGATCGCACTGTACGTGTTCCCCATCTACTGCAGCACCTCTTGGGTGGAAGTCTGGGAGTTCTGTGGATAGGTCATCAGGATGAAAACTGCTCAGTGTGTATGTGTATATGTTTTCTTACAGGACACCTCTGTATGGAATAACACAGTCTGCTGAAACAACTTGATTTTCTGGCAGTATGTGTGTTAATACATTTTTTTTTTTAATATACTTTAACAAATTTTGTCTCCTTTCTGTGAATCCTGCATTTTGCACTCTTTTCCTTGCTTCTCTATTGAGAGCTGTCCCTGCTTCTTATTGTGTATGGAGTATGGGCTGTGTGAAGTGAAGAGAATGATAGACCCTGGGTTTAGTATGCCAAATTGCCCTGTTATAAATCCATCCATGCCCGCAAGTGCCGGATGTACAGCGCATGCACACTGAAGCGGAGGTCTACTCCTTTGGCTTCAGTGAAGAACTGCCCTAGGGTGAGGAGTACAGCGGCACAGTGAATATAAGGTATTTTTTTTTTTTAGTTATATTGCGGGCACTGATGGCTTTATAACGGTGATTTTGAACACTAACCCCCTGGTCCATAAGGACCTGTGGGTGGTTTAGTGCCCCCCAAATCATCCTGACAGATTACCTTTAGGCTGAGGCCCCACATTGCGGAAACAGTTATTCTTTGTTGCAGACTTTGCTGCGTTTTTTTGAGCCAAAGTCAAGAATGGCTACAAAAGGTATCGGGAATATACAGGAAGTTCTTATACTTCTCCCTTCTGCTCAATCCACTCTTGGCTATGGCTCAAAAAACTGCAGCAAAATCTGCAACAAAAAAAGCTGCGTTTCCGCAACATGGGGCTTTAGACTAAAGGTGTTTTCTGGCACTTATTAATTGTTGCTCTATCCTCAGGTCATAAATGAAAGACTGGCGGACAACCAACAACCAGACGCCCAGACTGATCAGCAGGTTGAAGAGGCTGCAGCCTCTTGAGTACTTACCAAGCACAGCGCCATACATTTGTGCAACGGACGTGGTTGGCATCACAGCTCAGAACATTCACTTGAATGGGACTGAGCTGTAATCAGGCCATGTGACTCATGAACATAACATTACATGGCCTTTGAAGTGGAGTGCTGCTGCAAACAGCTTCTCTGTGGGGTCCTGGGTGTTGGACCCTCCCATGGATTTTCAACTGATGATTTATCCTAAGAATAGGTCATCAAATAAGTCCTGGAAAACCCCTTTAAGGGAGTTTAAGGGAGGACAACACCATTAGCTCTTATAATCTCTGCTCAGTGCACTGACTTATTCTGGATAACGTAATGAATTTGCAAAGTGCTTCACTCTCTGACAAACATCTATGCCCTATGATATAGAAATTATAGTAATTGTCCTTCCTTATAAGCAAAAAAAAAAACACTTGGAAAATCAAGTATTCTGTCTTACAAGTCAGGCTACGTTCACATTGGCGCCAGTGATTTCTGTTTTGCTCCTCTGAAGGCGCAGGCGGTGCTGGATGTTGTCACCATTGACTATAATAGGGGTACATTAGGTTTCCGGACAAAACTGCACAACATGTTGCACTAAGTTTCGACATTTTTTAATGAAATCTTCTACAGAGGCTCCAAACAAATGTGAACAGAGCCTCAATCCTTTAGGACACACAGGGTCTCCTTTATGCTGTACTGGGAAGGACACATGCTGAGGCAATTGTATTACATGTGTCCATTGCGTGTACAGCTGCTGTATATGGCAGCAAGAGAAGACAAAGACGTAATGTGTTTTACTACCAATAAATCTCAGCTGTGAGAGGGGTCAGTGAGCAGGAGGTGGGTTGTGACAGTGGCTATGCACAGAGGTGCTTGTATATGGATACATGTCTTTCCCCCAGTCCTGTATTTACAGCCGTACGCGCCATCTAGTGTAATATTCTGCTTTCGTAGCATGCAAAGTGACCTGATAGAAGTCAAATACCAAGCACTGGATGGTATTACACATTTCACAAGAGTGGGAAGAGGTTTCTAAATCCAGGCGTGATTGTAAGAACGCTGACTGTACGCTTCTGGGGTATTTATTTAAGCCATCCATTGCAGGGGTGAAGGAGCAGAGGGCGTCACACATCAATCTTATCTACTCTATTACCAGACACATGACTGCCTGCTGAAAGAACATCACCGGGAAATAAAACTCCTGCAGAGAGAAATCCTCATCTGGCAACTTACTGAACACCCATCAGTCTCTTCCCAGATCTCACTTTCTGGGAAAGCTGGGTGAAAACAAAAAGGACATTTTTACAGCTCTAAGAGTAGCCGTCACTTAGAGTTACATGTAAAGAGATATTCTGATCTATCTATAGATGTGACCCACATTGATCTCCAGAATGGGGGTCCCCAACCATCACTGCAGCTGGTGCTGCCCATGCTGGTCACATCGTGGCAAATAATTTATAGAGACATGCCATGCACGTGTGCACCCATTCCCATTCATTTCTATGAGAGATGCCAGATACCCACACCAAAGTGACTGAACAGAGCCATGAATATACGTAGTCACCTTCTCCATTCATTCATCCCCTGGAGATAGGTGAAGGTCCTAAAGGTAGGATCCATGTATCGTATGGACATGCCATAAATGTCTATGATGAGGATACCCCTTTAATCACAGAGATCCAACAGAGCCGGCCATAAGAGCCATCACTGAACTCCCCCCATGGATGACTCAGCTCTGTGTGCACTAGACTGTGTGTATATGGCTGGCATACAAGGTTGTACATAACATGAATGGTGTCCATGCTCCACGTCTGGGGTGAGGTGGGGGTCATCTCTGGGTCAGTGGCACCAAAGACAGACCAGACAAAGGCAAATTGTACTTTACCACATGTCCCTGACAATTAACACTGTACACATCCCCTCTCCTCCAAGTGTGGGCTAATAAAACTGCAGCGTCTGCTCCCAAACAGCCATATCGGTGGTTTTTACTTGTGAAAGTGAAAGACTGGAGGTGGTGAAGCCCAGACTCTACTGCAGGTTAAAGGGGTTTTCCAGGAACTGTCGCTTCCTTTGCATTATGTGCTGAACATCTGGACTACCAGGCAGCTGCTCTGACACCAGCACCCTCCTCTCTCCTTGCTGTAGTCAATGGTATTACATGTATATAGGGGCTGGCAGACTCAGTCATTGTAATACCACTAAACATGGTGAGGAGGGTGCTGGGTTCTGGTTTAGATCAAGTAACCTGGTGTCAGAACCAGACCAGGAGCCCAAGGTTCAAGAAATAAATAATCCAGACATAAGTAACAAAGAGTCCCCGGACATTCATGCAAACGCTAAAATCAGATTTGCCCTAGTCTCCCCAAAAGTTATCATCATTTACAGGACTCTACTGAGTAAACGTTGTCATAGGCCTCCAAGTGGCCCGGACAAGGGGTAACCGAGGGCCCGTGTATGTGATCCCCTAACACTCAGAAGCGGCCCGCAAGAAAAGAGCAGGGATCACAGTATCCATGCCACCAGACTTAGTTTGTCCACTTAAAGAAATATTCTGGCAAAAACCAAGTATTACCCCCATTCGCCAAGAAAATGGAGAAACCAAGAAAAAAAAAAAAAAAAAAAGGACCCAGTTTTCTAATCTGGGAAATCTTTTTAAAGCACAGCGCACCCATGAGCTATAGATGTAACAAGGCACTCATGGCATGAAGAATCTGCTTGTGTCATCTGTAAAGGTAATCCTAAATTTGTATAGTAGAAAAATGCATTTGCATCAATTCCTTAATATACCCTTGAGCAGCAAAAGTGACTACAGCGCAGGAAAACAAATCAATGTCTCCCTGAACTTAAATCAGAAGATAATCCTTTTTATGCAGATGCTGCAGCGAGTACAGGATGTGATAAAACACAGCCTGCAGGCTGCATGGAGGAAAGGAAATTTACTTTACCTACAATGTAAATGTATTTTTAATTGCTTGAAGGAAGTTCAACAATTTACACAGCTGAAACCTGGCACAGGTACCCACAGTAAAAGCGCTGACTGTGCAATCTGTGGCTTCAGCCCCTGTAATAGGTTACATACTCTCCTAAACCTATTAGGGAAGACTGGGCTGGACTATTCACCATTTTACTGGGGAGGACAAATTCCAGTGCTGATCTGCTTGTGAATTGTGGCAGAATCTGCATGTGTTACCTGAATTCTGAAAGGTTTCACCTTATGCACTGCAAAGGGTGAAACAAAAAGCATTTCCTCACAAGAATGAGCATGCTGAGGATAAGAAAATCCACAACATGCTCCTTTATTTCCATCCACATGTATTGTAAATTGCTGCAGACTTGCTGTGCGATCTGGACTTTTTCTATAACCTATGAATGAGATCTCTCCTGCCAAGAGAGCACAAGGCTGTGGCTCAGTAAGGTTATGCCCACGTGGCGCAAATGAAGGAGGAATCTGTAATTCCTCCTCCACTTCTACCCCTCCAGTTTTCCCTACTGACTAGGCTGAGATGAATAGGGCTGATCGGCGGAGTGGCTCACACAAGTGTCTCCACAACAGAAGTAAAAAGTGAGTAATGATCAGGGAAGGGATATAAACCTAGTGCCATGCCAACTACATTACTGTCCTTAATGGCCAAAAAAATCTACACTGCCAACTGCATTTACACACCTGGGATGGGTTAAAGGTTTGCTCTACCCATATTCTATGATCAGAGCTGGTCTTTGTAGAAAGCAATGAAAATTATGTGCAAAACAACAAATAGTGGGGCAGATGTAAAACTGGAGTGACTCTGCCTATGCCAGTAACCTATACTCCATATTACCAGGCAGCCCCTTCAAAAAAAAAAAAAAAAAAAGTTACTGACTTCAAAATAAAATGGTTATTTTCAATTATTAATATTGTATAACTAATTAGATGTATAGCTTGATGAATATTTACTTTGATAGGAATTCAATCACTAGTCGTTACTGCTTCTGTCATTTGTGAAGAAGTTGCTGATGTGTCCTACAGACTCCAAGCCTTCACTTCAATAGACCCCCTGTGATCACACTAGTTGACAGGCCATAAAGCACTCCATTGTGGCCGCAGTGTCAGTCAATGGTCCAGGACACATGACATAATACATCAGAATGGCATCCCTCATCGAAATCAAGCTGACTGCAACCTTTGCCAGTTGTCATGGCCTGCTCAGGTTGCAGAGATTGTATGCCCCAATGCATTCCTATGGCAGTGCCGCCCTGGCGTAGTAAGAGGGCAGGAGGTAATGTCAGTGACTACTATAGTAAGGTAAGAAGGGGCAGCAGTGGGATACCTGAGCTCTGGTGACCCCCTGTGGTACATGTCTCACCTTGGCCTTCTCAGCTGGCTTCTTCTTGCTCTTCTTCTTGGGCTCCTCCACCTTCACTGTCTTGCTGGGCACAGGGGCCCTGACCTGGGGGACTGGCTGCTCCTTTTCATGGGGTGTCACTCGCTTGGCGCTGGGGGAGCCCCGGCTGGTGGCACAATGCAACAGCAGGAACAGGAAGCCTAGCCCCAGGGAGATGGGCACTGCCAGGAACACCCAGGACGGGTACCGCTGAGGCTCCAGGCCTAGCTCCAGGCCCAGCTCCGAGCGCAGCAGCCCGAGCCCCGTGATAAGCAGCTGCCTCAGCCGGGCAGACACTTCCTCGGCCTGCTGGGCCGCTGCCTCCTGCCAGCCTGAGCTCATGGTGTGTGCTGAGGAGAACTGTGCCACCAGGCGGCTGGAGGTGCCCCCCTTCCTTCCTGCCCGTACCACTGGGCGCCTGTGCACGTCAGCAGCAGGGAATGAGAAAGACAGTAGCGGCCAGAGAGCACTAAGCGGCGTCCCGGCTCCGCCCAGGCCTAGCGCAGAAGCAACGTCATCACTCCGGCCGAGCGGACGCCATGTTGATGTAAACTGGGAGTTGACCGCATCACGTGGTACACAGGGAGAAGCTGACGTGGACAAGCTACTAGTGAGGCTGGTCACGTGACGATTCCTGTCAGCAAAGCAAAAGAATGAAATCGTGAAAAAAAAAACATAACATTTGTGTCCAATCCCAATGGCAGACACGTATGTATGTCTTATTATGGCTGATATTCTTATCCACCTGTACACATAGTTTGCCAGCACTCGATATGGCGAGGGATGTACAGCTGGCAGTCACGTTAGATAAGGGCGTAGTGCGCATGCCACGGGGTATGACTTGGCTGGGGAAGTGTATAGCGCATGCGCTCTTGATCACACTTGGTTTCTGTTCGCAACAAACTTTATCAACACAAAATCAAATTCGTGTCATAGTTCTTTTGAAAGAGAGTGCAAAGCTTCCTAATCTACTTTGCATGTTAGTTGTTGAACCTGCTCAAGAATTCTGCTTGCTTGTGGACAATGGGAACAATATTATTTACAAGTGTACCTAATAGTTATATAAGGCTATGTTCCCCAGTGCGCAGTGTCTCAGTTCAGAGTCTCCCTTGCAATGACCATCAGGAATTGGCAGACAAAAAAGTACTAAAAACCTGACTTCAGTAAAAAAAAAAAAAAAATATATATATATTGACACCCTACAGGCCCCATTATAGTTCATGGGGTCCCTTTGGCTTGGTTCAGGTCCACAGTTTTTGTGATCTGTTCTTCTAGTCTCCTGTCGGATCAGAAATACAGATTTTCCTGGACATATGTGAATTTAGAGTAAACCGTTTAATCTTTTAGAACATTGGAGCAAATTTATTAAGACTGTCATTGTGTACGCCAGTCTTAAAGGGAATCTGTCAGCACAATATAGAATATAAAGATACACAGTACCATGCAGGACTTTCTTATTGCTGTTCGCAGCTTTGTTGCAGAGAAATTCCAACTTTTACAAATACAGTCATATGAAAAAGTTTGGGCACCCCTATTAATCTTAATCATTTTTAGTTCTAAATATTTGGGTGTTTGCAACAGCCATTTCAATTTGATATATCTAATAACTGATGGACACAGTAATATTTCAGGATTGAAATGAGGTTTATTGTACTAACAGAAAATGTGCAATATGCATTAAACCAAAATTTGACCGGTGCAAAAATTTGGGTACCCTTATCATTTTATTGATTTGAATACTCCTAACTACTTTTTACTGACTTACTGAAGCACAAAATTGGTTTTGTAACCTCACTGAGCTTTGAACTTCATAGCCAGGTGTATCCAATCATGAGAAAAGGTATTTAAGGTGGCCAATTGCAAGTTGTTCTCCTATTTGAATCTCCTCTGAAGAGTGGCATCATGGGCTCCTCAAAACAACTCTCAAATGATCTGAAAACAAAGATTGTTCAACATAGTTGTTCAGGGGAAGGATACAAAAAGTTGTCTCAGAGATTTAACCTGTCAGTTTCCACTGTGAGGAACATAGTAAGGAAATGGAAGACCACAGGGACAGTTCTTGTTAAGCCCAGAAGTGGCAGGCCAAGAAAAATATCAGAAAGGCAGAGAAGAAGAATGGTGAGAACAGTCAAGGACAATCCACAGACCACCTCCAAAGAGCTGCAGCATCATCTTCCTGCAGATGGTGTCACTGTGCATCGGTCAACAATACAGCACACTTTGCACAAGGAGAAGCTGTATGGGAGAGTGATGCGAAAGAAGCCGTTTCTGAAAGCATGCCACAAACAGAGTCGCCTGAGGTATGCAAAAGCACATTTGGACAAGCCAGCTTCATTTTGGAAGAAGGTCCTGTGGACTGATGAAACAAAGATTGAGTTGTTTGGTCATACAAAAAGGCGTTATGCATGGCGTCAAAAAAACACAGCATTCCAAGAAAAACACTGTAAAATTTGGTGGAGGTTCCATCATGCTTTGGGGCTGTGTGGCCAATGCCGGCACCGGGAATCTTGTTAAAGTTGAGGGTCGCATGGATTCAACTCAGTATCAGCAGATTCTTGAGAATAATGTACAAGAATCAGTGACGAATTTGAAGTTACGCCGGGGATGGATATTTCAGCAAGACAATGATCCAAAACACAGCTCCAAATCTACTCAGGCATTCATGCAGGGGAACAATTACAATGTTCTGGAATGGCCATCCCAGTCCCCAGACCTGAATATCATTGAACATCTGTGGGATAATTTGAAGCGGGCTGTCCATGCTCGGCGACCATCAAACTTAACTGAACTGGAATTGTTTTGTAAAGAGGAATGGTCAAAAATACCTTCATCCAGGATCCAGGAACTGATTAAAAGCTACAGGAAGCGACTAGAGGCTGTTATTTTTGCAAAAGGAGGATCTACTAAATATTAATGTCACTTTTCTGTTGAGGTGCCCATACTTTTGCACCGGTCAAATTTTGGTTTAATGCATATTGCACATTTTCTGTTAGTACAATAAACCTCATTTCAATCCTGAAATATTACTGTGTCCATCAGTTATTAGATATATCAAATTGAAATGGCTGTTGCAAACACCCAAATATTTAGAACTAAAAATGATTAAGATTAATAGGGGTGCCCAAACTTTTTCATATGACTGTATGTAAATGATATGAAAAGGGATATAGGGGCATGTAATCTGCAGTTTGGGCTTCGGTGATTATATATTCATTACTATTGGGGTGAAACCCTTCCTGAGCACCACCTATTTCTCTATAGAGAGTGCCATGATTACATTACATTCCTGCACATATGACTGGTCTGTGTAGTCTTCTGCCACTCATGTGACAATGAGACCAGTGGTTAGTAACAGCTGTCAAATGTTGACCAAGTGGGATGTCATCAGTTCCTGGTACAGCAAGGACTGGAAACGGCAGGAATAGGAGGGACAGCACTAGAATGTGGTGCATTCCAAGAGTCAGTAACATTTTATCTTGATTTTATCCAGATCCCTAGTTCTGTTCTAAGTAAAGTAAGTTGGACAATATTTCTAAGGGTGGGTTCACACCTGCGCTTGGTGTCCGTCCGTCGCCAATCCAGTGAAAATCTCGGCGAACTGGATTGGCGTCGGATACAGACCGGTCAGCGGCGCATTGGTTAAAAACCCATTCATTTGAATGGGTTTTTAAAGCAGTGCGCGGGTGTGCGCTTACACCCTCTGCGCTGCCAATCCTTTTTTTTTTGTCGGAAACAAAGTCGGACACGCAGGACTTCGTGTCCGACGAAAAAAAAAGGATTGGCAGCACAGAGGGTGTAAGCGCACACCCGCGCATTGCTTTAAAAACCCATTCAAATGAATGGGTTTTTAACCAATGCGCCGCTGACTAGTCTGTATCCGATGCCAATCCAGTTCGCCGAGATTTTCACTGGATTGGTGACAGACGGACACCAAGCGCAGGTGTGAACCCACCCTTAATGAGTTATTTTTTGTCCATTTTGTAGTCATCAAGGAAAGCCACTTCTTCATCAACCTGGAATAAGGGACCACATGTTGTAACCAACCAATGCCAGCCAGACTCCTGCTGGTCATGCCCCACAGAATGATTGTGAAGAGTAGTCGTGTCATACGGAGAAACACCAGATGTTCATATACCAGAACATAAACTTAACTGAGCTTTATTTTAAAGTACAAAATAAGATACAGTGTACAAAAAGATACAGCACTCTGCACAGGAAACCATCCAAAGTTTCCAGGTGTTGGGCCTCCTGTACTCAAAGGTGACATTCCTGTGAAAAAAAAAAGCAATTACAACAATCACCAACAATTACAACAATGGTGTTCTTATCACTGTCCACAAGTCTAGCCGACAGGCAGTAACCCTTTCAGTTATATTTTTCTAAACAGCCTCCCTTATTTGACTATATACTATCCTACGTCTGCTTTTTAACTTAAGGGTTAATGATATCCTGGCAGTGTAGGGGGCATATTTGACAGGTTTTATCATATATTATTTATTTATTTTGCTTACTTATATAGTGCCATCATATTCCGCAGCGCTTTATACATATTGTCTCAATAAACAGATCAAGGAGGAAGAATTTATGATACTTAGACTGCCAAACATCAAAAGAGATCAAAGTGTTAGGAGAAGGAACTGGGGGCTCCTTTCTTCCACGGGCCCCATAGCAGTTACACTATTGACCGCGATAAAGTATATGTTACACTGCACATAAAAATATGGTATCTTAGATGATTGATATTCATGTGGTACAAGCATAAGAAGGATTTTGCATACATATCCACTTACAGCACCATCCTTGTGATTTCTGGATGCAGACCCTTACAGTATGTCACATCCAGGGGGAATTTGGCCATAACACAGCCCGCACAATTGATTGTGCACTACATTTTAATACTGAACAATATCAGGGCGCAATGGAGGCAGCGATTCACAAGGGGAAACAACCATTTGATTCAGGTGACACTAACCCATCTATGAGGGGTTGAGGGGTGTGGTAGACTTACTTTACGGAAAAAACACTTTCTATTTTTTCATGCCAGAATCTGGCATAGGGGCTTTTTCTAAATACATTGTTTTAGAAATGCTGCTTTGTTTGCCTGCTATATTAGATTATCCCTCCCCTTGGTCCTTGGTAGTCATTTTAAGTAATCTCTCATAGTAAAGGCAATGTCTATATCTAGTGAGGTCCTTCATAGCGTCCTGTCCATCAAACAGTCAAAGCAGCCCACCAGCTTGTGGAAGAATTTAGGAAGTGAGAAGAAAAGTCAGCAGGCAAACTGGTGATACAAGGTGATGGGAAAATCCCTTTAATGAATTCTTCCCTATAAATTTTATGTTTACATATTGTGGAAATGTGTCCAATAGAAGTGTAAAGTATTTACACAAATTCTGAATACATTTTGCATAAAATCAGCCTATAAATCACATACAGTCCAGTATCTACTTATACACACTTACTATATGTAGCTCATTCATTATAGACATAAATGTGCACATTTAACATCGTAGGTGTGCCCAGTCCATAGAATGTACCCTCTGAGAAGGTGAAGATTTGGAAAAATGTCCTATATTTCACCACAACTATACAACAACAAAAGTTATAGTATGTTGTTTGTCACTGTAATGTGCTCAGTAATACGGCAGTGACAGCTTGAGCGAGGTGGTAGAGTCCATTTAAGAAATATACTGTAGTTGCAAAAATAATTTCACTTAATATAGTACCATAAAGCTGCATAACAATCAAAGTTTATTATGTAAAGCTACAGCTCCCAACTAGGCCTGAACAATGGTAAGGATACATTAAAAAAGTATTGGTCCCAGCTTGTCCCATTGACCCCAGTGTATAACATTTTCCTTTACAAACATTTGTGAAAGAATGGGTTGTTTTAACCCCTTCCTGTTACAGGCATTTTTTGATTTTTGTTCTTGATTCCCCGCCTTCTAAACCCCGTAACTTTTTTATTTTTCCATTCACAGAGCCATATGAGGGATTAATGGTGCAGGACAAATTGCACTTTGTAATGGTACAATTTTATGTTCCATATGGTGTAAAGGAAAGCTGGAAAAAAATTCAAAATGGGGTGGAATTGGAGAAAACCTGTGTTTGTACAACTTTCTTATGGGCTTCGTTTTTACGGCACTTACTGTGCATCCAAAATGACGTCACCTGTACAGCAAACGCTTTTAAAATTTTTTGCTGTAGACCGTACGTTTTCGGATACAGGGATGCTTAATGTGTATGCGTTTCACTTTATTTTTTACTTTTATATTTACTTTTATTTTTTTTACATTTATTCTAGGGAAGGAGGGGTGATTTGAATTTTAATTCCTTCCCTTCTAGAATAAGTTTGGTGTAGAAGAACTTGACTGCCTGCACAGAGTCCTGACATCAACTTCATCCAACACCTTTGATGAACTACAACAGTGATGGTGAGACAGGCCCTCTCATGCAACATCATTGTCTGGTCTGACAATTGCTCTTCTGGATGAAGCATTAAAAATCCACACAAACACACTCCAAAATCTTGTAGAAAGACTTTCCAAAGTGTAAAAACTGTTGTTGCACAGGGGGATCTGACTCCATACTAAATGGGTATTCCCATCTCAAAGATCATATTCAGACTAGTAGCTTAAGCTAACTGAAGTGTTTTACCAAATACATGGCTTTATCTATCATGAACTGTTTGCCAGATACAGCTAAACTTCTCTCCTCATTGTTTATATCTGGTTGCCTAGGTTACAGTCCTGCTCACAGGTTGGGATGATAACTCCCTACCATCTATATTTTCTTCTCTCACTCTCACTGCATATGGCTTTCAGGTTTAAGCACTGATAAGGAATAGATAAATTTCTTAAGCAGTGTCTCTGTTATCTGTGTATGTAAATCCAGAGATTACTGTGCTGTTTAGAGCAAGCAGGAGCTCTAAACTGGAATGAGCTGAAAACCAGGAAGTGGAGGGGAGAGGAGACAGGAGGACAGCTGAAATCCTGAGATGAGAAAACCCATTTGATGTCTAAGAATTAAATTGGTTATGGTATTGTAATGTGTACATGTCTCAAAACTTTTAACCATATAGTGTATGCTAGGAGTCATTTCTAAAAATTGCACTACCCATCATCTGCTTCAGTGAATCCAGTACTGATCAGTCAAAGGCAGAATAAAGAATTGGATGCAGTGACTTACGGGTGAAGCTCCTCTGATTAGAATCGGTTTGTTTCCTTCTCTGTCTGACCCAGACCACCATGACAACTTCTCCCAGCCACAGCTAGTCTCTACCGATTTTGCCTCTCAGATGTTTTTGGCTTCTTACTGTTGCTGTACATCATGTTTTCCATGTACACAAACTCCATGCAGCCACTGTCATTTCTTTTTTACAGAGCTAGCCTACATTTACAGAGGTAGCCTGCTGCCCTTCAAGCATTTACCAGATTGAAAGCAAGGGCAAGAGGCACTGAGTTGCATTAAAACTTCTGTGATAGTATGACTTCCAGCATGACATGACAAATGGTAACACACACATCAGCTGCATAAGCAGATAATGTAGGATGCATGGGAAAATCAAACCCCAGACTAGACTCCAAAATAAATATGGTCACCAGACCAAATGCCCAAATAAATCCAGCTCGAAACATATCCTAAATTTATTCAGATCAGATCCAAAAATAAATCCAGACCCCAGGAGATCTAGACGGACCATCAAAAAAATAGGTCATGTTCTATTTTTGTCCATTTTCAGGGATCCAACAAGAGACTCAAGTATATAAGGTTAACACAGAGTTTTTTTTGGTAGGAGGGTTTTGAGGTGGAATCCACCTCAAAATCTGCCCCAATAAATTCCTCGCGTTTATTTCAATGGGAGTCAGTAGCAGATTTTTTTCCTCTAGCTAATTTTTTCAGCTAGAGAAAAATAATGCGACATGACCTACAGTGGGGAAAAAAAAGTATTTAGTCAGCCACCAATTGTGCAAGTTCTCCCACTTAAAAAGATGAGGCCGGCCTGTAATTGACATCATAGGTAGACCTCAACTACGAGAGACAAAATGAGAAAACAAATCCAGAAAATCACATTGTCTGATTTTTTAAGAATTTATTTGCAAATTATGGTGGAAAATAAGTATTTGGTCACCTAGAAACAAGCAAGATTTCTGTCTCTCACAGACCTGTAACTTCTTCTTTAAGAGGCTCCTCTGTCCTCCACTCATTGCCTGTAGTAATGGCTCCTGTTTGACATTGTTATCCGTATAAAAGACACCTGTCCACAACCTCAAACAGTCACACTCCAAACTCCACTATGGTGAAGACCAAAGAGCTGTGGAAGGACACCAGAAACAAAATTGTAGACCTGCACCAGGCTGGGAAGACTGAATCTGCAGTAGGCAAGAAGCTTGGTGTGAAGAAATCAACTGTGGGAGCAATAATTAGAAAATGGAAGACATACAAGACCACTGATAATCTCCCTCCATCAGGGGCTCCACACAAGATCTCACCCCGTGGGGTCAAAATGATCACAAGGACGGTGAGCAAAAATCCCAGAACCACACGGAGGGAACTAGTGAATGACCTGCAGAAAGCTGGGACTAACGTAACAAAGGCTACCGTCAGTAACACACTACGCCGCCAGGGACTCAGATCCTGCAGTGCCAGACGTGTCCCCCTGCTTAAGCCAGTACATATCCGGGCCCATCTGAAGTTTGCTAGAGAGCATTTGGATGTTACAGAAGAGTATTGGGAGAATGTCATATGGTCAGATGAAACCAAAGTAGAACTGTTTGGTAGAAACACAACTCGTGGTGTTTGGAGGAGAGTGAATGCTGAGTTGCATCCAAAGAACACCATACCTACTGTGAAGCATGGGGGTGGCAACATCATGCTTTGGGGCTGTTTCTCTGCAAAGGGATCAGGATGACTCATCCGTGTACATGAAAGAATGAATGGGGCCATGTATCGTGTGATTTTGAGTGCAAACCTCCTTCCATCAGCAAGGGCATTGAAGATGAAACGTGGCTGGGTCTTTCAGCATGACAATGATCCCAAGCACACCGCCAGGGCAACGAAGGAGTGGCTTCGTAAGAAGCATTTCAAGGTCCTGGAGTGGCCTAGCCAGTCTCCAGATCTCAACCCCATAGAAAACCTTTGGAGGGAGTTGAAAGTCCGTGTTGCCCAGCGACAGCCCCAAAACATCCCTGCTCTAGAGGAGATCTGCATGGAGGAATGGGCCAACATACCAGCAACAGTGTGTGCCAACCTTGTGAAGACTTACAGAAAACGTTTGACCTCTGTCATTGCCAACAAAGGATATATAACAAAGTATTGAGATGAACTTTTGTTATTGACCAAATACTTATTTTCCACCATAATTTGCAAATAAATTCTTTAAAAATCAGACAATGTGATTTTCTGGATTTGTTTTCTCATTTTGTCTCTCATAGTTGAGGTCTACCTATGATGACAATTACAGGCCGGCCTCATCTCTTTAAGTGGGAGAACTTGCACAATTGGTGGCTGACTAAATACTTTTTTTTTCCCACTGTATCTTCAGGCTGATTCCACCTCAAAAAACCCATTAAAGGCTGGGGCCCTACATTGTGAAAATATTGCGTTTTACATTACCTGCAAAGTGGATGGGATTCTGGCTAATTCCATCCACACATTAAGGAAAAAAATCTGCATTGGAAATGCTGCGATTTCAAAAATGCTATCATTTTTGTAAGTAGCATCTCAATTGTACCTGTGGAACGGTGGCATTTTCCATATAGGTATAGGGGCAGAAATTCCACAGAGGAAATCTCTGCGGACTTTCTGCGAAAAACACTTTGGAAAAAAAAGTGATGCATTTCTGCCGCTGTCTTTTCTGCAGCATTTTTTTGTTGGCGTTCGCTATGTGGGGCCTTAATCGAAATCAATGGGAGGCGGAAAAACTTGTTTTTTTTTTTTACTTGGTTTTTGACGCCTTTTTTTGCAAAGTGAAGCAATCCACACAGAGTGCTGAAGTAAAGAACTGCACCAAAAAACGTGTCAAAAAACATTTTCTAATTCCTTGAGCAGATTTTTTCAGCCTGCAAAAAACTCTGTGTGAACATACCCTAAGGGATCCATCAAAACGGGCAACGCTTTGTGCAAAATGGCTATGAAAAATTTAAATTTTTCATGATTTTTTTGCACAATGTTTGTGTGAATCCAGCCTGAAATTAATCATGCCCAAAACCAAACCTGTTTTAGGAATTAAGACCATAGACCACTTAAATTACAGGGGAAAAATTAAAAGCCAAAGCAAGTGCTATTAAAGGAAACAGTACTCACCTATCCAACCAATAATGGCTCCCATCGCTACCAGTGACTAGGACCAGCTGCTTCTAAACAAAAGCCAGTAGTCGGCCAGACAGTCTGTGTTGGATCAGCACGGGATTGAAATGGTGGGCAGTGTTTTTATTTTATGACATTTTCTGTCTTTTTTTCTTACAGAAACTGGATGATCTCTGAAAGCTGTGAAGTGTGTTACCTGGAATCATTGATTATGGAGTCCTATTTGGGGTCTCTTATCAATATTGGGGTCTCATCTGTCCTCTATAACAAAGCATTATCCAGTAATGTACATTAGGTTTGAGAACAGCTAAGACGGAGTTCACATCTGTGCTGTGTTTTCCAATTTCCGGATCTGTCAGAGGATCAGTGAAGAAAAGAGTTCATTAATTTCAATGGTCTTTTTTTTTCCATCAGGTCTCCTCTGTTTGCCTCCACTCCATCAGATGTTCCCTTTTTTTGATAGAAAAAATATCACTGGCTCCTTTTTGTCAAGAATCAGAATGGAGCTTTCCATTTTACCTACATTGAAGTTAATACATAATGGATATAAACAGGAGATTTTTGGCACTGTTGGGTGTTCCATGCCAGTGTTGATAATCCCTGCCCTGCTGGAGTTGGCACCTAATATATGACAAGGGGCACACCTCCTCATAAATTAGGCACTTCCTTCGAAGTCTGTGCATCGAAGAAGACCTCTTTGCCATATCCTTGCTGGTGTAGATTTCTGGCATCATTTACACCCACCGACAAACCCTCTCGGGTGTGCGGAGTGTATTACTGAAGCAGTCACAATTTTTGTGCAAAAATTTTGCAAGTCTTTCATGGCTTGAATAACAGTTTTCTAAATCAACCCCTTGGTTTCTATTTTGTATTCTCTTCAATGGGTAAAGTTTTTTTTTCCATTTCTTTGGTCTTCTGAAGGATAAGAGTAACGGCAAACAAAGCGCAGAGGGAGGGGGCAGTTTGCTCTGAGCATCACCAATGAGAAGGGGGTGTATTTTAGGTACAGTACATCAGAGAGATGAAAAAGCAGGAGGGTGAGGTATAGAAAGCAGAACACGGTGTCAGAGATTGACTCCATCCCCTTCCCAACTCTCTGCTGTTGTGCACGTAACGTGTTATGGAGAGGTTCAGGTTAATTTTCCATGCCAAACATTTTACTTATATAGGATCCCATGATGCATGGGTCTCAAAGAGTTGTCCTTTTAGCTTGTTTTCGGTCACATACCCTCAGCACCTGCATGAACTGGAGTCACGGTCTGCTCCATCTGTCATTCATATGAGGCCTCGGTGGATTTTCTTTTTCTCTTTTCATTGAGAATGTTTAGTTTGACCTTGACTGTGTGCAGAGGTCATTATCGTGCGGCAGAATAAATTTGGGACAGATCAGACACCTCTCTGGTGGTTTTGTATGATGGATGAGAATTGGTCTGCAATTTTCTGCATTGTGGTTTCCATGAATTATGGCCTGAATGGGTCTTTTATAGGGCCATGTGGCTACTACTATTATGAGGCCACTACCGCTGCTACTGGTATGAGGGCTCGGCTGCTACTACTGTTACACAGTACTGTTAGGCTGAGGCCCCACGTTGCAGAGACGCAGCTTTTTGAGCCAAAGCCAAGAATGGCTACAAAAGGAAAGGGAAATATATAGGAAGCTCTCATACTTCTATCTTCTTCTTCATCCACTCCTGGCTTTGGCTCAAAAAAACGCAACAAAATTTGCAACAAAAAAAGCTGCGTTTCTGCAACGTGGGGCCTCAGCTTTAAAAGGAATCTGTGGCGTCTATTGTTTTGGAGTTACTGCGGCTACTTCTGTTATAAAGGTCTTGTGCTTGTCGCTGTTATGGGGGAACTGTTATTGGAATGCTGTATTTTGGTATTTAACAATGGAAAATTAGCAAAATATCTGAATTTATCTTAATCCAGTTTATTTTGCCTGCAGCAGTAACGATTATAAACAGCAGGTGGCAGTGAAGTACTGCTAATGTGCTATTGCTTGATACAATGTAACAGCACGGTGCTAAATTATTAGAATATTATGGCACTTTTAATAGAAGGTGTGAAGATTAAGATCTCGTTGTAATTCAACTGTTATTTTAGAAAGTATCAGCCATGCATAGTAAATAACTCAATTATATTCACATGAGTAGTGCGAGCTGTGGCGAAGAATACATTAAGGCTCCATGTACACAGGCAAATATGGTCAGGAAAATCTGGAACATATATCGGCCGCATTTCTTGAACTGAATGTGGTCCAGAGACTGGGATCTGTGATGTTAGAAGTACCCGTCTACCCAGTCAAGTCATAGCCCATAGGCATGTCACAATCGAGTCATAGTTGCATGCGACTTCCATTAAAATCTATGTCTATGTCTCATAGTTGCATAGGACTTGCAATTGCTGTCACAGCTGCAATATTGTCACATGTCATATCTTGCAATGCAGCACCTTAGAGATACATTGAAGTTTATGTCTCATGACTTCGGTGTGACTTTTTGTCAGACAACAAATGTCACTATGTAGCCTTATAAAACTCAGTGCCGTACGTGGTAAAGCGGCTGCGCAGTGGTAGAACTACCGCAGTAGCAGCTGTTATGGGGCCCATAGAAGAAGTTACAGGTCTGTGAGAGCCAGAAATCTTGATTGTTTGTAGGTGACCAAATATTTATTTTCCACCATAATTTGCAAATAAATTCTTTAAAAATCAGACATTGTGATTTTCTGGATTTGTTTTCTCATTTTGTCTCTCATAGTTGAGGTCTACCTATGATGACAATTACAGGCCGGCCTCATCTTTTTAAGTGGGAGAACTTGCACAATTAGTGGCTGACTAAATACTTTTTTCCACCACTGTATATAGTGTGTAGATGGGGCGTTACACTGTGTGGGGGCCAGGAAAGTGGGCGTGATGCCGTGTGGGGGTGATCAAGTCAAAAGTTTTCTATGGGGCCACGTCTTTGCTAGTTACTCCTCTGTAGCTGTGCTTGGTATTGGACCACAGCCCCGGACTGAGCGCTAAGCTGGCCATCCAACAGATGAACATGATATTCCACTTGAGACAACTGATGGTGGTGATGCTGGGAGTCAGACCCAGGGCCGCAGCTGCCATGAAGTGACCTGAGGTGACAGCCTCAGATGGCGCCTCCTGGTATTGGATCTTTTCGAAATTTAGTGACCGGTACTTTTATTACAATTCCCTGCTCCTATCCAGTCTAGCCTCCGCTTCTTCCTCCAGGTGACTATAAGTATTTCTTATTTTGACTTACCTCCCCCAGGCTTCCCCTTATCATACTGTAGGGTTTGAGGAGATCCCAAAGTATAATAGAGCTTTGTGGGTGATGAACCCCAAATCTTTTGGGTTCTGGCCTGAAGATTTGGAAAATGCGGGTCGATTCTAATGCTAACATATCACTGTGGGGCAGTATATTGTGTGGGGGCCGAAAAGAAGAGGGAAATATTATGTGGGGGGGGGGGGGCTAAAAAGGGACAATATACTGTGTTGGAGCCAGTAAATGGGGCAATATATTGTGTGGGGGGTCGGGGTGCCTTTCTACAGGTCGCCTCAGGCAGCAGAGAGGCTAGGTTCACCCCTGGTTAAACCCCCCACTAATCTGATCTTGAAGACCTCGGCAAAAGATCTCTAAATCCTGGAAATCTCCATTAAATGTATACCATACTTATATAAGTAGCACATTTACCATCGTTCAGACTGCCCTGTATGTTTCATGTGTCAAATCTTAACTTGCACATTTCCTTTTAAAGGGGTTCTCTGACATCACAGTTGATTTTGATCCAATATACATTTCGCTGCAGAGGCCGATGCATTACAGATGTCTGGTTACATACATATTGTTCAGTCATCCATCTAGGAAAGTAATCAGCTTTTTCCATTCACTTCTGCTGACATTCATCTCAAGTTGGTCTTACATGAAAGTTACTTTATGTGATTTGAGTTACATGAAGCTCACGCACCAGATTTGCTTTATTCCTCTATATATTACTTTATTGTATAGTGCTCAGTGCTTAGTACTGTTTCCTTGCAGTGCTGGAGTCCTGGGTTCGAAGCTGACCATAGACAACATCTGCAAGGAGTTTGTATGTTCTCCCCATGTTTGGTGGGTTTCCTCCGGGTACTCCGGTTTCCTCCCACACTCCAAAGACATACTGATAGGGAATGTAGATTGTGAGCCCTATATGGGACAGTGACTGACAATGTCTGTAAAGCGCTGCGGAATATGATGGCGCTATACAAGTAAGAGAAATAAATAATACAGTCTTAAACTGGGTTGTACTTAACCGCTTCATGACCAGACACATTTTCGTATTTTTTGGTACATGTAGTTTTGACGGCTATAATTTTATGTCAATGGGGTTACTAATTTTTATGTGATACATAGATCTTTTTTAAATGACCTTATTATTTTTGCGTTTATTTTCTTATTTTAATATCTGGGAAAATGTAAAAAAAAAAAAAAAGAGAAATGTCTGTTTTTCACAATTTTCATTTTATTTTATTATTATTTTAAATAGCTCAAATTGCTACAATTCAAAACATATTTAGTATTAAAAATAGTAAAATAGTATTCTCTCTAAATGATGGAAATTTTTATCTAGGTAATACATTGCTTTGTGTTGCTAGGTGGGGGGGGGGGTCGGGCTAAAATCTTTGATGCAGGCATGGTAACAGCATTTTTATACATTTTTGTTTTCTTAATTGTGATTAATTCTTTTATTTTTTTTTCACATTGTGCTCCCATAAGGTCATAATATACCTTAGGGGGACATTTTAACATTACTTTCTTTTGGTGATATTACCTGTAACTTTTACAGGAGGAACACAGCCTTCTAGTATACACTACAGAGCTGATCCAGATTTCCCAGGACTCAGTAGCTCATGCAAGTTCCTGGCACCCGATGATCAATGACTGTAGAGCCAAGAAGAAGCCGCATCATGTTGGCTCCCATAGCTGTCATCGAGTACTGTATATACAGTGATTGGGAAATCGGGGACAGTAATAAACCTCTCTTTGGGAGACCAGCTGTCACTGATGGCGGCTTCTCACTCCTCCAATTGCTAACTCCCCAAGGAAGTATAACAGGTACGTACTTACAGAGGTACTTACTGACTGCCCAGACATATAACGTCAATGGATGTCAATGGATAAAGGGGTTGCCCAAGATACCTAAAAATATCAGCAGATAACAAAAGAAGCCATACTTACCTCTGCTGCCCATCACCGCTTCAGGCACTGCCACCCAGTCCTCAGCACCAGGATTAGTTTACAGAGCTGCAGTGGGGCGGAGTCTGTGTACACACATCATCACTGGCTCCAGCAGTATATAGCAATAGACCACTGAGGTCAATGATTGGCTGCAGTGGTGCTGTGTGTGTATATACAGATATCTACTTAATATAGAGATAACGTCCTGATATACAGTTGTGAAGGATCATAATGAACTTTTTATAATTTTATAATTTTATACTTTTAAATCTGTTTTATGTTTTCATATGTGGTTAAGGTGTATTGTGTGTAAAACATTGTTATCCTTAAAGCTGAATATTAGATGTGGTTGTTTATGCTTGAAACTGAGTGTAATGTAATGTTACACTACCAGATAGTGTCTGCATACCAAAGTGAGAATCCTTTGTGTCCAAGAAGACATGTGCTTGGCTTGCTGCCAGAAGACAGCTCCCTGGATCACAGTGCAAGACAGGAGATGGCTGACCATATACGGAACTGTTTATATCTGTTATCTATGCATTCAAGATATACTACACCAATTAGGATTGAACATGAGGACTTACGTTGCTATGTTAACCCTTTCCTATACTTGCTGCTATATGAACTTAAGCTGTCTTAATAAAGTCTCAGTGTGTTCTTGTATTTGGCTGAGAGAGGGTTCATACCAACATTCTGAGTCTGGTGTCAATGCCTCGCCGCTAGCACTTAGCTCATATCAATTAGGGCAACAACAGTTATCTGGGGGACCTGGTAGGTATCATGACCTTATCACAGATACCTACCTAATATAGAGATACTGTCCTGATATACAGATACCTCCCTGATGCAGCCAAGTAAAGAAATGGTAACACTGAGGACCAGAGCTGGGAGTGCAGGTAATTGTAGCTTCCTGTGTTATTTTCCCTGTGCGTCTCATGTTTTGACAGCCTGGACAATCCCTCTAAGCTGCTATGATGTCTGCCATACATTGCACACAGAAAGCAGAGAAGAATCTGCTCATCTCTCACTCATCCGCAGGATCATTATAGAGAAGTACTGACCAGCACTTTGGGTGAGATAGAAAGCTTCCCATTCCTCTCTAGAAGCCTCTATCTGTGCCTGTGTCTCACCTCTCTCACTCAGCTCCTGCCCCATACTCCTATACTTTGGTATACAGCTGTAACATGATACTTCTGTGAGCAGTCTGTCTTGGGCAAAATGGATTAAGAGGAGATTTGAATGTGAATGTAAGTTAAGGAGGAAGGGGGTGGAGTAAAGAACAAGATAAGTAGAGAAAGGCATTTTTTCTCTGATAAAATAAATTACAAACTTTCTTCTTTTCATCTGTACTATTGATTTATGCAAAGTTTGTTGAAAGACAAATCAGAAGAAATGAAACAGTATCTACCATCTAATATATACAGTATATACATTTTTTTTGTAGATAATATTTGCAGTTATTGCACACACACAAGACTCATCATCATTAACACAATTAACGTTTGTTAATTTTGCCAATGATTGATTCCAAAGTCACCTCTAACTTACCTTGTTTTTTACTGGATTTTTGGGACCCATTATTACATTACAGACTTAGCCCACTGAGCAATGGTCTGACGGTCTAGTATTATACAATGTCTACCTATGTTTATTGTATGTCTTCAGAAGTGTATTTTATATAGTAGATATAGATGTGTTTATGTGAAAATGCAGACAGGGAACTTCAGGAAACCGCATTCGTCATCTGCATAGTCCATATATTCTGGAATTCCTCACTCAGTTATGGCATGCCAGATGTTGTACAGAGATCCAAATGAAATAAAAGGTAGAGGGTTATTTGCTATTGTAACATTGAAGATCTATACTTCGGATAGGTCATCAGTATTAGATTGGTGCAGTTTTGATACTCAGGATCAGGCTCGGACTGGCCCATTGGGGTCCTGGTGATTCCCCCGTTGGACCCCGTGCCTTTAGGGGGCCCTACTGGATCCCCACTGCTTTTTTTTTTTTTTTTTATAATAGGCCATTAACAACTGGATTAATCCAGCTGGTAACAGACCCTTTTAACTTACCCATCCCCGCTCCACCAGCTCAAGACACTAGTGGCAGACAGTGGAGCACCCGGGATATGCATGTATGTTTTTTTTTTTTGTTTTTTTTATTTAAACCTCCCTGAATACCACTTGGGTTGCTCAGCTCCTGGATGACCCCTTTAAAGGGTTTATCCACTTTTCCATATTGATCAATATTACATTTGCGTGAGTCCGACAGCCAGGACCCCTTCAGATCAGGGTGTAGTGACAGGTTTAGCTACTGCTGTGGTGTGCATTGTATGGCAGGTGAGTTACTTGGCTCCTGATCTGTTATTACTATAGCTGCTATGTCTTGGTACAGCTGATCAGCTGGGCAGATGTAATATTGATGGCATATCCTAAGGATAGACCATCAGTATTTGAAAGGTGTATAATCCAATTAATATACATGGGGCATAATTTATATTATGGGGACAGGGGTATGCTAGTAGTAGCTAGAGGAGTACACTTTGGCTTCCGTACCTCCGGCACTTGCGCGTTGAAGCCGGCGTGTACATCCTTGACCTCATTGAAGAACTGAGCAGGCGCTGGGAGCACCAGAGAGGAGTCCAATGAGTGCACAACCTATTGACAAAGGGATCTTGTAGGAACTTTTCTTATTTAAGCCTCAGACATTTAATTTGCTTTGCTCTTTTGTTAAAATGTGATGAATCACTTTCAGAAAGTTATAGATGCGTATAAATCTGGAAAGAAATGTATAAAGATTGCTAAATAATTAGACATCAATCCTCCCACTTGTCAGGAACATCAACTACAAGTGGAGAAGATTTCAAACAACTGCCAACTTGGACAGGTCAAGGCGTCCCGGCAAGCTCAGCCCAAGAGCTGAACACAAGAAGCAGAATCTGAAACAGGTCTCTAAGGTCCACAGAATTTCATCTTGAAAACCTATAAGTAGCTCTCACCTGAAATGAAAATGCTTGAGAATACCACTAGAAAGAGCCTGCACAAATTACATCTACATGGATGGTGCGCTAGGAGGAAAATTTTGCTATCCAAATGGATGAAAAAAATTACCCATCTAGGCAGACTGCAAGACCTTTGGTACAGGGTGCTCAGACACCATAAAAGACAATATGCAAAAATCAAAGACAATATTTCCTCAGAAGAAACTGATTGTAAAGTGGAAATGTGATGATCTGGTACAGCTTTACTGACTCAGGCTAAAGCCCCACGTTGCAGAAATGCAGCTTTTTTTGTTGCAGATTTTGCTGCAGTTTTTTGAGCCAAAGTCAGGGGTGGATTGAACTGAAGCTAGAAGTATAAGAACTTCCTATATATTTCCCATTCCTTTTATAGCCATCCTTGGTTTTGGCTCAAAACAGCGCAGCAAAATCTGCAACAAAAAAGCAGCTTGAAAATCATCTTAAATGCAAATAGATCCATCAAATATTGTCTGAAAAAAAACTGAAATGGGACGTCCATGAAAGAGACCCCTCAAACATTGAACTGCTGAAAGATTCTCCATTGATGAATGGGAAAAAATATCTCCCAGTCAATGTCAGAGATATCTATTGGAAGTTGTTTCTGCCAATCAGGGCAATGCCAGGTATTACAGGCAAGGGGGTACTTACTTATTTTACAAAAAATCTGTGATTTTTTTTTTTATTGGTTAATAAATCACAGCAATTCCATCATCTTTATCATACTAAATTACTGTATATCAATGAAGATCCAATATATTACAAATTGTACAGTGCTGCAGAATATGTTGGCGCTATATAAATAAAAATTATTATTATTGATAATTGTACATATATTAAAAAATAAAATACTTCACATGGAATGTTATTGTCACTGTAGTTGTGATACGTGGTCTTATACGTGACATTCCTCATACATTGCGCAACATTTTTGTACATGGCTCAGATATTAGAATAAAAAAATGTTTTCTTTTTAATCCCAAAGGAATAACCTTCAGGGCTTTAGAGGTCTGTTGGGTCCGGTTACAAGACAGCTGGTGCCTTTTCATCTCCATCATTACAAAAATATTCACATAGAACAAACACTGACGTGATAAAACTAATGCAATTAAGTGAGAAATATCTCATGTTTATTTTCTTTAACGAAGAAGAATCCATAAACAAAGTAATGGAGGTGTCCTGCTAATAGGCTCTAGCAGATGGGGGTTCTGGGCCCGTGCAGAGCCGACATCAATATATAACCAGCATGTGAACCTTTACACCAGCTTGTCACTGTGTCTACAATTTTAGAACTTCTAATATATATATATATATATATATATATATATAGTGCAAGTGACTTTATCTATTTATTCACCTCCATTTATCTCCATTGAAAAGGCCCAAAACGTAAAAGGGTTCTCCTGTCCCCGATACCTCGTGGTCCTCCACTGGTGTTCTTTCAGTCCAATCGGTGGTCTCAGTGGTTACTAGAGAGGGACCAGTCACTTACATGCATCACCAGTTCCTTACCAACAACTGCTGAGACCACTGCTTGGTCTAAGTTGTCACATGAGTCTCAGGCCTTATGGCAACATGGCACTGGCATGAGACTGAAAGGACACTCATGGTGGACAACAGAGCACCAGGAACAGATTGGTTTTCTTTTTTTTTATTTTACATCTGCCCCATGGTTAGTCCAGTTCATCAACAATCTCAGTGATTCCCAAAGTGGTCCAGGTGGACCCCCAGGGGTCCACGGGAGACTCAACAGGGGTCTACGTTAGATCTAATCTTCACATTTTTTGACGAGTTTTGGGAATATGGTAGAAATGTAGCAGCAGGGGGTCCACCGAAACCAGTAAAATTTTGAAAGTGGTCTACGAGAAAATAAAAGTTTGGGAACCTCTGCTTTAAATAGACACTGTTGTTTCAACAATCTTGCATAAGGAATATTACAAAGGATTATAAGAAATTTTGTAATTCATCTTTTCAGAGTAAAATGCCTTCACAGAGAAAATTCTGCTATATCCGTCTTGGGATCACATGACTCAGATTACATATGACTATACAAGTCTTATGGAGAGGGTGAGGGAGGAGTGAGCAGGAAGTGCAGGAGATAAGAGAAGAAAGACAGGTTTAGTCTGATGCTGGAGATAAATAGGAGCTTTCAATCACAAACAAATTACTTTATTTACATCAGTACAGGGCAGTTCTTCTCTGTATATGTCCTGCATGATCCTGGGGCTTTTTGCATGAGACAGAGCTAGGGCTGTGAATCCCATCCACACATTGCAGAAAAATAAACACAGTGTAAATGATGAGGTTTCCAAAACCGTTGTGGTTTTGAAAATTGCAGCATGTCAATTATACCTGCGGAAACGCTGGCGGTTTCTAAAGCCCCACGTTGCGGAAACACAGCTTTTTTTTGTTGCAGATATTACTGTGTGTTTTTGAGCCAAAATCAGCAGTGGCTTCAAAAAGGAATGGAAAATATAAAGGAAGCTCTTAGACATTTTCCTTCTGTTAAATCTGCTCCTGACTTTGGCTCAAATAAACTGCAACAAAATCTGCAACAAAAACTCTGCGTTTCTGCAACATGGGGCTTGAGCCTCAAGATGCTGAATTTTTTAAGGTAATAATTACTAATACCCAGCACCAAATCCCACTGTTAAAAACTTCCTTTATTTCATCGCAGTAAAAATCTATACGTATAGTAAAAATGGTGGCTAATACCGTATGCATTTTGAGTCAAAACCACCTCTTACTTATAGCTAGGATTACTCACCATTTATCCCATAAGTATAGATTTTTACTGTGATGAAATATAGGAAGTTTTTGACAGTGAAATTCAGTCCTGGATACTTACCTCATTTGTGGGTGTGCTTTCCTAACCCTATTGCCTGGAGGGCATGCACCATTGTGGAGTTTGTGCAGGACAAATAACGCAGTCCATCTGTATCATTGACCGGGTTAGATGTATTTCAGGGTTTCTATTGTAATATATATATTAGATATATTGTATTATATATATATTACATATTATTATAGTATGTATATATATATATATATATATATATATATATATACATACACACGTGGACAAAATTGTTGGTACCCCTCGTTTAATGAAAGAAAAACCCACAATGGTCACAGAAATAACTTGAATCAGACTGGAATTTGCCAAACTACATGTTGACAAGCCACAAAGCTTCTGGGAGAATGTCCTATGGACTGATGAAACAAAAATCAAAATTTTTAGCAAGGCACATCAGCTCTATGTTCACAGACGGAAAAATGAAGCATATCTTGAAAAGAACACTGTCCCTACTGTGAAATATGGAGGAGGCTCTGTTATGTTCTGGAGCTGCTTTGCTGTATCTGGCACAGGGTGTCTTGAATCTGTGCAGGGTACAATTAAATCTCAAGACTATCAAGGGATTCTAGAGAGAAATGTGCTGCCCAGTGTCAGAAAGCTTGGTCTCAGTCGCAGGTGATGGGTCTTGCAACAGGATAATGACCCAAAACACACAGCTAAAAACACCCAAGAATGGCTAAGAGGAAAACATTGGACTATTCTGAAGTGGCCTTCTATGAGCCCTGACCTAAATCCTATTGAGCATCTTTGGAAGGAGCTGAAACATGCCGTCTGGAAAAGGCACCCTTCAAACCCGAGACAACTGGAGCAGTTTGCTCATGAGGAGTTGCCAAAATACCTGTTGAGAGGTGCAAAAGTCTCATTGACAGTTACAGGAATCGTTTGATTGCAGTGATTGCCTCAAAAGGTCGTGCAACAAAATATTAAGTTAAGGGAACCATCATTTCTGTCCAGGCCTGTTTCATGAGTTTTCTTTTTTTAAAAATTCTGTTGAAGCATGGTTGAAAAGCAATGTCTGACTTTCACTTGTGGAAGAGTGAAGAAATCAGGCGATACCTTTTAGAAGCTAACTGAGTATATTTGATAAGTAAGCTTTCAGAAGTGCTAGCTTCCTTCATCAGACATGGTGTTATACAAGAACTGAAAATTCACAGATTTTTATACCCTATACACATGATCTTCAAAGGATTTTAGAGTCCTTAAAAAAACTAAAATAAAATGCAATCTAAGTAAGAAGTTATTTACAACCGGTCAAAAAACAATCTGGAAAGTTGTGGTGCGTGACAGAGGGATCTGTTATCTGTTTGCTATCAGGAGATGATTTGTGACCCTCACAGTTCATACATAGTGTGACATGAAGCTGGCATGAATATTAAGTCCAAATTGCAGAGTTTTAAAATTTTGGACTTAATATTCATGCCAGCTTCATGTCACACTATGTATGAACTGTGAGGGTCACAAATCACCTCCTGATAGCAAACAGATAACAGATCCCTCTATCACGCACCACAACTTTCCAGGATGTTTTTTGACCAGTTGTAAATAACTTCTCTACTTAGATTGCATTTTGTTTTAGTTTTTTTAAGGACTCTAAAATCCTTTGAAGATCATATGTATAGGGTATTAAAAATCTGTTAATTTTCAGTTCTTGTATAACACCATGTCTGATGAAGGAAGCTAGTACTTCTGAAAACTTACTTATCAAATATACTCAGTTAGCCTCTAAAAGGTATCGCCTGATTTCTTCACTCTTCCACTACTTTCAATGGCTAACACGGTACAACATTATACTACTATTGACTTTCACTTGTTCATTTTCATAGAATTTTTATATATTATTACTTTTGTCAGATTCAAGTTATTTCTGTGACCATTGTGGGTTTTTATTTCATTAAACAAGGGGTACCACCAATTTTGTCCACGTGTATATATATATTATTATATCTATATATTAGATATAATAAATCACAAATCACTAATAGGAACTATCACAGTGTCCATAGAAGTTGTCGTCAAGATTTCCATAAATGCTAGATAGTCTATAACTCTGCTGAGCTCCGTTTCCTTTCTGTTCCATCTTCCTGTTATCTGTATCAGTGTCACCAGGTTCCAACAGTTCTGGTATCATATCCATTGTAACTGCTATCTATAGAGCCTCTTGGAATACATTTTTGGTGGAACCGACTCTTCATTATCTTCACGTTCCTGTGTCTATATAGAATCTCTACCTCTTAATTGTAATTTCACGTGTACTTCAGTATTGCCGGCTCCTTTAATATAGTACAAGTCTGCAGCTGTGTGACTAACTGAGAAATCTCTGTGTTATGATTTCATAATGCATAAAATAGAGATTCTGATGCGCCACATCATCTGAACAACCGCTATGTCCTGTGTTCTGAATTGTATTCTACTCTTGAAAAATAATACTTGCACCGTGTTTGGTTTCTATAGGCCACAGCAACAGTTTTTTTTCTATTCCACACACTTTTAGAAATTTGTCCCTATACACATGTGGACAAAATTGTTGGTACCCCTCGTTTAATGAAAGAAAAACCCACAATGGTCACAGAAATAACTTGAATCTGACAAAAGTAATAATATATAAAAATTCTATGAAAATGAACAAATGAAAGTCAGACATTGCTTTTCAACCATGCTTCAACAGAATTTTTAAAAAAAGAAAACTCATGAAACAGGCCTGGACAGAAATGATGGTTCCCTTAACTTAATATTTTGTTGCACAACCTTTTGAGGCAATCACTGCAATCAAACGATTCCTGTAACTGTCAATGAGACTTCTGCACCTCTCAGCAGGTATTTTGGCCGCTCCTCATGAGCAAACTGCTCCAGTTGTCTCGGGTTTGAAGGGTGCCTTTTCCAGATGGCATGTTTCAGCTCCTTCCAAAGATGCTCAAAAGGATTTAGGTCAGGGCTCATAGAAGGCCACTTCAGAATAGTCCAATTCCTCTTAGCCATTCTTTGGTGTTTTTAGCTGTGTGTTTTTGGTCATTATCCTGTTGCAAGACCCATGACCTGCGACTGAGACCAAGCTTTCTGACACTGGGCAGCACATTTCTCTCTAGAATCCCTTGATAGTCTTGAGATTTCATTGTACCCTGCACAGATTCAAGACACCCTGTGCCAGATGCAGCAAAGCAGCCCCAGAACATAACAGAGCCTCCTCCATGTTTCACAGTAGGGACAGTGTTCTTTTCAAGATATGCTTCATTTTCCCATCTGTGAATATAGAGCTGATGTGCCTTGCCAAAAATTTCTATTTTTGTCTCATCTGTCCATAGGACATTCTCCCAGAAGCTTTGTGGCTTGTCAACATGTAGTTTGTCAAATTCCAGTCTGGCTTTTTTAAGTTATTTCTGTGACCATTGTGGGTTTTTCTTTCATTAAACGAGGGGTACTAACAATTCTGTCCACGTGTGTATATAACAGTATATGAAAGTCATCTCAATGTATGGTTTAAAGTAATAAATGGAATATTAGGTGTTTTCCAGGTTATTTATATAGATGACTATTCCTTAGGATAGAATCTTACATTAAAGTTGGAGAACAGGACGGAACTGGAGGCATCTTAAGCCCCTCCCCTTTTCATTTAAGCCATACCCCCTTGTCAAACTAGTCTGAAAAAATAGCCTAAAATTACATGCGACATTGTGTTCTAAAAATACCACCAGTGTGTCCTAGGAAAAGTATTCAGTGGACCCTTACTGATAACAACTTCTGACTTGTGATTTGATCATTGTGGGTATTTGGATTGTGAGCCCCGGGAGACCAACTGATTGTGGGAGATCCCTCTTGTTACTGCCCCCCACAATAACATGTTATTTCATGAAAGCCAATGTATAGTGAATTAATTTTTGCATGTTAATCAGCTCAATGAGGACCTCACTGCACCCACCGACATAATCTAACTATGAGGTGCTAAGAGCTGTGTTGTAGGATGGGGAATAGTTGAAAAGTTACACCTCTGAAGACAGGTACAGCCCACCCATATGTAAGCATCATGTAGCGTGTAGGGCTTACCAGTGGTCCACTAGAAGACAGTATCCTCATGGGTCTCAGCAGCTAGGCAGGCATTGGGCTCAAGGAAGACAGGCTGGAGGAGAACACCACATGACCATTGGGAAAGTGGGCTGTTACTTTGCATGCAGACAACAGAGAATAAGGATGTACTGTGGGGCTGGGGGAAGTCCTAGTTCGAGTTCTCAGAAATGGGCCAAGAGGCCTACGTTCTTACCTGGGAATCAAGCCCAGATGCAGCAGTATGTGTAGTCCAATGGGACATTGAGGATGACCATACAACGGAAGGTGACAATCTATTGAGCCTGCCGGACACGATCCAGCTGACAGTAGACAGCATAATTTTGCTGAAATTAACAGCATAAATTGCTCCGGAATCATAGGGGCTAGAGAAAAAAATCCAGTTGCTCCAGAATCAGTGGAGGGGCACCTATTGAAGGACGCAAAGCACTGGAGTTGGTGGAGGTGGCGAAAGGTCCTCTTTAAATTAACCACCCAGTTGTCGTTCTTGTGTCCAAAGCTGCACATGTTACAATAAGACACCCTAAAAATAGGACATGTGAAAAAGGACTGATCCCTGTTCTAGATGTCATATACCATGCCATATAAATATCCTTGACTCAAGCTGTCTTTACATCATACGCTCGTGATTACGAAGCCTGTTGTTTACTTCTTGTTACCATCAAGGGAAAACTGTGCATTTCTGAAGGGATCTTTTATGTTGAAACCAAGACAAGTTTCAGGAGGCGTCTCCTGCATAAATGCATAAGTGTCCCTTTAAGCACCCCCACATGTTTAGTTTGATTTACCACTCGCTGTTTTAAGAAGATCAAACTGACAACCTATTCACAGGTATCAAGCAATATTCTCAGAGCGCATTTATAGAAGATGTTTTTTTTTTTCAGATTCCTCAGCTATAATTAATGTGAAAAGGAAAAGCAAATTGCACGCTAGGTAGTTAGCGGAACAAAAGACAGTGTGAGATATACCAAATTGGAAACATGGATAAGCTTCAAAAAAACCTCATGTGTTCCTTTTTGAAGGATGAAGACAACAAACTTGGAGATTTGTGTGTTTATTATCTGGTGGTGTAACTCTGCCTGTTTAAGGCTTCCTTCACACACATTGGGGGAGATTTATGATCACTTTGCACAAGTGAACTGGCACGAAAAAATTGCAGACTTTTTAATTGCCATTGGTGAAATCATTTTGGACCAATGGTGTTTCTATGCTGCCCTCCAAAAAGGGGACATGGCGAGTGTGCATTGTGGGTAGTTACGAATAAGAGAGAGCTAGAGAATGTGCTAACCAATTTCAGATAAGGAGGCCCTGGAAGGCAAAAAAAAAAAATAACCCGTGCTTACCTGTCCCCGATGCTTTGGTGTCTTTCACTGTGGTCTGCTGAGTATGTTTGTTTGTTTGGTTTTTTTTTCACCCTCCCCGGCCTTCTTACCAAAAAAGAGATATCATGGACAACCCCTGGCTGAGATAGGTATACAGCATTCCTTCTTAGGTCCCCTGGGAGGGAAATTCAGAAACAGCCAGACTTGGTTGTTGTTGGACACTATTTCCGTAACTCTTATAGATGTTAATGGGAGTTATGGTAACAGCATAGCACAGTGAACTATGGTGTTTCCGTGACCCCTGAAGTTACAGACACTGCGTAGCTCACTCTGCTATACTGTTTCCACAACCTCTGTTCACCCCCATGGGAGCTTCAAAAACAGCCACTGCTCAGCTGTTCCCAAAAGTCCCACCCTAGGGTTCAGGATTTAGGACCAGTTATTCACATCTTGGCAAATTGCTTAACCCTTTAAGTGCATCGCGAAATATATAGTATAGTAGAGTATAGAAAGTGGTGTGTTGAAAGTCTGCAGCAATTTTTTTATGGTGGCAGTTTTTCTGGGCTTATTGCTGTGTTTTGAAACAAATGTGAAGGCCCCAAACAATGCACCAATAGCACACTAGTATTTTCTAGATTTTACGGATGCGTACCCCACTTTGTGTTTAATGTGACTCTTTAATAAAGCTTGGAAGTGCTGGAGGTATACCTATGGCTACTATTATGGGATGGCTTCTCCCATTTCCTGCAAGGTGGTGAGCAAAATACTTTTTTCTTTGTCTATGTCTCTACATCTTAACATCTTTTCCACTAATCTCTTGCAAAAAAAAACGGGGTGGCTTGTTGAGCCCCTTGCACTGACCTCCATCCTCATTTTTTTTTTCCAGTCATGCCCTTGTATGGGGCTTAAGATCTGTTTATGGATGTGGCTTCCACAGGCATTAAAGTGACCACAGTGTGAGGATTGTACCAATACAATGACATAGTCATGCTTCTCTATGGACCACATGGCTGTAGGCATGTAGAGTGCATGTGTCTAGACAGCTGGTACTAATGTGAAAGTGAAGCTTTTACATACCTCCCAATACCTTTTACATATCTCCCAGTTTTCAAAGAACTGAAAAAGGGACAAATTTGTCCTTTGGTGTATTTGGGTACCATAAGCCATGCCTCCAGTCTGTACTGTTTGGCCGTGATCTTTCCCACCCACATCCCTTTGTCCCCCCACACAGTATAATGCCCCTTCTGTGGCAATGACATGGTATCATACCCCATTATGGCCTCAACAGTATAATGTCCTCATCATTGTCTCCCTCCCCCCGTATAATGAATCCCTCAATTTGGCCCCCAAGATATAATGTCCCCTACATATGGCCCCCACAGTATAATGTCCCTTTCATGTGGCCCCCACATTATAATGTCCCTTTCATGTGGCCCTTATATTATAATATCCCTTTCATGTGGCCTTAACATTATAATGCCCCCCATGTCTTCCCCACATTATAATGTCTCCTTCATGTGGCCCCCACACCATGTCTTCCTCCACGTGGCCCACATTATAATACCCCCTTCATGTGGCTCCATCCATGTGGCCCCTGATTATGATGTCCCCCTCCATGTGGCACTAACAAAAAAATTCACAAACAAAATAAAACCATTAGTTACCTTTCCCTGTTCCCCCATAGTTCATTTTGATCACTGCATCACCCCTGCCTGCTTCCAAGGTGTAGAGATAGGACCCAAATAGTGAAGCAGGGAGCGGACACCATTGTACTCAACTCCAACCGGAGGACACAGATGGATTGAAGTTGGGACATTAGCTCCCACTACCCAATATCTGGGACTGCCCTGCCGAATCTAGGATAGTTGGGACCATATGAAGGGGGTCATTATCAGTTATCCTGCAGACTGGTTATAAGTTGAAGTGAGAAATTTTAAAATAAGTTGAAAAACCCTTTAAGAGCAGGAGAAAGATGTGGAAACCAATCTCTGCAGAAGGATCTATGGTGGCCCCATATGACCCATGCTACATACAGCTGTGACTTGGCTTGTGGCAGAGATGGAGGCGCGCCCGGTGACCTATGTTTTCATATTTGTTGAATAGTTATCTGCCTTTCCCACTAATCTCTGTATGTTTCAGTCCAGGAAAGATGTCCTCACATTATTACAAGAACATAGCGCTGACATTTGTGCTGCGTTGTCTCATTTTGGTTGTATTGTTTTGTATTGGCGCGTCTTAAAGTTGCGGTGGAGATTATGGCGGGCTCTTACACTGGGACAGTACATACTCTATAAATATAGCTCAGACCTAAATGTCAGCTGAGGCTCAGACTCACTAAACAGCAGTCTGTAAAATAAGGGATTTCGTTATCATAGTAAAGTCCTTGTCAATCTTTCCTGTACAATCATCCATCAAAATGACTCCTTCAGTTCTTTGTGTTACCATGGCGACCCTTTCCTCTAAACTCCCTGGATATACATTCATCTTTGTAGATAAGACACAGTCCATAAAAAAATGCTTATTTTTATTTTACAATTATCAATATTCAGGGCATTATTCTGGTTCATATATATATTTCCTTGTATATTGAGAATTGATCCAGTTTCTTATACACACTCTGCGTCGGTTCCTTAAGGTTTTCCATACCTCTGCTTGCAGTCATTGAATAAAAACTTTGTTACTCACTTCCAGTAAGCCTAGGTTCACATCTGCGCCTGGGTGTTCATTGTTCTCGTCCATCGGAGGATCAGAGCAAAGGACACACGGACCACTAAAATAGTGGACACCAACGATGACCGACAGATCCAGTGGGCTATAACGTGGTGTTTTTTTTAGTGTCAAAAGGGATAAGTTTATTAAAAACCACAGGATAGCAGCACAACCATGTCAGATGATACAAGCACAAAGCAAACTAGAACAGTACATCGACACAAAAGGGGTAAAATATGGAGGGTTACAGCACACCTAAGCGTATGTCTGACATAAAATAACTTAGACTAGCGAAACAGAAATCTTATATAGCAAATCATAGCAATATATAGTGGGCTATGCCTGGGGTGTGGGAGGAGGATATCCAAGGGGACCAAAACTTCTGAAACAAAGACACTGTGTCCAGACAAATTGCATTAAAGAGGATCTTTCATATCCTTATGCATATGCGTTTTTATATACCGCTAGAAAGCCGATGATACTAGGCTGTAAGGCCCGCCCTTCTGACAGTGGGGAGATATCGGTGCCGAAATTAATGGCACTGATATCTCCAGCAGCAGGGTCATAGCGGGAAAGCTGACAGTGTGCTGAATTCAGTGGCTTTCTAGCAGTATATAATACTGCACATCGATGAGGACGTGAAAGGTCCTCTTTAAATTTTTCGCACAGTGTTACTCCGAAAACACTGGTCTTTTTTGTGTATCAATTTTCGGCGGCACTGCGATGGTCTCTCCAAACGGAGACTCTGGCGCAGATGTGAACCCTGCCTGAATAAAATATTGTCCTAGTCATCATGTGATGGACTCCCAATTGCATTACTGGTTACAAGACACAGCTCTCATTGTAAGGTGCTGTTCACATGGAGGAATTTGAGTTCCTGTCCAAATTCCGGCCCTGTGGAGCCCACTGACTAGCCTTAGACACAATGGGGCTAATCAGTGTGAATCACGTTCTGCGGGTTCTGCGGCTGAATCAGCCACGGAATCCATGACAAGATTGAGCAGGAAACTTATTTTCTCAGCATGGTGAAAAAAAGAAGCGCCTGTCACTACCTCCCATACAAAAGTAGGGTGCACCCTTTTGAAATCCTTACAATGGGAGACAAGACAACTACTGTAGACCCTTCTTTCCACCGACTGGTCGGAGTTGAGTACCGTAGTTAACTATAGAACTATGACCTACAACACTCTCCGTGACATGAAAACTGAAGGAGCTGCATTTTTAAGACATTACCCCATCACACTGTTATAAAGCCTGGCATCCGAAATGTGTTAAATCATCTGCTGTATGCCCATTTACCACTTGGGTTCATTGCAGTATTCAGAACGGCATGATGTATTATAATGACTATGACATCAGAATATGATATATGTGCAGAATATAATTTATGCATACTTTAAAGTTGCACCATTGCTAGAAGAGAATCCAGACAATGCTACAATTGCTATATGTTCCAGTCTTAATTGATTAACTATTAAGGAGTGACTGTCTCTCTGTTATTTCCACCTCATTTACCTTCACAGCGGAGCTTCCCCTAGTGTTGTATGAAATGTATCAATGTATGTTAGGAATGGTCCGGGGAAATTAGCCATAGTAAAACAGGATCATTTAACACTGCAATATGCAAATAGCAAATGACACTTGGAATGTGGCCTAATAATGAAAGGGAATAGAGGTTTCTGCTAAAGACGTATTTGCATGGTCCAGGAAATATGCTCCACTTCTGTACTAGTAAATGTTCATCTCTGACTAAATTTCATTTTGCAATAATGATTCATATTTAACAATGTCTATGGGCAGAATGTGACTTACTCATGGTTACTGCAGAACTTCACTATCTCGGACACGTAACTGGGGGCAATTCCATATGAAGAAAGTTGAACTATCAGTATGTTTGTAGTGTGAGAAAGAAGCAAGATCTGGTGGAAATTCATTCAAATATGTGGAGATAGAACATAAAAACTGCACGCAGATGTTGTCCTTGAGTATTTGCCTGGATATGACCACAGTGAGATTCTCAGGTGCAAGAGCGTCCACGCTACACTTATTCCTCTTTCCAGCTGATGACGATCATGTGACCTGTTGCCCTGCGTTCAACGTTACCCCAAGGCAACAGTAAGACACAAGCCCATGTGCAGTGTCCCATGAAAGGGGCCATTGCTAAGGACTTTGCTGCTTTATGGATGCATAATATGTTTTATAATGCTTTTTATATGGTTTATTACTGGTTACGTGCACCCTCCAGCTTTATGCTGGACATTCAGGAGTTAATCAGCCATTTTGGTGTTGCTCTGTAAGCAGGATTGGATTATGCTCTGGATTTCCAAGAAGATGTGAAGATTTTATTGGTTGCTAGAAGCTCCCAGCCTTTAGCCACAAAGCTACTCCCTGTTATGGTTAGTCATTAGATAGCTGTAGACAAGGGAATAAGTTTGAGGAAAAGCACCTTCAGGTCTTCAGGCTAGTTAGTGGCAGATAGGATTAACAGGAAGTCCCATGTCACTTGACCCCAGGCTCGCAGAACCAAGACTTTGTGAACCTACTGATTTCTGAACATCTCCACTGCTAAACCAGTGTGGAAACTTATATTCAGGGCTCAGACATGTCCTGTATTTCCCAGTAGTGGTTGGAAAGGAGGATCCCAGGGGTCAACCCAGTTAGTTGTATGGGTCAGAGGACTGAGGAAGGGGTGAAGAGCAATAGATACTCCTGTCTGTGTGTACAAAGTGCCATACGTGTGGAAAATGTTCCTGTAAGTGAACTGTTCCTCAGTGTTGCTCTTTAAATGGATGAAACTGTGCTAAATAAACTGAGCCATGAGCCTTGCCTGTTTCATCTGCCTTCGGGAGACCAAGGGAACACCAAAATGCCATCAAATAGTAGACAAGAAGGGGGCCTTGCACCATCACCTCAGTGTGGTGCCTCATCACTGTGTCAGCCTAATGCCTGTAAGAAGATTGGGCACTAAAAGCCACTGTGACCAGTGAGGCCGCCATCTTGGGCTTGCTCCTATCTGCGCCATAGCCACACTGCTCTTCCCCTGGTCATTGCATGTGAATGGATGGCTGCAGTTTGTCTATTTGTAGTCCCACTGTTGTAGGTTTGTGAAGACTGTTTCATGAGTGTAAGGAATTTTGCAACTTTAGGTAGGTGGCTGTAGATGACCATACACAACATAAGAAACTGTGTCTAGGTTGTGTCCGATTTTATCTGTTATCCGGATGTGCTGTAAAACTGTTGGTAATGCAAAGTGTATAATGTTTTTCCTTTGCAGGTGCAATGTGTAGGGGTGGAATATTGGTTGGCTTTAGGTGTTGTACTTGTATCATGGGAGGAGCCATTTGGCACGTCCTGTGATATGATCCCGTGCTAGCTTTGCCAGGACACTCTGGCCACTTGGTATTTTAGCAGGGTCCACACAGGACATACCTGAAGGTTATCTGCTGCAAACTTGACAATAACTAAGCTGCTGCAATGTACAGTACTTCAACCTGCAACATGTTCATTTATGCTGTGGGTTTTACTGCAGCTTAGAATCTTTCCAGTAAAAATGCTAAAAACCTAAGGATAGCAAAAGGAATATCCCGGCGATCAGCTGTTGTCACCTGAGAAAGACATGTCTGCTTACCCATGGTAACATTACATGAATGTCCATGTAATGCATGAAGGAGCAGGAGGGTCTGCTATTCTGCACATAGAGGGGAGGCCCAAACATTTATCCTAAGACATATCGTCATGGGTTGTTGTTGTAAGACTCTTAAAATCTTTTGGATTAACCCCTAATGGGTTTACTGGGACTTTAATATAAATGACCTATTCTTATGGTAGACCATTAATATCAGATTGATTAGTGTCTGACTCCTGGCACCCCCCCTGATCAGCTGTTTGAAGGGTGCCATGTTTCTCAAGTAAATGCTTCAACCTTATCATTACCAGGTACAGTGCTATGCATTCCATAGTGGCTGTGCCCGGTACTACACTTAGGTCTTACCCAATCCATTTGATGTATCATGCACAGCCACTGCAAACTGTATGGCATTGTTCATGTTTAATAATTTTAGCACCACCAAACCCTTCAATCAAACATCTAGTTGTCAGAGGTGTCAGGAGTCGGACCCCTACTGATCGTATATTGATAACCTATCATAACGATAGACCATCAATATTAAAGTCCCGGAAAACCCCTTTAATATAGTTTGTACTATGCACGGTCTAAAGCATTGAGAAAATAGAACTAGTTAGTACCTGAAAGTTTCCAGTCACAACTCGTCAGTCTCCTAGAGGTTC
Source organism: Leptodactylus fallax (assembly GCA_947044405.1). Taxonomy (NCBI): domain Eukaryota; kingdom Metazoa; phylum Chordata; class Amphibia; order Anura; family Leptodactylidae; genus Leptodactylus; species Leptodactylus fallax. The sequence continues at coordinate 5,883,851 of CAMRHE010000057.1, forward strand.
ACCTTACAGGTCTGACAAGGCAAAGCTTAAGCATTGAAGCATGACAGTGAATTAGATTGTGCTGGACAGTGGGTCATTGATAAATCTGCCCCAGTGCACATCTCAAGTTCTGCCGACTTCTAAAACCACTTTAATTAGACACCGTCAGGTTTTACGGACAGCTGAGTGCTGCCAGATACAGCATATGGTCTCCTCCTAGAATGTTAAACTCCATGGAGCCGCTCGCTGCTTGTGTTTAGCCATTTTTCTCTGTTATTAAGTCTCCGCGATGCAGGGAACAGTTTATCATAGTATTAGAAGATACACAATCACACTTACAGACAAAGGCATGGTATTTATCTGCAATATGTATTTACTCGCCTCTAGATTTACTGTTCAGTGTAGTTATTCTATACTTTATCTGGAAAAATAAGACTTTGGATAAAAAGCTTTAACTCTATTGTCAAATGATGTTACACAAAAAGATGTCTATTCGTCTAGATTATTGCTAAAGGTAAAGCTATATTCTATTATAATCTGTTTATAGCATGACACGAAACATCCCCTAAACAACACAATTATGGCACAAAGTAGCAGATTTAGTGGACACCTAATGCAACTGCGTTGCGGGACTGAAGGGTTTCGAAGATTGTTTGTCCCTTCTGCCATCAAAGCATACAACAGTAGGGCAGGGGGGAGTAATGGACGAGTCTGGGGTCGTTGAAGTGGCCTACTGTACAAATCCTAAATTCCTAATACTGTTTCCTTATTGTACCTACCAATGCACCTTACCTGTAACAATTCGCACACCTTGTATATTCCCCTGCCCCTTGCGTTGCAATGTAGTTGTATTGTATGTAATTGCTGACAGCTGATATCATGGCACATAATGTCCCTGCTGGGATTAATAAAGTTCTAGTCTAGTGTAGTCTACTCTATAGACAATGTAGGGACTATATGGGCATTATATAAATTCTAATTTTAAACTATACCATAGCAATGTTAAAGGGATAGTACATCCAATAAAAATGATTTTAATGAATGGTGTAAAAAATAACAATCTAATTTAACAACCCTGTTCCAGCAATTTCCATGTCCTATGCCTGTTTCTTTTTTCTTGTCCCTCCCAACATATATGAAATGGCTGCTCAGGTAAAGCAGGTCACCGCCAACATCTCTGCTCACCCATTGGTTATGGTCACTCCTCTTGCTGTGCTTCATCTTGGCGCTCTCCTGCCATCCCTGCCTCCTTTTCATGGTTGGAACGGCCCAAGGGACACATGCATGTATTTCTAGGGATAATAACAGAGGAACAGGTTCTGTAAAAACAAACTCCAGAATTGTTATTTCAAAGGGAAATAGTATATATAATAGTATTTACTACAGATGGGAGAACCTTTAGGCTTTGTTTCATTTTGCATTTGGGTCTCTAGTCCAAGATTTGTTTCGGGTTGAACAAATTCGCTACAAACCACACCTTAAAATGGCTTAACACATAGGTTCCTAGCAGCCTTGACAGTGTTATACACTATCTATAAAACATAGGTTCCTAGGGGCCCTGACAGTGTTATACACTATGTTTTATAGATAGGTTCCTAGGAGCCCTGACAGTGTTATACACTATCTATAAAACATAGTGTAGAACACTGTCAGGGCTCCTAGGAACCAATCTATAAAACATAATGTAGAACACTGTCAGGGCTCCTAGGAACCTATCTATAAAACATAGTGTAGAACACTCTTAGGTCTCTTAGGAACCTATCTATGTAATTTCTAGCTCTCTAAGGCAAACACAGCTGAAGTTAAGAAGTTATGTCAAAGTGAATGGGACATTATTATACTCTAGGAATTCTTCAGACCCCAGAGTATAATAGGTGGAGGCCCAGGGGAGGTGACCAAAATAAAAAAAAAACATTCATACTCACCTTCTGTTAACTATTTTGGGCCTCCTCGCGGCTTTCTCTCTGCTTCCTCTGTGATGTTATGTGCCCGGGGTCGCTGCCGATCCCAAGATCACCAAACTAGAAGCCAAAGGGATATGGTCTTCAGAAGAGCATTGGAAGAAGTGCAGGAGTGAACCTTCCCTTTAAATGTGCGATTTTAAGAATAGTCCCATTTCCATCCCACAATTAATAATGAGATGATAACAGACAATTTATTTTTATGTCACAGTAATTACTTTTCTAATCATTTTGTTCTATAAAATGCTTCAAGTTACTTAACTTAATGGTGAATATGCGAGTAATTATTAGGAGCGACAAGTTTATAAGCCATTCTGTCAGATCCCAGAAAATGTACTAAAAAGAGAGAATCCTAAATGCTAAACTATTTGTATCTACTAACTTTACCGCCATATAGTCACCCAAGAAGCAAATGAGGCGTAAGCATAGGGTGACATGGGATTTGCCCTGTAAATGACTGTGGGTCAAAGATATTGGGACAAAAACATTTTATGTTTAATTTATTAACATACACAGTGGTGAGAGTTACTAAGAATAATGTGCCAGAATTCTGTTCCAAATTCAACCAAAAGGTCTAGAAAAATGGGTGTCATACATAGGGGTGTACCCAGACAGAATGAGCAGTCACATGGACACCCATCCCCTCTCCAGCTGCTGAGGGCCATTAGCCAATACTCCACCCCCCTCCCACCCTGGCACTGCTGAATCCCCTCTACCCTTTTCTATCTTTGCCCACACAGTCATGAAGTGCCAGTACATGTGAGTGGTGGCACTTGTAGGAGATCGCTCTCTTGCATCGCAACCTCAGAAGAGCATCAACAGAGATCAGAAAGGGAGGAGGGAGGACCAGAGAAGAGGTGGGGGAATTTTAAGTGAGACAGTTCCTTCTCCTATTAGCAGTGCCGCTCTCCTGATGATGGTCGTCATCATCATCATTTACGAAAGCGACAGCCGGTCAAGGTCAGCAATGTGGTGGTTTTAAATGTGAACCCTTTGTGTATTCCATTTGTGAAATAGTGGTGTAAAGTGATCCGGCTAATGTCATAAGGAAAAGTGTCTAACGTATCCAGCATATGCCATTGTGATACATTTAGCACAGGATCTGTCTGTCTGACCTAGGTTTCTCCTGTCTTACTGTTGGGCAGAATTATCGGGATTGTCTGAGAATATCATAAATCATAGTATTGGCAGGAATAATATAACAGTAACAATGGTGGCTCGCTTCAGTTGCTCTTTACTTTTGCTGCTGCAAAGACAAGCTATATACCTTGTGATCGCTGTAGCCAGTTCACAGGTTGGTCTAGGTTGGTTTATTTTATAACTAGAGATGAGCGAATCGATTCTGCAGAAGTGGAATTCGATCCGAATTTCAGGAAATCTTCGATTCGCCACAATTCCGGATTTCTTGATGCTTCGCAGTAACGAATATTTAGTAAGAACCTTTGTGACATCAGACGGTCACATGATATTCTATAGTGATGTGATTGGGTAGGCGTGTCTTTGCTTGTTAGCAGATCCTTCCACATGAATAAAACTTGTCCATGCTGGAGAGAGAGAGAGAGAAACATGACCGCGGCATCCAAGGGCTTCCACCATTTTGCCGCCCACCCCAGCTCTCTGCAGCCCGGAAATAGCTGTTTATTCGCCACAAAGTAATTCAGATCAAAGCAAATTTTTTTGGAACTTCGAATCAAACTGCCGAATTGAACTTTTGAGAAATTCGCTCATCTCTATTTATAACATTTCCTGCAGGTATTATAAATTACAACTCCTTTAATAAATCCTGCCTAATATCATAAAAAAAAAAAAATAATTAGGAATCATTATCTGTCTTAGGTAATGTTCACACAGAATTTTGACAAACCTTTTGAAAGGTCGAAATCCATGGCAAGATGGACCACACTAGGTCCCATTAATTTCAATTGGAGTCAATGATGAATGCTAATTTTTACTCTATATTACTGTGTTTCCGAGCAGAAAACTGCTCTGAAATGGCAGTGGGTGGCCACACAGATTGGCCCCATTGTACAGGACTAACCATTGTGCCCACCCATGCCACTTAAAAACTACAAACCATGGCCGAGACCCCAGAATTGGCCTTGGATTTGTACAGCAGGCTCCATGGTAAAGACATACCTTGGATTTTAGTAGTACTGTTTATAGCTAACAAATGGTGTTCAGCTTATTTTTACACATTGCTAACAGTAAGAATGTGCAGAAAGAACTTCATGTACGAATAGTGCACCGATGACAACATCATGTCTGGATGACACAGTTACTGTATATTTTTGTTCAAAAATGTCTTTACTATCCAACCATGGCAACATCTGGTCAACGTTTCTGTATTCTCCCGCTGAATGGCTTTCTCCCAGGTTCTCCATTTTCCACCCACACTTTAGAAACATTCTGATACTAATTGACTTCCTGTATGTGATTGAGATTGAGGAATTAGGTTGTTAGCGCCATTAGGAACAATGAACAGTGTAAGTGTATACTCTACAGCCAACCATCTATGGCCAACCTTAAGTGAATTTCCAGTCTTAAGCTATTTTTACCTCATACTTTTTTTTTTCTCATACACAACTTAAAGCCTCAATCTCTGTCTTGGCAGCCAAGGACCGAGTGTGCTACAAGCCCCGATCTGCGCTTCACTCACCACATCGTACAAGTGTTTATCCTTCCTAGGCCTCCTTCAGGGTTTCCATGGACAACCCCTTTAACAGGCAAAGCTTGAGTAAACCTTAAAGAAGAAATAACCTCACCAATATAAAACATATAAATATTTATTAGTATCCAATAAAAAACATCAATCAGGACACATAATTAACAACCAATACAAATACAAAATGAGGAAAGAGTTATAAAGTACAATATTGATACCAGTGATCAAACATATGGCATGGTAAGTATGTAAATAACAGTATACAAATATGCATATAAAACCTAAAATCACACTTTTAAAGGTATAAATATATGACAAGGTGAAACTAGTTCTACCTAAAAGCTTGCTTTAACAAAAAAAGAGAATCTAAGAGTGATAAATTAAGCCCGAAAACAGCAGGGGCTCTAACTGACAGGATAATATGCAAATGTGAAAGATTACTTATCCAGACCATGCAAATGCCCGACGTGCGTTTCGCCTATACGCCAGACTTCGTCGGCAGGTGTGGAAAAAATGCTGCAAAGTAAGGCTAGGTTCACACCTGCACCTGCTCTATGTTCGGGGTTTCCGTCTCTAAATCCACTTAAAAAATGCGGAGAGAAAAGTTCTGCAATCAGCATTTTTCAGGCAGATACCCAGCGGACCCCATCATACTCTATAGTTTTCAAGTGGAGTGTGAACATAGTAAGAATGCTTTCAGAAATAGAATCGTTAATAGTTTATTTTTGTAAATTAACAAAATAAAGTGAATGAAGAAAAGAGAAATGTAAATGCCATCAATATTTGGTGTGACCTTTGCCTTCCATCAGTTCTTCTCGGTACTTGCAGACAGTTTTTGGCAGAACTCGGCAGGGAGGTTGTTCTCGCCATCTTGGAGAACTAAGCACAGATCTTCTGTGGATGTAGGCTTGCTCCAATCCTTCTGTCTCTTCATGTAATCCCAGACAGACTGGATGAAGATGAGATCAGGGCTATATCTGTGGGGGCCAGATCATCACCTCCAGGACTCCTCCTCCAAAGGACAAAAGTCACACCAAATATTAATGGGATTTAGATGTCTTTTGTTCATTTGGTGTTTTGTTAATTGACAGAAATAAACTATTCTTAAAGAAAACATTAGTAAGAACATATTGGGGGAAATGTATTAAACCTTGTTTTCTGGTGTAGACTGGTGTAATTGTGGCACATCTTTAGCACATGGCACTTCCTTGCACCAAAGATGCACCACATTCCTTGTCCTGCAGCTCACACGCCACTTTTTGCGAAAATGGGTAGGGTGGGTGAAGAGTAAAGTGGGTCGGGATGGACACACCTCAGCCCAACAAATTTCTAATAACTCATGCCAGGAAACTGACATGTGTTACATAGGAAACCTAATCTTGTGTATAGGAGTGAACCTGATTTATTAAGAGACAGAGCTTCCAAATAATTCAGGTGCGCCTCGTGCCAGTCAGGAACTTTATTAGGACTGGTGTAGGAAATGCCAGTCTTAGTAAATATCTCTCATTGTATTTACATCTTGTAGATATCACATAATAGAGGAGATTTATTAATCCTCTATGCCAAATATGCACCACAACCCCTCACTCTGTGCTTCACTCGCCACATTGTGCAAATGTAGACAGAGGGGGATGGACAGGGGCAGGGATGCCTTGGCCCGAATATTCATCGTAACTCACGGCAGTTCCTAACTGGGGTAGATTTCCATTCTGATGATGGAACGAGTGACTTATTGAGAAGATGCTGGAGCCTCACTCATTCCCTGTGCCAGTCGAGGCCATCATTAAGACTGGCGTACGATACACCAGTCTTAATCAATATCCCCTACTATGTTCTGTCACCAGCAATTCTATCTATCTATTTACACATATGCAGCTGGTTGGTTTCTACAGGCATCAGAGCTATGCTTAAAATGTACGCTTCCAGAAAAACTACATGACTATTCAATATAAGGGAGGCTGCTGCTTTAATGTAACTTACACCTAGTAAAGTGTGGTGCACATAAGTAGATTACAATGGTGAGACGTCTTTATCTTTATACACATTATGTCATTTGCTATACACGCTTCCCTATCACTTCTGATACATAGTTACAGTGTAACAAACTGTTGCAAATAGCAAGGATTGCTAAAGAAAAAGGAAATTGTTCAGCTTCAGGTGCATCTCAATAAATTAGAATATCTTTGAAACGTTCATTCATTTCAGTAATACAATCCATAATCAGCGTCTTCCATGATTGTGTGTCCTACTGAACCAGACTGAGGGACCATTTAAAGGCTTAGGAAACCTTGGCAGGTGACACAATGAATTTACAATACTGAACTTTTTTACAGTATTCTAATTTCCTTAGATTTGGTTTTTCATTACCTGTAATCCATAATCAACATTTACAGAATTAAAACACTTGAAATAGAAGACTCTGTGTGTAAAGAATCTAGAAAATATAGGAGGTCACTTTTTAAATTTAATTACTGAAATAAATAAACGTTTCAAAGATATTCTAATTTATTGAGATGTGCCTGTGTGTCACCTACCATGTGTTACTCAGGGTTCATACTAGCATTGCATCTCTGTACATGCAAATGACAGAAATCTATGTGACGCACAGGTTTCTGCTGTGGGTATGCAGTATTCACATGCTCTGCAGCGCAGATTCTCACAATGGGATGCAGATTCTTCTTCATGGATTTCAGTATTGAAGCAGACAGACCTGCCACTAAGCTCACATCCATATTTATAGAACAACATTTATTACGGCAGATTTCACTTAACATGTCTCAATTATAATATTGGCATTTTCTTATGTGGCAAAAGGGCCATTGGAGTACTCTAGGCACAGGGCCTGGAGATCTGCTGCCTCTGCACCTTCGATAGCTATGGCCCTGCAGATATAGTTTGGCCATACAACAACCCAGTCCCTGCAGTTTATCTGGGTAGATGTTTTATGGAATATTAACTGATGAAGCGGGCAAATGTCATAGTGAAGAGGTTTTCCAAGCTAAAAATATGATGGCCTATCCTTAGGATATCATCAGCGCCTTACCTCAAGGGTTAATGGGGTTTTCCTGGTTAAAAATATTGATAACCTATCCTTAAACAAGTCATCAATATCAGATCAATGGGATTACAACCCCCTCCACTCCCATGAATCAGCTTTTCACTCTACAGCCAATACACAGAAAATGGAGCAGGAAGCAGACAGCGCTGTTCTCTGTATAGTGGTCAGACCAGGTTACTGCAGATCAGCTCTCATTCACTTGAATGGAATGTAAGCTGCAGTGACTCAGTTCAGCCACTACACAGAGAACAGCGCTGTTTGCTTCCTGCTTCATCCGCTACTGAGAACAACTGATTGATCGGGGTACCGGGAGTCGATCCCTCACTGATCTGATATTGATGATTCATCTTTAGCATAAGTCATCAATATTTTTAGCCCGGAAAACTCCTTGGTTTATCCCTGAGCTGTTCATAGTCAATAGGCAAGGAGGCTTGGTAGGACTCAGACTACACCTTACTGACACCCTCGCATTTAGGAAGTTTTCTCTTATATACAGAAGCTCCTAGTGCTATAGAGTAGACACTTCAGCAAATAAGTGACGCTATCATTGAGGTTATATTACAGTGTAGCACAGTTTAGTTGCAGATGTATCTACCTGTCATCTGGGATGTCTGAACCATAAATTACCCCTCCAAGGATAACATTAGGAATTACAAATGAGAGCATGCTACGTGTAAGTTCTCTTGAAGCATACATAAATGTACTATCATAAAGGTTCTCCGTGATTGATTTTCTGCTAGACTAAATGTGATTTATTTAACGTTCCCATCTGATAAGTGGCTTGTCATAGAGGAAAAAAAAGGAAAAATACGGTAACGGTAACGGTGTCATTTATCTTTATAGTAAGTGTGTCATTTGCAATAATTTATACCAATAGAAAGTGCATCATAGAGTGACAGACTACAATCCTAAATCACAGATGCGGCGTATTTAGCTACTGCACTGTCAGCTAAGACCCGAAAGCGAATTGCAGCTTAATATATAGTTCCATTATCATATGTATAGATGTAGCAGGGTTGAACCTGTCAGATGTAGGAGGGATGAGTACATCATGTGTACAATATCTTAAAGCGTGCTTCCAATTATAAAACAACTTGTTATAAATGAATAGTACAGGTGAATATAAGAAACTTTCTAATATATCTTATTTAAGAAATCTGTTTCCTTCTCCATTTATCAAGCTAATTTACTTTTTACATATTAGTCTATGGAGAGGGGGAGGGGGAGGAGGCAGCTGCAATGGCACACTTATAGCTGCAGCTACTGCATTGAGTGAGGAAACCCTTCTGCCTCTGCTGTATCTTCAAGATAAGACACTGTATAGAATGAGCCAATACATCAGTTAGTAGCCTCCTCCTCCCCACTCCATAGAGCTCTGTGTGTGACGTGAATATGGCTAAGGACTCTATGTAAGGAAACAGACAGAGTGAAGATAAGGAAGAAGAGAGCAGATTAATAAATAGAGAAAAAAACAGATTTCTACTCCTTCTCCCCTCTCCTTTCCATAGACTAATATGTAAAAAGCAACTCAGCCTGATAAATGGAGAAGGAAACAGATTTCTTATACAATATATATTACAAAGTTTCTTATATTCACTTGTATTATTCATTTCTGAAAAGTTTTTTTTTATTATTGGCGGAATGCTTTAAATAAGTTTGAAAACAGAATCTCACATTGGCACCATGATCAGCCTACACTGAATATTATATATTCCAAATATACCATATTTTCTTACAATGTAAAAGTATAAAATATAAAAATATAGATGTCAGCTAACAAAAAATTAAAATGTGATGTGTTCAGTAGGTGTCATAGCAGGGGGAGGGGGATCCAGAGCAAACAGCTCTTAACAAACAGCAACACTCCGCTCTGGTAGACTCAGTATTTGTATGTTTTATATGACGACCATTCATGTGAATGGCTGACATGTAGTGCTACATTCCATTATGTGGCCACGTACCAAAGAAAGAAACCAATGGCAGCTTTAAATGACAAAGTCATCTATTTACTTGGGGTGTTGAGGCAAGTTCTTGTCATAATGGAGACTCCATCGCAGATTCTGTCATTCCATTTAACAGGTAGAATAGTTTTGCCCTCTTGTCTTCAGGTCCTGCACACTTACAGTCACATGACATTATGTAGCAAGTATTCCTTCCTCCAGTAATAGGTCCTGCACACTACACATCATAGTTTTGTTATGTGTTTGACTCAATCACTGCAATAAATGTGACATATCCACAATGTGCAACAAATCGGAAGGCAAAGAAACCCCAGGAGGCTTGGGACCTGAGTGGTCGGCCAAACAACCTGTATTATAATCTGCCATTGAAGACAGCAGACCACATTATAAGACAGTGGGGTCAAGCGATATTGGTATAAGTAGTGCAACAGATATCTTACTTTGTCATGGTTTCCATTTGTAGTTCAAGATGGGCGAGCAGACTTGCACCGAGCCAGGCTTGACCCGAATATTCCAAATTGTTCTCTTCAGACCCCAAAGAATAATAGATTTAGAAGTCCAGAGAAGGTGACAAAAAAACAAAACAAAAAAACATTCATACTCACCTTCTGGTGGCCCAAAAGAGGTAAGGAAAGGTAAGTATGAATGTTTTTTATTTTTTAATTTTTTTATACCTCCCCTGGGCCTCCACCTATTATGCTCTGTCTGAAGAGACCCCACTGTATAATAATGTCACTTTCACTTTGACATAACTTTGGCTGTGTTTGCCTTAGGCTACATTCACATGACCATAGTGGTTTTTCTGCCTGCAAATACTGATCAGTAATCCACAAAAAATATGTCCGTATGTCATCCGTAATCACGGATCAGCAAAATGACTTGTATAGATCCACTGCACTTGTCTGTGCTGCAAATGCAGGCAAATATAGGACATGCTTCATAATTCGCTGACCCCTTCTACGGCCTGAACGTTTGTTTAGGCAAATAGAAATGTATGGGTCTGCACTTTTATCCGCAATTGCAGATAAAATTACGATCATGCACATAGGTCCTTAGAGAGCTAGAAATTGGATAGATAGCTTCCTAGGAGCGCTAAGAGTATTCTACACTATGTTTTATAGATAGGTTCGTAGGAGCCCTGACAGTGTTCTACACTATGTTTTATAGATAGGTTCCTAGGAGCCCTGACAGTGTCCTACACTATGTTTTATAGATAGGTTCCTAGTAGCCCTGACAGTGTTCTACACTATGTTTTATAGATAGCTTCCTAGGAGCCCTGACAGTATTCTACACTATGTTTTATAGAAAGGTTTCTAGGAGTCCTAACAGTGTTTTTACACTATGTTTTAAGCCATTTTAAGATGTAGTTCCTACCAAACTTGTTCGACCCAAAATGAATCTAGAACCCTAACCACCTGAACCCGAAACAAAATGAATCCTGCGAGGTTCCCACATCTCTATTTGTAATAGAAACCATGATGGACATGTGAACAGAGGCGTATTGCCTGATCCAGTATACATTGTTTAATTCTGATATTTACCAGACATAGACGACAGTGTTAGTACAGTAACATTTTGCTGCCCTTACTCTCACCTTTACTGTATCCAATACAGGAGCAAAGCTAATAAGAAAGTATTATTTTATTTCTGCCAAGTTCTCGTTGCCTTTTTCTTCCTCGGCTTTTACAAGTGTAACATACTGTAACATATTGAGCAATGATTTCCAGATGCTCGGCGCTGAACTACATGATACATTGTTTGTTTTTATGTTAAACACTGGGGTCTAGATTCCTGGTCAACAGACCCGTTTCATTCCTTTCCACTTCACGTAAATACATTTCATACAATAAGTAACTTTTTCCAGGTTAAAAGTCCAAAATATTTCAGATCCTTGGAAATAACAGAAGAAAAAAAAAAAACCCTGAACATGCCATATGTCTATAATAAATACCGTACAGTGTCCAACATTAGATTTCATTGAGAGACATTATGTTTTAATTGATATGAAGATCTGGATATAATAAAGTCTCAGGGAGTGAGGTTATGTGCAGTTACACCCAGTTAACAGCAGCTCATTATAATCCTTATTACTGGGGTTATCTGAGATAATAAAATATGGCATGATTAACCTCATTTAACCAAATAGATACAACGTGCAATACCGGGCACAGCCTACTGACAAAGGAGGGCACTGTTTCTAGGAAAAAAGCAGATAATTTAATCTTAAATAATTGCAGTGAAAAGGAATGTTACGATGTTCTAGGCAAAGAGTAGTAACTGTTTCTATTTTGTATCAAAAATCACTAAATGTCTAGAACCTTTGTCCATAATAAGATTGCAGATATCATGTTGGTCAGTCGCAGCTGATGATAGTGAATGTAGTTGCACAGACACCACCCAGGGTTGGATTTCTGCTGACTGCTGAGTCACGGTCAGCATGCGACCACATTCAGTATACTACATATCCTATACTAGATATATGGTATCATTTGACAGCATGACATTGCATAAACTGATTGTATACAAAAGGATCCAGGTTATATTGGTACTGAGCTACTGAGCATGTGTGACCACTGGCACAAGACAAATTAGATGGACATTCTAAGAAGGAATAAAGAAAACAGCAGGGGGCACCATAACATGTGACCAAATCCGAACTACTTGTGCTGCTTGCCTTCAAAGTAAAGCAAGGTGAGTCATGTGTCTAAGAGTCGGCATGTCAGCAGGGGAGGCCAAGATACACACACTTTGACTGCTACTGCCCTCCTGACAATAGCATATCAGGCACCAAAACTAACATCACTGATGGCTCAGGAATGGTGGAGCTAGAGAAACAATACCAACTGTGCCAAAATCAGTGGAGCATTGCCTATTAAATGATGCAAAGACCTGGACTTCTTGGAGGTCCTCTTTAAAAGACTGCTTGGCGGTCAGAAGTCTTGTATGTCGGCCTCCTCTGCTGACTTGCAGACTGACTGTCCCTGCTTTACTCTGAGGACAAGCCAGAGGAGTAGCACTGATTTGGTCATGGGACCAAGATTCAGCGTGTCAGGAAGGGAGGCTGAATCGCAAGACTTTTACCTCTTTGGAGCAATGGAAACACCCTATTGCTCCAAAGAGCTCTTTGGATATTGACAAAAATGGCAATATCTGAGCAACAGAGGAACCAATTCACAAGGGGGAAACGCTGATTCAGGTGACCCTAACCTATGTATCTGTAGGGCTGGGTTGATATGTTGGGTCTTGGGGACAGATTCCCTTTAATATTGGCCTACTTGTTGAACATTTTTAGGTCACAACATTCTTCTTCAACACTATCATTGGTAAAACAAAAACTAAAATGAGGGTATATTACAATAAAACTAGACATGACACGTCTTGCTTATATTGCCAGTTAATCTCAAGTGACGTTTTCTATTACTGCAAATTCACATCCTGCGGGTGATCTGATTTTTACTCTGCGGTTTAGAACATTTATTTATAAGCTATTATACTGACTAATATAAGCTTTACCTGTAGTAAAAAGGGAAAATTGTGTATAAATGAACGGCCGGTGGTTTATTTTTGAGTTCTCAGCAGGAATATGTGAATATATAACAGAACCCAGCAGTTTGTGGTATAGTTATAGTCATGGCTTCTCCAAGATATGCAGATATATATAAAACAGGGGGAAAAAAAAATCCTATTTTGTGTTTGAGGATACTGACAGAAATATCAGCAGGTTTAGTGAGTTCATAAATCGCTGGTCTGCATTGTGTTTTGTGCTACAGATTTATCATTGCAGGTGTTATGACCTCATAATGGAAAGTATTAGCTTTTATGTAATAGGGAGCTTGTAACAGATGAGAGACTGCAGTCATATATCTGCTCTGGGTATAATATGACAAAAATGGAAGGCTGAAATATTTTTGAGGATTTACATGGGAAAACGATAAGCATGAATCCTACGGAATATATGCCCATTTTCATCAATCCGGCATTCGGCAAAATATTTTTCACTTTATGAGATCACAAATCTTTCTCTAATGTTCACACTAAAGATGTAGTTAAAGAGTAGTGCTATAGTTTCAGTGCACAGCTATTGGGTACACTTACTCAAGTTCAGTCTAAAACTTTGATCACTGACTTTCTGATTTATCAGGAATCTAAAATTGTCAATAGATCAGGGACCGCACAATGATGTAAAGTGTTTTGGGTTCTCTTGACTTTCACCCAATGCTAGATGCCAGGGAAGAGAAAGATCATATATGTTGGATTTTAAGGGTATGCTCACAAGGAGGAATGTGCCCGCAATTCAGGGGCAGATTCCACCTTGATTCTGTCTTCCATCAATGGGAGGCAGAGATCAGAGCAGGACACTGAAAAGTAAACCACAGTAAAGGAGGAGAAATGGAGGAGTCCATGAAATTGTGTACTCGACAACCCTGTAAACACGAGAGTTCTGCCTGTCTGTCTCCTTGAAGCTGAAAAAGTAAGTGTCCTGCTCGATCTTGCCACAGATTTCAGTGCTGATTTAACCACAGAGTCTCGCTGAAAGCCACGGTGGAATGCCAATACTCTGCTTTGGCATTCTACTGCAGGGAACAGGGGGGCAGAGAATGAAGAGGAATCTCTTCATTTTTTTGCCATGTGAACGAAACCTAACGTCCAGATAAGCCACTGTCAGACACATTGAAATAAGTATACACCTTTAGTTTTTATTTTTTATGTTAATTTAATTCATTGAATTTCATTACATTCTATAACACTGGCAAATCCAATAGACATAAACTATTATCTGCGTAATATGATGGCGCTATATAAATCAGAGAAATAATAATAATAAATAATAATCATAACCCTTACTCAATACATCATTCTTTACATTTGTTCCCAACAACCCTTCCCTTTCGGAGCACATGGTTAGTAACTACTCCTTATACAGTATAACAATAAGTATTGTCCAAATGTCTTATCTATGATATAAATTTCCAATTTAGGGATAGGCAAACCTCAAGAGATTTGTTGCAATGAATATTCATGAGGTTCATCCACCTGGTTTGTTTTGGGCAGAACTTGTTTGGTACAAACCAGAAGTACTACTATTATACCAAATTTTCCAAAACTTTTGGGATTTGTCATTCATAAATCACTATTACACTCTGGAGTCTCTTCAGCAAAGGCCCAGAAGAGGTGCAGCACATAATAAATAGGTATTCTCACCTTACCTTACCTCTCCTGGACTCCCTCGCGTCATCCAGAGGTTCCTTGGTGTCCTGTTTCAGACTCTTCTGACCTCCTGGCTGAAGTCACGTGCCCCAGAGTTACGGCTGAGGCCCAATCAGGTGGGGCACACCTATGTCAGGGAGCCTCAGCTGTAACATCAGCCCGGAAGTTAGAAGAGGCTGGAAGATGCCAAGGGACCACGGACGCTGTGAGGGAACCCAGAAGAGGCAAGACAAGGTGAGTATACCTGTTTATTATGTTGCCACACATCCCCTGGGCCTTCAATTATTATACTATAGGCTCTGAAGAGACCCCAGAGTATAATAGTCACTTGTGGGTGACGAACCCCAAAAGTTTTGAAAAGTTTGGTTTGAAACTGGTTCTATCTGGACCAGTTCACTTATGTCTAATTCCAACAATTTATCCCAACATTCCTTCTCTTTCTGATCTTTAGATATTAGCTATCACAATCATAATGATAGATGTTTCCTTGACTTTGTGGCTATTATTAGTTTTTGTACCCCACCATCAATATATATGCAGCCTGAACAGAAGTTCAGAATCCCTTATAGCGTATGTAAATATGAAGCTTCAAAATTGGGCAACCCCATTACAAATCCAGCAAAAAAAATATTGTCCCTCCATTTGAAAATCAGCCTGCATGTTAGGTAATGTCCTTGAATAACTTATTGATAGCTTTATTGTGAAGTTATGTGCTCCCCTCTGGAGCAATGGCCTCCTCTCTGCTCCTTTGATGCACAGAGTGTTTCCTGTATGAACTGGAGATCAAACTCACAATGCAAGTCTATTATCACCTCAGTCTGACTCCCATAGATCTAAACTAATAATTTGGCTTCCTGTTCATACAGAATATACTGTGTTCAACAGGGGAGGAGACAGAAGATCAGTGCTCCAGAGTGAAGCACTTAACTTTACACTAAAACTAAGGGATTTGGTAAGATTACACTACACACAGGCTCATTTTCAAATGGGGTAGGGGGCAAGAATGTGTAAATTATTCATTATTAATTAATTCAATTGTTTCTTTTCTAATTATAAAATAAAAATTTTGCAAATGTAAAACACTCCATTGTATTATCATGTATAACCTGATATAAAACATCAGGGATATACAATCTATCCATGTTATATCTTATTCACAATAAAATGACTTGTTAATAACTTTGAGTACACCACAATGTAATACTCCAGGTCAGAGCCCTGAGAAGCCATGATAACGCAGCATCCAATACCTTGTGTCTTTTATCATTGTAATATCTCAAATTGACCCAATAATAAAATTACTGGCATATATAATAATATCAATCTCTATATAACCTCAAGCTTTTTTTTTTTTCATTGAAAATATAAGCATAATGTGCCAGTCATAGACAGAGCTGAGGGCATCCTTGCCCCTTTCTGCAGGTGCTGAAATATCTCATTAATTTTCTTGGCACCATCATAGAGCACATTTTCAGAGATGGCACCAAAGCGGGAATATTCAATAAAATCAAAACAGGGATTTTTTTTTTCCGCAGAAATCTCTGCGAGAACCTCATAAAAATTCCTTATTTCTTACTCGCAAGCTCTTCCAACCTCATCTTTTGCTTTTTCTTATTTGCTATAAATCAGCTGGTGATGTTAATGGTGCTGCTAAAGTGACTATGCACAGAAAACTTCATACAACATCCAAAGATTACTGGGGCGTGAAACCTATTTCTGCAATCTGGAAGAGCTGTTCTACTGAGAGCGACTGTGTCTAGTGCATTGGAGGACACACTTTCGACTCTTAAATCCCCAGCACCCCCTCACACAGCCAGCGAAGTCAATGTGCTGTGCAAAGGAATAGTAAACAGTCAGAGAGTGTGAAAACAAGGAGAGCTTTCCTGATGCCAAATGCATCTGCCAGCCAAGGATTCCTGGGTCACAACACAATGGATATGTAATTGCATTATATTTTGTGTTCTCTAATTTACATTGGGTCTCTCATGTTGCTTTTTACATATAAATAATCTTTTATAATTAGCCGGTCCCGCTTCTTCATCATGGAATTGGCAAAAGAAATAGCATTCTGTAAGAATGGTGCTACATCAATGTAATTTTATGAGTCACCATTGGATTAAATTAAATCTATTTTTTTTAAATATATATATATATATATATTTATAAAATTGTATAATTTAAATATTTTTAAAACAATAGTAGATTTAATTTAATCCAATGGTGACTTAAAAAAATAAAATTTATGTAGCACCGTTCTTACAGAATGGTATTATATAATTTTATATTACATTAACATAATAGGAAAGACTAGACAATGGTGGCGAAGAATTGAAATTAAAATAAAAAAAAAAAAAAATAAAATAAATTGAAATTTCTGCAAATCAACCTTAGGCTACACAATATGAAAAATGGACATTAAAAACGGATGAAACTGTCAATTTTCAAGGTCCGTCTTCCATCAGTTTGTCAAATATTTTTCATTCATTTTCTGTTTTTACCAAACCAGCTCATCTGTTTTTAACATCAGTGAAATGGATATATTAGTAAAAAAAACATTAAAAACTGACCCATAGACTTGTATCTGGTCCATCGAATTGAAAAAGGGAAAAATGTAGGACTTGTTCTATTTTTTAACAGATGTTATTCAGTGACAATCAATAAAAGGATGTATATTTACCACTTGACTTCCATTGTTGTAAAAATGGAAGACCACGAGGGAACTCAGGAGAGATGAGAGAAGGTGAGTACCAATGTCTCCTATATGTCCACACCTCTCCTGGTACATAGACTGTCTGTCTACAAATCTACACCACCTATTGGTTGGCTTAATTTGTGAATTGTATTTATTATTTTCCCGCACCTTGCCGGGGCCTCCACTTATTATACTCTGGGGTCTGAAGAGAACCCGAACCTGACGTTGTTGATAAATTTGTAACAAACCCAGGTCATTACTAATGGGTTCACTCATCTCTACTAAAAAGTGTCCGGTTATTTAGGACCATAATATGGTAGTTTCTAGAAGGGGTTATGCAGGGAAAAGTAAAGCCTACTAGTGCATTCCCTAAGATACTTGCACTTCCCCTAGAGCCCTGATAATTAGATTTGCTGAGTGCAGTGGGGGAGGCCATTCCTCTGCCTCCCCTTCTGCCGCTCTCACTCTCGGTCACATGACTGACTCTGCTCTACTCTATGGACTTGCAGCAAGGGTAGAGTGGAGCTGCAATGCCACATAGTGCTTGAGCGTCAGCTAATCATAGTGACTTCCAGAACCCGGTTGCGCTCTGCAAATCTAATCATTGGGGCTCCTGGGGACCTGTTTATATATTAGTAATAAAGCTTATCCAGTGCAGGGAATGCACTCTTAAGCTCCTTTTTCCCTGCATAACAGCTTTAAGGGGTTAAACTCCTCCAGCACATGATAGACATCTATGTACAGGCATTTAATTATCTATTATCCATATTACTATTATTATCGGTCATTTATTTGTATATAATCTATTCACTGGACTTATATTTCTTGGTGCCAATTCTGAAATTTCTTCTAGATGAATCTATCATTTGGTGACACTGTTCAAGCAAATCTAATGAGATAATCAGGAGCAGCGGCACACTGTGTCCATTAAAAGACTAATTTCTTTATCGTACTCCCACATGCACTCAAATGAGCCTTCTGTATTATGATTGTGCCGCAATAATTCCCTGTAATATGTTTTCAGTTCCTGAGCATTTTCAGCCTCCTACTTACCTCTTCACCATGGGCTAATTGACAAAATGTTACTCAGGGGATTGAGGGGGTGAAGCTATCACAATTAGTTAGAAAATGCGACGAGTTACATAATATCACAGATCATTGATGAGGAGATTTCTGTAAATACTCTGTTTAGATGTAAATGCCTTAAAGAGATATCCCAAGAGGCCCATACATTGCAGTCATAGATGCGGTATTGCTCACGGATGATACATTTCAACGCTGTCCATTATATTTTTACAACCCAAGTTCCTTTATGTCATTGTAACTTATTTTTTTCCAGTCTGCACCAGACATATGACAGCTGCACAAGAATAAGTTCACATAAGAGTCAGGGACTTTCAGCAGCAAAAACGCATCATGGCCACTTATACCCGAAAACAGAGAAATATACCTAAGATTTTCCAATACCCCAAAGACCTTGCAAGTAGAAGAAAGGCAATTCAGACATTAATATAAGAAAAAATTCTTTAGGGTTAGAGATGATGAGGAGAAGATTTATCTAAATCCCCTGTTTAGATATAAATGGTATAAAGAGATATCCTAAAAGATTACGGTCATAGATACAGTATTGCCTACGGATAATATATTTTAATGCTGTCCATTATACAGTATTTTTATAACCCAGCAGGAAAAGAATAAGTAAGTTCACAGAAGTCAGGGACTTTCAGCAGCAAAAACGCATCATGGACACTTAGACCTGCAATCATAGGGGGAAAAAATGGGATTTTCCACAGTTTCAATGTTGCTTGAAGGACAAATTACCTTACATGTAGAGGAAAGGCAATTGAGATATCAATGTAGGAAAGAATTCTTTATGGTTAGAGTTGTCAAAGCTATTGAGTACCCTAGCACAAGAGGAAGTGATGGCAGACACAATAGCAGCCTTAAAAAATGGCTAGGTACCCAGGAAAAGACAAATGGTATTGAGGGTCAATAAAGGGTTTTTCTATCCCCAACAGTGTTTTTATACTGATGACCTATCCACAGGATAGGCCATCAGTATTTAATCCGTGTGGGTCCGACACCTGGACCCTGCACAGATCAGCTGTTATGACTGCTTTCATGTGCCGGAAGCTAATACTCTGAACAGGGCCAGAAGCAGCTTTGCTCCTATTCAAGGAATAGGCACAGAGTTGCTGCCCCGTTCATTCTATAGTGATGGCGCCAGGGTACTGCACTTTTGTGCCTATTACTTGATGAGGAATTGAGCTGCTTCTGACCCTGTCCACAACAGTAGTTTCCAGCAGCTGGATCAACTGATCGATGCGAGTTTGGAGTGTAGGACCGATCAGTTACTGGTGGCCTTTCCTTTAAGGAAGCAATGAGTGATCTAATAATAGATCTGATATAGGGTGAACTCAATAGGATTCTTTACAGTTACTGCAGTCAAATAATGGAATTCCCTACCACGACTGGTAGCAACGGCAGATATGACAGCATGCAAAATATGATCACATGCTGAACTAATGGCAAATGACATTGAATGATTATATATCATTAATCTGAGAAAGAGCGAGCTTGATGGACTTGTGTATTATTACAACTGAGGTCGCTAAGTAACTGTTTACACTCCATTAATAGACATATTCTTGTCTTTAGCATTTATTTAATGCTTTATTTGGTTAGTCCCTTCCTATATAACCTTAAAGTCACTGAGATCCCCTCCTCTTCACCCCATCATATAACCACTGTCTTTTTTACTTCCTGATTCCTCTAATTCCTCATTAACTTCTCGCTTTCACACCTAAATTAGCTGTGTCCGCTCTTACCACAACCTTACTGAGACCCTTCACCCTTCCCAAACCCGTAGACCACTAAACCCAGAAAGAAGTAGAGGGCAGGGTTCAGGCTGCACACTTTTTGTCTATACAGTGAGCGTGACCATTTTGTTGGAAGGAATCCTCTGACAGTGAAATAGATATGAACAGTAGTACTACTAGTGCCAGCAGTAACGTACACACAGTGACACCAGCCAGGCTGTACCTCACTAACTCACAGTGACAACAATACAACCCAGTACAGCTCCACAGGGAAAGTCACCCATCTTTCCCAAACTAAACGGTAAATATGTATAGTTAGGCTTTGATAATTTCCATCTTTCCTATATCCCTTCAATCTTGTGCATGTTTAGCTTTCAGGAGCTTTGGATTTGAATGTTGCAGATTTAGCTTCAAAACTGAAGACAGATAGATAGATAGATAGATATAGACTAGGAATGGGCGACTATGATCAAAATCATGATAAATTGAACTTTTTACCCTGATGACAATTAATGAACTATTATTTTAGGAACTCCCCTTTTTACATGCCACGCCCCCTATTTACACATGAGGACAAAATTGTTGGTACCCCTCGTTTAATGAAAGAAAAACCCACAATGGTCACAGAAATAACTTGAATCTGGCAAAAGTAATAATGTATAAACTACATGTTGACAAGTCACAAAGCTTCTGGGAGAATGTCCTATGGACAGATGAGACAAAAATCAAAATTTTTGGCAAGGCACCTCAGCTCTATGTTCACAGATGGAAAAATGAAGCATATCTTGAAAAGAACACTGTGAAACATGGAGGAGGCTCTGTTATGTTCTGGGGATGCTTTGCTGCATCTGGAACAGGGTGTCTTGAATCTGTGCAGGATACAATGAAATCTCAAGACTATCAAGGGATTCTAGAGAGAAATGTGCTGCCCAGTGTCAGAAAGTTTGGTCTCAGTCGCAGTCATGGGTCTTGCAACAGGATAATGACCAAAAACACACAGCTAAAAACACCCAAGAATGGCTAAGAGGAAAACATTGGACTATTCTGAAGTGGCCTTCTATGAGCCCTGACCTAAATCCTATTGAGCATCTTTGGAAGGAGCTGAAACATGCCGTCTGGAAAAGGCACCCTTCAAACCCGAGACAACTGGAGCAGTTTGCTCATGAGGAGTGGCCAAAATACCTGCTGAGAGGTGCAGAAGTCTCATTGACAGTTACAGGAATCGTTTGATTGCAGCGATTGCCTCAAAAGGTTGTGCAACAAAATTTCATTGGATAGTATTGTTGGGACTCACTGCTAAAATAAAGGGCTGTGACTCGCCTTGACCCCTGAGCTCCTGTTGGGCTCCCTTGGTGTCACTTGGCAGGCACACTGCCAGGTCATAGTGTGTCAAGCTCTTTAATACATAGCTAATAGCACAAAATATCCTGTAAAAAAGATGAGCTGTGTCAGACAGGAACACAGTAATGAGCAGAAGTCCAGTGTTAGTCATAGATTAAACTGATTCAATATCTTCTAAAGATGGTGCAGCAAGAATGTCAGTGAAAGCAATGTAAAAAATCCCTTCACTAGAACATCCTTTTTTTTCACATTAAATTCATAAAGAAATATATAAAAAAAAGTGTATTCTCAGTTACATATTCAACTTTTCTAGGGAGAAATGTCTCCTATTGCACATCTTTTCCTATTTTCCTATTCTATATTGTTTTATTTCCCTACAGGCTGTTCCCTCCATTGGAATAAATTAAATCTCCAAGATTAAGGATCAAGCTCATATATTGTATATGGCCATTCATACCTAAGCCCCCCTTGTGTAGTAATACACACTGTGATGTCACATTTTGAGCAGTAATCAAAAGACATTTATGGCATATCCACAGGATATAACATAAAAGTCTGATAAATGAGGGCCCTACCTCTGGGAATCGCCCTCTTCCCCCATGCCTGCGTGCCCTGACTCTTACCTAACCACAACTTCACTTAGAAGCATATACACAATAGTCAGGCTTATGGAAACAGTGCAGATCACTCTTCTATACTGTTTCTATAGCTCCTATTTACTTCTATGAGAGTTACAGAAACAGCGTAGTTCAGAGAGGTATGCTGTTTTCTTAAGCCCAACCACCGAGGACAGTTTTCTCAGAAAGTTCGTGGTGAGGTAGGGGAGTTCACATTTATCAAACATATACTTGTATGTATATACTTCTGCATATACTCGTATGCATATACTTCTGCATATACTCGTATGTATATACTTCTGCATATACTCGTATGCATATACTCGTATGTATATACTCGTATGTATATACTTCTGCATATACTTGTATGTATATACTCCTGCATATACTTGTATGCATATACTTCTGCATATACTTTGTATGTATACACTTCTGCATATTCTCGTATGTATACACTTCTGCATATACTCATATGCATACACTTCTGCATATACTCGTATGTATATACTTCTGCATATACTCGTATGTATACACTTCTGCATATACTCGTATGTATATACTTCTGCATATACTCGTATGTACAGTACAGACCAAAAGTTTGGACACACCTTCTCATTCCAAGAGTTTTCTGTATTTTCATGACTATAAAAATTGTAGATTCACATTGAAGGCATCAAAACTATGAATTAACACATGTGGAATTATATACTTAACAAAAAAGTGTGAAACAACTGAAAATATGTCTTATATTCTAGGTTCTTCAAAGTAGCCACCTTTTGCTCTGATTACTGCTTTGCACACTCTTGGCATTCTCTTGATGAGCTTCAAGAGGTAGTCACCTGAAATGGTCTTCCAACAGTCTTGAAGGAGTTCCCAGAGATGCTTAGCACTTGTTGGCCCTTTTGCCTTCACTCTGCGGTCCAGCGCACTCCAAACCATCTCGATTGGGTTCAGGTCTGGTGAATGTGGAGGCCAGGTCATCTGGCGTAGCACCCCATCACTCTCCTTCTTGGTCAAATAGCCCTTACACAGTCTGGAGGTGTGTTTGGGGTCATTGTCCTGTTGAAAAATAAATGATGGCCCAACTAAACACAAACTGGATGGAATAGCATGCCGCTGCAAGATGCTGTGGTAACCATGCTGGTTCAGTATTCCTTCAATTTTGAATAAATCCCCAACAGTGTCACCAGCAAAGCACCTCCACACCATCACACCTCCTCCTCCATGCTTCACGGTGGGAACCAGGCATGTAGAGTCCATTCGTTCACCTTTTCTGCGTCGCACAAAGACACGGTGGTTGGAACCAAAGATCTCAAATTTGGACTCATCAGACCAAAGCACAGATTTCCACAGGTCCGCAGCAGAGATGACTCTTGGTCTTCCTTTCCTGGGGCGGTCCTCATGTGAGCCAGTTTCTTTGTAGCGCTTGATGTTTTTGGCCACTGCACTTGGGGACACTTTCAAAGTCTTCCCAATTTTTCAGACTGACTGACCTTCATTTCTTAAAGTAATGATGGCCACTCGTTTTTCTTTACTTAGCTGCTTTTTTCTTGCCATAATACAAATTCTAACACGCCATTCAGTAGGACTATCAGCTGTGTATCCACCTGACTTCTGAACAACACAACTGATGGTCCCAACCCCATTTATAAGGCAAGAAATCCCACTTATTAAACCTGACAGGGCACACCTGTGAAGTGAAAACCATTTCAGGTGACTACCTCTTGAAGCTCATCAAGAGAATGCCAAGAGTGTGCAAAGCAGTAATCAAAGCAAAAGGTGGCAACTTTGAAGAACCTAGAATATAAGACATATTTTCAGTTGTTTCACACTTTTTTGTTAAGTATATAATTCCACATGTGTTAATTCATAGTTTTGATGCCTTCAGTGTGAATCTACAATTTTTATAGTCATGAAAATACAGAAAACTCTTGTAATGAGAAGGTGTGTCCAAACTTTTGGTCTGTACTGTATATACTCCTGCATATACTTTCTAAGTATGTGAGCCAGAGGGCGCTGTTGAGCGACCCAGGCCAGGCCAGAAAAGGCTCTCAGCCACGCCTTTGGGTGGTGGCACGCAACTCCAGAGGGGCTGGAGCATCCTGCAGGAAGCAGGAAGTAGTGGATCAGCGAGGACGGAGAGAGAGGCTCTGTCCCAGAGGGCTGGTATCCACAGGAGTGGACCAGCGAGGACGGAGAGATAAGCTCTGTCCCAGAAGGGCTGGCGTCCACAGAGGACTGTTGCTAGAGCTGAGTAACAGTCAGGACAGTTAGGGGCTCAAGGAGTGAGTTAGGCCCTAACTGTGGCATAGGTTTTTTGTTGTTTTGCTGTGTTGCAGTTAAGCTGAATAAAGCCACTTTTATTTACACTTGGACCGTCTGAAAGCTATCTTTCCGGCGCCCAGTACCATGAACCACCGCTGTCCGGACCAGGAAAAGCCGCCATTTTGAGTTTAATTCCCCAAGCTATCACATATGGTGGAGACCGCGCGCATAAAGAGATCCACGCAAGTCCTGGAAGACAAGTGAATGGTGACTGCAGTACTGCTAAGTGTGCATTGTGGCCTACAGCTGGAAGAAATAGGTGATTTCAACTGAGAAGCCCAGAAAGGGGTGAGTGAATTGCAACATAGCAAAAGTGTGTGCAAAAAACCTGGTGAAAGTAAAACTCTGGAAGAGGAATCCAGGGAATGGACTTTGTGTATACTGTGGCACAGAAGTCTGTGAAGTGTTTGCTGATGGCAAGAAAGTATGCAGTGTGTATAGAAGATGGATATTGCAAACAGTCTATGTGAAAGGCTATGGTGCCATGTTGGTGTTTTCTGTGGAAGACAGAAGAAAATGCTGGTTGTTGTAGTGCCACATAAATAGAAGCTGGATATTGCAAAAAGTCTATGTGAAAGGCTATGGCGCCATGTTGGTGTTTTCTGTGGAAGACAGAAGAAAATGCTGGTTGTTGTAGTGCCACATAAGTTAACTGTTTGAATACAGGTGACTGCAGAAGATAGTAAAAAGTTGCTGCCGGTTGAAACCAAGGTTGCTGTGGAATATTGTGTAATCTTGTTAGTAAACCATGGGCAAGAAAAAGAGAATTTCAGCTTGTAAGAAAGCAGAGAAGTTATGCACAGGTTTATTAGTGCAGCAGTCTGAATGCAGAGAGACACAAAACCCGGAGCAGATCAGGTGGAGTGCAAGTAAAGATAAAGGGTTGCATGATGGTGACTAAATTTTTCTAAAGCACCTCTGTTCTATGATGGAATATGTCCCTGCTGAGTGTGTGTCTCATAATGGAGTGCAAAGCGCCAAAGATGAAAATGTTAGGGTGCAGCAGCTTCAAGATGAGAATAAAACAATCAGGTTCATGTATGAGAATGAAATAACTGATTGGAAATGGCAACTTTTGGTATCAGAAAGAGAGAACCTTAAGTTGAAGGCAGAGCTTGACTCTATGAAGAGGTTATATCCTAGTCATTGTGAAAATGTGGTACTGGGTTTGCCTGGAATGGACTGTGTCACTAAGAAGGAGTTTGCAGAAATGAAATGTGCTCTTTCTAATGAAGTTATACAGAGTGTAGAACAAAAGCAAGTGCTTGAGAAGCAATTGCAGGATTTAAAGGAGCAGCATGTTCAAGACTCCATTGCCAAAGAGAGTGTCATTGAAAAATTAAGAGATGACCTTGAAACTGCTAAACGTGAGAGAAGTGAATTTTTGCAGAGTTAGTCAGAATGTCTGGATGACAAAGTCAGGATGTGTGAAAGACTTTCGGTTGCCTTGACTGACAAAGAAAGTGAAATTGCAGAGCTGAGGAAGCATCTGTCTGACCGAGAGAGTGATTTAGAATCTGTGGCGCAGACATTGCAGTCAGATCAAAACTTGTATCAGGTTCGCATAAGTGGTGAATTCCACGAATGGCGAAGTAAAGCTGGAGTTCTAGAACAAAGAGAAAGTGAACTCAAAGCTAGAATATGTAGCCTGGAGAGGGCGCTGTCAGGATCTTGTGAAGATAATGAGAAGTTGTCTGTTTTGGTGCAAAATAAAGACAAAGAATTAATGGAGATGTCGTCTGTTCATGCTCAGAAGGTGCAAGCCTTACAGGAGAGTCATAAAAAAGTAGAGACTCAACTTCAAGTGATGCAACTAAAAGTCACAGAAGGGGACAGATTTCAAGCAGAACTACTAGGCAAGGCAAATAGACTGCAGGTGGAATTGGATAATGTCACAGGGCTTCTTTCTCAAGCAGACAGCAAGTTTATCAAACTTTCCAAAGATTTTTCTACACTAGAATTTCAGCTTCAGGATACTCAGGAACTTTTGCAAGAAGAAACTTGTCAGAAGCTTAACCTTAGTACAAAACTAAAACAAATGGAAGATGAGAAAAATGGTTTCCTTGAGCAACTAGAGGAAGAGGAGATAGCAAAAAGAGATTTGACAAAGCAGATTTCAACACTACAGGCTCAGGCGACTGATATGAAGGAAAAAATGGAAGATAGTATTGGGTCCTTGGACTCTGTTGAAGAACTAAAGGAAAGGTTGCAAAAGGAGCTAGAAGCTACAAATCAACGGTTTGAGGAAAAGGTTACTGCTTATGACAAACTTGAGAAGACGAAAATTAGACTGCAGCAGGAACTAGAAGATGTAGGTGTAGACCTTGATCATCAACGTCGGATGGTGTAAAATTTGGAAAGGAAGCAGAAAAAGTTTGATTAGCTGCTTGGTGAAGAGAAGACTCTTTCTGCTAGATATGCAGAAGAACGTGACCGTGCTGAAGCAGAGGCCCTTGAATTGAAGGCCGAGTTAGAGAGGCTCAACAAGCAACTGTGCACTGAAATGGAAAATTTGGTTAGGTCCAAGGATGAAGTTGAGAAAAACCTGGAATCTGTGCAGATATTGTATGAAAACAAAAGCTAATGCTTATGACAAGCTGGAAAAGGCCAAGAGAGAACTGGACCTCCAGATAGAAGACATGAAGATTCAGTTTGAGGGAAACCTGTCTAATTTGTCTGCTGAGATTGTAGATCTAAAAATGCTTGTTGCTAAACTAAAGGTGCAAGTGAACCAGCAGGAGGAAATCGCACGCATCAAGAAACAGCTGGAGTTTCAGATGGATCACGTGAAGCGCGAGTCAGAAATAAAGCTGCAAGGTGCACTAGTAAAGACTGAGATGGAAGCGGCACAGAAAAATGTCGCAGTGAAGAAAGATCTGGAGCTGGAATCAGAGATTTGTGCGCTACAGAAGGCGTTAGAATTGGGAAAAGCTGCCAGCATAGAGGCAGAGAAAGGAGAATCATTAAGTCAGACAGACATGAGTGATCCTGCAAAATGTGAGGAGGCCAAAGAAGGTCCAACAGAAGAAGAAACTGTGATTGGTCACACACTGCCTGTGACAGAGTGGGTCCAGCCTCAAACCAATGAGGTCCAAAGCCTAGAGGGCTGTGAGATAAATAAGGTGAAGGGTCATCAAAAGTCTGGAACAAGTGTCCGTAAGAAGACTGACCACGCATATGTTGTCCCAACAGCTAAAGTGTCTGAAGTCATTGTGGATAAAGGTGTTGCTGTGCCTGTCTCTAGCCAAATGTCTAGTGGACAAACGGAGAATAATGACTCCATGTTGTCTGTGAAGGGGGAGTCAGGAAGTAAGAGATGGTTACATGTCACCAAGGATGTGACAGTTGTTAAAGACATGCCAGAAAATGTAGTTCAGCGTGATCTATTATGTGAGGGCGTACGGTATGGCCCTCGTGCAGAAGGAGAAGATATTGCAGTACAGAGATTGTGTATCTCAAACAAAGAGGAGAGCAAGCAGCCTATGTCTCCTAAACTTCTAAGCCTTGATGGTGATGGCAAAGTTTGCTTTGAGATGAAGGTTACGGAAAAAGTTCCTGTGATACAGTTATACTCTAAAGACATAGATGTGCATGAAGTACGTGTTAGTTGGTCTCTGAGCTCCTGTGAATTCATGATAGGTGAAGATGAAGATTTTTACGGCTATTCACTAAAGGGATCAAAGTCCTGCAATGGGATGGCTGAAGACTATGGCGAGAAATGTGATGAAAATGATGTGATCCACTGTATGGCGAATTGTGAAGATGATGAGGTAAAACTTGCCTTTGCACAGAATGGCCAGGATCTTCGCGTAGTGTTTGAAGGGCAGAGAAACCAGAAATGTCGAGTAACCGGAATCTGGAAGAAGAGACCCCCAGATTGGGAATTCTGGAGAGACACTGGACAGGCCTACTTGGTTGAAGAGGGACTTCGTCATAGGATGTCTCGTCCCATTGTAGCTCACTCCATGGGTAGTGAGCTGAGGGGGAGGGTATGTAAGTATGTGAGCCAGTGGGCGCTGTTGAGCAACCCAGGCCAGGCCAGAAAAGGCTCTCAGCCACGCCTTTGAGTGGTGGCACGCAACTCCAGAGGGGCTGGAGCATCCTGCAGGAAGCAGGAAGTAGTGAACCAGCGAGGACGGAGAGAGAGGCTCTGTCCCAGAGGGCTGGCGTCCACAGGAGTGGACCAGCGAGGACAGAGAGAGAGGCTCTGTCCCAGAGGTCTGGTATCCACAGGAGTGGACCAGCGAGGACGGAGAGATAGGCTCTGTCCCAGAGGGCTGGCGTCCACAGAGGACTGTTGCTAGAGCTGAGTAACAGTCAGGACAGTTAGGGGCTCAAGGAGTGAGTTAGGCCCTAACTGTGGCATAGGTTTTTTGTTGTTTTGCTGTGTTGCAGTTAAGCTGAATAAAGCCACTTTTATTTACACTTGGACCGTCTGAAAGCTATCTTTCCGGCGCCCAGTACCATGAACCACCGCTGTCCAGACCAGGAAAAGCCGCCATTTTGAGTTTAATTCCCCAAGCTATCACAACTTGTATGCATATACTCGTATGTATATACTTCTGCATATACTCGTATGCATATACTCGTATGTATACACTTCTGCATATACTCGTATGTATATACTCCTGCATATACTTGTATGTATACACTTCTGCATATACTTGTATGTATATACTTCTGCATATACTGCTGCATATACTTGTATGTATATACTTCTGCATATACTCGTATATATATACTTCTGCATATACTCGTATGCATATACTCGTATGTATACACTTCTGCATATACTCGTATGTATATACTCCTGCATATACTTGTATGTATATACTTCTGCATATACTCGTATGTATACACTTCTGCATATACTCGTATGCATACACTTCTGCATATACTCATATGTATATACTCCTGCATATACTTGTATGCATATACTGGTATGCATATACATCTGCATATACTCGTATGTATATACTTCTGCATATACTCGTATGTATATACTTCTGCATATACTCGTATGTATATACTTCTGCATATACTCGTATGCATACACTTCTGCATATACTCATATGTATATACTTCTGCATATACTCGTATGTATATACTCCTGCATATACTTGTATGCATATACGTCTGTATATACTCGTATGTATATACTTCTGCATATACTCATATGTATATACTTCTGCATATACTCGTATGTATATACTTCTGCATATACTTGTATGCAATCTGGTAGCTACAAGGGCTACAACTCCCTGTTCTATGCTATAGTAGGAAGGTCAGCTCTGAGATGTAAAATCTAACAAGGGAAATTCAGAGCAGATTGAGGGCTTACAAATACAGCTTTGTACAAACTTTGAGTTGTACACAACCATTAAGCAATGTAATACAAGTGTATGGGGCCCTGCTGTACAGATGTGTCTTCCGTTACCTTTCCTCTTGGCTGTACATGTCTACATATGTGCGTCACAATATGAGCAGCTATTCAAGACAACATGATTTTGTTGTCACAAGTGATATGCAGTTTGTGTTATGCAAATATATGTGGCCATATGTGTGATAGGATTGTGGATTACATCCAAGGGCTTTGCTAGCATGTAGTGATATTGTATTGAATTAGTTTTAGGAGAAAATGGATTTCTTGAAGGGGTTCTCCAACAATTTTGGAAATAATAAAAAACACGTGCTTGCTCTAATATATGTCAGAATGAGTCTGTTCTGCCTATAGGGATATGACTGTAATAAACAAATTAGCCGCCATTGCTGTGTAAAACTCTATAGGCAAAATGAGTTCCTGCATCTTACGTAAGCTGTATTCACACGGCCATGGTACAAATCGTGAAAAATTGAGGTTTTACCTCCAAGTGTCAGGTTCCATTGGATGCTGTAATATGGGGCTACATATACCTAGAAGCATTGCCTAATAATACAGTGCTATATGAAGGCACCATATGGCAGACATATGCACACGGATCTGCCATGAGCATGAGGCCTAAGAGAAAACTAACATATGAGCAGAACTGTATATTTGGTGGTAGTGGTAAATTCCTTGAAGTACATTTGTAGCCAGTCAGTAGTACATTAAAGTGCCTTGAGGGTCGTGAATTGTATAATTATTAGCAGCGATTGGCCTCGCTATGGGTTTTCTAACCTTTACCATACAGACCGTGTCATTGTTCCAGTTTGCAGCTCCTCCGAATATCGCTGTTTAGTATTCACAATAATATTTTTTCTTTACAAGCTGACTTTTGTTTGTCTGGCCAAAGAAATCAGGGATTTGGAAGAGAAAAAGTTTATTCTGGAACCTGGGATGAAACCTGGATTTTTTTTTTTCAGAAGCTTATAAAATATGCCTTTATTTCCAAGATGTCTGGAACGGTAAATTTATAATGGTAGTGGATTATTTTGCCCACTCTATGTGTTTGTTTGCATTACCTTCACGGTTATACATGGATTCTCTGAAAAGCCTTTTTGATATCCACAGGCTTGATAAGAGCGTAGCTGAGTATTTTGGAGAGCTGGTGCATTGCTTCTAATCTGCACTCCCTGACAGCTCATTATTCTCCTCTCGAGGCATGCTTCACTAGCTTGTCTTCCGGGTGCTTTAGAAAAGCTAAATGAACCTTGTGAAATATATATATATATATATATATTGCAGGAACCAATCTCCACATTTACTGGATGTGGGGATTAAACAAAGTTCTGATCTCTGGCCATTCCTTATAGGTTTAAAGCTTCAAATTTAACAGATGTTTTATGTTTTTATATTAATAATGTTGTGTAGTTACAAGTCAGGAGACAATGGCAGTACATAGATAACTAAACTGGGTGTCAGAGAGATGGATGGCGAGATTCATAAATATCAAATGGAGAGATACAGAGAATAAACAGAGAAAAAAAAGAAAGAAAGAAACAGAGAGAGAGAAAGAAAGGATGGAAGAAAAGAACGGATGGACAGAAAGAAAGAAAGAAACAGGGAGAGAAAGAAAGGATAGAAGAAAAGAAAGAAACAGAGAGAGAAAGGATGGAAGGAAAGAACGAAAGAAAGAAAGAAAGAAAGAAAGAAAGAAAAGAAAAGAGAGAGAGAGAGAAAGAAAGAAAGAAAGAAAGAAAGAAAGAAAGAAAGAGAGAGAGAAAGAAAGAAAGTATGGAAGAAAGAAAGAAAACAGAGAGAGAGAAAGAAAGGATGGAAGAAAAGAACGAAAGAAAGAACGAAAGAAAGAAAGAAAAAATAAAGAAACAGAGCGAGAGAGAGAGAAAGAAAGAGAAAAAGAAAGAAAGAAATAAAGAAAGAAAGGATGGAAGAAAGAAAGAAACAGAGAGAGAGAAAGAAAGGATGGAAGAAAAGAACGAAAGAAAGAAAGAAAGAAAGAAAGAAAAGAAAGAAACAGAGAGGGAGAGAAAGAAAGGATGGAAGAAAAGAAAGAAAGAAAGAAAACGAGAGAGAGAAAGAAAGGATGGAAGAAAAGAACGAAAGAAAGAAATAAAGAAAAGAAAGAAACAGAGAGAGAGAAAGAAAGGATGGAAGAAAAGAACAAAACAGAGAACAAAAGAGAGAAAGAAACAGAGGGAGAGAGTAAAAGAAAGGATGGAAGAAAAGAATGGAAGAAAGGATGGAAAGAAAGAAATAAAGAAACAAAGAAACAAACAGAGAAAGAGAAAGAAAGGATGGAAGAAAAGAAAGAAAGAAAGAAAGAAAGAAAGAAAGAAAGAAAGAAAGAAAGAAAGAACTACGATAGGGACTCAATCCGTGTTACAATGTATAAAGAAAACTCCAGCACTCTCTTTATAGTTTGTGCAAAGGCACTCCAATATGTTTATTTTATATCCAGTATCAGACCTTCATCAGTTTATTGGATGCAGTCAGGATTAAGGAGCAGAATAAGTCATGGTAATGTAGAGTAGTTGAAAAGGATCAGCACGGTCTAGGAGTATGGCATATATCACCATGACTCATTCTGCTCCTTATTTCTGACTGCATCCGATAAACTGATGAAGGTCTGATACAAGACCGAAACGTTTTTGTTTCTGGATGTAAAATAAAGATATTGGAGTGTTTTCACACAAACTATAAAAGGAGTGCCTGGGTTTTCTTTGTACATAATGACACCAGGGCCTGACTGCATCCTGCAAAAATGAGTCAATAACCATGAACTATTAGTAGATATTTTGCCCAAAATGCATAAGCTCACAACCTGCGTCAAGGGTCCTCGTGTCTTGAGAGACCCCAAGCTAAAGTCAAAAACGATACATGGAAAGAGCCATTATAAATCATATCACTGGCCATAGCTGCCTGAAGTTAGGTAAAGCAATGGTTCATGCAGGATACAGACAGGTCCAAGTGGTGTATGATGGAGACTGCACGAGTGCAAAATATCTATAAAACATTCATATACAATCCATCCACCCTACAATCCATGAGAGGGATGGAAGCCTAATAATCCAAATGCTCACAGATAAGGTCTGCATCCTGCAGTGAACCTGTCACCTAACATCAGGAAAATATGGCCTTCAAGGCAGACAGACAAGTAGATATATGATATTCACTTTCTGCTCTGCTGTCCTAAATACTTGATAGCAGTGTGGGAAACCAGACTTCAGCTCCACGGAGAAGGAAGGGAATGATCAAATACTCTTTTACAGTGAAAAATAGAGCTGTTATTTTGAGGCACCATGATGTCTTCTGTTGGTGTTGGACCAAAGAGTAACTCAAGATAGTTTTAAAGTGGGACCAATGAGATGACTGGTGTCCATGTATTACATCAACAAGCATTGATTGTAATGGGCACAATGCAGGGTCAGATCGGTCCACCACTTGGTCCACCAAGTACCAGAGGATCACATCTGTCAAAGGGACCCATTTCTTGAGTAGATTCACAAATAACCTCTTGGACCTTATTGATGGCAACCTATCCGTAGGCTGGATTCAGCAGATTGCTGGTGGAGGGGAATTTCAGATATTCATTTGTCTCCTCATATAATATTTCTCAAAATATTCAGATTTTATGGACTTGAATCTGAACCAAAACATTTGTCAGAAATCATTTGCAGCCAAACACATTAAGTTTCCTGAATGAATCCTTTCTTCTGGTCTGTGACTCCCAATGCTGGTTATTCAGACCACACAGGATAGATGGTTCCTCGTAGTGAGCAAATGATAAAAATTACAAAGAATCAATAACTCATTTCTGTAATGCCGAGTTGCTCACATGCCGCATATAAAGCTATATAAGCTCTAATAAAAATGTAGCAGATGTCGTGGACTTAGATAGAAAACCCTTATTAGAGAATTAGTAGAAATATTGGCTTCATCTTTTCTGTGCACAGTCTGTTACTGACGCTCCATTATGGTAGTTGTTAAATATGTCCATCTGTGTTTACCCTGTGATCATTTCCTCATGCAAACTATTAGTACTTTTCATTTTAATATTTCATGTTAATCGGAGGCCATCCACACGCACAAGCAAAAAGTTCCACCAAATACATTTTCCATGGGAGTAAAACAAAACAAATTCGTCAAGAAGAAAATTTTGGTCAGCATGGAAGCAATTGTGTAAACCCTGGTATGGAATGACCTCCTGTGTAAGGAAGAGCCCCACCCCAAAGATGTTTTATAGGAATATCTACCTACTCAGTGGAAGACTAGCTGATTCCATCAATTTTATCATATATCAATATATAAGAATGTTGGTTGAACCCACAAATTTCGACAAACTTGGCCTCCTGATTTTCACTTGTGAGAAGATTTGGGGGAAGATAAGGATTGGCACGTTGGCTTTAAACTGTGGAATCCTATTGTTCAGAAAGATAGGATAAGCCTCATCTGGAGTAGTCTGGCAATGTTCTCTTCTCTTCCATTCAATATACATGTACTGCTTGGCCAAGCATGCATGGGTATATGGGAGTCACGAGATTGCCTTTGGTCGAACACTTGCTTGGTCAACAGCTATCTCATGTATATGGCTGGGCTTAACACTTTTACCAGTTTTTGGTTGTGAAGGAAAGGTGCCATAATACACTTCAGACTATGGCAATGACTGACCTACAATAGAAAACAATACTTATTACAACAGCTACAGTATAGCCTTGGGCGACCACTGGTGTCATTGCATGGACAAGCATTTCAATAGGCACCTTACAGAGTCAAACTGGCCAACTAGAGAATGCTCTGTTGTGACACAAAATGAGACACTAATACAATGGGGTCCCAAAGGTCTCGCAGAAGACAAACCAGTAAAGCTAGGTTCACACCTGCACCCAGTCTCCCTTCGGAGTTTCCATCCTCGAATCCGCTTAAAAAATGCAGAGAGGAAAGTCTTGTAAGCAGAACTTTGTCACCTTTGTCTATGGAGTCCACGGGTTTCTGCGGGTAACTGCTTTTTTAAGCAGATTAGGTTTTCGGTCGTCAGGTCCTCAAGCGGACCCAATGAACAGAAACCCGAACGCAGGTGTGAACCTAGCATAAACCAGATCTTCAGCAAAAATCTATCCGCAGGTAGTAGCTTCTCTTTACAGAAAAGGATTATCTTTGTTTGACAATGCATACAATAGAAGATAAACTGCTGATCAGTGAGGATCCGACCACTGAGACTTCCACCAATACTGAGAGCAACTGTGAATGCAGTGGACACAGACATGGCCTTGCTCTCACTCACTTCAATGGAAGCAGTAGAGATAATGGAGTGCTGTGCTTTGGCTATCTCCATTGAAGTGAATGGGAGCGGGGGTCACGTCTACGTCCACCAGGGGTTTGGTCACCTTCACAGGCGGCTGCACAGTGGATGTAAAACACAATCGTTCTTCGCATCAGTGGTGGTGTCATTGGTCAGACAACAATCTGCGATTTATCCTCTATCCTGGATATGGGGTAGATATTTGTCATGGTATAAGCCCTTTAAGTAAAATTGGTTTTACTAAAACAATGCAAATGCAGATTTGATTAAAAGAGCATTGTGATGAAAAAAACTTCTTAGTTACAAAGTTGAGTGTTACTGTATCCAACATTACAATTCATAGATTGTGCTTACTTTATAGGGGGCAGTAGTCACACTTGACATATGGTGCCTGAGGACTCCTCATGAGACACGAACACATCTTTATAATGTACTTTTTTTGGAGGGACAGTTTCTACTTTTGACCCTACTCCTTCTGTCCCTCTTTACTCCACATATGTCCTTAGACTAGGTCATCAGTATCAGATTTGTATGCACTTAACACCCGGGACCCCTGCCGATCAGTCAATTATACAGAGAGCAGTGCGAGGAGCAGATATCTCTGTTCTCTATGTAATGGCAGTGCTGAGCTACTACAGATCATCGCCCTTTCACTTGTATAGGAGCTGAGCTGCAGTAACTCAGCACGTACACCTCTAGCGCTGCTCTCCGTATAGCGGCTGGAGAGAACAGCTGATCGGCGGGGGTCCCAGGTGTCAGATCGCTGCCAATCTGATATTGATGACCTGTTCTAACTAGGATAGGACATCAATAACATTTGCGGCGGAAACCCCTGCAATAAAATCTGAATACTACTGGTATATGAGACCCCACACTGTGTATTATTTCATGACTTGGTGCAATTTAAGTTTTGCCTGTGCCTGAACCTATCCCTCTGGATCCACACTACAAGAATGCCTCCTACAATGGTGGACTCTGATCTACTGTATTTCGGGTAGAAAACCATGTTCTAGCCATTTGAGATAAATCTAAATATGATACTGTATGCCATAGGAAAGGACAATTACTGGGGTGAAGATGAGTTTGGAGTTGCCAAAAATCTAGAGTGTAGACTAGGAGTCCGCCGCATATTATGTGATTTATGGGTTACTAGTAGGAGAGAGGGTCAGGTGGGTGCAGTGTCTCTAAAGTGTCTCTAGGATATAAAATTGCTGAAAAGATGAAAAGCGAACGCCAAGTAAACAACTCTGCTGCTGAGCTCTGCAGTCATGGTAAATATCCAATTCTGTGGTTTGCTAAGTCAACTGGAAATTTCCCTGACTTTTCATATCTGTTGATCATAATGTTAAATGCTATGGATAATGAAGCAGAGAACAGTAGTTATGGATTTGAGTGTATTTCTAGCATTATACATTATGTTGTAAGGATCATAAACCCAATGTCCACAAGTGTTGTGCCAGTAATAATAATAATAGGCAATAATCACATGCAGCTGCTTACTCAATGACACTTTTTCTTGAAATTGCAGACCAATTTAAGTGGGAAGTGAGGATGTAACTTTTTTGTTGACCTTAGCTGCATAGCGTTCGTATAGTTGGAAAATTCATTTTCTATTAAATTATATTTCATTTATATGTAACTTAAAGGAGTTATGATTGGTACAGCCCTGTCCGCTGCATAGGACGGCGGTGGCTCCGGGGACTTGCAGCACTAGCTGCACTGAACACTTCCCATCTACTAGCAGGTTGCAGCACCCTGAGGCTGCTGGAATAGTTGAGTCCTGTGGATAGGTCATCAGTATAAAAAAAAATAATGGGCTTATCTCATGAAGATAACTACTGTTTGTAGACCGTATTAGAGTATCTGAAGGCTTTAGGACCCCTCTCTATAAGGCAGAATGGAGAGCTGCTCTGTAAGAACATCTTCTAGTCTGGAAGACTTGGGTCTAAAATGTATTACATGGCCGGCCATTTATATGAAGGTCAGCCAATTAAAGGGAGTCTGTTAGCAGTAAATGGGTTATACAGGGGAAAAATGCTTAGGGGACAAGGCTTAGCCTGCCTGTGCTTTGGACTCCCTTTCATGTTACATTTTCCCCTACTATGGCCTGGCTGCTCTTTGGCTTTCCCTGACAAAACCAGCTGTTTCCTGGGGTGCCCAGAGTGGGACCCAGGTGATCAGCAAATACTCCCAGAACCATGTTCTAATAAGTTGTCTCTGATGGAATAAACCAACAATATGTAGTTCTGCTTTCCCTGCCTGAAGTATACAGAAATGTCCTCCTTTATAATAAATCAGCGGTGTAACAAATACTATGGGGTCCCACTCTACCATGACCACCTTATGCAACAAGTTCAGAACTTGAAAAGTGTAAGGCCCAGTTCACATCTGCGTTCGGATTTCCATTCGGGGGGTCCGCTTGGGGACCCCCCAAACGGAAACCTATACACATAAAAAAGTGGCAAGCAGCACTTTTCTCTCCGCATGTTTTGTGCGGAAACCGATCGGAAACGACACGGACCCCATTATAGTCTATGGGGTCTGTGTGGTTTCCCAGGTAACCACTTTTTTATGCATATAGGTTTCTGTTCGGGGTCCCCAAGCGGACTCCCGTAATGGAAACCCGAATGCAGATGTGAATCGGGCCTATGATTGTTTTGGTCTCCATTACAAACAAGGGTAATACATATAGTGATTTTACAATACAGATAATGCACACAGTGATGTCACAGTATTAGGTTAATGAACACAGTGATGTCACAGTATCAAGATAATGAACTCAGTGATGTCATAGTACTGGGATAATGAACATAGTGATGTCACAGCACTGGGGCAATGCAAATAGTGATCTCACAGTATGGAAATAATGCACACAGTGATGTCACACTACAGATAATGCACACAGTGATATCACAGCACTAGTATAACGCACACAGTGATGTCACAGTATGGAAATAATACACACAATGATATTACAGCACCGGGACAATGAGATAATGTACTTAGTGCTGTCATAGTACCAGGATAATGCACACAGTGATGTCACAGTACAGGAATAATGCATACGGTGAAGTCACAATATAGGGTTAATGCACAGAATAATGTCAAAGTAGAGGGATAATGCACACAGTGATGTCACAGTACAGATAATACACATAGTGATATCACAGCACTAGGATAGTGCACACAGTGATGCAACCATGTTTCTAATCCTGGACAACCCCTTTAACTACAAAAACGTGATGGGAAATGTGGCAGGTTGCAATCCGGTTGGGTTAGTTGTCACAAATATTGACATCAGTCAGTTTGGGTCGGTCAAACACATGCAGTAGAGGAAAGCAGGTATATACATGTAAGCGTAAATAGGTAAATACGTGGTAGCATCATTACACCTGGCAACCATTGATGTAGCATCGGAGCTCTAAGTCTGCTGTGATTGGCTGAGAAGGCATATGCATCGCCTCGTATCCCAGCTCCAACGTGGTGAGCCGAAAGATGGAGGCTGGGTGTACATATAAAGTACTTTGTTGTCGTGCAGTTACCCATCTCTTGGAAAAATTTTGGGTTAAAAGAGCATTTTGTGCCTCTGGCTCCCGGTAATTGTCCTATCTAATAGTAGAAATTTCTACTTAATGAAGTGGCCACTGTGCATATATTTCTTTTATGGTGTCTATAATTAACCCTCATCTCATCGTATTATTCTCCTGTTTTTCAGATACATTACAGACCCTACAGCTGCACTATGTAGTTAATGATAAAAATGAAATGTAAAATATATTCATTGTCTCTAATTAAGTTCCTCTATCTTTGATGAAGTCCAATGCGTCTCAAATTAATTTGCTTTTATTCTGTTGAACTAATGGCATTCTAGCTTAATTAGTATCCACAAAGCTGTTGGCGACCAACAAAAATGAAAACAATGTCAGGGTCGACTTAGAATGGGAGATTTTCACATTTTACGTTGTTTTAATTGCATATTGTATTTAGTTGTAGTCATGGATTAAGAAAATCAAGACTATTTATAGATTCCAATCTGGAAAACGTAATGTGAAAATGTACCAATTTCGATAGGTAGCATGTAATGCCACATTTAACCTGCAGTGGCCACTGCAAGCAAACTGTCCAGTCTTCTGTATTTATACTCATAGGATGGCCAGTAAGATTTGGGTTTGAGATACACCATGGCCGCTAGTTACTTTTTCTATTAGACTGCTAGATTAGACTTTCCCTCTCAATTTACACTTCTAACTGTAACATCGTTGCCTCTGCGCCATCCTCTGGTCGAAGGCTACGGCACAGGAAACGTGTTCATTTGTGATTCTTTGTTCCTGTTGTTTTAGCACAGCTGAGTATTCGCTGCTGAGTGTCAGTCCAGCCAGTGCTATTAGTTCCTTTGGCTACTAAGGAGTTAAAGTTAGTAGCTATTTGATTGACATTCCTCCTTGCAAATCGAGCCTAGGGCGGATTCCCTTTATATAGTTTTCCAGCCCTCTCTTTGATGCTTGCTATTAGCTTCTCTGAGCGTGCTGGCTATTATCTGTTTACTGATATTATATTTCTGACCGTGGCTTCTCCTTTTGACTCTTCTTCTGGTTCCAATTTTGTACTGCACTACCCAATTGGTTCTGACCCTTGGCTCTCTTGATTCTCTGTGTCTGTTTGTTTGTCTTGTCTGCGTTTTGTGTTACACTCGTATCATAGGAAGGGACTGTCGCCCAGTTGTCCTCAACCGCCTACGGTAGTTAAGGCAAGTAGGTAGGGACTGGGGCTGGGTCAAGCATTAGGACTCACTGTCTCTGTCATTCCCTTCCTCCCAAGTTTCAGCAGCAGCAACCGGGGAATTGCTTAACTGGCAATTCCCTAACACTAACATTATAAAGAGAGAGACTGCCTATTTGAATCAGTGCTGTTGCTGCTGTGATCACAGAACTTCAAGAACAGGTTATGATTCCTTTTGGATGGCAGCTAAAATTTGAGTTTCAACTGTCAAACCCAGGGAAGAGGTTGACAAAATGGGAAAATGCATTTAAGGTATGTTCACGTGGCAGAAAATCGAAGAGGAATTTGAGGGGGATTTCTGATGAAAATAACAGGAGGCAGATTCAATTTAGCACTGATTTTGAGGTGGAACCTGTGTGAACATACCCGTAAACATATCTCTAGTGAAACATGAATACTTCACAGTGCTCTTAGAGCCTCTTGAACAGTACCTATACATTTCCCTTCAAAACTCAGTTATTTGTGCTTCAGCCTTTCTTTCAGTGTTGCTATCATTGTCTGTGACATTACAGATACAATTGAGCTGCACTGTGTCTACTTGGTTACTTTTTCTACAGTAGTAGCCTTCTAGTTCAGATTACAAAATGCCCCCAAACTTCCTAATATAGAAGCAGAGACTGCCTACTTTGATCAGTGCTGTTGCTGCTGTGATCACAGGACTCTATAAAAAAATAAGTTTCCTTTACAGACATACAGGTTTTACCCTTTCGGTAAAATGCTCAGGTTAATTTAGTTATATCACTCTCTCTCTGCTCCTGCAGCTGACTTCAGTAGGGAGAAAGTAAATGGCTGCAGTAATTTAAGTCATCTCCTACTCCTATATCTCACTCCTAAGTGAATAAAGCGAATAAATGGAAACAGAGCACCCAATTTGTAAATCTAGATTAGAAATCAGAATTTA
The DNA here is from genome assembly GCA_947044405.1 of Leptodactylus fallax. NCBI lineage: Eukaryota > Metazoa > Chordata > Amphibia > Anura > Leptodactylidae > Leptodactylus > Leptodactylus fallax. The sequence continues at coordinate 5,924,833 of CAMRHE010000057.1, forward strand.
CACACTAAGATGCATAGCCTAATACATTTGGTAATGGATCACTAGCTTTAAATTCCACACTATATTGCAGTTCTGTGCTGAAACAATTTCCAGATGCTCATTATTAGTTACTGAATTAAGGAATCTCCTATGGAAAATCTAATTTTACTTAAGGAATATCAAGCCATTTGACATACACAGCGACGCTGATAAAATGTACAAATCAGATATAAGTTTAGTCTATTTGTCTAATGTCCCTTTTTATACTCACATTCTCCATAAAACAACAATTCTGGAGTGCTTTTTCTTAGAACTCTGCATTATGCTATTTCTCTGTTAATGTTCCTGTAAATATATGAATACATTGAAAACTGGGCATTAGTATTCCCTTTGTTAGTAGGATGTGTCCTTACTTGGCTACATAATTACATATATAGTACAGGTGAAAAAAGACATATACGCATCAAGTTCAACCAGGGGATGGGAAAAGATATGACTGAAGGAAATAAGTATTCTATACATTTCCATAAACATCAATGCTATTTTTCTCTAAAAAGCATCTAATCCTTTTTGAAGATGTCAGCTGTTGCTGTGACCAGCTCCTGGGTAGGCTATTCCATAGATTCACAGTCCTTACTGTATAGAATCAGATCCTGGGTAGGCTTTTCCATAGATTCACAGTCCTTACAGTATAGAACTAGCTCCTGGGTAGGCTATTCCATAAATTCACAGTCCTTTCTGTATAGAATCAGCTCTTGGGTAGAATATTCCATAGATTCACAGTCCTTACTGCATTGCACCAGCTCCTGGGTAGGCGTTTCCATAGATTCACAGTCCTTACTTTATAAAACCAGCTCCTGGGTAGGCTATTCCATAGATTCACAGGCTTAACAGTATAGAACCAGCACCTGGGTAGTTTTTCCATAGATTCACAGGCCTTACAATATAGCACCAGCTCCTGGGTAGGCTATTCCATAGATTCACAATCACTACAGTGAAAAAGCCTTGTCGGCTTTTGATATTAAATCTTTTTTTTCTCCAGACGGAGGGAGCACCTCCTTATCTTTTGAGGGGATTTTACATAGAACGACTTTACCCATATTTCTTGTATGGGCCATTTATATATTTAAACAGGTTTATCATATCTCCCTTTAAACATCTCTTCTCCAGACTAAACAGATTTAGCTCCTTTAGTCTCTCCTCATAACTGTTATCAGTTTTGTGGCCCTGCGTTGAACCTTTTCCAACACTAGGACATCCTTTGGTGTGACACTGTCAGCAATGATTCAACAGTGTGGGGGCATCCTATTTTCAGGAGGAATAATAGAGGAACAGCAGATGGCAGATATTTCAGACAAGATGCTTGCATTGTTATGTCAAGGGGAATACAAGTATTTGCTAAAACAAGCATGTCCGCAGAGCTGACAGATCCTCTTTATACGACATCCTTGTGGTGAGGAGGTGCTGTCACCGTTGTGTCTCGCATAGATAGGACATTAGTGTCCTCTGGCTATCTTCTCATGTAAAAATGTCACGTGTGTCCTGCTGGGCACATCTCTCCGCAGGTAAACACCTTTAATGATTTTGGTCTAAATAGCACTGATGTGGTATTTCCCTTTTATCCCGGGTGACTATAATGTTATCAGCAGCGCTTTAGCTTTTATTGCTCGGCACTTTTGAGCCCTTCTGAATAAAACATGGCATTTTCCATTAGATTTATTTTAAAGTTTAAAGTGGTTTTCTGAAATTATTTTGTTTTTTTGACATCCATCATAAATGCTTTGAGAAATCTCAAATTTTTCACTTCAGTTTAGCAATCACCATCAATAACTGGAAATTAAGTTGCTTTATAAAGCTGTATTCTGGCAGGTGGAAGGAAATCAAAATGGGCATTTTTTATTTCACAGCCATAATAATCTTTAAAATTAACTTTAATGTAAGGTGGGATAAGTTAGATTGAGATCCCACTGAGAACACTGAGAAACACATATGGTAGGTTAACCTGTTCTAGATGCTTTCAGTTTGATCCGATTATTGCATCTTACTTTGCCTTTTGAGCAACTGAAAGTTCATGAAAAGTTGCCTTAAGACTGCGGCCCCACGTTGCAAAATCACAGAGGAAGTGTTGCGGCAAAAAACACTACATTACCTGCAAAGTGGATGGGATTAGCCAAAACACATTGCAGAAAAAAATCTGCAGGTAATAAATCACTCCCACCTCTGAGGTCATGTGCTGCTGCGATGTTTTGTTAGCGAACTCACTACCCCTCCCTGTGAACAGTTCAGCCAGCAAATGAATCATCACAGCTGTATGTGACCTCGATGTGGGAGTGTTTTATTACCTGTGATTTCATTGTAAGGGAGAGTGGAGAAGGGAGGGGTACACACAGAGTGAGAGCAGGCAGATGAATCATGGGAAATGTAGTTTGTCCACAGATTCACTGCATGTAAATAACAGTGATACAGGAGCAGCAAGTAAAATAAAGCCAAGCAAAGGGTGCACAAAGAAACAGTGAGGATTTAGCCCTGCTGTGGATGTATTTGCAGATAATTTTTGGAAGCTGGATAGGCTTAAAAATCTGGTATATCTAGTGCCACTTTATTTTCCATACCTTTTTGCTGGATGAAGGAGGATCGTCGGCTACCAACTGAATAACTATGCAGAACACACCTGAAGTCGTCTCCCTCAAGTCATTAATTTAATTGTATATTTGACAATGATTAACTCTTAATTGTTAATTAACATTAATTTAGTAAGGAAAAAACTGAAAATGAGATTATCGTGTCTCTATCCCATCTTGTAATTAATAAGTTCCACTCCCTGATGAGCTTATAACTAGACAATAGCAGCTACAAGGCGCATACAGGCATATGTATGATATCACTTCTAATAAATGACCTTCATTGTCCAGCAAATAGAAAGTCACATAATGGTGTAATCTAATAAAATAAGTCATAATTACCTTAGCAATCCTCCACCGTTCCACTTCTGATGCTTAACTGGTTCCCTGCTGGTCTCTTCATACAGGAAATGACCATTTAGCTAAACCCTGGCTACAGCAGTAACCGGTCGCTTGTCATTGGATGAGCAGTCATTTCAGGTGTCTTGAGATAGCAGGAAGTAGGTAATGGTTACTAATGTATCACTAATTTTATTATTTTACAAATCCTGAGCAATTTTTATACATATAATCACCCAGACAGTCCCAAATTTTTATGTTAAAGGGGTTGTCTGGAAAGATAACTTAACTGATCTGGCAGACACTGAATGATAGCCCCCATAGCACAGGTGATCAACCTAGGGGTCGAGGGCTGGTTCTGATCTCTGGGTCCAGATCACTTAAGGTAATCTTAACTCCCCGGACAACCCCTTTAAAGCATTTTCTTTATACATTTGATTTTTAAAAGAATAATAATAATAATAATAATAATAATAATAATAATAATAATGGGGCAGATTCACTATCAAACTGTGTCACTATATGGCAGTTTACAAACTGTCCTTTAAAGAGGTTGTGCAAGCCCAGAGAACAAGGCTGCTTTCTTCTTCTAAGGCAATAACATCATGTCCATTGTTCACATGGCCATGCTGCAGTACAGTTTTTAAAAAAATATGGGACAAATAGCAGGATGCATCAATACAAAATACTTCCAGATATATATCCTGTTTAAATTAGGCACCATTTATCTGATTTATTTTCAGGTCATTGACCTCAAAGTGTCGTTTCATTTGCAACCTCACTACCACTCCCTGTGAGCAGTTCAGCCAGCAAACGAAACATCACAGCTGCATGTGACCTCAGATGTTGGACTGATTTAATGCCTGTGAATTCATTGCAGGGGAGAGTGGAGAAGGGAGGGGTACAAGAGAGTGAGAGCAGGTAGATGAATCATGGGAAATGTAGAAATCCACAGTTTCACTGCATGTAAATAACAGTGATACAAAAAGCAGCAAGTAAAATAAAGCCAAGCAAAGGGTGCACAAGGGGACAGTGAGTATATAGCACTGCTGTGGATGTATTTGCAAATAATTTTTGGAAGCTGGATAACCCCTTTAAGAGAGGACACCTCTGTAAATGACTGGTACGACACATGACAGTGAAGTCTTGAACACTTTTTCAACACATATTTGTGTAGTAAATATGATTCAGAAATATTAGTCCTAAATACATTGATAAATTCCTTGATTAACTCTTCCCCATTGTTTCCTGGTGCATGTAGAGACCACTATAGAAATGTCTGACTCTAATATAATGCTGGATCCCTATCCATCAGATATTCACAGTCACGTGTCCTTCACCTCCACTGACAGATTACATAGGATGGTTTCTTTAATAGTTGTCCATAGCTATTGCTGAACTTGTTAATGCCAAATTCCACAGTGAGTAATCCTGAGAAACATTATCCTTGTCAATGAGAATCCAATGCCTGCTGGTTTTTCAATCAACGTCTTTGGTGCCAGTAGATTGCTTGTGTATCCGCAAAGCTTTTAGCAGTGGCCAGCTCCAGCTGACTGGTGACATCATGCAGAGCAAAGACCGTCAATGTACATTGCTAGAATTTCATTCTTTTATCCTGCAGCCAGCATCATAATAAAGCCAGTTCCAATTGGCTGGGTATCCCTTAGCCATAGTGAACATACACTGTGCAGGTTACTTCAGTTCACTAATAAATATCAGATACGTACAGTAAGTTCTTATATATCCTCAGAACTGAATGAAGCTTCCAATTATTATTTAAAGGGATTTTCTGGGCTGGGGGCCAGTGTTGATAAGGATGACCTATCCTCAATATCAGAGTGGTGGCGGTTTGACATCTGAACACCACACCTATCAGCTATTTGGGGCAGTCTCCAATGCCAAAACCTATAGAGTGACAGAGCTGAAAGCAGAATTCACCATGCAGGGCTAGTGCTAGCACCCAGCAAACCCAGGCAGGCACCGGGGCTAACAATGCCTGTGGGGGCCCACATAGCTTCTCTGCTGATGAGCACTTCCAATTCATTGCAGTGTTAACAGAGCTGAGTGGTAAGCACAGATATCATTAACACTTACTGCTCTTAGCTCTTCAGACATCAGCCCCTTCCCTGCCCCAGTGCTGACAGGGTTAAGTGTGTCAGCGCTGGAACAGAGAAGGAATGGGGGTCCGAGATGCTGAGAGTGGTAAGTTAGAATGAAATCTTCACAAAGCATTGTAAAGCAGAGGGGGCAGACATAAGGGGTCATCATGTGCGGGCAATGTACTGTATAGAGGCATAAGAGGCCATCATATGGAGACATTGTACTGTATAGAGGCATAAGGGTCCACCATATGGGGGAATAAGGTAGCATTATACTGTATAGGGGCAAAAGGGACCATTATATCGGGGTATTGTGCTCTATGGAGGGGCATAAGAGACCATTATATGGGGAAATGAGTGGGTCATTGTACTTTATGAGGGCATTATATAAAACCGCTTATGTCTACCCTTAACTCCCATTGTAAAAAAAAATTAAACCATATATACAGTTAGGTCTATATACACTTCGACACTGACACAATTTATTTTTTTACCTGTTTACTGAAACATATTCAAGTTATAGTTATATATTGGACATGGACATAAAGTCCAGACTTTCAGATTTCATTTGAGGGTATCCACATATAAATTGGATGAAGGGTTTACAACTTTCCGCTCCTTAACATGTGCCATCCTGTTTTTAAAGGGACCAAAAGTAATGGACAATTGACTCTGTGGCTGTTTCATGGGCGGGTGTGGGCAATTCCTTCATTATGTCATTCTCAGTTAAGCAGATAAAAGGCCTGGAGTTGATTTGAGGTGCGTTGCTCGCATTTGGAAGATTTTGCTGTGAAGCAAATGTAAGAGACAGCCAATGTTGTCTTAAGCTTCATTTGTCTATATAAACTGTTAATGTTGAATGTATTTCTGTGATTCTGTTCCTTTAAGACAGCAGCCATTGTAATTGTGACATGATGCTGGAGAGACCCCCCCCCTTTTATGTCAGCCTGCCTGTTCTGCAGACAGAGTGTGAGCAGAGAAGCAGGAAGTGACGAGACAGAGAGCAGCAGCCATCTTGGCAAGTGTTGTATTGAACTGGTGTGGAGATTTTTCTGTACAGCTAAGCTGTATCTTGGTCCAGAGACAAACAGAGTGTAAAGAGACAACAGGACTAGTGAGTCCACGTGAAAGGAACTGTGCTCAGTGGCTGATCAGTGAGACTGACATTGTGACTGTGTATATGGATACCACAGATAGAGACTCGCAGTGCTGTTGATGTACTGGACGGCACCTGCTAAATCACGGCTTACATCCCAGCTCAGTGTATGGATTTGGCAGGACTGTCAGTGTGCTGAGTGGAATCTGCTGTTGGATTACATTGCATTCAGTTGGTTTCCCTGTCTGTTAAAGAGGACTTCATTTCTCCCAAGATCCTGATAACCGTGAGGAGAGGACGCTTCACTATAAAAGAAAGGACCGACTTTGGGCCCCACCGCGCGCTTCTACGGACTGTAAGCGGTCCACCTGGACCACTGGGGAAAAGGGGGTGCACCCAAATGTGAAGTCAGGGTCAGTTAGGGATAGTTTTGAGTATATTGTTCATTCAGTGTCCATACTGCAGAAGTGGACAGAGTAAAAGTAGAAACCATTGCAGAATTTGCCTTGAAATTGTTCATGCTATATTGTATATTTTGCTTGTCTTTAGCCCTGTCATTTTACCTTTAACTAGCCTTTATTAACTTATAGTAAATATATATTTTTTTCTTGAACTACCGCGTGTGCGTTCATTTCTGGTTGCGGAGTCCAAACCACCTGCCTTGCTCTCGGTTCACACAAAAATGCGGTCAAAGGAGTTCTCCATGCAGGTGAAACAAGCCATCCTTAAGCTCCTAAAACAGAAAAAAACATCTGAGAAATTGCTACAATATCAGGAGTGGCAAAATCTACAGTTTGGTACATCCTGAGAAAGAAAGAAAGCACTGGTGAGCTCATCAATGCAAAAAGACCTGGACGCCCACGGAAGACAACAGTGGTGGATGATCGCAGAATAATTTTCATGGTGAAGAGAAACCCCTTAAGAACAGCCAACCAAGTGAACAACACTCTCCAGGATGTAGGTGTATCAATATCCAAATCTACCATAAAAGAGAAGACTGCATGAAAGTAAATACAGATAGTTCACTGCATGGTGCAAGCCACTCATAAGCCTCAAGAATAAGAAGGCTAGACTGGACTTTGCTAAAAAACATCCAAAGCCAGCACAGTTCTGGAAGAACATTCTTTGGACAGATGAAACCAAGATCAACCTCTACCAGAATGATGGAAAGAAAAAAGCATGGCGAAGGCGTGGTACAGCTCATGATCCAAAGCAGACCACATCATCTGTAAAACACGGCGGAGGCTGCAGTGTGATGGCTTGGGCATGCATGGCTACCAGTGGCACTGGGTCACTAGTGGTTATTGATGATGTGATACAGGACAGAAGCAGCCGGATGAATTCTGAGGTATTCTGAGACATACTGTGCGCTCAATCCAGCCAAATGCAGCCAAACTGATTGGTCGGCATTTCATAATACAGATGGACAATGACCCAAAACATAAAGCCAAAGCAACCCAGGAGTTTATTAAAGCAAAGAAGTAGAATATTCTTGAATGGCCAAGTCAGTCACCTGATCTCAACCCAATTGAGCAGCATTTCACTTGTTACAGACTACACTTTAGACAGAAAGGCCACAAACAAACAGCAACTGAAAATCGCTGCAGTAAAGGCCTGGCCGAGCATTAAAAAAGAGGAAACACAGCGGCGTCTGGTGATGTCCATGAGGTCAAGACTTCAGGCAGTCATTGCCAACAAAGGGGGAACAACCAAGTATTAGATATTAACATTTTATTTACAATTATTTCATTTGTTCAATTACTTTTGAGCCCCTGGAATGAAGGGATTGTGTGTAATAAATGATTTACAGTGCTGGCCAAAAGTATTGGCACCCCTGCAATTCTGTCAGATAATACTTAATTTCTTCCAGAAAATGATTGCAATCACAAATGCTTTGGTAATAAGATCTTCATTTAATTTGTCTTCAATGGAAAACCACCAAAATAATTGTCAAAAAGCCAAATTGGATATAATTCCATACCAAACATAAAAAAGGGGGTGGACAAAAGTATTGGCACCCTTTGAAAAATCAGGTGATGCTTCTCTAATTTGTGTAATTAACAGCACCTGTTACTTTCCTGTGGCACATAACAGGTGGTGGCAATAACTAAATCACACTTGCAGCCAGTTGAAATGGATTAAAGTTGACTCAACCTCTGTCCTGTGTCCTTGTGTGTACCACATTGAGCATGGAGAAAAGAAAGAAGACCAAAGAACTGTCTGAGGACTTGAGAAGCAAAATTGTGAGGAAGCATGAGCAATCTCAAGGCTACAAGTCCATCTCCAAAGACCTGAATGTTCCTGTGTCTACCGTGCGCAGTGTCATCAAGAAGTTTAAAGCCCATGGCACTGTGGCTAACCTCCCTAGATGTGGACGGAAAAGAAAAATTGACGAGAGATTTCAACGAAAGATTGTGCGAATGGTGGCTAAAGAACCTTGACTAACATCCAAACAAGTTCTAGCTGCCCTGCAGTCCGAGGGTACAACAGTGTCAACCCGTGCTATCCGTCGGCGTCTGAATGAAAAGGGACTCTATGGTAGGTGTGATGATGAGACCCTCAATTTATGTATCTTTCTTGGAAGTGTGTTTTTACTTGATCATGTCAGTCCTTCCCCCACTGGTTGGAATGTGATGCTTAAATGAGGTTACACCGCTGGACACTATGTCTCACTGGTTTTCATCCCTGGCTGGGGGGGAGGTGAAGGGTGGGGGCTGAGGGTCTGACACTGAGGTAGAGTGAGTTTTTCGTTGTCTTTTGTGTGGAAGCTGAAAGGGAGACAGCTAAGAGAAGAGCTCTGCTCAGGTATCATGCGATATTTTATTTTCCCGTTTTGTTTTTGTATTGTATCATCACTCTTTTGCTTGTATGTTTATGCTTGATCATATTAATACTGTATATTTCTGTATATGCTATTAATTCGTACCAACCCACTTGGGTTATTAAACATATAAAATTTATATCGCTCGTTTCGTTCTATCCTATGACCCGGTCTACTCACGGTGTGTGAGTGGGAGGTTAAGAAAAAAGTTTGATCGCAGGCGTGCCAGGCGGCTGGGCGAGGCGATATTCTTTACAGTAGGATACCCAGGAAGACCCCACTTCTGACCCAGAGACATAAAAAAGCCAGGCTGGAGTTTGCCAAAACTTACCTGAGAAAGCCAAAAACTTTTTGGAAGAATGTTCTCTGGTCAGATGAGACAAAAGTGGAGCTTTTTGGGAAAAGGCATCAACATAGAGTTTACAGGAAAAAAAAAAGAGGCCTTCAAAGAAAAGAGCACGGTCCCTACAGTCAAACATGGCGGAGGTTCCCTGATGTTTTGGGGTTGCTTTGCTGCCTCTGGCACTGGACTGCTTGACGGTGTGCATGGCATTATGAAGTCTGAAGACTACCAACAAATTTTGCAGCATAATGTAGGGCCCAGTGTGAGAAAGCTGGGTCTCCCTCAGAGGTCATGGGTCTTCCAGCAGGACAATGACCCAAAACACACTTCAAAAAGCACTAGAAAATGGTTTGAGAGAAAGCACTGGAGACTTCTAAAGTGGCCAGCAATGAGTCCAGACCTGAATCCCATAGAACACCTGTGGAGAGATCTCAAAATGGCAGTTTGGAGAAGGCACCCTTCAAATCTCAGGGACCTGGAGAAATTTGCCAAAGAAGAATGGTCTAAAATTCCAGCAGAGCATTGTAAGAAACTCATTGATGGTTACCGGAAGCGGTTGTTCGCAGTTATTTTGTCTAAAGGTTGTGCTACCAAGTATTAGGCTGAGGGTGCCAATACTTTTGTCCGGCGCATTTTTGGAGTTTTGTGTAAAATGATCAATGATTTGACTTTTTTTTTCATTCTCTTTTGTGTTTTTTCATTGCAAGCAAAATAAATGAAGATCTTATTACCAAAGCATTTGTGATTGCAATCATTTTCTGGAAGAAATTGAGTATTATCTGACAGAATTGCAGGGGTGCCAATACTTTTGGCCAGCACTGTATAGTCCTCACATTTTTATTCAATCATTTTGTTCAATCCACTGAATTAAAGCTGAAAGTCTGAACTTCAACTGCATTGTGGTAATGTCCAGAACCAAAGCTATAAAAATGTTGTCTCTGTCCAAATATTTATGGACCTAACTGTATATACATTGAACATAGCTGTAATGCAATCCAGAATTCATATATTCCATATTTGCTTATTTCTTGGCATTCTCTGCACAGTGCTGTTGCAATAAATTTTGATCTCTAGGTGACTTCTTTACTTACTAGCAGTATATCTCCTAGGTCATTGGCCTAAACTGAATATTACATACTCTTTATTCAGTACAGCCAAATATCTGTATTATTGATGCTGAATATAACCCCATTAGTTCTCATAGCTAGAGTATATTTTTAAGCTGCTATAGATTGTATTGTATTATATGAGCTCAGATAATGTAAATTTCATATCTTCTGTACAGAGTTCTTATGCTAGAAGTGGCTGCTATTAAAGCTACTAGATAAGTGCTATATATAGGCGGCCATGTTTAACTATTGATATTGACTAGCGTCAGAATCTGATTGTAAGTAACACACCTAACACATCACACTGTTTTATAGGAGCTCGATATATACTAAGTTATTTGAATAAGCTATACAAGTGTCTTCAAGTGTTTCAGACATAGAAAGGACAAGATAGCATTCAATATCCACTCTAGATATTTAGCAAGAATATCTCATTTACAATATACAATGATCTAGTTTCCCACACAGTAGCTCAATGTACTTTATCAGTTTGTAGGGCTACGCCTCCATGGAAGATGTGATGACCCCTTTATTACAATGAAAAAAAAATTTAACTCAGTGGTTAGCACTGTATCCTTACAGCACTGGGGTCCTGGGTTCAAATCCAACAAAGGGCAACATGTTCAAGGTGTTTGCATGGGTTTCCTCCAGGTACTCTGTGTGAAGGATATCACCTTGCCAAGCCACTTGGCACACCTGCGACTACCCTTTCTTAACACTTCCCACTCACAACCCGTGAGTGACCGGGTTAGGATAATATGAAACAAGCTTTATAAATTTTATATATTTATTAATGCAAGTGGTTCAATACTAAGCACTAACATATACAGAAATATACATCAATGAACGGTGAATCAAATACAGGTAAAAGCAAAATACAGTACAGAAAATAAAATGGGAAATAAAAGATAGGAAAATACCAGAGCAAGTTTGTAGTTGGTTCTCTAAGCCTCAGCAGCTTGGCTTAGGGTGCATTCTTAAGCAAGTTACAGAGCATGGGTCTCCTACATGCTCTCACATCTTCACCAGGATAACAAGACACCACTTTCTCTGGTCTGAGAGCATTTAACTATCCTGGTCTCCTCCTTAAGTGATGTCATCAAAAGGAGAAGCCCTGTCCTCCCTCTGGCAATTCCAATAACCATAACTCATCATAGTTCCTTGCCCAATGACCGTAGGGTAAAGCAAGAGGTCTGATGGGGCTTGTGGCAAGCTCCCCATCATGCAGACACCAAGAATGACACCACAATCCCCTTTGGGTAAGGAGATCAGTGTCTGGACCTTTTCTGGGATTTGAACAGTACCTTATGTGGGCTTGAAACATGCACCTTAGCCTGGTGCACCTGAGGAATATATCGGGCTGACTGTAAGAGGTTCCCCAGGCAAGATATTGGCATAAAACCATATTCCCTTTGTTGTCTGCTTAGAGACAGGGAAACTGCTTTCTGTTTGCCTAGAAGTCTCCCAATATACATCCCTAGGATGTCACCCTGCTGTGATAACGAGATTAACAAGGGTATGCACACAAAGGCCTGTGTAAGTGACTCTCTGGGGGATCAAAGGATTTGTTGATAAACCAGACATACCACATTCCTGACACCAAGAAGGAGGTTAATATGACCAAGTTATAACAACCACAAATTCCTGACTGGAAGTACATATCTGGGGCTCTCATCATCACACTCTGGTTTTCTCCCACCTGCCAAAAATATACTGATAGGTTAATTGGCTTCCTGTAAAACACCTGACCCTTGTGAGTGTTGGGGATGAGTGCCTGTATGGCAGCCAATAACTCCCCTACTCCACAATGCTCCCTGCGCATTGAGTCCCTTGATAAAAAGACATTACAACTGTTTGACAAAATATCCCCACACTTCCTTCCTTCCTTCATCTTCTGCTTTTCTTTGGTCCTGTTTTGTTTCATATTACAAATAAAACTGAAGAAACGAATAAAGAAATCTCTCCTAGGAAATGTTTCCTAGGGGGAGGAGGTCAGCCATGTTCCCCCTTTCTCCCCATCAATGTCCTGTTTCTGGCTGTAAGAGAACTGGCTGGAGCAGCCTCTACACTGTACTCTGTCTCCAGTAGGACAAAAACATTAAAGCGTAGCTAAACTTTTTGACAACTTTTGATATTCTGGCAGTATTTGTGTCATTAACACCTTCACGCATTCTCACGTACATGTACGTGTGAGAATGTGGTTAGTTACCGCATCCCCACGTACAGGTACGTGACGGTGATCGAGCGGGCTCAGAAGCAGAGCCCGTGCGATCACCGTGGGAGCCCGGCTGTATTTTACAGCCAGGCTCCCGCTGCAACAGCGGGGACCAGTGGTAACACCAATCCCCGTTGTTTAACCCTTAAGATGCCGTGGTCAATAGCGACCGCGGCATCCAAGGGGTTCCGCCATCTTACCGCCCCCCTGGGCACCCCCCCGCGGCGAGATCGGGGGGTGCCGATATCTATAATCTGCATCCTGGGGTCTGCCCAGTGACCCCAGGCTGCCTGGAGACCCCACTACCTGGTTGATCCTGCCGAGACCTGCGGAAGTCAGCGCTATGTTTCCATAGCGATGACTTCCTGTATAGACTGCAAGACACTTGCATGCTCGTGTCTTGCAGTCTATAGTACTGAGCCAGAGATCAAAGCATCTCTGGCTCAGGTGTCCTAATGGGACACCTGAAAAAGTAAAAAAAAGTGAAAAAATAAATAAATAAAGTATGTGAAAAAAAATTAATAAAAGAATAAAGCCCCAAAAATTCCCTTTTCCTATATAAAATGAATTATATAAAAAATAAACCTAAAAATTAATAAAAACAATACATATTTGGTATCGCCGCGTCCGTAACAACCTGTACAATAAAACTGAAACCATATTTAATGTACACAGTGAACGTTGGGGAAAAAAAACGCCAAAAGTAATGATTTTTCGCCATCTCACCTTACAAAATATGCCGTAAAAAGTGATCAAAAAGTCATATCATATGTACCCCAAAACAGCACCAATAAAAAGCACAGGTTGTCCCGCAAAAAATAAGCCCTAAACCAACTCTCTAAACTGAAAAATAAAAATGCTACGCATCTTAGAAGATGGCGATGCAAAAAAAATTGATTTATGTCCCCAAATGGGTTTTTGTTCTGCAAAATTGGTATTGCATAATAAAACAGTATAAATGAGGTATCGCCGTAATCGTACCGACACGCAGAATAAAGATAACATGTTACTTACGCTCTACGCTGCATGGTGAAAAATTTAAACGGTAAAACGCAGTGTCAGAATTGATGGGGTTGTTTTTTAATCCACCAAGAAAGAGTTAATAAAATTTATTTAATAAGTTGTAAGCACCTAAAAATGATGTAATTAAAAAATACATCTCATACTGCAAACAACAAGCCCTCATATGGCTACATCACCAGAAAAATAAAGAAAATATAGCTCGTACAATGTGAAGACAAAAACCCCCAAAAATCGCCAAATCATTAGAACATAACTGGCTGCGGCAGGAAGGGAATGTATAAGCTGTGCGAGCATATATGAGGGTACAAACCAGATTTAGAGCTTACGAGGGATAATAAACCAAGTGACCCCCAGAGTGACCTCCCCAATAATAGGAACTACTGGGGAAATAGTAGGGAATTTAGTGTACCCAATGTTCTACGCACAGCTTACATATTCACTTTTCCCCATCCGCTGTGCAGTCACGTCTGGGATACTAATGCTCGCTACACCCCTTGATAAATTCTTTGAGGGGTGCACTTTTCAAAATGGGGTCATTCCCTAGGGGATTCCACTTTACTGGTACTTTAGAGGCTCTGCAAACATGACATGGCATCCAGATCCCAAACATCTGAATCTGCGCTCCAAAAGCCACATAACGCTCCTTCCCTTCTGCGCCCTACTGTGTGCCCAAACCGCAGTTTATACCCCCATGTATTACACTTGTCGTACCCAGAATAACGTACTTAATGTCATATGTGGGTATAAACTCCTGTTTGGGCACAGCCGGGCACAGAAGGGAAGGAGCGCTATTTGGTCTTTGGACGCCATTGCACTTTTGCAGAGCTGAAATGCCAGTACAGTGGAATCCCCTGACATGTCACCCCATTTTGGAAGCTACACCCCTGAAGGAATTTATCCAGGGGTACAGTGAGCATTTTTAACCTCCAAGTGTTGCTATAATTTATTATCCATAAATGAATATGCAGCTGATGGTGAAAGGTGAAAATGACAATTTATCCAGGAATACGACAATTCAGTGCGTAATATGTTGTGCCCGGCTTGTATCAGAGATGAACGCTCCAAAAGGTGTTGTGCCCGGGATCCCCGCTCACCAGTTTTTGGAGTGTGTGTCTGTGCAGACATAAACTGGGCACAACATATTGGGCACTGAAATGGCGTATCTCTGGAAAAATGTTATTTTTAACTTTTCATTATCAGCTGCGCATTCATTTCTGGAAATTAAAAGAATGCAATACTTAAGGGTTAATAATGCTCGCTACCCCACTTGATAAATCCCTTGAAGGGTGTAGTTTCCAAAATGGGGTGACATGTCTGAGGATTCCACTTTACTGGCAATTCATGGGCTCTGCAAAAGTGGCATGGTGTCCAAAAAGCAAACTGTGCTCCAAAAACCAAAATAGCGCTCCTTCCCTTCTGTGCCCGGCTGTGCCCAAACAGCAGTTTATACCCACATATGGCATTAAGTACGTTATCCTGGGTACACCAGTGTCATACATGTGGGCATAAACTGTCATTTGGGCACAGAGCAGGGGGCAGATGTGAAGGAGCGCTATGTGCTTTTGGAGCGCATATTTAGATTGTTGTATTTTTGGAAGCCATGTCACATTTGCAGAGACCCTAAAATTGCCCCTACAAAATGGGGGTCACTTCTTGGGGAATTCCAATTTACTGGCACCTCCAGGGCTCTGCAAAAACAACATGGCGACGAGAAAGTACTCCAAAAGCTAAAAAACCACAGTGCTCCTTCCCTTCTGAGCCCTGCTGTGTGCCCAAGCAGCAGTTTATACCCACATATATAATTTTTTTGTCCCCGGGATAGCCCACTTAATAGTTTTAGGAGTGCGTGTCTCTGATGCCACAAAGTGGCCGCAACGTATTAGGCACTGAAATTGGATATTTCTTTAAAAACTTTAATTTTCACTTTGTACATTAATTTTTGGGAAGCATTTTTAGGCTCAAAATCATAATATCCCTTGATACATTCCTTGAGGGGTGTAGTTTCTAAAATGGGGTCACTTTTAGGGGGTTTCCATTGTATTGGTACTTTAGGGGCTCTGCAAATGCGACATGGCACCTGAAAACTATTCCAGCCACATCTGCCCTCCAAAAGCCAAACAGCGCTCTTTCCATTCTGAGCCCCAACATGTACCCATACAGCAGATTATAATCACATATGGGGCATTTCTGTGTTCAGAAGAAATTGTGTAACAAACTGTGGGGTGTTTTTTCTTCTTTAACCACTTGCAAAAATTAAAAATATGTCGCTAAATGGACGGTTTATTGGAAAAAAGTAATTTTACATTTTTACATCCCTAAATCAATAAAATCTGTGAAACAGCTGTGAGGTCAAAATGCTCACTATACAGCTAGATAAATTCTATGAGGGGTGTAGTTTCTAAAATGGGGTCACTTTTTGGGGGTTTGTATTGTATTGGTACTTTAGGGGCTCTGCAAATGCGACATGGCACCTGAAAACTATTCCAGCAAAATCTGCCTTCCAAAAGCCAAATAGCGCTCTTTCCATTCTGAGCCCTGCCATGTACCCATACAGCAGATTACGACCACATATGGGGTATTGCCGTGTTCAGGAGCAATTGTTTTGCAAACTGTGGGGTGCTTTTTCTCCTTTAACCCCTTGTGAAAATGAAAACTTTGGGGATAAAGTAACATTTTAGTAATGTTTCATTTATACATCCCAGTGTTAGCAAAATCTGTGAAACGGCTGTAAGGTCAAAATGCTCACTATACCCCTTGATGAATTCTGTGAGGGGTGTAGTTTCCAAAATGGGGTCACTTTTTGGGGTTTTCCTTTGTATTGGTACTCTAGGGGCTTTGCAAATGAGACATGGCACCTGAAAACTATTCCAGCAAAATCTGCTTTTCAGACGCCCAGTGTCGCTCCTTCCCTTCCGTGCGCTGCCATTCGCCCAAACATCAGTTTACACCCACTTGTGGGGTATTTCCGTGCTCGGGAGAAATTGCATAACAAACTGTGAGATGCATTTTCTCCTTTAACCCTTTGTGAATGTGTTAATTTTAGGGCTAAATTAAGGAATTAGTGGGAAAAAATTAAATGTCTAAATTTCACCTCCATATTGTTTTAATTCCAGCGAAATGCTTAAAGGGTTAACAAACTTCCCAAATGTTATTTTGAATTATTTGAGGGGTGCAGTTTTGAAAATGGGGTGATTTATGGGGGTTTCTAATATATAGGCCATTATAATCCTCTTCAGAACTGAAGTGGTCCCTAAAAAAATTTGTTTGGGAAATTTTCTTGTAAATCTGCAAAATCGCTGTTACACTTGTAAGCTTTATAACATCCAAAATAAATACAGGACGATTAAAAGATGATGCCGATATATAGCAGAGATATGGTAGATAATATGTATTAATGTATTTGGGTGGTATGACTATCTGTCTGAAAAGCAGAGCATTTCACATTTTGAAAATTGCGATTTTTTTTTTCCAAATTTCCATCAAATTTCCTATTTTTTTTATAAATAAATACAAAAATATTCATTAGTGTTTACCACTAACATGAAGTACAATGTGTCACAAAAAACAGTCTCAAAATCACTTGTGTAAGTTAAGTCATCTCAAAGTTATTGCCATATAAAGTGACACATGTCAGTTTTGAAAAACGAGGCCTTGTCCTTAACGCATTTTTTGGCTCGGTCTTGAAGGGGTTAATAAATTTTTGTAATATACTTTATTAACAAATTTGGACTCCAATCTGTGAAATCCTGCATTTTTCACTCTTTCCCTTGCTTTTCTATTGATAGTTGTTTCTGTTTTGTATTGTGTATGGAGTAAGGGCTATGCGGAATGAAGAGAAAATGAGGGTGGGGGAGGGTCACATAAAATGGCTATACTTTGGGCATTTTAAAAAGTAGAAACCTGCTTTTGGTGTCATATGAAAGAGAAGATTCTTTTCTTTCATCTTTTCATTCTCAACTTTGGCTAAGTTCTTACATTTCTTAGGTTTACAGAGATATCAATGGTTGAAAACATAATTGGGAATGGGATATGCGGCTGCATATAATACACAATGAAAAGCGAGGTACAGCTCTCAATAGAGAAGCAAGGGAAAGAGTAAAAAAATGCAGGATTCACAGAAAGGAGACAACGTAAAGTATATAATCAAATTTATTAACACAAATGTTGGCAGAATATCAAAAGTTTAGTTACACTTCAAGCACTTGCCTCTAGCCAGTGGCGTAACTAGGAATGGCTGGGCCCCAAGGCGAACATTTGACATGGGCCCCCCCCCAAGCCGCCGCCCCCAACCCCCCACACACACAAACCGCATTCCTGCGCACACTATTATGCCCCATAGTGGCCCCTGCACACGGTATTATGCCCCATAGTGGCCCCTGCACACGGTATTATGCCCCATAGTGGCCCCTGGACACGGTATTATGCAGCATAGTGGCCCCTGCACACAATATTATGCCCCATAGTGGCCCCTGCACACAGTAGTTTGCCCCATAGTGGCCCCTGCACACAGTAGTTTGCCCCATAGTAGCCCCTGCACACAGTAGTTTGCCCCATAGTAGCCCCTGCATATAGTAGTTTGCCCCATAGTGGCCCCTGCACACAGTAGTTTGCCCCATAGTGGCACCTGCACACAGTATTATGCCCCATAGTGGCCCCTGCACACAGTAGTTTACCCCATAGTGGCCCCTGCACACAGTAGTTTGCCCCATAGTGGCCCCTGCACACAGTAGTTTGCCCCATAGTGGCCCCTGCATACAGTATTATGCCCCATAGTGGCCCCTGCACACAGTAGATTGCCCCATAGTGGCCCCTGCACACAGTAGTTTGCCCCATAGTAGCCCCTGCACACAGTAGTTTGCCCCATAGTAGCCCCTGCACACAGTAGTTTGCCCCATAGTGGCCCCTGCACACAGTATTATGCCCCATAGTGGCCCCTGCACACAGTAGTTTGCCCCATAGTGACCCCTGCACACAGTAGTTTGCCCCATAGTGGCCCCTGCACACAGTATTATGCCCCATAGTGGACCACCCATGAACGATTATTATACTCTGGGGTCTTTTCAGACCCCAGAGTATAATGATCGGAGACCCAGGTGAGGATGCAAACATAGAAAACACTGCAACTTACCTCTTCCTCGCTCCGGTGCACTCCCATGTGCTACTTCGGCCATCTTCAATGTCGGACCGGATCTCGCGCGATCCAGGCCGGCGTCGCGACGTCCCATGACGTCAGCTGACGTCTGGGACGTCACCAAACAGGCCCGAAGCCTGCGGAGCGGCGGAGAGGTGAGTTACAGTGTTTTTTATGTTTGCTCACCTCCCCTGGGCCCCCGATCGTTATACTCCAGGGTCTTAAAAGACCCCGGAGTATAACGATAGCAGTGATTGTGGGGTTCGCGGTAGCGACTGCCACAGGGCTCCGGGCCCCGTAATGTTCCGGGCCCTGTGGCAGTCGCTACCACTGCTACCCCGGTAGTTACGCCCCTGCCTCTAGCCATTCACCAGCAGAAGATGGAACACATCAGCGAGAGATTAAGCCCTGAGTTCACTGCGGGATTTGTGCAAGACTGTTTATGTCAGGATCATAAAGAATACTGCTGACTGACATACAGTGGGGACCGCTATACTCTTACCATTCATTTGGTTAGTGTTCCTTTAAATAAAGGCCTCGAAAGTGGGAACATCCTGTATCCACTAGTGTCCATAAGCAAGGAAAGAAACACAGTGGTTCATTACAGTTGGGTTTTTGGGCTTGGGCATACCTTCCAACTTTCAGAGAACTGAAAGAGGGACAATATCATGCCATGGCGAACTTAGGTAGAATAGGCCATGTCTCCAACCCTGTCCTCATTCCCACCACTATCACTTTGTGCCCCACGTAGTATAAAGTCTCTTTAGCGACCCTGACGTGGCATCATATCTCCATGTGGTCCCCACTTAGTATAATATCCTTCCCATTGTGGCCCCTACACAGTATAATGTCCCTTCACTGGGGCTCCCAAACAGTATAACATTGGATGCAGATGGGTTGAGCCCGTCACATACCTTCCACCGCCTGGGACAGCACCCAAAATTCTACTGAATCTGGTTGGGAGGTATGGTGGGGTCTGTATCAGTATTGGGATCTCAATAAATTTTGGCATCTCAGAAAACTGTGATATGATCTAGTCATGATTCAGCAGCATTAGGCTGGGGCTTTTATGACCCTGTACAGAGAGTGACTCTGTAGAAATATCTACCATTGTGCAGGAGCGGAACTGACCATGTATGACATGGTTGTCCATTCATTTCTTTCACTTTATTGGCAACCATTTAATTTTACAGATGTAACAGCTGGTAAACCAATGTTCATTGCACCATTTTTGCGCCATATCTGTCATACAAAGTCAATGAATGAATGTTCGGATTGTGTTTAATGAATGTTACATCTGTACATTTTCCCTATAAAACCCACTGCAGGGAATAGGCCTGGCTGGCCACGACTTCTCCCTGATAAAATCATCTGTTTACTGGTGATGACAGATCAGCTGATTCTTGTGGGAGCCATATTCTGGAATGGGCTGTCTCTTTGGGGACAACCTCTTTATATTTTGGTAAATTCACACCACCATAAAAACCTTCTCAGTCTTATTTATTTTAATGGATTCCTTCCATCTTTAGATGTATTGATATCTAGATCATGCAAATTCCTCTCTCTTCTTTGTGGTTTGTGGTCAGTGTTAATATTCCACTTGTTTACATAGAGTGGAACAAGATCCAATAGCGAACCATCCAAAATAATGATTCTTATTCTAAACATCCCGTGGAATCCATATACAGGGAGCCCAGCGGTCTACAACATAGTCATCAGTTGTGTTTTCCTTGGGGCCTGGGCCCAGTGCTATTTAGTTTGGACAGTGAAGCCAGCCTGAAATTGACTGTTTTACTGGTGTATATTTCCAAGCTGTTCCATCCGTATGCACATTTTATATATGTGTTTTTATTAAACGTAGGAAACTGTTTGCAATGCAAATGTAAAACTGCTAATAAAGTTTCGGAATGTTCAACTGTAAAGTTAGGAAATTAATCTGTTCCTTCTTTATTGCTTTGCAGGAAGAGCCGGCCGCATCCAGATATCATTATTGCCAAAACTGGTGATTCAGTCTGAGGTTCCTTCCAAGCCTGAATATGCTGAAACCTTGTATCTTGTCTATGAAGCCGACCATTTACTCTACATTACTCTTTAGAGTTATGTGATGTTCTTGCACGTTCTGAGAGGCAGTGACATCACAGCGTTTCTGCACTGTTACACTATGTTCACATTACCGCTGGGTGTACATTATTTTGGTCCGTCAGATGATAGCGGACACCAAATAGCAGACTCCTACAGAGCCCAAGTGACTCCATTGACTATAATAGGGTCCGTCAGATGTCTGTTGCATATCCATCCATTCCAGCCAGCAACTGGTCGACAGTCCCTTCCTAATATAGGTGACAACACAGAACGCAGACAGGACAAACAACAGACAAAGGGAGGTCGGGTAGCCAAGGGGTCGGTAACAGTCGAGCAATGCAGTACAAAATCACAATCCAAGAGAATAGTCAAAAACAGAGTCAGAGGTCAGAAATTGGAATACAGGGAATAGCAGGGACAAGTCACAAGACAGAATCAATAGCCAGCGAGCATGTGAGGGCTGACAACCTGTTTATAGAAAGTCAGGACCCGCCCCAGACTGGATTGGTAGACAGGCTGTCAATCACACAGGCAAGGCTGAGATTAACTATTGAGAAGCCGAAAGAAACAAGGTGCTGGAAACGGGTGTGGCAGAAAATCAATTACATAGTCTAGGACAGTGTTCAGACTGAGCAACAAGAATTTTAAACAAGGAATCAAACCGAGCATGCCTCCTGCGCCACTGCATGCGGGCGGAGGGTGGTGCAGAGACCCGAACAGGCAGAGACGTTACACTTAGCTTGTGAGAATCCGCTGTATGGTGTTCCCATTTCTAATTGACTCTTCTATATATATATCACCCCAGATTATGTTCCTGACCTCATTCCTTGCCTGCTTCGCTACTGGCCATCTGATACTGACCCCAGCCTGTTTCTGACTACCATACCTCTGCTGCCAGCCTTGACCTCAGCCTGTGCCTGACCATTTTCTGCATGATCTCTGAGGCTAATCACAGTTTTCTGGCCAAATATATATTCCAAATGGGCCTTAAAGGGTTTTTTTCATCAATGCAAACTATCTCCTAAAAGCAAATTATCTCCTATACCCCCCATCCATCCACCCACTTCATTCATTTCAATGGGTGTGCCAGAGAAAACTGAACATGGTAAAAGTTCCCGTTCGCCTTAACAGTGGAGGTCTGAGTGGTCAGACCCCACACTGATCTGCACATTTTCCCTTACAAGAGATGGGCAAACCAATTTGTTACAAGATGGATTCGACTTGAATGTTCCAAATTGTTTGGATGTTATGACATGATCAACCAGGATGTGATACCATTAGGTTAAAAGGTGAAGTGAAGGGGGTGTCTGACTGTCCACACTAAGTAGACAGTAGTATTTTTTAGCCATTTGTGAACTTTGTAGTGAGCTGATCCAAATGATCCAGCAGACTAAAAAGAGCTGGACTTCCCATCACTACTCCTATCCTCCCTCTAGTGGTGGCTGTAGGTACTGAGCATGTTATCCTTTAAAGTTACGTCTATGCAGGGGATTTAGAGCTCTTATAAAATGGATCTTCTATTGCTATAAAGATAGCTACTGTTTTTTTTTTTTTTGTTTGTTTTTTTGCTTAAAAATGACATAATAATAAGGTAAAGCGAAAAAGAAATCACAGATAAATACAAATATAGGTATTAGCTAAACTCCTGAGCACATTCCCTATCCTGTTATTCCATGTTAGCTCACCTTACCATGAGATATTTCCTTCACATAATAAACATCATTCATGTATTTACTTCGGTTCCATTGACTTCCAAAAAGTAATAGTGCTGTATAAGAATCTCATTGCATATCTTTCCTAAATGGGGGTTTGTAAATGTGGCATTTCCTCATTCCTACTATTTACTGTAAGAGAAGCGGGTCAGTAATGATGCCAAACCAACTACTCAGGGAAGAAAGCCTCCTTTTCCTGGCAGCAGAGAGCGAGAGCTTATGTACAAACAGCCAGTGATGAGAAGCGCCGCGGACATAAAACAGCCTTGTGCTTAACACTCTTCCAGATGAATTTACACAGTAAACACATCCATGTTGTGTCCTTCCAGTAATATACAGTATAATGATTATCGGAAAAGAGCTGGTAAACATAAACTATCCACCCAATATACTGTAGGTGAAGGATTTCAGGCAGCCAGCTAGAAAATCACTTAAAGAGGACCTTTCACCACCTCCAACAAGTCCAGCTGTTTACATTAGTTAATAGTCGCTGCTGCTTCACTGATTCTAGCACAGTTGGAATTTTTTCTCTAACCCCCACCATTCCTGAGCAATCAATACCATTAGTTTTGGTGCCTGATATACTATTTAGGCTCTGTACTGTCAGGAGGGCGGTGTCAGGCAGGTATCAGACAAGGGGTGTGATTCTGAGCTCTGAAACTGGTTGCCTCTGATTGGAGCTCTGAATCACTCCCCCTGCCTGACACCACCCTCCAGACATTACAGAGCTTAAATAGCACAGCAGGCTCCAAAATTAACTACACTTGTGGCTCAGGAATGGTGGGGGCTAGAGAGAAAATTCCAACTGTGCTGGAATCAGTGGAGCGGCATCTATTAACAGATGCTGAGAACTAGAATGGGTGGAGGCGGTGGAAGGTTCTCTTTAAACACCTTGTTTAAGAAGTCTGGGGCCAATGGTGTAACTCTATATACTGCCCCTCTTACAGATCAATATTATAGTCACTTGGCAACTAAGCTTGACAATGCTAAAGGGAAGAATACATGACCTCTATTATTGCTATAATTTGTAACAGTCATCCATGTTATGCAGCTATTGTTGTCCAGTTGGTGCCTTCCCGATGCTTTCTTTATGGGAGGACAGTACTTTGCCACTACTGAAATGTTTTTCAGGAGATGTAGTAGTACTGCAACTAGAGATTAACAGGCCTCACCAGTGACCCCTGATGCATAAAATCACTGAGGAGGTGGAGAGAAAGCACTGGACGCTGCAAAGAGGCCTAAAAGAGGTAACAGACAGTAAGTATGAAGGTTTTTCAATTTTTTTACATCTCCATCTGAACCATAACTGCTTTTATTATACTTTGGGGTCTCTATAGTCCACAGAGTAGAGTTAGCAGAGGCCTATGATAGGTGAACAAACATAAAGAACAGTGTTACTCACCTCCCCTAGGCTCCGGGCTGATCTTTGTCCTCTTCCAGGCTCACGCATAATATTGGGAACCTCTGAGGCCTGTAATTGGGCCTCAATGTTCACGTGGCGTTATGATGCAAAGACGCAAGCGTGACAACATCACGTGATGTTGTCACATTTGCATCACGATGCCACATGACCACTGAGGAGAACAGCTTCACTGTTCCTTAGGGGTTTATAACTAATGTTTGGAAATGAAAAAAAGGCCAATATCTAACTAAAATTTTGATTAAATGAGTCTTATGCAGCAAAAACACAACTACAGCACAGCGGTATGCTAATCGTACTAGTGTTAGTGTAACTACTGTATAACTGCACCGAAAACAGAACAAATGAGTCTTATGCAGCAAAAACTCAATTACTTATACATTTTAATGGGAGCTACAACATGGCCTTTTGACCAATAGGTGTGAAATCACTTCCTGGGAAGAGAAAGTGGAGCTTTTTCTGAAAGAAAGCAAATTTTCTAATCCTGGACAGAGCTTTTTCTTTGCATATTTTGCTGCGTGTTTTTGTGCCAAAACTAAAGAGTGGCTACAAAGACTATTCTTCTCCTACCCTTATTTTTCTGCTCCGCGCCGCCGTTTCTGAGAATTTTTGTTTTTCTTCTTTATGCAAATGAGTCTTTAGAAAGCACAGGGGGATGTCCCAAAGTGCTCAAAGAAGATGCTCTTCCGAAGATCCAGCGCCGCCTCTCTCTTCTGCTGACACCTCTCCGCCGCATCATCAGCCGCCGAGTCTCTGTTCAGGATTCAAATCCCGCGCATGCTCAGTAAGTTCTGCCATTTTGAGTTGGACAGAGCCGACTGCGCATGTCCAGCCGGCCATTTTCATGTAGATTTGGATCGCGAACAGAGACTTGGCGGCTGATGACGCGGCGGAGAGGCGTCAGCAGAAGAAGAGAGAGGAGGCACTGGATCTCACAGCTCTGAGCACTATTAAGTACTGTGGGTGGTTTTATGATGTTTTGGTGCTGACAGACTCCCTTTAAGCTTTCATCTACACCTTTGTAGGACCTGGACATCCAGAAAACTAGTGTCTCAAAATGGCACTGCAATGGACATGACTTCTTGTCCGGTCAGAGGGACAAGCTGTCAAGGGACATGGCTTCACACAGTAGATAACAAATGCCACAGGGCTTATAATAAGTGAATATTTAGTTATTTCCCAAGATTCAGATGTGCCACACATGTGTGCAATAAACATATAGAGGACAACCCCTTTAAGACAAAATTGAAAGGGTTAATCAGAGAAAACCACCCTCTGTGTTTCTGACTGTACCGCACACCTATGTTCTAGTAATTATTGTTTTGTGTAATTGTTCTTTGCGTGTCAGTCAAACCTATCCCAAAATAAAGTGCGGACTCATTACTTCCCACTCACTCATTGTTAGTTGTCAGTGACAGTATTCACGTAGGCTTGGCATAAAGAGCAGGATATTTAGAAAATGGAAGAGGATTTATTTCAAGTTTGGGGAAATTTTATACCAAGTGTTTGAAAAAAAAAAATAGTTTGAAAGACTATTGTGAGAAAAAGCGGCGAGCACTTAGGCATGAGGAGCGCAGTCTCCCTCCGCAGTGTCATCACTTATGATGGTAAAAATAGCAGAAACCATGGCAGAACCTCAGCAGACCCCATTATGAGTTAATGGGGTCTGTCAGGTCACTTTTGGAACCTGTCATGGGCAGATGTGAACAGAGACTCTAATGCTCTGCTATCAGTTCATGTCTCTTTCTGTCATCTTGTAACCAACAATAAAGTTGTACCTTGTGGATTGCAGCTGTCACTCCGTCTTGACATTTTCAACATATTTCCAAGAAACTAGAATTGCACATCTATCTCTGCATTAGAAAAATTGCAGCTGCAAAACTGCAAAGTTACTAAGACATCAGGCATATCACCATATTCATGATCCCTATCTCATGGATGCTGAATATGGCATCATATATGTGCTTGTTCTCCTTTACAGAGTGTTACAGTGGTGTCAACCCTTATGGCATCCATGTAGTTGGACATGCCTACAGGTCCATCCAGGGCTTACTGCGTTCACAGAGTGTATGGTCCTTGGGCTGTCATCTGTTCAGTAATTCTGTTTCTTTCATTATATTCCTACTCTCCCAATCTATATAATTCAGTGAGTCTCTTTCTTTAGTTATTGCTTTATCCATGCTATCCTTCACTTCATGGAATCTCATTCTGACCCCCTGAAAATTGCGTCTTTCCTTTCTCTCCAGATGTCACAATCTCACTTCTTGTATGATGAAACTGTCCATAGGGGGCACAAACTTATATCACAATTACTACTGATGATTAGACAGTTTTCTGTCATACAGTTAAAGTGAAGAAGATTACATTACAGCTTCCCTGACTGTATACTTATGGCCTCAATTAGGAGAATATAGATAGATGGATAATTACACTGTCACCCAGCAGACAGAGATGGCACTGTCTCTATGTGACGCTGTGCTAAAGTATCATGGGATTGATAGCGGAGTATAAAGAAATCTGACAATCAAGAGAGATGAGTAGAGATGCAGGTAGAGATGGTATTGTCTCTATGTGATGCTGTGCTGAAGCATTATGGGTTTATAGCAGAGTACAGAGAAATCTGACAAGCAAGAGAGATGGATAATTACACTGTCACCCCGCAGGAAGAAATGGTACAGTCTCTAGTTGTCTATGCAGCGCTGTGGTGAAGCATTATGGGATTGACAGCAGAGGACAGAGAAATCTAACTATCAAGAGAGATGGATAATTACACTGTCAACCTGCAGGCACAAATGGTATTGTCTCTAGCTGCCTATGTGACTCTGTGCTAAAGCATCATGGGATTGACAGCAAAGTAAAAAAAAAATCTAAAAATCAAAATGATGTCTTATCAGAGCAGACAGGAGGGTGAATTGAAGGGAAATTAGTACAATATATATAAAAATGCAGTGTACGGTGCTGCATGCCAAGATTGACAACCTTAGAAGGTCCAGGCCGTACTAAAAGGTATTGTACAGGCAATTGTTTCAATTATGACATATTTATCAATATACCAGATAGTGTAGAAAAGAATGTGATAAACCTGAATATAACAATCCTCATCGGCTTCATATCTCCCGGTAACAGAATGAATCTGCTCCAACATAGACAGGACGTAAATAACTAACAAACTGTCAACATTTGTCTGGTGCTTTTGAAATGCAAATTACATGTCACTGACAGAGTCAACTAATTAGATTTAATTAACAGACAAATGGCAGGTAAAGTCTCGTATTTGTCTCTTATTTGTCTCTTCCTTGGTTGCTAATTTAATAGTCTAAATTGTCAAAGTTTATTATTCTGCTAAAGCAATTTTTCAATTGTATTGTTTCTTCTTGTTTTTAAGGTGATTATTCTTCAACAACTTTAAAAATGTATTTCCTACAAGGCTAGAGACACCTGCGCAGAGATCGGTGATGTACTGTGTGTTCTGACACCTTTCTATCACAGTTAGCAGTAACTTTTTCAGCAATTTTTGCTACCGTTAACCACTCAGGTTGTCATTCCATGTACCAGTTTTGGTAGGTACTAATAATACTTACCAGGAACACCACACTTGCTGTTTTGGAGATGTTCTGATCCAGTCATCTGTCCATCACAATTTTGCAGTTGCTCAAATTTTTTTGCCATTTTTTTCCTGCTTAGAACACATCCCAACCTCAAGAGCTACCTATTTACTTGCTGCATAGGCACTGAAGCAATAAGTAACCATGAGACCCCAAAGGTAAAATTTTTAATGGGACCTGAAGCCACCATATCTATTTCCATGGTAAGTTATATAAACTGTATAATTATGTTGTCGTCCTTAATACACAAGCATATTGCACACAGCTATGTCACCTTACAAAGATAATACAGTGATGTCTAGAAATGAGTGAACAAGTTAGTAACAAGCCTGGTTACAAATTTTCCAAAAATCTGAGGTTTGGCCAAGATCTTAGGTTTGGCCAAACCTGAGATTTTCAGGGTTCATCACCCATGAATCATTATTGTACTCTGGAAGCTCTGACCCAAGAGTATAATAAGCCCTCACGTTTCTTAGGCCCCCTCACAGCATCTGGTGCTCCATATCAGACTTTTCTGGTCTTCTTCCAGCCCCTTACTGCCTCCTAGTTGATGTCTGCTGAGGCCTGTGCTTGGATTTCAAGGGTCACGTTGGGTGTGCCGATTTTATGATTACAGGAACATAGTCAGACTACTTCCGAAGACAAGCATAGCCAGCCTAATGAAGCTACACCTGTAGGTGTAGATCCCCGAGAGAACTGGGTGGTCATTGTGTGTTGCTTAAAAATTGTGACTCTCATGCTAAGAAGTTCTGAGTGTCTACTGGCGAGTGAACCGCTGTGGTTGATCCTTGCTGGAGCAGAACAACTGCTGTTAACCACTGTTTGGCTGGACAATGTCTACTTCAGTAAAGCACTGATGACAACAACCCTGTGAAGTGACCTGTATATGTTTCTACAATACAGACCCGACTGCCCTATCCTTGGGTAGATAAGGGTAACGAATGGCATTTCAACATTTTTTGGCGCAGCAGGTTGCCATATCTGTTACAACACTGAACTCCCATTCACTTCGATGTCTTTGCCTTTGTACAATGTAAGGAACCATCTTCCAGCTTAGTACACTGTATACTATTGGGCAACAGTCCTGATCCCGAACACCTCATTAGTGCAAGGGTCAGGTGTTGCCCACTCCATCAGATATGGATTGCCTATCCTAATTATAGGAGACCAAAAAATCCCAGAAAACCCCTTTAAATTCTAATTTTAAGTGGATTTCTCATGTAAACATTAATAAAAGTAGTGGGGATTTCATTACATTTCAGGTTTTCATTGCCAGAACATTATCAAACATCCATCTATACGAAATAAAGTTTGTGCCCCCCTGGCCTTTATCCGATTAGTTGAATACTGCACTTATTAAAGGTACCACAAGCTCCTGCAGTTCTTACCTTGTGAGAGGAAACGTCTACCACAAAATTCCCATTCATTGAGGCATGTCAGCAATTACGCCTGGCGGGCAAGTCCATGGCCTATTTGATCTAGGCATCTTATAAAAATTGAGGTTTAGACCATACTGTGGGCCAAAAGAACTTACCCATGCACACTGTGAAATGTTTTCAATGTGTTTTCTGTTCATGTCAGTAGCTCTTTTGAAGATGTTCCAAAAATATAAGTTTTGTAAAAGCTACAGTTTGTTTTGCTTCTATTGCAGTATCCTTGGGTGGCCTTGGTTTGCACCTGTGAAAGGCGGCCCCCTCCTCTTGATTCTGTTATTTTGGGAAGCTGGAATTATGTCTTTGTTCAAATTATTTTCCAGCCCATGGGCAGCCATCTGCCAGCGACTGAATAAGAAATGCTGTTATGGGCAAACCAGCTTATTTCCATTATTTTGACTGTACGTATGTGGCCTTTACATTGCTGCCCTCATGTAGGCTAGACAAATGTAATGCAATAAAAAAGAATTGACTCTCGCTAGGCTGATGTCATTTTTTTGCTGATTTACAGTACAATGTACTATTTGCATAGAAAAGCATTTTCTGTGCACTGCATTGTTTCTTAAAGGGATATTAAAGTGGTGCTCACCATGACACGCTCCTTTTCCTTAATACTAATCTGTTTCAAATTGTAATCCCTAGTGTAAAAAAATACATAAAATGTCTCATGTATTCCCCTGTTTTTTTCCAGAAGGCATTCATCTTAGCTCCCCTCCTTCTTCTCCGGGCTGAACTTTAAGAACAACTCATTTGGAGCTATATTGCAATTCCTTGGCCATAGATGCACAAAGAAGAAATGTACTATAGCTCCTTTATTCTGAGGATCATGGAGGTCTTGGTCTCGAGCCAGAACAGAGGAACCCAGAACTCTGCATTAGTGCAACCATGAATTTATTTTATTTATTTATTTTGCTTACTTATGTAGCGCCATCATATTCCGCATTGTACCCTATATAGGGCTTACAATCTAAATTCCCTATCAGTATATCTTTGGATTATGGGAGGAAACCCACACAAGCACAGGGAGAACATACAAACTTCATGCAGATGATGTCATTGCCTGGATTTGAACCCAGGACTCCAGCACTACAGAGGGAGAACCTTTATTTTAAGTTGTAAACCCCGATCAAATGATAAAGGATTGGTGTAAAAATCACTTTTAATCAATATTAGAGATGAGCAAACTGGTTTATTACGAGCCAGATTTGTTACAAATTTTACAAAAATCTTGGGTTAGGCTAAATCCAATATTTTTGGGCTTTGTACTCACAAATTATTATTATACACTCGTTTCTCTTCAGACCCCAAAATATAATAAGCATAGGCCTACCATTTACCTTCAGAACCTCTGAAAATTTATTTTGGATGGTTTATTACAAAGGTTTGTTTTGGTTCAAAAAAGTTCAGTACAAACCACAACTTAAATTGGCTGAAAACATAGTGTAGAACACTGTCAGGGCTCCTAGGAACCTATCTATAAAACATAGTGTAGAACACTGTCAGGGCTCCTAGGAACCTATCTATAAAACATAGTGTAGAAAACTGTCAGGGCTCCTAGGAACCTATCTATAAAACATAGTGTAGAAAACTGACAGTGCTCCTAGGAACCTATCTATAAAACAGAGTGTAGAAAACAGTCAGGGCTCCTAGGAACCTATCTATAAAACATAATGTAGAAAACTGTCAGGGCTCCTAGGAACCTATCTATAAAACATAATGTAGAAAACTGTCAGGGCTCCTAGGAACCTATCTATAAAACATAGTGTAGAAAACTGTCAGGGCTCCTAGGAACCTATCTATAAAACAGAGTGTAGAAAACAGTCAGGGCTCCTAGGAACCTATCTATAAAACATAATGTAGAAAACTGTCAGGGCTCCTAGGAACCTATCTATAAAACATAGTGTAGAACACTGTCAGGGCTCCTAGGAACCTATCTATAAAACATAGTGTAGAACACTGTCAGGGCTCCTAGAAACCTATCTATAAAATATAGTCTACTCAAGAGAGAAACTTTTGCAGCTTAGAGACACAGCAGGGCTGCATACCATCTGTCCACACATCCCCCGAGAGCTTTGGAGAAAGAAAAAGCGGGGGAGGGACTGCAGAGCTGGAACTCTTCAGAAGATTAAAAAGAGGCGTTACCGACCAGCTCTTCCCTCCATCATTATGGGCAATGTGAGATCTCTTGCAAACAAGATGGATGAACTAACGGCGCTCACCAGGCATCATCAGGAGTTTTGGGTGTGTAGCATGATGCTACTTACAGAGACTTGGCTCACTGAAGTTATTCCTGACCCTCTGGTCTCCTTGGATGGTTTTAAACTCCTTCGGGCAGACAGGACAAGGGAGAGCGGTAAGAGGAAAGGTGGAGGGCTGGCAATGTTTGTGAATAATAGATGGTGTAATCTTAGGCACATTGTGATTAAGGAGCAAACTTGCTGTAAGGACATCGAACTATTAGCTGTGAGCATGAGACCTTTCTACCTACCAAGGGAACTATCGCATGTCATCGTGATAGCTGCATATGTCCCTCTCTCTGCGAAAGCTGACGCTGCCTGCGAGGTCCTACAAGCCACGCTGAGCCATTTACAGTTGAAACATCCCCAGGCTCTCTTTCTTGTGTCGGGTGATTTCAACCATGCCTCCCCATCATCCACACTGCCCAGTTTCACACAGTATGTAACCTGCAACACAAGAGACAACAAAACACTGGACTTGTTCTTTGCCAACGCGAGGGAGGCATATAACTCATCAGCCCTACCACCCCTGGGAAGATCGGATCACAACCTAGTGCATCTCCAACCTGTGTACAAGCCACTTGTACGTAGAGAACCAGCTGTCACCCGCACAGTGAGGATATGGTCCGAGGAGAGTGATGAGGCTCTGAGGGATTGTTTTGACACAACGGCATGGGAAGTTCTGCAGGATTCTTATGGAGAAGATATAGAAGGACTCACACACTGCATAACGGACTACATTAATTTTTGTGTGGACAACACAGTACCCACAAAAGTGGTGAGGTGCTTCTCCAACAACAAACCATGGATTAACTCTGATATAAAAACACTACTTAAGGAGAAAAAGATGGCATTTAGGACAAGAGATAAGGAGGGGTTGAGGGAAGTACAAAAGGAGCTGAGCCATCAAATCAGGCAGGGAAAAGCCAGTTATAAGGAAAAAATGGAAAATCAAATGGAAAGAAAAGACATAAGGGGGGTCTGGGAGGGGCTTAAGTCAATTTCGGGTCATAAACAGTCTGTCTGCCAGATTAAGGCAGATGTTAATTGGCTTAATGAACTAAACCTATTCTTCAACAGATTTGATCACACACCAGCTCCTCCCACCCCAGTATGTCCTTCAGATCCCCCCACCACAATGACTTCACTCCATGCGGCTACTTCCCAACAGACCAGTAAATCCAGAAATCCGTCTTTATCTGACCACAGTCTGACCTTCACACGGGCCCAGGTGAGGAAGGAGATGAAAAAGATCAAGGCGAGGAAAGCCGCAGGGCCAGATGACATCAGTGCAAGGCTAATTAAGACTTGTGGGGACCAGCTGTGTGGTATAATTACATATATGTATAATATGAGCCTGAGGCAGGAAATAGTCCCTAAATTATGGAAATCGTCTTGTGTGGTACCAGTTCCAAAGAAACCTCACCCTATGGACCTCAACGACTACAGACCTGTAGCACTGACATCCCACCTGATGAAGATCTTAGAGAGATTGGTTCTCACACATCTCCGCCCTCTAGTGAGCCCCGCTATGGACCCCCTCCAGTTTGCTTATCGGCCGGGCATTGGGGTAGATGATGCCATCATCCATCTTCTGCACAGGGCTCTGTCTCACCTGGAAAAACCAGGGAACACGGTGAGAATAATGTTCTTTGATTTCTCCAGTGCTTTTAACACCATACAGCCCAGGTTACTGAGAGACAAGCTGGGCCTTGCTGGAGTGGACTACCACCTCTCCAACTGGATCCTAGACTACCTCACAAATCGACCTCAATACGTGAGAGCCCAAGACTGTGTGTCAGGTACCGTGATTTGTAATACGGGGGCACCTCAGGGTACGGTTCTCGCCCCTTTCCTCTTCACACTGTACACTGCAGATTTTAGGTGCAACTCATCTAGCTGCTACCTACAGAAGTATTCTGACGACTCTGCAATAGTAGGCTTCATCACAGACGATGATGACAGGGAGTACAGAGAACTGAACCGGGATTTTGTGGACTGGTGCCACCGGAACCACCTGAAGATTAACGCGGGGAAGACCAAGGAGATGGTGGTGGACTTCCGTAAAGGCAAATGCCCTCCTAAACCAGTGGACATCCTGGGGACGGACATCGAGATTGTGAACACCTATAAGTACCTGGATTTGCTCCTTAATAATAAGCTGGACTGGGCAGATCATATGGAGGCCCTGTACAGGAAGGGCCACAGCAGGCTCTACCTGCTTAGGAAGCTGAGAGCCTTTGGAATCCGGGGAGCACTTCTTAGAAGTGGCATCAGGCATCTTCTTTGGAGTGGCCTGCTGGGGGAGCAGTATATCAACCAGGGACAGAAATAAACTTGACAAGCTTATTAGAAGGGCCAGCTCTGTCCTGGGGAGCCCACTGGACCCAGTGCAGGTGGTGGGTGATAGAAGGATACTGTCCGTGGTGAGCTCCATGCAGAAGAAGAAGTCCCATCCCATGCATGAGACTGTGATCGCGCTGGGCAGTACTGTCAGTGACCGACTGCTCCACCCTAGGTGTGAGAAGGAGCGCTATCAGAAGTCTTTCCACCCCACCGCGGTTAGGCTGTACAACCAACACCGACCTAAGCGGAGATCATTACACACAGAGAACTGAAATATCTCTCTGCCTGTTAAATCCCCCCCCCCCCCCCTCTGCTAATTCCTATCTGTCTGTCTACTATCAATGTAATGCCTCTTACCTTGGAACATTCCTGTACATGTTGTATTTGTATTTGTATCTGCTTATCTTTGCTGCTGTAACACACTGAATTTCCCCATTGTGGGACTATTAAAGGACTATTATTATTATTATATTATTAGTGTAGAACACTGTCAGGGCTCCTAGGAACCTATCTATAAAACATAGTGTAGAACACTGTCAGGGCTCCTAGGAACCTATCTATAAAACATAGTGTAGAGCACTGTCAGGGCTCCTAGGAACCTATCTATAAAACATAGTGTAGAATACTGTCAGGACTCCTAGGAACCTATCTATAAAACATAGTGTAGAACACTGTCAGGGCTCCTAGGAACCTGTCTATAAAACATAGTGTAGAATACTGTCAGGGCTCCTAGGAACCTATCTATCCAGTTTCCAGCTCTCTAAGGCCAAAGTTATGTCAAAGTGAACGTGACATGTATGTCTATGTAAAAACGGATGCTAACCAGTAGATACAAACCCCTTAACTATACACTGCGCTGACACTCACTTTTACACATTTTAATATTTAAAACACTCCAATAATTACCCTTTTTTGGAGGAAGGTGCTTGCTCTTGGATTTTTATACACACACTGCGGTTACATTGCAAAAATTACATAAAATTAGCTCATTTTGATGATTTGTAAGGGCTATAGGCTTATTATTTTGATTAAATATTTGTTGCTGTGAGTCTAGTTGAAAAGTGAGGCAGGAGAAGTGGCTTTCCAAAACAAAAAGACATCAAATGTAGAAAAATATTCCCACATGGGAGATAGCCACATGTAGTTGCTGCTATTCATACCAGCAGCAGTGGAAATGTGTCCGCCAGTGCCACCATCCCCATCCCGCAAGATTCCTCTAGGTCTGCTCCAGGAAGGCTTTTTGCATGTTGGGGCTGCACATTGGCTGGAATTGTTACTATCAAAAATGCCACAACCTTCTTCCTCTAAAGTCACCTTGGCACCATGACCTGGTTGTCAGGTCCTATCCGCAACAGAATCATCATCGTCAATGTCATAGTCTTCCCCGCTTTTTTCTGGCTCATCATGGCCATGGAATTCTTGCACACCCTCATGATTTCCACCTCCAGATTTCCCCCTTGTGCCCCTACCTCAACTACTACCAGTACCACATCCCCTGCCACTACTACCTTCACTACCATCAGTCGTGTCTTCCTCTTCCACCTCTCCCTCCTCAACTTCCAAAAAAGTTGACTGTTCTCATCCAATTCATCAAAAAGAGGAGGAAGACTTTTCATACTGGGAAAAATAGCTTTCTCAGCAGGTTCCATATCACTATTAGGAATCTGTGTCAGTGAAGAGGATGAAGGAGACATGGCTGACTGTCCATAAAGGAACTGCAGTAAATTACGTGTTACAACATTAAATGAGGAGAAGAAACACACAGAAACCTGACTCAAGATCACATCACTGTTCAATGTAATATCCTCCTGTGACTGAGATGAGTGAGCTAAGTAATTAATATCATCATCATTCTCAGGAAGTACCACAATTCTGCGACTACTGGTGATGACACCAAAACCAGAAGTAGTGTTGCTGTTGCCACCCACATTCTTATTGTTATTAGTAGTACTTGCATTGAGTGTTTTCTCCTCCTTTAGCCTGTACTCTGCCCTGTGTTTTTTCCAGTTATTTTAAAACTATTTCAAGAAAAATAGCAAAGCACAAAAATTTTATATATATATATATATATATATATATATATATATATATATACCGTTATACAATATAAAATACAGGTGATAAGTTCCCTGTAATGGAATGGGTTGGCTTTGTCATCGTATATAATAAGAGAAAATCTTTTGCAGGAAAACTGCAACAAAGATAGAGAGTTAAAGAATAGTTTCTGAAAACACTCCAATGAATTAACCTGGTAAATCGCTGTTGGTATCAGTATGATGTCAAGGGCACTAAGGAAAGTCTACCAACACGAGGCAATACATGACTGATTTAGAAGGCTATGCTTCTTTTGCTGAATAGATATGAGGTCAGCATTTAGGTTGTACGAACCTGCTTATTATAATAAATGTGAGAGAACACAATCTCCGTGATAGAGAATCGTTTCTAGAGAAAATTAGTATTTTCCCCATTTGCTTATCTTTGCCTGTCCTCATTATACGGCATTATTACTGTGTCTTTTATCTGCTTGAAAAGTAATTTAAAAGTCCTTAGAAATTCAGATGTCGAATCTCGGTACATCAGTGTCAGCCAGGAATCTATTGTTATGTATATAAATGATGTATATAAATATTTATGTCTGATATGAATTTTCAGCTATGATAAACTCCCGAAAAAGCTTGAGCATTACACTGTTTGAAGAATATATACAGATGTGGATAAAAGAAAGTAACCCCCTTCATTTATATGTATTTATTTTATCCTACCTAACATTTGTGTGGTCTTCAATAAATAACCCCTGGTGACAACAAAAAAACAAGACAGCAGGTATTAATGTCACTTTTTTTTTTTTTTTTTTAAAGTAACACTCAGAAACCAAGTTGGTAAAAAATAAGTGCCCCCTTCCTGCTTCCACACTCATTAAGGCTAAGGCCCCATGTAGCAAAACGCACCAAAAAATGCATTTTTCATTACATTTTTGCTGAGTTTTTCTCTGCGGTTTTCTGCACCTATTATACCTATATGGAAAACGCCGGCGTTTCCGCAGGTATAATTGACATGCTTTGATTTTCAAAAACGCGGGCATTTTTGAAAACGCAGCTTTTCCGCTGCAGATTTTTTTTCTGCAATGTGTGGATGGAATTAGCCAGAATCTCATTCAGCGTTCTGAGTATCTGCTGCAAAAACACTGTGTTTTCGCAACGTGGGGCATCAGCCTCAGAAAGTAATTACCCCCAAGGTGTTACTAATTAAATACCCAAGATTAGTGGATCATCAAGAAGTGTGACTTAGGCTAAGTCCACATATTGCGGAAACGCTGTTTTTTTTTGTTACAGATTTTGCATTTTTTTGAGCCAAAGTCAAGAGTGGATTGAGCAGAAGAGAGAAGTATAAGAACTTCCTAAATATTCCCCATTCCTTTTGTGGCCATTCTTGGCTTTGGCACAAAAAAACGCAACAAAAAAAAAAGCTGCGTTTCCGTAACACGGAGCCTTAGCCTTACTCTAGTAAGGCTAAGAAAAACACCAGCTATACCTTTAGAATTGCTGCTCCTCACAATCTGGTCCAGGGTATAAGGCAGGGGTTTAGCAAGAGGGGGCATGTGTCCAAGGAGCAAAGTTAGGTAGCAAGGCAGAGGGATATCTCCGATGCACACTACACATACAGGTAGAATTCCCCATCCCCTTCCTCTTCATCACTGTATGAAGAAGGGAAAAACATTAATTCCAGAGAACACCATACAATGTCACACAGTCCAAGAATCCCACTGAACAGTAGTTACCAGTAAAGAAAAGACAAGAGCGATACCATCTGTGTGGTTGTAAAAAATCTCCAAATAGGTCTTCCAGCAGACATAGCAGCAACATTTTGGCCCCAAGAGCCCTGGCTTCTGCTATGTTTTGTAACTTGATAACAGGGATCAGCTCAGAGACAGTGGTCAGGACAGACAGGAGAGGGAGACAGATAAGAGTGCAATCCAGGAAGCTCTTGGTCCTACTCTCTGCACTGCTGTACCTTACCATGTTGCCTGCATGATGTTCCAGGACAGGTAAGGGTTGTAAATGTGTTTATATCTGTAGGTGTAATGTGTATGAATATGTATATAATTATGTATGTGTAATCTGTTTATATACATGTATGTGTGCTATGTATGTAAGTAGTTGTATATATACATATATAAGTTATAGGTACAGATGCAGCAAAGGTTAACATGATTCATAACGTGTTAACACTGTGGCACAAAGTGCTAAATCGACTCTTTCAATGGATTTTCAATGGCTTTAGTTGCCTTCTGAGATATCACAGCACAGAAATGTATCATGCTGCAGAAAGGCAAGTTAAACTGTGCTGCATCTGTATGTGCATATGTGTAACATGTAATATGTATGCATCTGTACATATATGTGTGTATGTGTGCAATGTAATAATAATAATAATAATAAATTTTATTTATATAGCGTCAACATATTCTGCAGCACTTTACAAATGTATATAGTAAAACCATACTATTTCTATATATACTAGAGTAGTTGTATTACTGTGAAGCAAATTTTACTCATGATATAATTTATGGGGTCAAACTGAGTTAAGTTAGGGCAGGATGGTGGCTCAATGCTGTAGTCCTGAGTTCAAATCTAGACAAACACATGTGCACTGAGTTTGTATGTTCTCCCTGTCTTTGCGTGGGTTTCTTCTGGATACATATTGAATTTAGATGGTAAGCCCTACTTTGGACAAGGAGTGATGGCAATATCTCTAAAGGACTGCAGAATATGTTGGTGCTATCTGAGCAAGCAAAAAAATAAAATAAAATTCTGTATTGTATGTGTACATGAGGGGAAAAAACAGGACACGCTGAATCTTTGCCCTAGGTGAAGGAGACCCTACAGCTTTGGGATAAGGCCATCTCTTCAACAATTTTCAATTCACCATGTACAGAGAGAAGAACTAAATACAATGGAGAACCTTCAAGACCCTTCAAGGAGCTAATCTTCTCTGGAATGGGCATCATCAAATTGTCTACCCTCAGACTGTTTAATGCTCCGAGATACCAAAACCTGTGTCTACAGGACTCTGTAAGTACATTCATGGGTTATTTTTGTAGGTAAGACTGAACAAGTATGACTTTCATGGAAGGTTGGCAGGACAAAGCATCTTCTCTCTATAAAGAATATGGCAGAACATGATTTAAAAAAATCATCCAAACAAAGCGCAGCATTTCTCGAAGGATATCCTTTGGAGTTATGAGACTGATGAAGATGGTTGGTCATCGTACACAGCACCATGTTTAACAGAGAACAAAGTAGAGTGGAGGGAGTGGAGTGGTGGAGGGAGGACAATTTGGGTTTCTTTTGCAGCTGTAGATCTGCAGGATCTCAGACACTGGCAGCCATTGAGACAACCATAATCTCCACTTTATGCTAGAATATTCTTGAGACAAATGTGATGACATCTGTCCAGCAGCTTAAGATGAGCCAAAATTTTGTCATGTAATAGGACAATGATCTCAAGTACACCAGCAAGTAGACATCTGAATGACTAAATAAAAAAAAAAAAATCAGCCTAATGAAATGACCCATTCACAGTCCGGACCTCAAAACTATTGATGAGATGTGAACAGATCCTTACGTCTTAATAATAAAAAAACAAAAACAAAACCAACACGCATAGAACTGAAGAAGGAACATTTTTCCTGATGAATGTTTTTGGACTTTGAGTGTCTGAGGATATACTGTTCATTGTTGTACTATTATTCGTGACACCCAAGTTATTTTGGCTTTTCTCATGGACAACTTGCAGAATAGATGTAAGGTGGTGGAAGCTGACCCCTTACACAGTTGCCAATGGATACAACCATGAATGCAGGAACTTTCTATGGCCTGGGACTTGTCAGAAACCCAGTCATGATGTCCTTATTGTGGACAGGTTATCAGGCAGGGACACTACATGTATGAGAAGATAACCCGGATACAATAAGGACATCATGGCTGAGTTTCTGACAAGTGCCAGATCATAGAAAGTTGCTACATTCAGGGTTGTAACCACTGGCCACCAAAAAACTGTCACCACTAAGATAGTTAGAGAAAATCTTTAAAACGCTGCAAAATTTTTAATTACTTTTATTTCCAAAATTGTTACCAATAATTGTCTTCACATTTAAATATGGTTATGTTTGTGGGAAAACCTTTAAGTACTGGACTTAGAAGAGTCTTCACTTTGACAGGAATGTGTATGTTTTTCTCCCTGTGTTGCAGTGTATATTCTTTAAACCCTACGTGCACCAGGACATATACTTTATGTACGTTGTGGTGCATGTGACTTAGTATGGTGTCCGCTCGGTCCACTCAGTCTTTGCTGTTTCACGCAGCAGAGACCCGGCAGCATTACTTGTTATCAGAGATGACTCTGATCACTGGCATTTACTGTAACCACTCAGATGGCGTGGTCAAATGCGACCATGGCATCTGAGAGGTTACTTTCGGTTTCTATAGTAGGATCGGTAACGGGGTGCCCCGTTACCATGGCAGCCGGGAGCTTTCTGAAGATTCCTAGGCCTGCCATAGTAACGTAACTACCAAAGTCTGCCTATAGCAGACTTCAATAGTTAAATAGTATTCCAGTCTATGGCACAAGTTATCTGAAGGTCAGCCCTTTAGGGAGGCTGGAAAAAAAAAAGTTTAAAAAATAAAAATAAAAAACTAAACGTTTAAATAAACCCCCTTTCTCTAGATCACATATAAATAAGAAAACATAAACACATTAGTTATCCCTAAGTCCAAAAATGCTCAAAATATTAACATATAAAAACATTTGTCCCATACGTTATACACCCAAATTGGCTGAATTGGAGTTTCTTCGCTGCTTTGACTCTAAAAAAAATGTAATAAAAAGTGATTGAAATATCATACATTTCCCAGCATGGTATCAATAAAAACTACATATTGTCCCGCAAAAAAAAGACGCTTTACACAACTCCGTATACTGAAATATAAAAAAGTTACAGGTGTCAGAATATGGTGAAAGAAATTTTTTTTTCTTCAAAATTTAGAATTTTTGTAAAGTTATTAAAACATGAAAAAACCTGTATAAATGTGATATCACCGTCATTGTACCAACCCAGAGAATAAAACTAACAGCATATTTACCACAGAGTGGAAGCCGTAGAAACAAAATCCATAAGAAAATTGTGGTACTGCATTTTTTTTTTTTAATTCCACCTCATTCTGATTTTTTTCCCGCTTCCCAGTACATTGTACAGAATAATAAATGGCACCATTCTGAAGTACCACTTGTCATGCAAGAATCAGGCCTTCATATGAATACGTAAAGGGAAAAATGACAAAGTTATGGTGTTTGGAAAGCAGGGAATAAAAAACAAAAACACAAAAATGAAAAAGTCTGTGTCCCATAAGGGTTAAGTTTTGCTTGTGACTTGTATATTTGCACTGTAATTGTAAGGGTCTTGCCAAACGTAGCAATACCCTGACACTACTGCAGCGGTCTGGGAGGAAGGACAGAGACAAGTGAGCCCTAATCTCACCCCAGCCACTG
Source organism: Leptodactylus fallax (assembly GCA_947044405.1). Taxonomy (NCBI): domain Eukaryota; kingdom Metazoa; phylum Chordata; class Amphibia; order Anura; family Leptodactylidae; genus Leptodactylus; species Leptodactylus fallax. The sequence goes on from CAMRHE010000057.1 coordinate 5,965,992, forward strand.
TCCCTTCCTATTGCCTCAGTTACCCTAAACGGTAAAAGGACAACCTGAAGACAATCCCTATACTGGGTAAGTGACACACAGAACAGGACAAGACAAAACAAACACAGAAGCAGAGTGAGCAAGCCAGGGGGTCGGCAACAAACGAGCAATGCAGCACAAAATCAAAATCCAAGAGAAGAGCCAAAAGGCAAGCCAAAGGGTCAGAGAATAAGGTAACAAAGTAGCAAGGGATACAACAAGGAGAGCAGGCAAAGACAGTGCAATAACCGGCAATTTGCTGAGAAAGTGACATCCTGTATATAGAAAGTCTGGGCCCAACCCCAGACCTGATAGGTACACAGGCTGTCAATCACACAGGCCAGGAAGAGATTAACTCTATGCATTCCAGAGAGAAATGCTCAGAACACGGGTGTGGCCGGAAATCCATTACATAGTCTAGGACCATGTTCACACTGAGCAACAAGAAACCTACGCAAGGAGTCAAACCGAACACGCCTCCTTCGCCACAGCGTGCGAGCGGAGGGTGGCGCCAAGACCCGAACAGGCAGAGACGTTACAGTACCCCCCCTTTATGAGGGGCCACTGGACCCTCACCAGATAAACCAGTTTTAGTAGGACCCAGTATTTTCTCTGTCTTTAATTCCAGATCTCCCTGAACAACAACAACAGGCGCTGGAGGACCAGGCAAACATTTTTTTATTTGCCTGGTGTTTCCAACCTTTACAGCTGAGAGAGTCTCCTCACTGACACAATCTAAGGTGTGCAAAACAATACAGTGGGATGAGCACTGATCTCCCCATTTTACCAACTCCCTTTTACCCAATCAAAAATAGGGTTATGGAGGTTCAACCAGGGGAGCCCCAAAATAATATCAGAAGACAGATGCTCCATAACAAAAAAGCTCATGACCTCTGAATGAGCAGAACCTACTTGCAACGTGATTAAGGGGGTTTTGAATCGGACCTTACCCCTGGCCAGTGGGGCAAAATCCGCTCCAGTAACCGCCAGAGGAGTGTCAAGTGGCAAAAGCTCAATGCCTAAAGCTGAGACAAACGAGAATGTGACAAAGTTTGCCGCAGAACCAGAGTCAACTAAGGCCTGGCCAGAAACATATCTGTCCCCAGAGGACAGAGACACAGATAACAACATCTTATTGTTACTACTGGCAAATACCTGGTTGCCTGAGTGGTTCTTCTGACTACCACTCAGGCACTGAAGCTTTTCCCCTGGTGTGCGGGGTCTAATGGAGCAGTCTCGTTTGATATGCCCTGAAGTACCACAGTACAAACAGAGGTTATTCCAGAGACGATGCTCCCGTCGAGTCTTGGCGTCCATAGCTCCCAGTTGCATGGGTTCCTCACCAGGAGTCATGGGAGAAATAACAGGTTTTTCAGGAGAGAGAGAGGGAGAGACAGAAAACTTGGAAGAAGCAGACCCTATTCTCTCTTTAACATTTTCCCGGATCCTACGGTCAATACAGATAGCCAATGTCATAGCCTGCTTAAGAGTAGGGGGATCTGGGTGACCAACCCAGACCTCTTTAACACGGTCACATAGGCCTTGTTTAAAGTGGGCCTTTAAAGCTGACTCACACCAACCTGCAGTTACACTGCACTTGCGAAATTCTAAGCGGTACTCCTCAGCAGAGCGTTTGCCCTGCCGCATGGTGAGGAGTTGCGATTCTGCAAGTCCAATGTGGTCTGGCTCAGCATATATAGACCCCAGGGACAAAAAAATTTTTTCAAAGTTAATCCACTCCTCAGCCCCTGGAGGGAGTTTAAGGGCCCAAGCCTGTGGATCCCCCTGTAGGAGGGATATAACTACTCCCACCATTTGGGCCTGGGATGCGTGTGGGTTAATCCGAAAATACAGGCGACAGGACTCCCGGAAAGTCTCAAATTTTTCACGATCCCTAGAAAAACGATCCGGGAGTAACATCTTAACCCTTAAAGGGGCAGAAACAGGCGGAGATGCTGCAGCAGCCTCAGTAAGGGTCTGCACCTGTTTAGCAAGCTCAGCTACCAGGCCTGCCAAACCTTCCAACTTGGCCGCAAGGCCCTGAATAGGATCCATGCTGACCCTATGGGAAGCAATGGCAGAATGTATGGGCCGGTTATTCTGTAAGGGTCTTGCCAAACGTAGCAATACCCTGACACTACTGCAGCAGTCTGGGAGGAAGGACAGAGACAAGTGAGCCCTAATCTTACCCCAGCCACTGTCCCTTCCTATTGCCTCAGTTACCCTAAACAGTAAAAGAACAACCTGAAGGCAAGCCCTATACTGGGTAAGTGACACACAGAACAGGACAAGACAAAACAAACACAGAAGCAGAGTGAGCAAGCCAAGGGGTTGGCAACAAACGAGCAATGCAGCACAAAATCAAAATCCAAGAGAATAGCCAAAAAGCAAGCCAAAGGGTCAGAGAATAAGGTAACAAAGTAGCAAGGGATACAACAAGGAGAGCAGGCAAAGACAGTGCAATAACCGGCAACTTGCTGAGAAAGTGACATCCTGTATATAGAAAGTCTGGGCCCAGCCCCAGACCTGATAGGTACACAGGCTGTCAATCACACAGGCCAGGAAGAGATTAACTCTATGCATTCCAGAGAGAAATGCTCAGAACACGGGTGTGGCCGGAAATCCATTACATAGTCTAGGACCATGTTCACACTGAGCAACAAGAAACCTACGCAAGGAGTCAAACCGAACACGCCTCCTTCGCCACAGCGTGCGAGCGGAGGGTGGCGCCGAGACCCGAACAGGCAGAGACGTTACAGTAATACTGTATTATTGTATTGTGCTGCTGTCACTTATAAATGCCACTACTGAGTTATTACGCCACTTCTGATTCTAGTGTGTTCGGCAAATGAGGCGATGCAGTGATTCTTATATGGACTGAACTTATAGGTTGTGCTACTGGTTGTGTCTCTTGCGCTTCCCATGGTGTGACCTACATATGCTACAGTATGACACTTTTTGTCATGCTGGGACGGCAATATTCTGTATAAATAGTAGAGTCCCCATGCCTCTTGGGTGTCGAGCCATTGGAAATAGCTCAGCAAATGTAATCACGTCTGGTTCGGAACCTTCAGAATCCTGTCCCAGAAGTTAGCAGAGCCAATGTGGCGCTAGCTCAAATTAAGAGTCCATATGAGCTTGTTGTGCACACAAGAGTGCAGCTGACATCTCTGGGGGATTTGCTATCCTGATGCTGTCATTGAGAGCCAACTACTGCATCTGCTATGACTTCATTGTGAATTGGCGGTGTACCATTTTGTAACTGCATCTACCTCAAGTAAAGTGGCCATTGATTCTGAATCCTGCAGGTGTCTGAGTGCTTAAATAGCCACAACCCACTTAGGAAACACTTAGGGTAAGCAGGGTGCTAGCTTCCCTATCCCACCCACTGGGTTAGCTGGTGTGACAAGAAGCTTGGTAACTGGTGGTTCTTTACACAGACTCTATAAGATAATAATAACAGTAATAATAGTAAAAACATTCTACAAATTCTACTTTGAGATGACAACCACTGATTTGGAACATTTTTTTAATTCCCATATATCCTATGTATATTGGGTGCTTTCTTTGAGAAGATTCCTCTAGAAGACAATTTTCCACTGTAATTTTGTGTGGTCTTCTCAAAGGGGTTTCATCGTACAATATATAACAAAAACATTTCTCCAATAGCTACCTACTTGGGAAGACCACTACTGATTTATGCTAGGTTCACACTAATGCTGGCTCTCCATTGTTTGGGTCTGTCGGGGGACCCGAACAATGGAGATGCAGACTGCTAAAACAGCGGTTACACACAGAGCCCATTGGACTCCATTGACTATAAAGGGATCCATCATTTTTAAACTGAGACCCATTTTTGTTGGACTCTGTGATGGAGTCTCCAACAGAGACTTCGGCGCAGATGTGAACATAGCCTTAGATCTAATTATTATAATTTTTCTGCAATTATGAGATTAAATAAATTTTTGTTTTTATAATTCTTAAATTAAATTTCAATTTCGTTATATCTGTATTTTTTTTGCCCATGTTATTTGAGAAGACTACTGCTCTAGAAGACCTTCTTCACTGAACCTTCAAGAAGATAATTTTTCACTTTAATTTTGTGTGGTCTTCTCAAAAGAGTTTCATTGTAAAATATCTCCAAAAACTATTTGAGAAGACCACTGCTGATTTAGATAAGATCTTTCTGTAATTCTGAAATTAAACAATTTTTTATAATTCTGTAATTAAATTTCAATTTCCAAATGTCTTTTTTTTTGTCCATCTTATTTGAGAAGACTACTGCTCCAGAAGACCTTGTAATTTTTGAATTTTGGTGGTCTTCTCAAAGAGAATCCTCTATATAAAATATATTTCCCCCAAAAATCTCAATCTTCATAAAATATCTTTCTACTGCATTGTACGTGGCTTCAGAACATTAGTTCACTTTCCGACCTCACAGCAGAGGTTGTAAGGAATATTCTTTGTGATAATATCCATTGTATGCTTTTTTTTACTATATGAATCATCTTCACATTTAAACATTTCCCACACTGATAGTCGCCCACTGACACATGACAACTATTCTAGGTCATGAGAAACTAAAAAGTTTATACTCATCTTCTAGACGTTGATTTCTTCTTAAAAAAATATAAAAACATATTTCTGTCCATTTACTCCGTTTCTTTCACCAGAATTATAAGTAAGGCACATGACCCTGTCTTTAGGTGGCGACCTAGAACTGCCCAACTCATAATTACTAAATATTAAAGCCTATCATAGATCTGAGATAGTTATCTGCAGAACATTGGAATGGTGCAGCCGAGCATGCATGTGTTCTCAATAGGAAGCAAGGAGTAAACTGTTGCCTGATACCACTAGTGACAGCTTATCTACTATGAGAACAAAAGATCAGACATCGTGTTTTTTTTCCCCCAAACACCTGCCATTGGATAGAGATTTGGGACACCATACATGTTAGATGGTTGGCCAGGTGTTAGTGGGTCGAGTCATCAATCATGTAATGTTTATGGCCAACTTATGGCCAACAAGAGGTTGTCCATAAGGTGATTTCAGAACACCATACACATTAGATGGTTGGCCAGGTGTTAGTGGGTCGAGTCATCAATCATGTAATGTTTATGGCCAACTTATGGCCAACAAGAGGTTGTCCATAAGGTGATTTCAGAACACCATACACATTAGATGGTTGGCCAGGTGTTAGTGGGTCGAGTCATCAATCATCTAATGCTTATGGCCAACTTATGGCCAACAAGAGGTTGTCCATAAGGTGATTTCAGAACACCATACACATTAGATGGTTGGCCAGTTGTCGGTACGTCCAGTGAACATTTACCTAATGTTTATTGCCACTTTATGGCCAACAACAGGTTGTCTAAATTCCTTAAAGGGCTTTTCCCATAAGCATAACCATATTTAAATTTTTAGACAATTAGAAAGTTAAATATTTTTGCCAATATAAATAAACATTTTGCAGAGTTTTCTCCACTCATCTTAGTGGTGACAGTCTTGTGTCTTGATAGGTTGCAGGACCTTTGTATGGGCTGGTATAGTCAGATTTCCCCTGATCACTCAGACCCCCATTGAACATGGTCATGTAACTTCACACAAACCTAAACACAATGGCAAGTGCTGGTTGGAGTGCTATGAAGTATGTCACCACGTGAATTGGTTTTCTATCTCCGGGACTTCTTTTGAAAAGAAGTGTTGCACAAGCTGCCCAATCATGCTACATTCAAAATGGAGGTGAAAGTCCCCTGTTCTCCAGATCAGTGGGGGTCTGAGTGGACGAGCCCACTATGAATAGGGTATAACTTGCTTTTGTGGGAAAACCCTTTTAAATGGGCACATACTTTATAGGACTACAAACAACACTTGGCATTGTGGTTAGACTTGTGTGAAGCTACATGACCATAGAAAACCATTTGGTGAAGCTCCTAATGTACAATTATATACACATATAAGCACAATACATACATACAGTATATACACAGATGCATACACACATATACACACATGTTACATAAACACTCACACATAGTGTCATCTAAACTGTAGTACATACCAGTCTAAATAAATCTGCTCCTACTAGGGATGAGCAAATACATTCAGACCGACTGGATTCAACATAAATTTTCCTAAACTTTTGGGTTTCTCACTCACAAAACATTACTCTACTGTGGGGTCTCTGCAGACCCAGAGTGTAATAGGTGGAGGCCCAGGAGAGGTGAGTAAAAATAACAAACAGTTATGTTCAACTTGCTTCACTTCTCCTGGGCATCCTCATGGCATCTGAAGGTCTTTTTGCTGGTGTCCTCTTTGGACTTTTTGCTGATGTCACACACCGTGGGGTCACCTCAGAACATGGAACATGCCAATGACCCAGCCAGGCTAGGAGAGTATAACTGTTATTTTCACTCACCTCTCCGGGGTCTCTACTTATTATACTTTGGTGTATATCGAAAATCCTAGAGTATAAAAATATCACTTCTGGTTTGTGCCGAAGAAGTTCGGCCGGAAACGAACTAGAAGGCTGAACGTCACAAATATTTATTGAAACACACACATTTATAGCCCCCTGAAGGTAGACTTGCATTGACAACTGTTAACTTTAGTGCTTTGCTGACAACTACTGATTCCTGTTTTTAGGACACAGCGGTCACATTTTCTCTCCTGGGTACTCAGCACCCTTTCACAGCTGCCCAATTGCTCAGTTAGATGACTTATATCTGTGCCAAAAATGTGCAGTGGTGTTATGATGCAATTTCTGCTTCACAAAAATCTATAAAAATAAATAATATATATATATATATATATATATATATATATATATATATATATTTGTAACTATACAACAGACATTTGGAAATACCTCTAGCTCTGGACAGACAGTTCAGACAGTCGTGTTTAGATCATATAGAGTGTTATTACAGGTCATCTGGACGGTGCTAACTGCTGTATGTACAATGTTTTCATTCGCGGCAATTAAAAAAACCTAGAATTTTAAGCAGCAGTAATCCCATTACTTCTTTCTCCAAGTTAACGGCTTCCAGATGTGTGTTCTTTGGATAGACTTCCATGCTAGCATTTTTTTTTCCAGAGAGTGGAATCAGCCTACAGTCAGAACCCAGATGTGCTGCGACTTCTTCCCTGCGCACATCTGGTCTTTGAAATACTTCTGTCATTGCAACGTGGCAGAATAGGAAATGTATTGTGGGATGGCCAGGCTCTAATCATCAAATGTCAGCGAGGTACAGGAAAAGATGTAAGGAACACACTTACTGAGATGAAATTATTAGAATGGGCTCAATGAGATGAAATGAAGAATAAAATGGGTGGTGATGAAACGTTGCGCGAGGGAAAAGGAAATACGTCATGGAATTTTATGTGGATTCAGATACAAACGTGGTGGTTACTATATATTGTAGGGTTTTCACTAAAAGTACATGTATTCACCTTGAACAATTCCAGCTTTCTAAATTCAAGTTTTAGGTATACACTGATGTATCTGTACAATTTGTAAGCAGCTAAACAGAATTTGAGTTTTACTTCGCATTTTTTTTCAAATTTGTTGTCTTTTTTTTTTCATTTTTAGGCTAAAGCCCCACATTGCGTAAACCCCTTGATTCACCTGCGGCGGAAGTGCCGTGGAAAAAATTGCGGTGTTTTACAGTCAGAGCAAAGTGGATAGGATTCTAGTGAATCCCATGCCCACTTTGCGGAAAAAACCGCGCTGCGGACACGCGTCAATTTCCAAAACCAGCACGATCTTGGAAATCGCAGCATGTGAATTATACCTACGGAAATGCCGGCGGTTTCCCCATAGGTATAATTGAAACAGAAAGTCCGCAGAGGAAAACTCTGCAAACTTTTTGTCTAAAGCGATGCGGGAAGAACAACGAATTGGAAAAAAAGTGGATTTGTGCAACTTACGGGCTTTGTTTTTACGGCGTTTACTCTGCAGCCAAAATGACATGTCACCTGTATTCTATGTTTTGGTACGATTCTGGGGATACCAAATTTATACAGTTTTATTTACATTTTAACACTTCAACAAAAATCTAAAACTTTGCAAAAAAAAATGTTTCTAAAAGTCGCCATATTCTGACACCATACCTTTTTTATATGTCCTTGTACAGGGATGCATAAGGCGTCTTTTTTTTGCCCCACTATGGCATTCACTGTACAGGAAAAATATTTTTATAAGTTTTTAGACTGGCATCTTTGGACACAAGGATACCTAATGTTTTTTGTTTTTTTTTATTGCATTTATTATACCCCTAGGGGTCTTGAAACCCAGGGAGTCTGATCACTAATGCAATGCAAAATATCGCCATATTTAAATACCCAACATCCACCGTACTATTATGATGGATGTCGGGAAGGAGTTAATACACATGAGAGGCAGCAGCCACTAGAAGGCAGTAATGGTTGGTTAGCAATAGTCTTAAAGGGAATGTATCTCCAAGACCTATTTTTTAAACCAAGTTTTTATGTTAAACATATTTTTACAGAAGTTTTGCTAATTTGGTAAAAAGTCACTATCTATATTTTAAAAAAAGTACTACATCCTGCAATATTTATTCTGGCTAAATATAGGGTGACAATTGCCAACTATGTAGAAGGTTCTTTGCAGCAGTCACTTCATTTACATCATAAACTGGATTACAATAAGCGATAACACTACAGATAACACTCATAGTGACCCATCATTACATCAGATGATGTCAGAGCTTATCTCCTCCCCCTATCTGCACTGAACATGTCTAGAAAACTCTCCATAGACCTCAATGGTTATTGCTGCCTATAGCCATGACTATTCTGTATCTGTAGAGCATATCACTAAATGCTGTTAACAGCGCGGAGGAGAAGCTCAGGAAAGATGGCCGCCCCATAATCATGTACAAAAAATAGAATATAAAATAAACAATCACTAAATCAAAACAGATTAGTGATAAGTCGGCGACATATTCCTATTAAGTTGGCCATACACATTAGTGTTTTATTGGCTGAAATGACCAATTTTGAATATTTTACCCAACAAAATGCCAGTAATTTGCTATGTAAATGCCATTCACAGCCAATCCACATCAGACTTTATTCTGCTAAAAACAGATTGCTCATGGTGGATATTTTTGTCCAGCTATTGACCAAAAATACCAGTGTTAGGCATGACCAGCCCTTATCTGGCAACTTGCACAGGCTCACTGTGCTTTTTTATTTAACATCTAAACTGCCTCATGATTCGGTGACAACAGCACAGTATCAAAAGCTATGCAGATTTGCAGTTGTCACTCATTGCATTCTTGGACTGTTGCTTTGTATCCACCATTCTTAGTATTTGTTTTAGATATTGAGGGAGATTTCTCAATCCCTCTCCGACAGTTTTCTGACATAGAGCAATGATATTGTGGCTTCTTGCACCAAACGTGTACCGCAACCCCCATTCTGTGCCTTGCTTGCCACATAGTGAGTTATAGATGGAAATCTACACCAGTTTCTAACTGGTTTGAATCTCCATTCTGGGGCTGGGACGTGCGGCTGCGGGTGATGTGGCATTATGATGTGGCTGAGCCTCTTCATAAATCACTAGTTCCGGCACCAGTTATGGTCTCCATTAAGACTGGCATACGATATGCCAGTCTTAATAAATCTACCCCATTCTGATTATTGGTGGATACAATAGGCTTGATCCTTTGATCTCTCTATGTCGATGAAATGGACATTAGCTTGTTAGATACAGCTGGATAGAAGTTCACAGTCTATGGTCAGCAATGTTTTATTAAGCATTTTATAATGCATAGATATAAAATAATCGCTGACTAGAGGAAGTTTCTCCTAAATAAGGAAGCAGGTATAAAAATAACTGTCTGCGGCAACATGAACCATACATAATGTAATGACATCTTTATAATTCACGTCTATGACTGTTATTCTGGTTTCATTGAGATAAATTCCACTAAGGATTTGCATATTCATAGGGAAGGAGTGAAAGGGGAGTCAGGATCACTGAATGAATATGGAACAATTAATCAAACTGCATCATATTTCATTGCTCGGAGAGTTGCACATGGAGCAATATTGATAACATAGAGGACACAGCAACAATTCTAATACAGCCACATCAAAATAATCAGTCAGTGAGTGTTGGGTGTACAATGGAAACCATTAGCCACTGTATACACTTGTCTATTCACGAGCCATTATGTGCAGACAATAGCTGTATATCTCACCCACCTCATGGCCAAATGAAATAATGTAAAACTATTAACCACTTCACAGTCACATCAAGTTTAGAAAAAAAATAGACAAAACAAAAAATGCTCAACTAGGTCTCTAAAAGTACAAAAGAGTTGTCAAAAGGGTATCCAGGGGTACGAAACTGATGGGCTAGTTTTGGGATAGATCATCAAGAGTCAATCGGTAGGGGGTACACCTAACATCTCTGCTGATCAGCTGATAGAAGGGGCCGCGGCGCTCCATTGTGCACTACATTTCCTTTATGGTTTACCAACCATGGCTCTGTATATTTTGTAGTGGCTCTGTCTGGTGTAACTGTAGCAAATGAATGAGACTGAATGAGAAAACTTCCAGCCACTACTACATATACAAAGTTGTGACTGAATAGGTATAAAGGGTGATTTGGAACACTAAACCAGCTAGGTTCTTATGGATTGGATGTTTAGTGTCCCAAATTGCCCTGTTATAATGTAACATTATACTCACCTATCGACTGTACTCCCTGCACTGGCACAGTTTTTCAGTTAAGTCAGAGGAAAGGCTTCACTGTGCATGCGCTGGACCTCTGGCACATGCGCAGTGAAGCCAAGGTGTACATACCTGGCTTCACCCCAGCCTGCCTCAATTACCATCACACTCTGCCCACTGTCTTACAGGGAACCAGTCAGGTAGTATTTCTACCAAAAATTGTCCATAGCATGTGCAGGATAAAGTAATTCCCTCTACATTGCTTCCCCTCTGTAATCTTTCTGCTCTAGCAAAGTGAAGTTCTATATGTCTGAAAGCACAAAAAGTCCTATCTAAAGTAACCTAAGTAGTCATGGTGGTTGGGGAGCAGCTTCAGCCTAGTCACACTGTCCACTTGTAATGGGTATGATTGATATCTCCTTCACAGTCCCCTTACTCCCTGACGTCATAAAGGGGATCCCCAGGAAGAGACAGCGTGCCCATCAAGCGGACAGTGTGACTAGGTGAAAGCTGCTCCCTGTCTCCTGTGACTACTTAGGTTACTTTACATAGGAATTTCAAACTTTATAACTTCACTTTGTTGCAACAGAAAGATAACAGAGGGACACCAATTGAAAGGTAAGTACTTTATCCTGCACATGATGGTGCTAGTTTATGGTGTAAAACCACCTGTGATGATTCTGCTTAAGTGTGGCTATAACTCAGATGTATTTTGGTCTCTGGGTATAGGGTCTCCCTTCTGGCTTGCACTCACTCATACTGTGCGCAGCTATAAGCCTAGGTGCATATTGGCAGTAGCGGCCAGGCTGGAACAATAGGGCTCCATTGTATTCCTATACAGCCCTGGCTGATCAAACAATAGTGCATTGTTCAAGCCTGGGCTGTTGATCAGATATGACTGATAACAGTGTATCAATTCACTTTGTCTCAGCTCTATACAAAAGATCTGGATTTGACTGAATTAACTCATCAGACGTACTGTCGCCGGTGACCTCATTCTGGGAGGGGGCAAAAAGTGTATAAAAGATGAGGTAAGAGGTCTGTGGGAGGAGACTATCACTAAGAGATCATGCTATGAAGACTGTGCTGGGATCATGCTACAGAGTTGTTACAGACAGACCATGAGGAGTTTTTTGTGATTGACTATTGGACTAATGCTGAGAGACTGTTATGAGAGCATGCAGGCGGGATTATCGTTTTAATGCCACATGCTGAAAAGCCTCCACTGGTGACTCACACATGCCATGTGTGAGTGTTGGACTATAGAACCACATCAAGGACATGTGTGGTAAAGTAATCATTTCACCTTTAATCCCTTTTATTTTATTTGTACTGTATCTTGCAACTAGTAACTGTTAATGCTTGTATATATCTGCATATCTGTTCTGAACTGTATATGTTAGATTTTAATACCGACCCATTTAGGGGTTAATAAATATATAAAATTTAGAAGGCTTGTCTTGTATTTATCTGGTGAACCCGGCACTCACTGGCGGTGAGTGTGGTTTTTATATGAAAGAGGACTCAGGGTGTGGCCAAAGCGGTTTGGCGCACTGAGGATCTTTCACATTGGTGGCAGCGTGGTGGGATCTTAGGATAAACGGCGTGTGTTGGTGACCTATATCACTCACATGCTGGGGATTGTGGTACTCCTATGAGACAAGCTCGGTATTAAAGCAAGCATTAAGATACAGTGAAAGTTTGATACAGTGCTGTTCCCCTCCCTTATTCTTTGTATTCTATCCTATCGTTTATTTGGCAAATACCAGTGGATGGCTAGTGGGCTCAGAAGCAGAGCTCAAGAATTGTTGAACCAGGCTTTTTTGAGATCCTGAGCGTATGGCTGAAATGGAGGCAGCCACAGCCATGCAGAGAATCGAGCAGAGTCCTGATTTTGGGGCTAGGCCAGGAAGTGCGGCAAGCAGCCCGGTCCCAAGGATTACTTCACCAGGAGGAACCAGTAGCCTCAGCCTTGCTGGGGGAATGGCTTCAGTCTGGCAAATGGCCCTGCAGCACTTAAGCACCAGGGACCCTAACACATACCAGCAGGCATTGTACTGTTTTCAGGAAGCTGTAGAACGAGAGTGGCAGGCAGATCGTGAGGCTGCTGAACGACAGGCTGCTGAGCAACAGGCCGAGAGGGAGTTTCAGCTTGAGCTCAAAAGGATGGAGCTCTCCCAGCAAGCGCAAACTCCAACAACCCTGCACAGACCCTCAAGTTGGAACGAGAGGCCAGGCCGGAGTTCACCACAGCCATCTGTCGTCAGGTCGGGTGAGACACACTATGCCCCGGGTGGTCCCTCTCCTGTCCCAAGAACTCTGGGCTCCCTAGTGACCTTCCCCAAACCCCAAGGGGAGGTGCGTTGGGGCCATGCCTGTAACCCGACAGGACATTTCAAGAAGGAGTGCCCCAACTACCCTGAGAACTTCCCTGTTTCCCAAGCCACAGCAGGTGGCCCATCTGTGTATTTGGATGGGGATGCAGGAAAAGGAATGCGGACTGTGGGACTATTGACTGATTTGCCTGCTAATGTACTGTTGGGAACTGATTTAGGACCTATGATGTCCCAATATGGGGTGGGGAGCAACCCAATTTACTGTGATAAACTGTCTATGACGAATGTTGATAATGTGTCTGTCATATCTGCAGAGAGGGCCCGTAACCCCCTCTCTGAGATACTTCCTATGGCAGTAAGTGTACATGCTAATGAGTTGCCTTCAGCTGGGAGCAGGGAAGAGGCAACTGAACTTCCTGCAACCCAGCTCAGCACAAATGTTATTGATGTTTTGTTCCCTCCGGTGCTAGGAGCCAATGAGACTTTGTCTGTAGACACACCTACATCTGTGGGGGCGTCTCCCTCCCAGCTTGTTAACATGTCTACTGTAGGTCTCATTGAGGCCTGGTGTGAATTAACAATTGCTAATGAAGGTACTGTCAATGTAATTGCCAATGCTTGTTGTGAAAGTGTACAGGGTAGCTCTTCTGAGTCACTGGAAGCGACTTCTACTATTTCGCCCAGTGTATCCGATAAGCACCCAACTGCTGACCATGTGCCAGGTGGTCAGGTAGGCTATGGGGATCTCATGGCCGATCCAGGTGAGGGACGGACTGCTGGTAGTGCGGTGATAGCCCGCAGCCAGAGTGCTACAAGGGTGGAGGGCATTCCGACCCTTGAACCGTTGCCTACACCACCTGGAGTCGGTGCTGAGACCGCCATGACTAGCCTCACTCCCTTGAAGCTGGAGGAGTCCGGCCGGTATGAGACATACACGTCTCTTCTGTCCAGTTCTATTCCAGGAGCGCCCATGGCCCAAGTACAGATGGCATGGGGTACTGGAGGTGTGATCCAAGAAGGGTGTATGTCAAATGTATTACCTGTCAATGTATTGTGGGGGGATGGTTTGGGGAAGCATGATCTCAGTCATTTGCCCAAAGTATCACCATCACCCACCGAAGTACAGGGAGGACAGGGTCCAAACATACCTGTGCCAGAACCAGAGGTGCCCCTAGGTTTGGGAGCAGAGGGGGAGGTGCAGAATCCCCTAGAACTCTCCCAACTAGCGGCCAGTGTGGGGGAGACTCTGAGAGAGCAGGCCAAGGGTAGCCAGGAGAGCAGAGATTGCCAGGATGGGATCTCTGGAATGGTTTCCCAAGGGCCTGAGGTCATGAGTGTGGCTCCACAGGGTGCCAGTACTCAGAAAGCGGACCCAGAACAGGCAGGAGGTAGCCAAGTGTACGTGGCTCAGAGCCTGGGCCTTAGAAGTGTGCCTAGTCAGACTAGAGAGACAGAAGGGGCCGGCAGCTATGTAACATGCACCTCTCTTGTGTCTCACTCCAGCCAAGAGTTCAGAGAGGCTGTCCAAGCTGACCCTAGTCTGGACATATTGAAGGCGCGTGGCGCTCAACCACCCTCGGAGTCTGACAAGGCCCGAGTTTGCTGGGACCCCAGGGGGAAGTGAGGAAGTCTTGGGGCCAGAGCCTGAGAAGCTGGAGGCGGAGGTGCTTTCAGAAGAGCGGCGTCGGCCCCTACTTCCTGCAAGCCCCATCTAAAGGGGGAGGTGTGATGATTCTGCTTAAGTGTGGCTATAACTCAGATGTATTTTGTTCTCTGGGTATAGGGTCTCCCTTCTGGCTTGCACTCACTCATACTGTGCGCAGCTATAAGCCTAGGTGCATATTGGCAGTAGCGGCCAGGCTGGAACAATAGGGCTCCATTGTATTCCTATACAGCCCTGGCTGATCAAACAATAGTGCATTGTTCAAGCCTGGGCTGTTGATCAGATATGACTGATAACAGTGTATCAATTCACTTTGTCTCAGCTCTATACAAAAGATCTGGATTTGATTGAATTAACTCATCAGACGTACTGTCGCCGGTGACCTCATTCTGGGAGGGGGCAAAAAGTGTATAAAAGATGAGGTAAGAGGTCTGTGGGAGGAGACTATCACTAAGAGATCATGCTATGAAGACTGGTGCTGGGATCATGCTACAGAGTTGTTACAGACAGACCATGAGGAGTTTTTTGTGATTGACTATTGGACTAATGCTGAGAGACTGTTATGAGAGCATGCAGGCGGGATTATCGTTTTAATGCCACATGCTGAAAAGCCTCCACTGGTGACTCACACATGCCATGTGTGAGTGTTGGACTATAGAACCACATCAAGGACATGTGTGGTAAAGTAATCATTTCACCTTTAATCCCTTTTATTTTATTTGTACTGTATCTTGCAACTAGTAACTGTTAATGCTTGTATATATCTGCATATCTGTTCTGAACTGTATATGTTAGATTTTAATACCGACCCATTTAGGGGTTAATAAATATATAAAATTTAGAAGGCTTGTCTTGTATTTATCTGGTGAACCCGGCACTCACTGGCGGTGAGTGTGGTTTTTATATGAAAGAGGACTCAGGGTGTGGCCAAAGCAGTTTGGCGCACTGAGGATCTTTCACACCACCTGATAGGTTTCCTTTAAAAATCAGCGAGCAGGCAGAAAAACAAAAAAAGTGACGCATCTTTAGTGTAGTTTAGGGTTGTGCTTCCAAGACGTATCACTTCTAAACCAATATTCAGGCCTGAACCTGGTGATACATTCTCCCTAAAAGCCCAGTTCACCAGTTCTCACTGCCTGATTCCACATTCATTACTTTGGTCCATGCACAGCAGAGATCCAAGGAAGATTTTTTTTTTTCCTAGTGGCTCTGTCCTACATCACTTGAGCATCCAGGTTGATGCCCAATGTCAACTTCGAAGACTCTAGCCACCTCGAGAGTAACTCTGTATGCCAAGTTAGCCCACGAAGCCAAAGCTACAAATACAAGTAATATAATGGACATCGCACTCTCATGTAACTGTTAATGTTTTGTCGAGTACTTTATTCCATATCACAGGCAATGCTGTAGGAGATTAGCAGGCTGTTTTCTTGAACTGAAGTGCAGATTATCTTGAGCTTTCTCAGATCGCATTGATAACATTATCAAAATTGTTTATTTGCTTTTAGCGGCTTAGGAGGAAATATAATCTGTTGTAGTCACTTCAGCGCTTTCTGTCTGTTTCTATGGGCTGTTTCACTTCTTAGATGAAAATATTGACAGCAGCTTTTTGAAGCGCTCATTAAAAGGATGTCATAGAAAATCTCTTTAGATGTGCGAACCGAATCAGATTTCAATTTCTGCTTTATTTCCATAATAAGATAAGAAATGGCATAAAAGATTGACTGTCAATATGGAAGTGAAATAAACAGGTGATGTGTAAACTAACAGCATGCTTATAACCGAGAATATTAAGCAGCCCATACAAATTAGATTTCTATCAGGAAAACCTACCAATTTAGACAAGTTTGGATAGCCATCTAATATGTATGGAGGCTTCCCTACTCTACCCTTAGAGAAGATGTTAGGGGAAATAAGGATCGGGCATTTGGATTTGTACAGTTCCATCCTTTTGTTCTCGGGAGAGAAGCTGCAGCCAGAGGAATATGTAGTGGCTTTCCCCTCTGCCACTTCATTAAACAAACATGCACTGCTGAGTCCATTTTGGAAAATCCCCCAACAAAGAACTGGTGTCCCATGGCAAGCACCATCAGCAATCGGCTGGTGAGAGAGAGCTTGTCAGGGAGGGGTTCTTTATCGGCGACCACATGAATAAACAGAGCGAGGAAGGATGAAACAGTCCAACAATTTTATTCCAGTCACGAGGAGCTATAAGGTAGCATGCCACACCAGTACCAAACCCAGTCCATACCAAGACACAGACTATATCCTAAAGCAGTCCCTTAGAAGGTCACACAGAAAGGTCACTCTCCAGGCCACTCTCAGGGGTGTAAGCTGCATCAACTAATCCCCAGGCATAAACAGGCACAAATCCTCCTCTAGGTTTCCTCGGGACGATGGATTTTCTGTCTGCCTACCTTCAGGTGCTGGCCTAAACTCAGCTGCCTTTCAGGTAGAGCTAACTCTCACTGTCTCCCTTTCAGTGCTGGCCTCAACACAGCCACCCAACAGAGGATAACTCCAGAAGTATCTGACTCTCCAACTCTCTCTCATACCCCTTCTTATATCCCTGAGTGGGGTGACTAGATGGGCAGGTTCCAGTCTCCCCCAGACCAGAGAAGCAAGTGAGCCCTGCAGGGGATGTCTCCAGGGTGGATCAAAAGGTGGATCTCCATAGGTGGTCCTCACAAGGGGACCAGACACCATTCAGCTAAGGCCAAACAATTCTGATTCGATTATCTCCCCCCTTTGTGCTCAGTTTCTGTTGTGGCAGACAGGACAAGGGACAATACACATCAGTATAGATGGACAAAGTTACAGACAACACATGAGATACATGGACACAAAACCAATATCACAAGAAACAAAAGAACTATGGCACAACACACAGAGCTCAACAGCAAGTATTCAATTAATGTGCAGTCTAAAGGTCATAAATGGGAACTTCTCATTTTCAAGACGTGGTAATATAAAGGTCCTGAAACACTGGGGGTGACTGGGGGCCATTGATATTCTAGGTGACAATTTTGAAAGCTGAGATCTCCACTGAAATACATAGTTGGTTTAGATTAAATAAAGGAGTAGTGGAACACATGCCTTTGGCTGTACATAGATATATTTCCCTCTGCCTGTGATTACATTTGTTTTCTGGCTCTGTGTTCTAAGAACTTATCCTGTATTCTGCTGATTTCCTGGTTACTGATTCTTCCTTACTATCCTGGTTATATGATCTACTGCTGATTTGGCTTTATCTGATACCTCCTGGACTCAACCTTGTTCTTTGGATATTCCCATTCTCCATTCTGGAGCCATATGGTAATATGGTCTCTCCAAATCCTTGTCTTACTAGCACTGCATGTTCCATCATTCTTTCATTCTTTACCTGAAACTGTTGCACTTTAGATTCTTCAGCTACCTTTCTGGAATTACATACAGCAACACAGTTAAGTCGATAGAAAACTAATGGCACGTACTGTACTTATCACAATGCAGACACAACAAAGGCAGCAGCAGGTGTCGCAAATCGAAAAAAAAAATTTCAGAGTAAATTAACTTTTGAAGCTTATCTCAGCCTAATGAATCACATGTAAATACTTATATAAAAAGAAACTCAATTAAAATTGAAATTTAATTATCACACAGTGGAAAGCAGTAAAAAAAAAAAATCGCACAAGGTCATAAGGGACTCTTTGTGGAGAATTTCAATGTGAAATGTGTTGATTTTATGTAAAAAAAAAATCCAAGCTGACTACTGTATTTTTCGGACCATAAGACGCACCTAGGCTTTAGAGGAAAATAGGGAAAAAAAAAAACTTGTGAGGCACTACAGCTCCCATCATCCCAACCTGTCCAAGCATGATGGGAGTTGTAGTTTAGCAACAGGTGCAGAGCTACATTGACAGGTGGCCCTTCAGTGGAATTTGCCTATTGTTAGGAGTGGAGCTGCGCTGTGAGGTTGCCGATCCTTTCCTAACATGTGTCGGTTCTAGCACGTGTTCCCTTTAAGGCTTAATTGTTTGTCTTGATCCCGAACCTATATCTCTGCACTTCCGCCGCTCCTGCACTTCTGGCTATTCAGTTCTTTGGGTGTTAGCTAACTGGATCTGCGACTCATGTTTTTTGGAGACTGACTTCTTTCTCCCACTCCCTGACTTTGTTTCTGCCTGCCGATTCTGTACCTCTGCTTCCTCCTATTGTGACCATCGCTTGCCATCTAGACTGCGCCTCGTTGATTCCGATTTTGTACTTCTCTGACCTCCTGATACTGACCTGGCCTGCTGACGATTCTCCTGCCTCATCCTTCTCTACTGCATTGTCCTTCTGTACTGTACAGTACTACCTCCCGTTGCCGTCTGGACCGTACGACCATGATTATAATTTATCCTCTGCCACCGCCTGGAACCAGCTTACTACTGCTGCTGATTCTTTTTCAGACCCTCTGCATGTGTTTAGGTGAGTGGTTTCGGATTTCTGGGCCTGCTGTGACTTGTGGTGCACTGTGTGTCCTGCGCTCTCTAGGCTACTGCTACTCTGGCCAAAGGAAGCAACTAAGTCCTTCTCCACCATCAGGAGCTCTGGTGAAAACCTCTGGAAAATAGTTTCAGCTTGGTTTGGAGGGCGCCGGACGCTCAGCGCTGTTTACCATAGTGTTCAGGGGTGTCTGATTTCTGGAACTTACTATCTGTCTTAGTACTGCATTTGTTCATAACACCTATGTTAATGTGGGACACACCAGTCAAGTCATGGAGGCAAATACGGGCGGCACAGGCTTTCTTCTCCTAATGTGCCTGCACCGCCTGGCCTTCACACAGCACAATATGATCCCCACAGTGGCCCCCAAACAATACAATATGCTCCCCACAGTGGCCTCCACACATTACAATATGCTCCCCACATTGGCCCCACACAGTACAATATGCTCCCCACACTGGCCCCACACAGTACAATATGATCCGACAGTGGCTCCCACATAGTACAATATGCTCCACAGTGGCCCCCACACAGTATAATAAGCTCCACAGTAGCCCGGTGCTATTATTCTGAGGAGACCCCAGTGTATAATAATTGGAGGCCCAGGGGAGGTGATGTAAAATAGCAAACACTTATACTCACCTTGCCTCACCTGTCCTGGGCATCCTTGCTCTGCCTGGCTCTCTTCAGCATATTCTTCAGTCCTCTTCTGCCAGTGACTGAGGTTACATGTCTCAGATGTCTCTGCTGGGGCCTGTTACTGGACAGCAGCAGTCACATGGGGTGTGCTGACGTCATTGCGCCCGCACGCCCCACGTGACTGCTAGGGACCAATCACAGGCCCCAGCAGTGATGTCTGGGATGTGTGATCTCAATCCCAGGCTGGAAGAGCCCCAAACAGGATGCTGGGGATCGTTGGAAACGCAGGAGAGGTGAATATAAGTGTTTGTTATTTTTACTCATCTTCCCTGGGCAGACTATGTGTATAGTGGTCGGGGAACCAGGCTTTCCCCGATAGCTAGCATGGTGCAGCAGGGCCCTGGCCATTTACAGCTGGCCGTGGGCCCCGTACTACTCTGGGCGACTCTGCTTCACTGATAACTCACTACATTTGGACTATAACATGAAACCACATTTTCCTCCCAAATTTGGGGGAAAAAAGTGTGTCTGAAAAATACGGTATTTCAAAACAGAATTTATTTGATAAAAAATGTTAAACAGTGGAAAATCTCCTACTTCAGTCAGTATATGAAACTTGTATCCTGACAGAGAAGTGGAACGTTGGGTCTAGTTGACTGGATTGGTCTTGAAACATTAATGTGACATATGTCGTGTAGCCTCTGGAGTCATAGCACGTAATGAAGTTTAATGCTGTCATGTTGGGACTTACAAGTTGCTGCACAAAAGTCGCAAGAGACCCAACACTTCTAGTGACTGCACTCCCTACATTGTGATTTGTGACTGTGTTAGGTGTGTTGTGGCCAAAGTTGCTATGTAGCCCTAAGGAAAATCTACCTAAAATCAGAAAATATCTTTAGAAAACCATTTGCATTGTCTTTTAGCTATAGGTAAGTTACACCTTGTAGGCTGCAGACACCTTAGAGAATGCATGATGTGTCTATAATATAGTCACAAA
The DNA here is from genome assembly GCA_947044405.1 of Leptodactylus fallax. Classification (NCBI taxonomy): domain Eukaryota; kingdom Metazoa; phylum Chordata; class Amphibia; order Anura; family Leptodactylidae; genus Leptodactylus; species Leptodactylus fallax. The sequence goes on from CAMRHE010000057.1 coordinate 5,986,822, forward strand.
CACCTGTCTACAAGCATCTAACCGCTATTCTTGAAATTTTTTTGATTTGTTGATTTTTTTTTGCAAAATAAAATTTTTATTGAAATGAATTTCTTATAATAAAGGGTTTTTTCCGACTAAATAATTGATGACCTATGCACTGACATTTTGGAGAAAAAAAAAGAAAGACATGGACCGCACATCCCAGTATCTATACTTCTCAGATAAAGCTACAAAACTGAACATGAGGTTCTTAGTATATATTTTGATCAAGATGTATAAGCCGACTAACCACTTCATGGTGACCATACGATAGGTCACCAATTAAAGATTGTCAGGTGTCCGACACCCTGGCACCCAGCTGATCAGCTGTCTGAAGAGGCTGCAATGTTCAATCGAGCACTGCAGCCTATTCAGTAATTACCAAGAATAGCGCCATACCATTATATAGCAACTGTGCTTGGTATCACACCTCAGCCCATTCACACGAATGGGAATGAGAAGTGATCAGGCCATATAACTGATGAACGTGACATCACATGGTCTATGAAGCTAGAATGGAGCTGAAAAAGAACTAGAAAACCCCTTTAGGTTAAGGCCCCTCGTAGCGAGGGGTCTTAGAAAAAAAGCACTGTGAGAAAAACCACGAAGGCAACACATTGCATTTTTTTTCCTGCAGTGCTTTTCACACAAAGTCAGTAGCGTTTTCCTCTGTGGACTTTCTGCTTCTATTATACCTATAGGGAAACCGCCGGCGTGTTCAGTTAGTTAAAAACATCTTCATAAAGTTCTGATTTCAATGCTGGAGTGACATCATCTTGCATGAAACCAGGAGATTGCCTTACTAAATTTAGAAATGGAGCATATTTCCAGTCAAGGATGAGAGATGGCGCAGCAAATCCTTGATACTATTGACTCAATACTTGAATATTAGTGCCCCAAGTGCCCCTTAAAGCTTATTCACACTTCAGAGTTTTTCTTATGTTTTTTCCATGAACGGCTCGTTGATTTATTTCCTACATGTATTCAGATTTCCCTTAGCCTGTGTACTATACAAGAAAAATGGAAGCACATCCTATTTTTGTCTTTTTATTCATTCCAAACAAGCCCATGCAAGTTAACGGGCCTTGAAAAACATGGATACCATCCACGTGTTGTCATGTTTTCATGGGCCTTTGCTAGGAGACGCTCTGAAAATTGCAATTGTGCTGTTGTAATAATAATAATAATAAATTTTATTTATATAGCACCAACATATTCCGCAGCACTGTACAATTTGTAGGGTTCAAGTCCTGACAAAAAAGATACATTACAAAGAAATATTCAATTCACACACTGGGACTGAGGGCCCTGCTCGCAAGAGCTTACAATCTATGCTGTTGTGTGATCTTTTTCACTGGGTTTGGCCTCCTTCCGTTTTTACTTATGTAAATATTAGAGATGGGCAAATCTCCAAAGATTCTTCTCGTTTCCGGTTCTGGTGGCTCAGGTCCCTGATTCGTTTGAACAAGTTTGGATAAACTCAGAAGTAAAATTATTATACTCTTCAGACCCCAAAGTATAATAGGTGGAGGCCCAGGAGAGGTGTTAAAATAAAAAAACATTTACACTCACCTTCCCTTAACTTGTTTGGACCTCCTCGCTGCGTCTGTCAATCTCCGTCTTCTAAGCGATGCCATGCACCCAGGGTCACCGCTGAGGCCTGTGATTGGGCTTCAGCAGTGACAAAGACAAATTCCGAATTGTTTGGTTTTGTTAAAAACCGAACAGTTTGGGATATACGGGTTGAACCCAGTTCATGATAAAGCGGTTGGATCATCTCTAGTAAATACGGATTTAAAAAATCACAGAAAAAAAATCTGAGAAAAGTGATGAAAAAAGACATTATTACTATAGGTTCATACCTGCGTTCAGGTTTCTGTTCTTGGAGTCCACTTGGGGACCTGAAAAACGGAAACCCAATACGTTTAAAAAGACTATAGACTATAATGGGGTCCGCTCGGGTTCTGCTCAGCTTCCACCCGAAAAATGCGAAGAGAAAAGTCCTGCTTGCAGACTTTCCTCTCCGCATTTTTCAAGCGGAATCGGGGGCCGGAATCCCCGAACGGAATCCAAGCACTGGTGTGAACTTAGCCTTACAGCTAAAAATAGACATGGAAATGTGAAGGAGGCCTAATTCTAGATCTTCAAAGGCATCTGCTCATAACCTTGCACTCTATGACACACTATGCCCTTCTTTAATCATTGCTTTCACTCTATGCCAAAAAAGTATAATTTTTAATTCATCAAATAAGAGAAATTAGGCAAATTTGTAGTTGTCACAGTAACTTCCAAATGGCAATAATAAAAAATTGCTTTGGAAAGACGTTAATGGAGCTGAAGTTCAGCATATACGTTATTAGGAGTTCAGCATTTTCTTCTTACAATTTATAATCTTCCCGCTGATTTTCCTCACTTATTTTGCGGAGTCGTACAAGTTCTTTCACTCATTCACAGCACGTCATGATTAACTAAGCATAACCAAGTTCTGATCTCAAAAACACTCATGTTTTATCCCAAGTCTCCGACAGAAATATCAAAGAATAAAAAGAACCAAGTGCTTAGCAATAAAATAATACACTGGTTACAGCATGATGACATAACCGAACCTGCAGAGGGACTGCAAAGCACTTCATTAGTTTTACAGAAGAAAACATAAAGAGGGAAATTAGTGGCATAAGACTCTTATGTGTCCATAGACGCACCGTGACTGGCAGATGCTGTGATGTGCAAAAGTTTTAGGCTGGCGTGGTGGTGGTGGGATGCTGCAAAGTAAGAATGCTTTTAGAAATAGAAGTGCTAAAAGTTTATTTTTGATAATTAACTAAATGAAATGTACGAAGAAAAAAAAAAAATCTAAATCCCATCAATATTTGTTATAAGAGAGCCCTTTAGAGGAGGAGGCCTGGAAGTGATGATACAGCATGGCCTCCACAGATTCCTGATCTCAACATCATCCAGTCTATCTGGGATTACATGAAGAGACAGAAGGATTGGAGCAAGCCTATATTCAAAGAAGATCTAATTTTGTTAACTGACAAAAAACAAACAAACAAACAAAAAAAAAACTATGAACGCTTCTATTTTTGAACAAATTCTTATTTTGTAGCACATTTTGCACACTGCCTAAAACTTTTGCACAATACTATATGTCTTTATGTTTTGTTTTGAAAAAATAAACAAATAAAATACAGTCTTAACATCAGGCAAAAAACACAACATAAACCTGCTCGGCTGAGCTCTAACTAAACACAAACTTCCCTCACTATAGGAGGGGCTTACTACCAGACACTCAAGAAAAAAAAACATAAACAACAAGTTTTTCTCACCAGACTATTCAATTTCTGCACAGACCCAGACACGTCCTGTCTCTCCCAGGGTCTGCCCAGAAGTGCAGACCTTTATGATGCAGTAACAAGCTAAATGGTCACACCTGCATTCAGTGACTGTTTAGGGATTCCGTCCCCCATTCCGCTTGAAAAATCCAGAGAGAAAAGTGTATTTTTTGGATGGAAACCGGGAGGAAACCCAATGGACACCATTATTGTCTATGGGGTCCGTGGGTTTCTGCAGGTAACGGCTTTTTAAGAGGATTGGGTTTACGTTTTTTGGGTCCCCAAGCAGACCAGAAGAACAGAGACTCCAACTCAGGTGTAAGCCTAGTGTAAGCCCTCACACCCGGGCTGAGGTACACTGAACACCTGGCCCGGACTGATTATTACCATATACAGTCATATGAAAAAGTTTGGGCACCCCTATTAATCTTAATCATTTTTAGTTCTAAATATTTGGGTGTTTGCAACAGCCATTTCAATTTGATATATCTAATAACTGATGGACACAGTAATATTTCAGGATTGAAATGAGGTTTATTGTACTAACAGAAAATGTGCAATATGCATTAAACCAAAATTTGACCGGTGCAAAAGTATGGGCACCTCAACAGAAAAGTGACATTAATATTTAGTAGATCCTCCTTTTGCAAAAATAACAGCCTCTAGTCGCTTCCTGTAGCTTTTAATCAGTTCCTGGATCCTGGATGAAGGGATTTTTGACCATTCCTCTTTACAAAACAATTCCAGTTCAGTTAAGTTTGATGGTCGCCGAGCATGGACAGCCCGCTTCAAATGATCCCACAGATGTTCAATGATATTCAGGTCTGGGGACTGGGATGGCCATTCCAGAACATTGTAATTGTTCCTCTGCATGAATGCCTGAGTAGATTTGGAGCTGTGTTTTGGATCATTGTCTTGCTGAAATATCCATCCCCGGCGTAACTTCAAATTCGTCACTGATTCTTGTACATTATTCTCAAAAATCTGCTGATACTGAGTTGAATCCATGCGACCCTCAACTTTAACAAGATTCCCGGTGCCGGCATTGGCCACACAGCCCCAAAGCATGATGGAACCTCCACCAAATTTTACAGTGGGTAGCAAGTGTTTTTCTTGGAATGCTGTGTTTTTTTGACGCCATGCATAACGCCTTTTTGTATGACCAAACAACTCAATCTTTGTTTCATCAGTCCACAGGACCTTCTTCCAAAATGAAGCTGGCTTGTCCAAATGTGCTTTTGCATACCTCAGGCGACTCTGTTTGTGGCGTGCTTTCAGAAACGGCTTCTTTCGCATCACTCTCCCATACAGCTTCTCCTTGTGCAAAGTGTGCTGTATTGTTGACCGATGCACAGTGACACCATCTGCAGCAAGATGATGCTGCAGCTCTTTGGAGGTGGTCTGTGGATTGTCCTTGACTGTTCTCACCATTCTTCTTCTCTGCCTTTCTGATATTTTTCTTGGCCTGCCACTTCTGGGCTTAACAAGAACTGTCCCTGTGGTCTTCCATTTCCTTACTATGTTCCTCACAGTGGAAACTGACAGGTTAAATCTCTGAGACAACTTTTTGTATCCTTCCCCTGAACAACTATGTTGAACAATCTTTGTTTTCTGATCATTTGAGAGTTGTTTTGTGGAGCCCATGATGCCACTCTTCAGAGGAGATTCAAATAGGAGAACAGCTTGCAATTGGCCACCTTAAATACCTTTTCTCATGATTGGATACACCTGGCTATGAAGTTCAAAGCTCAGTGAGGTTACAAAACCAATTTTGTGCTTCAGTAAGTCAGTAAAAAGTAGTTAGGAGTATTCAAATCAATAAAATGATAAGGGTACCCAAATTTTTGCACCGGTCAAATTTTGGTTTAATGCATATTACACATTTTCTGTTAGTACAATAAACCTCATTTCAATCCTAAAATATTACTGTGTCCATCAGTTATTAGATATATCAAATTGAAATGACTGTTGCAAACACCCAAAAATTTAGAACTAAAAAAGATTAAAATTAATTGGGGGCCCCAAAATTTTTCATATAATTTTTTAGGTGGAAAACTTGGGGAGAAAAAAATTCTTTTCCCCCCCTCTCCCTTTCCCCCTTTTAAAAAAAAAAATAAGCAAAAAAAATTTCTTTTTTTATTTTACCACGGGGGGGTGGCCCAAAGGCCTCTCTGCCATATTAGGAGACTCCAGTGTTATGGTACATGATAGGTTGGGGCACTGTGACAGAAGAGGACATCAGCGAGAACCTGGCAAGCATCACTACAGGTGCAGCAAGTGATCGGTGAGATGAGTACTTATTTTATTTTTTTTAACCTATTCTGACTCTTTTATGAATTCTTTATCAAACCGGAAATTTTTTTTTTTAAAATATCCCCCCCCCCGTACCCCACCAAAAAAAAGGGAATAAAAAAACAGAAAAAAAAAAAGAAAAGGTTTTTTTTTTTTTTTAATAAAAAAATAAAATTTGTTTTGGAGGCGCAAAAGCGCTCCCCCCCCTGATATTTATTTTTAATAAAAAAAAAAAATATATTTATTCTGTGTTTTTTGACCGGTTGTAAATAACTTCTCTACTTAGATTGCATTTTGTTTTGGTTTTTTTTAAGGACTCTAAAATCCTTTGAAGAACATGTGTATAGGGTATAAAAAATCTGTGAATTTTCAGTTCTTGTATAACACCATGTCTGACGAAGGAAGCTAGTCTTCTGAAAGCTTACTTATAAATATACTCAGTTAGCCTCTAAAAGGTATCACCTGATTTCTTCACTCTTCCACTAAGTAAGCCTTAGTAAAACATGACTAAAGTCAGTCGTAAACATATCAAAGCTAGTTCACTCCATTATCAGGCTCATCCAACAGTCTGATGTATATGGGGCACGGAGGACTTTTTTTCTCTACCCGTTTCAGTATTAAAACGGCAGACACCCGGTGGACCCCATTATAGTCTATGAGGTCTGTGGGTAACCACTGTTTTATTGGTCAGACTCTCTGTTGTTCGGGTCCCCCATCGGACCCAAATGACGGAGACCCATGCGCAGCTGTGAACCTATCCTAAGGATGAAGAATAGGGCTTGCTGGATTTTAACATACCTGATCCATTGTCCTAGCAGAAGATAAGCCTCTGCCATAGGAGACAAGCCATACAAAGTAACTGTTGGCCAGACTCCCTATACACATACATGCTTGGTATGTGTGGAGAGGGGACTAATCTGCTGTGAGGTACCAGCTTATCTTCTGGAGGAATAAAAGGTCAGGCATAAGAAGACATCATCCATGATCCCTCCTTCTCCAATATCACTTGGCAGGGAAGAGTCGGTATGCTCCCATTGACATAGGTTAGTCAAAATTGTTGTGTTTGGGTTACTTTTCTCTCATGTGTAGGAGGCCTTTACTCCTTTGACTTCATTGAAATAAACTACAAAACTAAACTCAACTAGGTCTAGGGAGGTGGAGGCAGACACCTGTTTAGTGACAGGGATGAGCAAAACAAAGCGGATACTTTCAGAATTTTCCATTAGTTTTAGGTTCAACTCAAACAAATCTTGCAAGGTTCCTCCATCGCTAGCGACAGTTATCTCTTGTGTACGGCCAATGTAACCCCTTCCGATTCTGTTCCATACGTTTACGGCTCAGTGATCGCACAGATACAGCCATTGCACCACCTGTAGTAGAGTAGCTGCACTTGACAAGTGTCTCTCTAGTTCTCTTTAGTGCCCCTTTAACCGAAGACAAGAGTGAATCCCGTATGAATCAAAAACTTCTTAAAAAAAGAAAGAGAAGGCGTCTGTCTTGTCTAATGCACTTTCATTCCTCTTCAGAGCCAGTATCCTTTTCATTTAACAAGTAAGACTGATTGTTCATTTTAGGTACGGGAAAAAATAATGATGATGAAATGGCACATTGGTTTGTCTTTCCTGGCACAATTTATGTGACATTAGAGGTCCATTTCCAGTGCTCAGCATTGCCCTGGAGCCCCATTTTGTCAAGAGTCTTTATTACAATGCCTTTTAGAACACATTAAGGCAGCTCTAAAACTGCATTAAACCTACCTCGGGGAACTTTCTGAGCTTTGTAAGTAAAGATGTAGTTAACACAGCCTCTTATAGTGTAGATATTAATGTCACAGGAAGTTCAATGCCTGGCATAGATTTTCAAAACGATGGGTTAATTATTGTTTAAGAAAAAACAAAACAAAGGTGCATTAAAAAAGTAGTTTTGGCTTTGTGACCACTAAGCATAACATAGACAGTGCTATATATTGTAGATAGATCCCATAACAAAAACCCCATTGGGAAGTTATATTTTCTTCAGCTTCCATTCCTTGCATTTGTCAGACTGAGTTCACACCATGTTTGGATGTACTGTAAGTTTTTTACTACTGGCACTCATTAGTAAAATATTAACACAGTCGATAAGTCCATCAAACCCAACCTATAAATCCAACAAAGATGATCCAGAAGAAGGTCCTAAACCCTTCGGAGGAAAAAATTCTTTCCCAACTCCAAATATGGCAATTGGACTAAATTCTCGGATCAACATCCTATTCCAAAAATTCTAGTTCCCATAAACTGTGATATTTATGCTTCCAAAAAAGTCATCCAGTACACGATATCAGCCGTCAGCATATTGTAAAGAAGTCCCACCTATGACAATGCTAAAACCTTGTTTTCTCTAGACATAGAAGATGCCCCTTTGTCATGGTTACAGGCATATCTGTAAAGAGATCATTGGAACGTTCTCTGTACTGTCCATTCAGATATTTGAACATTGTAGGTCAACCCTAAGCTATCTTTTTTCCAAACTGAACACCCTATTAATATAATCTGTATAATAGACGCCTGCTATAAAATTGGCCATCACACAGTCATTTTTGACGAAGTGTGTGATTCCTACATGCCAGGAGACTATAATTTAGTAGATTGCAGTGACCTCAATGGGCATATCTACATGATGACATACATCTTGTGACCACGGTGGTCACCAGGGTAGCAGTGGACACTTCACTGCACAGAGAGAAAGAAGCATGAGAGTATTGCTGGACCAAAAAATCTGTGGAATAAGAGGGTACTAAAATGCTAAGGTGAGTATACTGTATTATTAAATTTACTGCTTTACTGGTTTTATTTCTTCCTCTGGAAATATCCTTTAACCAATTTGAAAAGCTCTTCAATAAGTGTGTAAAGATGTCTATATGTCAAACCACAGATTGAGCGATGTAGAGAACTTGTCTGAATGCCAGATGTGAAGACATTGGATCAATAGAACCAATTTATTTTTAATACCAAGTTGGCACTTGAGGGACCTTTGTAACATGCGGTTTTGCAACTTGACATACCGATACAGAGGCCAGATTTGGAGATACATCTACTCCAATATATCTAGGATCAGCTTTTATTGCAGATGTTCTCATCTTTGATCCAATGATCCTACAAGTAGACTCATTTGTCTTGTTTCCAGTTGTCCACCATCAAAGGTCATTGTTGTTTTATCTATTACATTTTCTTTGTAGTCTCATATATTTACCCCCCTGGGCAGCGTCTTCTTATTAAATCTTCTTAGATCCAGTTCAACTTGGAGTAGTGGACCCAATTTCTGAGTAAAGCACCTTGGGCTCATCATTAATCTATCTAGGTCAAGCGCATATTAACTTTTCACTGCATCCTAAACCACATCATGGTGTTATCATTGAAAAAGGAACATACAAATAAGTCCTTCTTGTTGGTAAAAAGGAACTTGCTATAAGTAGAGAGCTCAGTATAGATCAGTGCCTGGTTTTCCTGAAGCATAATATGGGAATAAAGCCAAGCCAGAATAACTCTTCCATAAGGAAGAAGAACCCATCCACATACAGATATTTTGAGGTTATTACCTCTCATCATACTATTATTACCTGGCCGGTGTTGCCTGCTGAACTGGGTGTGATCGAGGCAGCTGGAAGAACTCTGTGTGATATTTTACATTAGCGTCTACCTAGTACAACTCCCCAAGGAGGGCAGATTAGGGATATTTGGAAAAAACGGGGATAAACGTTGAGCGCTGCTCATTAGAGAAAAAATGTTGGTCCTTTTGATGTGTAAAAGAAATTTATTTGCTACAATTGGACAGTAAAATAAGGTAACTCATTTTGAGGCCAAACTGGCGTCTTCTTCAGGCCAACAGGAGTGTAGGTCCAATGTAGCTAAATATCCCTAATCTGCATGTCATTACCACTAATCACAGTTGAGTGGTCACTGGGTAAGAGCAGCAGCAACTAACAAGAACCGGTACCCAAGAAGTACCCACTATCCAACATTCTTTATACTACTGAAGCACCAGGACCTTCTTTTTTTTCTGATATTCTGATCCCCAAGGAGGGCATATACATTGCTGTAACTATCATTATATCCCAGGATTTTACATATGGTCGATCTTGTGCTCTCTCTTTTTCCTGCCTGTTGACTAGTCAGCAAAAATAGTCCATCAGAAAAAAACTGGGCCAGAAAAAAAATTCTTGGGTATGTCGGTGCACCTGAACTCAAATCTTCACCAGTCAGGAACTGGCGTAAAATTGTAGTATAACTGGTGGACTGCTAGAAGTACTATAGCATTCCCACCCTGGCCAGCTGTAATTCCAGCCCCATCTTCCCACTTTCTAAAAATAGTGGCAAGTGGGACATAGAAGCTGAGGTGCACGATCACACAAAAAATATGCCAAGTTGAGACACATTTTTGACACTTTCTAGGTACAGCCCACTTAGTAAATCTGGGACACTGTTTACATGCTTTTCTTTACAGAGTGTTGCACTGTTATTGTGGCAATACATGACATGTGCAGTGCAAACAGGTAGCCTGAACTAGCACCTTCCTCCTTCCAGCAGATGCCTTCAGCTGGACCACCAGGAACAGGAGGAGAAGTCCTGAGGACAGAGAGCAAGTACTCATCACCACGTACATGTGGAGCCAGCACAGAGGCTGCAACTGAGCCCAAGGAGGGATCTGTAGACTGTCACCCGTATCTGCACTGCTTCAGGTCTAGTAATGTGGACATGGTGCCAGGGAGGAGGCCCAAGCTAGTGGCTACTCTCTTCTTCTCATGTAAAGTTGCTTAGGCGTCATATCTTCTTAGTGCATGTTCACATGGAGGAATTTGGAGCTGATTTTGAGGTAGTCTCTGCCTCATAGTCAGCTCCAAATTCTACCTGAAATTGTATCCTGGGATAATATGTTGTATAGCGGGGGCTGTAATGGGAATAGTATACTGTATGGGGGCCAGTAAAAGAGGCAATATATTGCAGGGGGGCCAATAAAGGGGCAATATACAATGTGGGGGACCAGTAAAGTAAGTGTGTAAACAACTAAGTAATACGGAACATCTGGTGTGGCACAGCGAGTACTATACACATTGGACAAGTGTTGCCACATCCCTAATGTGTATCAGGGCACCCCAGTGTCAGATATGTCTTGCATACAACACCTTCATATTGCTTGCCTTGTGTTACTTGCAATTTAGTGATACTTTTTAACATCTGGTCAACCCCTTTAATTTTGGAGTCATAATCGAACAATAATGGATTGATGTACTTTTAGAGAAAGCTGTTCTGACCATATTTTATTGAATAGGACCGGTTGATCTTTCTTCAAGGTTACTTTGACACTAACATTTTTATGTGTGTTTTTCTAGTCCATCTGAAAATCTTACTTATTTTATACTAACATTGAAGTCAGTAACAATAGATACAAAGGGAAAGTGTTCTGCTTGTATCCATTAATTTTGCACTTTAAAGTCCATTGATCTGATCCATCAGGGTCTAAAATCGGTAGGTGAAACTAGCCTAGCACAAGTACAAAGATTTCTCTAATAGTCATAGCTTGAGATGAGTGAAATGCTTCATTATGAATTGGGTTCGACCAAAATATCCCAAATTGTTTGTTTTTTAACGAAATAACAAACTAAAATGGCCACCACGACATGCATTGCGGTAAATTATTATATCTGGGGTCTCTTCCCTTATCTCCTTTGGGTTTCCTTGCAGTGACATCATGACACTTGGTGTGTATATGTCACCACTGTGGCCCAATCACTGGCCTCAGGAGTGACCCCGGGCGCATGACATCACTGAGGATACTAAGAGATAGCGCCGAACACCGGAAGGACGCCCAAAAGAGGTGAAGAGACCCCAGAGTATAATAATGTCACTTCTTGTTCGACCCAAAACAAATCAGGGACCCCATAGAAGTGAGTCGAGTGTTGGTCACACACAAGGAGGATACAGGGGGACTTTCGGTCCCCTATTCTCTTGATTGCTATGAGACCCAACGATGTGACACTTATCCCCTATCCTGTGGATAAGGTATAAGTGTTGGCAATGGCACAACCCCTTTAGCTCTTAGAAAACTCTTTAAGATCAATCTTACATTCCAGAAAATCCCTTTAATGAACAATGTTCCCAAATCATAAGTTCACCTGCACTGATCAAAAAAAATCAGGATAGTTGTAGTCCACCAAAGCTTTCTTGCCATTCTATGCCCAAGGACCGGTAGTGTTGAGTTGGGTGTTTGTCCAGCATGGCAGCATCAGGACTATTGTTATCTGGTCCCAAAATCTCAGAACTATCCAGCTACCAGAGCGCTACCCCACTTCTGTATTGAATTGAGTCTTAGTTGCATGACTAATATTTCTGATTTGCTCATATATCTTGTTTGGTTTGTGATCCATAATTTAGCGGGATATAAATATTACCTTTCATGGATACTTAATATGTTTTTTTGTGAACAACTGTCGTACAAGACATATAGTCGATGCCTTTCATAAACAGTCTATAATTATAGTATAGGTAACATGTTAATGTAGGAAACATTGACAAGTCCTTGCCCTCGATCGCTGACTTGTAGAGAGCTATTACATTTAAATATGCACTTATTGACATAAGATATTGTGATTCATCCATTAAGCGCTGTTATGTCACTGCCTATAATTGCAAACTTTCCTGGCAGCCGTAAGACCAGGCACGAGAAACGTTGATTATATAGTTATGAATTGCATTTTGCTTTGGCTTTTCCATTGCTTAGGTCAAGGCTATTAGATAAGTGTGCATATACCAGAGCTGATTTTGTCATTTGGTTCCACTCCTCTTGAGATTTAAAAATGGACACATTTCTGAAACAAGGTTTTTTTTTCTTTGCATAAAATAGATTTACCAGATGTGCCACACACACCCAAAATATATGCACTCATGTATGTGAATATGGTGCAAATTTTCAAACCTCTACACCAGTGGTATCGCTGAGTCCCAGCACTAGGCACCCATATCTACTGTATATCCTTTTGTATTGTTTGGTGATAATAACCAAGCATGCATTCTGTGTAGAGATGAGAAAACTGGTTTGTATCAACCTGGATTCAACCTAAATTTTACAAAAATTTTAAGCTCAACTCGAGCCTGAAACTTTGGGGGTTCGTCATTCTTTGACCCCATATAGTAGAAAGTGGAGGTGCAGAAATATAATATACAGTTATACTCACCTTCCCTTGCCTCTCTACTGTCTTGCAGTCTATGAGTAAATCACTATATGCCTAGCATATAGGCAACTTTCAATAGGCATATAGTAAAGACAGGTCTGGGAGCCTTCACAAGACTCCCGGCTGTCATGACACTGGATGGCTCTTGGGAGCCATGCCGGTAGAAGAACTGGAAGAGGCAGCAGGGGCACTATATGTAGGGCACTTTTTAAACTTTGGGGGCCACAAACCCAGTATAATACAGCAGAGACCCAGCGGCAATGGTTCAGCTCCTTTAAACACCTGACTTCCACCGTAATAGTACAGCAGATGTTGAGAAAGGGTTAATCAATAGCTATGTAGAGTACTGTGAAATGGAGCCATTGAAAAATGTATCTCATCCTGCAAAAATCAAGCATACAGTTATGGGAGCCGCTTTCAGCTAGAAACTACAAAAGCTGCTCTTGCACTGTACAGTATTTGCTAATGCATCTGCCACAATTACAGGGGAAATCGGTTAAAAAAAATACAAAAACAAAAGTAATCCTAAAATGACCCCAAAGGTCTGTTATCACTTTGTGGGGAGCACAATCTATATATAAATAAATAAAAAGACAAAAAAAAATAAAAAAAATACCATGCCCCGCATCTCAGGTTCTATGTGTCATCTACATAAAAATTACCTTAAGAGAGTGGAAAACTATTTTAATTTTTTTTAGTAGCACTTTCTTTAAAAATGTGAAGAATGTGAAATATTGACCAATTTCTCCTCCTTTTTTTGTGTACAAAAAAAAAAAGAAAAATTGTGGAAAACATAAAAATAAAGCCCCATGTATCACCAAAAGAAAATGCAAAAAATATTTGATTAATCTGTATGAAAAAAAAAATTGTTATAGCCCTTAAAAGTGAATGTAACAAAAAAAATAAATAAAAAAAATGTGTCTGGTCTTGAACCAGGGAAAATGGCCCGATCCTGAAGCGTTAAATAACAAATTCTGCTCTGCTACATCAAGATATTTTTTTTCATCTCGTAAGGACAAGTTAAATTTATGCAGAAAAATAAAATTACTGATAAACTTTTTTTTTAAGCGTAAATTTCATTCCATGTAAACAGTGTAAGAATATATGATTACAATACAGCTAAAACCCCTGACAAGAAGGCAGTCGCTCTAGACGTCAGATACAGTCTAGTGAGCGCCTAATGTTCCTCTTAGACTATAAATGATGATTGATTGGTGTGTTCTTTTCGAAAGATTTGCAGTCTGAAAAAGCTATTTATATGGCTTTTTGGGGTAAATGAGAAATGAGTCCTACAGAGAATTCAGAAATGATTTGATATTTTATTTCGGTTAGCAGTAGAACATTTTATGGACTCTCCGAGAAGCTGATCCATTTTTCTCTTGTCTTCTCCACCGTTAAAATAAATGTGCTGGAATGAATGTGATCGTCTTCGTAGGAGGAGGTGAAATTACTCCTGGGATCAAAGGGTTAAGAAGTATAATGTTCTCTTGATGTTATATTGGTGTACCTAATATTGCTTCATTTTCTCTCCCATAAAACCTTCAGGGGTTACGTTCTGATATTGTTTGTGATATGTCGTGGCTACAGATCTCATAATGTTCGGGAGACAGCTCAAATATAAAGGTGCCATCAAGTTTGCCCAGTCTATTACAATAAGGACTCATGTCTCTCTCTTATGGTTGTTGGAATGTAAGAAAATTGATATAGCAGTAAAGTCTCTCTAATAATCCCTTTTTTTTTTCCAAAAATACAAGTTATCAGAGTACTGGAGAACCTACCAGCCAAGCTTGAAAAGGACAGGGCAAATTTATCAATAGAAACAACACTACAAATGTTTGTTTATTTGGTTAGAATTGGTACAGATTTTTGGCACAATATACAGTATTTGCCACGAATCATTCATGATAGAGACACACCACCTCCTGGCGGTAATACAATTACGCCGCTATATTGTGCCAAAGTTGGCAACAGCCATGGTTCGGTCAACACACAGTGTTGGTTAGTAGATGGTGCTGTTGTGCTACAGGTCTATCACGTAACGAGCTGCAGAGAAAAAGTGCGACGGGTAAAAAAACGTGGTGGAAATGCATTGTGTTTCACAGAAAGTCTGGTTTCCTCTTCAGACTTTCTCCTTCCATTATACCTATAGGGAAACCGTCAGCGTTTCCGTAGGTATAATTGACATGCTGCGATTTCCAAAGCTGTGACAGTTTTGGAAATTGCAGCATTTCCGCTGCGCGTATTTTTCTGCAATGTTTGGATGGGATTCGCTAGAATGGACTTTGCAGGGACTGGGATCCTGGCCTTAAAGGGGTTGTGTGGAGATAGAAAATTTTTTATAGTTCATTCACTTGGTTAAGTCTCTAGACGCCTCGATGATTAGCTTTGCAGAGCACAACAGGGGAACAGAAGTAATTTCTCAGTCTCCCTCTCCGTGTCATCATCGACTACACTCTACTCCAACTGTAGGTCCATAGAGTAGAGCAGAGTCAGTCATGTGACAGAGATTCTGAACATAAGCAGGGAAGGATGAGGAATAAAACTTCCATCCTCCTACTGAGTTCTGCAAATCTAATCATCGGGACGCTGAGGGACCGTCTCCCCTTCTGTACAGTAAGCAAGATTATACAGTGCAGTGAATGCTAGAAGTCTTCTATCCCCATGTAAACCCTTTAAGCTAGATTTTACTGAATTACTGTTGATAGTGATATAAGAGTAATATCTGGAAAAAGTTACTAGTTTTGTTTTAACCAGAAAATGTACTGGAAAGGTTTTGGGTTCCGTTCCTGAGAAACAATCCAGTTCCATTTGGATAGTGTGCAGGGAGGGATATATTTGACTGGGTCTTTTGTCTGACAAGGGGTTTGGCTCCATGTTGGTGACAAGTCTAAGAGTGGATTCCGGAGCTGTACAGTTTAATTGTGTTTTTATATTATTATATCATCACAGGTTTTCTGCATAGTCACCAATTCCTTTGAAAGGGGACCATGTAATACCAGGGGCATGTGCAGAATTTTCTACAGGGGAAGTTTACAGGGGTGGGGTGGACGAACTATAATGTCCTTTTAGTGCCCACAAACACTACTATGCTCAGTGGCCCCTACACAACATGATGCTCCTCATATGATATAATGTCCCCTTTAGAGCCCACATGCACAGTATAAACCCCCTTAGTGCCCCCACAAAGTATAATGCTCCTTAGTGGCCCCCACACAGTATCATGCCCCCTTGTGGCCCCCACACAGTATAATGGCTTAGCTCAGCCCTAACACAGTATATTTCCCCCAGCCGCTATACAATATAATGGTCCAGCCCCCTTACAGTATGAGGCCTGGGAAGTGAACGGTGAGTATGCTTCTCAGTACTTACCACTCTTAGGATTTCCCATTCCCTCTCTACTCTAACGCCAGCACATACTGCATCACAGCATGTCAATTTTTTGCTATTTTCTTCCACTTTCACCACTTTTTTAGGTACACAAGCAGTGACCAAAATTCTGCAAGATGTAGAAAATATTTATTTAGATCTTATGCATATGGCATATTGTAACGTGCTGTAGATTTTCCATGCACAAATCCTCAGGCCGCATTTCTGTTATGTGTGCATACTTGGGGGGAGAAGTAGAGTCCGGGTGCTGAACTGGCCTACCTGCAGTCCAGACCTTCCTCCAATAGAAGACATTTGAGGTATTATGAAACTTCTGGCAAAGAAGACCCAGGATTGCTGAGCATCTAGAATCCTACATCAGATAAAAATGGAACAACAGTTCTCTCGCAAAACTCCAGCAATTGGTCTTCTCACTTCCCAGAAATTTACAGACTGTGGTAGAAAGATAAAGGCCTGCTTAACAATGGTGGACATGGCCATGTCCCAACCTTTTTGAGATGTGTTTCTGCCATCAATTTTAAAATGAATTAGTTTTTTAAAGTAAAATGTTTAACTCTTACCTTCTGATACATGTTCTATTGTATAACTTTCACCTTCTGATATGTGTTCTAAGTTCTAAAGTGTAACTTTCACCTTCTGATACATAGTATATTGTGTAACTTTCACCGTTTGATATGTATTCTATATTTTATTGTGTAACGTTCACCTTCTGATACATGTTCTATAGTGTAACTTTCACCTTCTGATATGTGTTCTATGTTTATTGTGTAACTTTCACCTTCTGATACATGTTCTATAGTGTAACTTTCACCTTCTGATATGTGTTCTATGTTTATTGTGTAACTTTCACCTTCTGATACATGTTATATTGTGTAACTTTCACCATTTGATATGTGTTCTATATTTTGTGTAACTTTCACCTTCTGATATGTGTTCTATGTTTATTGTGTAACTTTCATCTTCTGATATGTGTTCTATGATCTATTATGTAACTTTCACCTTCTGATACATGTTCTATAGTGTAACTTTCCCCTTCTGATATGTGTTCTATGTTTATTGTATAAATTTCACCTTCTGATATGTGTTCTAAGTTCTAAAGTGTAACTTTCACCTTCTGATATGTGTTCTATGTTTATTGTGTAACTTTCATCTTCTGATACATGTTCTATAGTGTAACTTTCACCTTCTGATATGTGTTCTATGTTTATTGTGTAACCTTCACCTTCTGATACATGTTATATTGTGTAACTTTCATCTTCTGATATGTGTTCTATGATCTATTATGTAACTTTCACCTTCTGATACATGTTATATTGTGTAACTTTCACCTTCTGTTCTGTGTTGTTTGTTATGTTGTGTAACTTTTACCATCTGATATGTGTTCTATGTTCTATTGCGTAACTTTCACCTTCTCATTTGCGTTCTATGTTCTATTGTGTAACTTTCACCTTCTGATATGTGTTCTATGTTCTATTGTGTAACTTTTACCTTCTGATATGTGCTCTATGTTCTATTGTGTAACTTTCACCTTCTGATATGTGAATAAAATGTTTTCTTTACATTTTACACAGGGTCCCAACTTTTTTGGAATTGGGGTTGTAATAAGGTATATCTTTAAGATACAAATCTTAAAGGAGAGATAAACCTGTCCACAACAGCTTTCCTGTTGTGCTCAAATTGCCCTTATTATTTGTGCCTGATGTGTTAGATGCAGCTTCTCACGTTGTGATGGATAATTTGGAACACCATGCTGAGAAATCTGCAGGTAAATGTGAAAATTATTTTTTTTTAGACATAATTTACCTGCAGCTTTGCTAATTCCCTACAGGGTTACTTTGTGGAACACTGTAATTTACATTTGAAAAGGGATTTTAATGTTTTATTTTGGCTTTCTCTAAAAACACATATTTCAAATAATTCTTTGTTATTATCATCATTATTAACTCTCTTTAATTATAATGTATGATACAGTATTATATAGTATAAAGTATAAGATTTTACTATTAACCCAATAGATTAATGTCATATCCAGAGCAGAATAAGACTATAACTTATCATGTCAGGGAGAAAGGCGTGCTGTGGAAATTTTTGACTGTGATGGCCATGTCCCCTTTTTGGACGTGATCGGCACATAAAGTGCCCAAGTCATGTATAAAAAGACTGCAAGCCCGGAAGATACTGGAGCTTTACACAAGGCCCAGGACATTTGACAGCTCTTCTGGGAGTATGGGAAGTCACGACTTTTTTGGGAGCCTCCTGGACACTCTGGGAGAATTGGCAAGTATAGACTTGACTTAGTGTCATGCACATGGCATGGAGGTAGAGATGGGTGAATCGGCTTATAATGAGCCAGGTTCATCCTAATATTGTTTTAACGAAACCGAACAAATGGAGATTTGTCTAAATTAGTCATCACATTATACTCCATAATAAGTGGAGGCCCATGACTCCATGACGCTCAGCATGCCCATGTGACCGCTGGTAGCCCAATCACAGGCCTTAGTGCTGAACATGGACCAATGACATCACAGAAGTGCGCCGGATGCTGTGAGGAGGCTCAAGGGAGGTAATGCAAGGTGAGTATGAATGTTTTTTTGGTTTTTTTTCACACCTCCACTGGGCCTCCATCTATTATACTCTGGGGACTGAAGAGACCCCAGAGTATAATAATGTCACTTTTCACTTTGACATAACTTTGGCTGTGTTTGACTTAGAGATAGGTTCCTAGGAGCCCTAAGAGTATTCTACACTATGTTTTATAGATAGTTTCCTAGAAGCCCTGACAGTGTTCTACACTATGTTTTATAGATAGATTCCTAGAAGCCTTAAAAGTATTCTACACTATGTTTTATGGATAGATTCCTAGGAGCTCTGACAGTGTTCTACACTATGTTTTATATATAGGCTCCTAAGAGCCCTAAGAGTGTTCTACACTATGTTTTATAGATAGGCTCCTAGGAGTCCTGACAGTATTCTACACTATGTTTTATAGATAGGTTCCTAGGAGCCCTGACAGTGTTCTACACTATGTTTTATAGATAGGTTCCTAGGAGCCCTGACTGTGTTCTACACTATGTTTTATTGATAGATTCCTAGGAGCCCTGACAGTATTCTACACTATGTTTTATAGATAGATTCCTAGGAGTCCTGACAGTGTTTTACACTATGTTTTATAGATAGGTTCCTAGGAGTCCTGACAGTATTCTACACTATGTTTTATAGATAGGTTCCTAGAAGTCCTGACTGTGTTCTGCACTATGTTTTATAGATAGGTTCCTAGGAGTCCTGACTGTGTTCTGCACTATGTTTTATAGATAGGTTCCTAGGAGTCCTGACAGTGTTCTACACTATGTTTTATAGATAGGTTCCTAGGAGCCTTGAGAGTGTGCTACACTATGTTTTATAGGTAGGTTCCTAGGAGCCCTAAGAGTATTCTACACTATGTTTTAAGCCAATTTAAATTGTGTTTCATACCGAACTTGTTCGTCCTGAATGAACCAGGGACCCGAGCCGACAAACCCTAACATGAAACTTATTTTGAGAGGTTCACCCATCTCTACATGAATGTCGTACAGCACCACAAAGAACTTCATGTGTCAACATGCAATGCTTTTGTGGACACTGTTCTGTATTTCTGAAGCTTTTCATGTTTAATAACAATGCTCCTAGCAGAGAAGTGCTCCATGTACAGTATACACAATGTCTAAATAGGAAGCTTACGGAGGTACAGTATATGACCATGCAATTTAATGGGTGTCCTAATATTACAATCATCAACTACAGCAATGAACATTAAACTTTCCAGGATATCATTATGACTTTTTATTGATCGCCATAATCATATTGACCCAAAGAATAAATTTATCATGTTATTGATAATACCTGGTGAACTTTGTAAATATAAAACCCCAAAAATCAGTGCTGGTGTTGGTGTTTTTATTCATACCCCTGCCAAATAAAATTATAATAATTGTATAATGTATTACATGTATCCCAAAACTGTGCCATTTACAGTAGAACTAGTACTGCAAAAAACAGGCCCCCTCATATCTAATGGAAAAATAAAAAGTTTTTCAGAATGCTACAGAAAAAAAATGCTTGGGCATTAAAGAGATATTCCCATCTCACCAATATAGGGTTAGGATATAAAACAACTAACATCCAAGAAATGTACCAAAGAGTTATATAAGGTCTTGGTGAGCGTGGAAATGTCTTGAAGTTCCTGGATCCCAAAACAACATCTGTGACAGCGGGCTACACTACTACACATAACCATAATTCATAGCACTGGTCTTCTCATACAGTATGGGCCAGAGGGACCTTGTGTAGCTTCAGGGCTCTGTGACCACAACCTGTACCCACTCTATAGTTACGCGCCTACATCTCCGGTGCAGCGTCTATGCACCACCTGTCATCTTTCTATAATCAGTATGTCATTCATTTTACAGTAGCTTTTCAATATTGCATTCTATTCCCACATAGACCTCTATGATTATTATTTTTAATATCCCCCTTTCCTTGTCTCGCCTACTATGATCAGTGCTCTATTATCAGGACTGTCAATTGGATCCTTTGTCTGCTACAATCTCTCATTTCAGTAATATAAAGAATCTTTTTATGGAAACAATAAAAAAATGAGAAGACATATAATTATAATTTAAATATTTAAACGAGATTAAATCCACTCTTTTCAGCAGTTTTACATTTAGTACAAGTGCAAGTTTTGCAAGAACTTTGTATGGTTCATTGGGCATGTGTACTAAGACGTACAGAGCAAAGACAAACCAACTGCTTGTCCAGTCTGTTGATCTGTGAAAGCTTCCAGACCTTTCTGCAGCTATTTATGTGGATAGTCCATCTGGTGTCTTCTTCTATTTGTGTTGGTATCTCATAGCATTATAGACATACGTGTTATTCATGTGGCTCACAATGGTAGATATCTTCTTCCTAAATTTAAAGAGGGACTCGAAGCAAAGCACAGGGTAGCAGAGGGGGCACACAACTTGGGAGGATCAGAAGCACAACTGGCGAGGGAGTAAAGGGTTAACTAGGTCAGGAACGTGTATGAAGAAAAAGCAGAGTTGGTTATTTAAGAGTAGCCAGGAGAAGAGTGGAAGTTGCCCACCCACCCTATGAGAGGAAAACATACTAGTGTCACAGTGGCTAGAGATGGAGGTGTCTTTGCAGGCATTAGTTGAAACACGACGTCGAGTCCAACCTCATTCAGGACGAGCATGCTCAGTTTACATTTGACTTCCCTATAGATGCTTATTAGGTCAGGACTTACATATGCGTTGTCCTAACAGATGGAGCATGTGCAGTACATGTATGATTTCTGTTAAGAAGAATGGACAGCTAGGAAGCCCACAGAGCAAGGTGAACCTAGGAAATGTAGTTTTCCCTAGTAACAGTCACATGCTCCATAGTAAGGAGCGCCCACTATTGCCATTGCAAGCTGAAAATGTGCTATTGGGGTGCAGATCTTAAAAGACAGGGCCCCTAGGTGGTGGATGAAGTCACAGGCAACATGGTGGCTCGTTGGTTAGCACTGTAGACTTGCAGCACTGGAGTCCTCGAATAAAGCCAAGGACAACATCTGCAAGGAGTTTGTATGTTCTCCCCGTGTTTACATGGGTTTCCTCCCACACTGCAAAGACATACTGATAGGGAATTTAGATTGTGAGTCCTAATTGGGATGGCGTTAGTGATATCTCTGTAAAGCGCTATGGAATATGATGGCGCCATATAAATAAGCAAAGAGATACAATGCAGATGTATATTGGGAAAACCTCTTAAGGCTAAGGCCGCAGAGAAAAAGTGCGGGAAAAACTGCAATGCATTTCCACTGTGGTGTTTCCCGCAGCACTTTTCACAGAAAGTCTGCAAAGGTTTCCTCTGCGGACTTTCTGCTTCCATTATAGCTATAGGGAAACCGCTGCCGTTTCCGTAGTTATAATACCGCAATGGTTTTGGAAATTGCAGCATTTCCTCTGCGCGTATTTTTCTGCAATGTGTGGCTGGGAATGTGAAATGACACGGTTTTTGCCATGTGGGGCCCTAGCCTAAGTGTTTCATTAGCTCTATGGATAGAGCCTTGTGCATGCAAAACTACCTTTCCTATATGTGGGGTCACGTTGTCTCCCGTAGTTGGGATGAGGACCCCACCATCCTTGTCCTATTCCAGCAGGGTACTCACATTTACAGAATCAAGCATATCTGCCAGTGATTTCAGGTAATACATCACAATGCTGACCACAAAATAAAGGTTTCCATTCTTTTGACGCCTCTGCACTATATTAAGGACAGTGCACACAGGGATGTTTGTCATCACCCGGAGATGGTCGTCCAGTCCTGATTAAACCCGGGATCTAATTTGCTAAATAAAGCGAGTAATGGTTCATACAGTTCAGTTCTGTTTCCTTTCTTTCCGTGAAGCCGGTAATCTGTTTCCCAGCATGTCTTACTGAACTCTACTGAAAACCAAAACATACATCAAGACATTTGGGCTTTTGGCAGTGACCCTGCTGTCAGGTTCATATTCCTGTACAAATACAAATTGCACTTTCCCCGGAGACCTGAGACGCGTGATAGCCTTCAGAATTACAGTCAACCCACTTACTTCTGTCAGCTTATTTCATGTCCCCAAGACATTTTTTTCTCTCCATTTGCTTCGCAAAATGCCAAACCTGTTTTCAGTTGTAAACAATGAGCTTAGCAGGTGGACAGAGTAACATTTGCATTTGTGGATTATTAATGCCGCAGGTAACTAGAAAGTACATAAAATGTTAATAATGCGAGCAGAAAAAACAGACAAGCACAAAAATAGCCTGCAAGAGAACTTCTAGAAAGTTGAGGAATAAATTCAGAAAGGAAATTGCAGTGGATGTCTGGCAAGGCTTTTATTCATTTACAGTATCGGGTACTTGGGTGTTAATATACTTTTCAGCCTATGTATTATTTGCAGTAAAATAATTTTACAATTTCATTTTTCATGGCTTCATGGTGCATTTAATTACTGAGCTGTGAATTCATTCTCTTGTCTTTTATAAGCACTGGCAAGCGGAGGAGCTCATGGAGGAAGTTTAGAAAGAGAAAACAATGAGGCGGGTTGGAATTTCCATCTTATATTATTCACGTGGATATCCAGTCTACGGACTTGCAGTCATTTCAGGTCCTTTATGGGGTGAATTAAAGGGGATTCCCATGAAAGATAAGATGTAATATAGGGGATAACTTGCAGATCTAAGCGGTTGGACCCCCACTGATCAGGAGAATTAGGGACTTTCATCCTTTCTATGGAGCGGTCAGCACGAGCACCGCTCCATTCATTTCAATTTTTTTTTTTCATTTTATCCAATGACTTCAATTTATCCATTTTATCCAATGATTTTAATCCACAGGACAGGGGATAAGTGTCTGATCGCTGTTGGGCCGACCACTAGGTCCCCCAGTGGTCAAGAGGACAGGGACCGAAAGTACCCCTAAGGCTTCCTTGTGAATACAGGATAATACAGGCTGATAATATAGAACAATAGTAAGTGAGTGCTGTATTTCAGTGAGGCTATTAAGAGTGAAGGACCTGTGAGTTTCTATTGGCTAATACAGGTCATGTGAGCACTATTGTCTGATAATGGCTGATAATATAGAACAATAGTAAGTGAGTGCTGTATTTCAGTGAGGAAGCCAGGGGTGCTATATTTGCTTTTGTGAGGAATAATAGGCTCTCTCTTCCTTGCAAATAAGAAATATTCAGTTCTTACCTACACACCTCTGCTGTATCTGTACTTTTCAATAGTCTCATTATAAGGCGTCAATGATATCATATATAAATGTGTGTTACCCATAATACAAGTCATAAATACATGAGCTGCTCCATTGTGCACAGCTGAAGAACACAGTTCCAACTTCTCCTCCAAACACAGTTTCCTGGATTCTAGGAAGCCTTCCAAAATATATCAGATTTTATTTTTTTACACCCCGTTGAATTTCAATACGAATTTGACTATTAAAATGCAAAATTACTGTTAATAATGTCTGAAGTTTGCATGTGCGGGTTCACAGATACTACTAGTGCCTACTGTTATATTATTGCAGCTACTGATAGGGGCCCAGGGTATCACTTGCACCTGAACCTAGTGGTCTTACTACTGATGAAGAGGACACCAGTCCTACCCATGATAGTTGACATTCCTAGCAATGATAGTTGATATTCCTACGATGATAGTTGATATTCCTACGATGATAGTTGACATCCCTAGTATATGATAGTTGACACCCCTGCTACATGATAGCTAAAATCCCTGATACATGATAGTTGACATCCCTGGTACATGATAGTTGACATGCCTGGTACATGATAGTTAACATGCCTGGTACATGATAGTTGACATCCCTGGTACATGATAGTTGACATGCCTGGTATATGATAGTTGACATGCCTGTTACATGATAGTTGATATCCCTGGCACATGATAGTTGACATCCCTGGCACATGATAGTTGACATCCCTGGTACATGATAGTTGACATCCCTGATACATGATAGTTGATATCCCTGGCACATGATAGTTGACATCCCTGGCACATGATAGTTGACATCCCTGGTACATGATAGTTGACATCCCTGATACATGATAGTTGACATCCCTGGCACATGATAGTTGACATCCCTGATACATGATAGTTGACATCCCTGGCACATGATAGTTGACATCCCTGGTACATGATAGCTCAGGTTCCTTCAAGTATATGTCCTTTGGCACAAGCCGAATTTCTGCCCGTAGGAAGCGTTGATTGACAATAATAGAAGTCACTCGGCAGTCATTGCTTCCACTTGCATGCAGGAATCTTCAGACTGTATCTGGATGAATACAATCATTTGTCCCCATACAGTTTGCATTTGTCTGCTCAGTCATCCTGCTTACATGGGGAAATATGGGGCAGTGACAAATTGTCATTGTCAGAAAATACGCTTTTTAGTTATACCGAACATATATTAGTAAGTTTTTATTTAGACATAAATCTCTCTTGTGTATCATTAAAGAGGTAGTCCAGGACCCAGCAAAGTCAGATACTAATAACCTATCCAGAGGATAGGCTATCGTTATCAGATCATTTGGGGTCTGACACAAGGATCCTGCACCGATCAGCTGTTTTAGCTGCAGGAAGCCATATGCCCGGTAAATGGCCAGAACCAGCTCTGTTATTATTCAGGTCAATGGGAGCGAGCTGCATTTCCTGTCGCCACCACTATAGTGTATGGAGCTCTGTACACTGCATACAGCTTCCTGTCTGTACACAGTAGCGTTGGCCCTGGGAAGTTCAGCTCTACTCCAATGTAGCTAGCATAGATTTCAGTGATCATCTACACCAGTAAACATAGTGAAACTCCTGGGAGGCGCAAAAATGCCAGTTGTGGACTGCAAGTACATGATCTAAAAGGGCAAATACAAGCTCCAATACATTTTACTGAAAGTTTTACATTTCACTGATACATTAGAGAAGTATTCAGACTCTTCTATGAGTAACCAAAAGTGTAGCCAGACAATTCAGCTCACTGCCCAAGCCTTGTGTCTACATAACATGTCTACAGTGCAAGCTTATCACATATACTGGAAAACATATGAATGTGACAAATGCCATTGGGTTCCATGTACAAAAATAATGTACACTACACATTGTACATTTTTTATTGGATGCCTCTGGACAATAGCCAGCTACAGTATTTCATACTATTAAAAATGGAAACCCAATGGCATAACTTGAAGGGGTGCAGAGGGTACTGTCACACCAGAGACCTGGAGTGTTAGGGGGCCATAAGGTGACTATTTCCAATATCAGTACTATAAATGATCCATTATTGTTCAGGGATCTGGTACAGATTTTGCATTAGGGCCCAGAAGCTTCATGTTAAAGCTCTGGGGAAACTTCAGTAGATACTGCCTAGGCCAAAAAAACAAAAACACTTTTTGGGCTCCATCAGTATAATGGATTCTATTGGTCCATTTTACATATGTGCAGGGAGCTTTCACGGTAGATATGGGAAACATGCAAAGTAGACACAGTTTAAAAAGACCCTTTGCCAAGAGAAAGTGACTTGTTGGCACCAACTATGGGTGGTCCCAACCAGCTCCTTTAAGCTACACCCCTGGAATAACCTTTACAATCATTGAGGTGATAGGTAGTGGAAGGAATAGTTTGGTTGGCTGGCTAACAACAGACTTAGTCAACATGGAATATCTCAATGCTTATGCTCTTGAGGAGACCACAGTGGTCACCTTGTACACTACAAATGTGCAAGAGAAGTAAATTGTTGATGTGCCACCAAAAAAGTGGGAGAAAAATCGGCATAACTCACCATTTATACGTTGAAGTTCATGTTATTTCTGAGTTGAGAAAACCAGGCGGTGGTCCTATCAGTGATTGACAGCTATCTCTGTATGCACAGTTATAGAGAGGAGGTTGTCCTTCACTGGTATGCACAGTTATAGAGAGGAGGTTGTCCTTCACCGATAAGACCGCCTCCTTAGAAAGAACAGATATTTCAATGAATAAATGACAAGTTAAGTTGAATCTTTCTCTCCAAAATTATACAGATGTAGCAAAGGGTAACCATGACTCATAACGCATTAATAACATTGTGGCGCAGCGTGTTAACTCGTCTTTTTCAATGGCTTTTCAATAACTTTTGCTGTTATTACACTGCAGAAAGTCAAGTTAAAGGGAGTCTATCTCTGCCCCCAGCTACTTTAAACCACTCCCATAGTCCTGTAGATGCTGTTAGCAGAATAAAAACCATACCTTTCTTATGTTACAGAGCCCCAGGGATGGGGAGAACAAGCACTTTTATTCTTTATACAAATGAGGATCTTGGAGCACAGGGGGAGTTTCTTCTATTACTGCGCACTGCTGCATCATCACGAAATACGCCCATCCTACATTCAGCTGAATACAGGATGGGCATGTTTAGTGATTGTCATGTCCCAGGACTTGGTTTAATTCACTGACATGTATCTGTGATACTGTTTGTCTTTGTAGTTTGTCCCCTCTCTCTCTCTGTATCCTTAGCTGTGATGCTGTAGCTCCTCCTCTCTCTCTCTCTCAGTTTAGTTTCACTTCTTTGTAAGCAACATGTCTGCTCAGCTCCTGGTATTTCATCATTTTTCACCTACTGCTGTATGAGGTTTTACAAGATTTACCTGGATTAAAGCATCTGGAATCTTATCTACGCCTCCTCAGTTGAGTTGAACACTATCTGATAGATATCTTGGTGTAAATTGCTGGTTAGCATAGAGACTACAGGACACTCTCACAACCTCACACTTGCAGCCAAGCTATTGAGTCAGAACAGTGATGATGCAGCAGTGCGCAGTAATAGAAGCATAGAAACACTGCACAGGATTGACACAAGTGT
Source organism: Leptodactylus fallax (assembly GCA_947044405.1). Lineage (NCBI taxonomy): Eukaryota > Metazoa > Chordata > Amphibia > Anura > Leptodactylidae > Leptodactylus > Leptodactylus fallax. The sequence continues at coordinate 6,014,473 of CAMRHE010000057.1, forward strand.
CAGGTGTCAGTGTATTATTGGGTGTAGTGGCTAGAATGAAAATTGCACGATTTAATAAATATATATACATATATATAGCAACATGGAAACTTTAAAAATAAATTAACAAAAATTTATCAAAAATATGTTTAACATAGCAACTTAAGGTTAAAGAAATAGGTCTTTTTCTGGTGAACCATTCCCATTACTTCTCCATGTAGAATTACTATTAATCTAAATCATATCCAGATCTCAAGCAGGGATTATCCGGCAGACACAATCCATGTAAAATGTGCTTATTTTGTCAGACTTCATGAATGGTGGGCAGGTAATTCTCTATTCTAGCAGAATGATAGCCATCATCGCACATACTCGCTCATCTTGACAGCTTACAAGATAAACACGTCAGGAGGAGATTTGCAAATACTTTCCCATGGAATTCTAACTCAAGTTGGCAACAGTGTTGGCTTTCAAAGGGATATGCATGGCATGGAAACAATCCGTAGCAGAAAAGTACGTTTTCACTCCTCACTAGGTTTTGCATTCTAACCATCCAAACAAGCTAAGTCCTCATTATGACTTGCATGTCTCAGTGTGCGCTTCACATCGTCCACACTGATTCTCAGTACATTCTGTATAATTCAGTGCTGTACACAAAAATACTCAGAAATGGTCCAGAACACAATCACATCCCCCCAACCATGTTACTATTATTTAGTATTATGCAAAAGACAAAAATGTGAGCCTATGTTGGGGCGTGGCTAGCCGGCGACGTTAATGGACACATTTCTGTGAGTTCGTGCCAGCAGCTCCGTGATCCAAAGGATTGTACCAGCATCCTAGCATCAATATCGGGCCCCTGCCTCCGGGCTTTCCCCTACACCTTGGGGTACACTCCGGTGGCAGTTTGGAGGACACCTTCACGGGGAGAAAGTAGCACGGGGACTTGAGGCCTACCTTACCGCCGGGCTCCTGACACAGCATCTGCTCCACACCTCGACTGACATACTGGCCGGCCCGGACACCGTGCTCTTCCCTGCTTCTTCTGCTGCTGCCGACGTTGCGTCTCTGCAGGATCGGAGAGCAGCGGCGGCGATACCTCCGTGTGGTGCGGGCCGCCGCGCGGAGCGGTGACTCGCGTGGAGCGGTGGACACCGCGTTGAGGCCTGAGGCAGGAAGCATCAGACCCAGACACTCAGCGGAGGTGGCCTACATCCCTGGACGACTTCGCCTGTCCCAGGTCTGTGACTCGGCTCCCAGGTAGGAGATCTACTGCGGACAGCAAGGGGAGGGGGGAGTGCTGAGGCCTTCCATAGGCATTAAGGAGACCCCTGACCTGGTCCTCTGCCTTCCCTTCCATCTAGGCATAACTAGGCCCTAAACGGACCCTCACTGGCACTCCTACTCTGCAGGATCCTTGCCCTATACAGGCCTACACCGCCACTTCAGCTCTGTGATTATCAATTGGCTTCCATACCTCAATCTCTGGCTGCAATATCACCGAGCCGTAGCTCGCATCCTCCTCACAGAATTCTCACTGGTTCCTACCTTCTGGGTGATGGCGACCTAGTTTTGGGGATTTAGTGCACCTTCTAGCAACCATTAGCGACAAATAGCCTGTTCTGGTATATCATACCTCTAAACGTTGAATTTATTGGAGATAATTACCTGCCAATATGGTGAAGGGTAGGAAACCCGCCAAAAAACCGGACAATAACCTGACTAATTATTTTGAGTGGGACCGTGGCGTAGACGGAGAACCGGGTCTCCCACCCACTGTCCAAATAGAGCTTATACCCTCAATGCCCACGACTGCTGCAGGAATTACTGCGACAATCATAGAGGGGGCAGACTTTAACCACGCCGAAGAACTGATGGATCTTCATCTACCTCCCACCCCTGACGATATCCGATATGCAACACAGCAAAACTACTCTACATCGGCTCAATCCACCAAGGAGCGGAGCTCTCTTCTGCGACAGCCACTGTCTCCGAATACTAGCCCACTTAAACAAAAGCCTCGGATGGAACTTCCTGGAGACCTAGATTATTCCAAAGACCAACCTTCCTTTGAGGCCTCTACATCTGTACCACCGATTGGCCTAGACGGCTTCCCAACCACCAGCGGACCCGCCTCTGAACATACGCTGAGAGACATGCTCTTAGCCCTCCGCTGCTCCCTTCAAGCGGACTTTACACAGCTGCTACAGCCTCTCCAGTCCTCGGTCAGTGCATTGGATAAGCGAGTAACGCATATTGAGACTAAGATGGGCGACCTAGCTACGTCACATAACAAAATCATTGATGCACACAATGACCTTGAAGACGATGTTGAAAACCTCAAGGCGAAGATGGCCGATATGGAAGACCGTTCCCGTAGAAACAACATCAAATTCAGAGGCATTTCAGAACAGGTTCAAACAGCTGATCTGTTTCCATACCTACAGGAATATATCAAATTTTTACTGCCCGACTCCTCAAACACGGATATCATTATTGACAGAGCGCATAGGCTTCCTCGCCCCAGACACCTAGGAGATGAGATCCCAAGAGACGTATTGGCTAGATTTCACTTCTTTCATGTTAAAGAAAAATTATTAGAAGCAGCTCGCAAGCAGAAATCTTGGCCTCCCAAATTCAGAGATGTACAGCTCTACACAGACCTCTCCGCTACAACCCTACGCCTCCGCAGGGAATTGCTCCCGGTCACGACAACGCTCCGAAAAAATAAAATTCAATATAGATGGGGGTTTCCTGTGAAGTTGATCATCCTGAAAGAAGGGACCACCTTCACCATCCACAACCTGAATCAGGGTAAAGCATTGCTATCGACCTGGAGGATACCAATATCATCTCCTCAAGATACGGCAAGTGCCTCCCATCCCTCAACTGCAGGACGAGGATCTCCTACAAATCATAAATGATTTTCCAGGATGGCTACACCTCTATACCTAGGTGCACAACCTCCCTTTGCTCTAGTGGCTTAACCGGCAGGCCTCTAATAGATACCCCCAAACATACAGTCAACCTGTATTCGTCTTTGAACCGTTTGTTCACTCATTTTGTTTATTGATCTTCTCACTTGCGACACTGCCTACCCTTCTTCTGAGGACCTAACACACTCCGGACGTTCTCACTTTACAGTGACAATATGGTGCTTAAATTGGCCTCTCTCAATGTCCGAGGCCTCAATAGCCCACAGAAGCGTGCATACATCTGGAAGGAGGCTCTCTCACTTTCTGCGGACATGTTTTGTGCGCAAGAAACTCACCTTCTACAAAAGGACGCCTTCAGGCTAAAACATCCCTCCTTCCCTGTAATCTGCCATGCACACCACCAATCGAAAAAACGTGGAGTCCTTGTCGCCTTTAGAGACTCCGTGACATTCTCTTTGACAGCACAAAGAGCAGACCCCCAAGGCAGATTCCTCATCATAGTTTGCCTCCTCAACAATGCCCCCTTTACAATAGTCAATGTATACGCTCCGCACCGAAAGACCCTGGCATTTCTGCATAAAGTCCAACGACAAATTCAAGACATCCAACAAGGTGAATTAATAATTTGTGGAGACTTTAACAACATAATGGATCCTTCTCTGGATTCGACTAACACCAGTAGGGAGAGCACCTCCTGCCTGCATCAATTTCCGCATAATGAAAATCTACATGATATATGGCGCGCGCATCATGCGGGCGAAAGGGACTTTACCTATTTCTCAGCAGTCCATGACTCCTATTCCCGCATCGATATGTTCTTGGTAGACCTTCCGACCCTGATGAGTTCCATAAAATCTACAATTGAATCAATCACGTGGTCTGACCACGCAGCTATTACTCTCACTATAGAAGAAAAGACACCACCTTCCTCTACTAGACTCTGGAGAAATAACACTTACCTCATGAGTCATCCTAATTATCGCCCGATAATAGAAAAAGACCTCCAGGATTATTTCCAGACAAACTCCACCTCTACCGATGACCCCTATACTCTCTGGAATGCTCATAAAGCGTACATCCGTGGCACACTTATAAAAATAGCGCATGGGAATAAAAAAGAACGTCAGAAAGCAATTAAGGAGGCAATGTCTACACTTCGTACTGTGGAAGCTGCAAACAAAAGTAACCCTAATCCGACCACTTCGGAACAACTCAACCAGGTTAGACAACATCTACGTTTGCTTCTGCTACAAGACTACGAAAAAGCTCTGAAAAAAATCTAAAGCTCGATTTTACTCCCAAAGTAACAAAGCCGGCAGATTGTTGGCTAGACAACTACGAGCAAGAGCAGCTAAATCAAGGATCCCATACATCAAGCATCCTATAACCAAAGTACAATTAACAGACCCGAGAGACATCGCCAATTCCTTTAAAGATTACTACGCACAGCTTTATAATCTACAAGAACATACTCCTCTCCCGCCAGATCATTCCACTTTGGTGTCCGGCTTCTTGGGCAACCTAAAATTACCAGGCCTGACAGATGACCATCTCTCGGCCTTAAACGCCCCTATTACTCTCCCAGAAGTTCTGAAAATCATACAGTCCTTACCTAAGAGCAAATCCCCAGGGCCAGATGGTTTCTCTAACGAGTATCTAATTTACTTTCAACAAATACTTGCCCCATATCTCATGAACTTCTTCAACCACGCTATGTCAGGTGCACCGCTTCCACGCGAATCCCTGGCGGCACTAATTATCACCCTCCCTAAACCAGGCAAACCGGCTGATGTACCGCAGAATTTCAGGCCAATCTCGCTGCTAAACTCGGACCTCAAGTTCTATGCGAAGATCTTAGCAGCTCGGCTGGCTCCCATTCTCCCAGATTTAGTTGGTGCAGACCAAGTGGGCTTCGTCAAGGGCCGCCAGGCTCCAGATAACACCAGACGTGTCCTCCATCTGATAGATCTTCTGGAACGCAGGAGGACTCCAGCCCTGATGGTAGCCTTGGATGCCGAGAAGGCGTTTGATCGGATTAACTGGTCCTTCGCCTTTTCTGTCCTGCAGAGAATGCGATTCTCTGGCCCTATCCTCACTGCTATATCCAATCTGTATTCCTGTCCATCGGCCAGAGTGTTTACCAACAGTACACTGTCGGATAGCTTTACTATAAGGAATGGAACGAGACAGGGATGCCCCCTTTCTCCCTTGATTTTTATACTCACCATTGAGCCATTGGCGCAGACCCTGAGGCAAAGCGACAGAGTTCAAGGAGTGAAAATCTTGGATTCATCTCATCTCATCTCCCTCTACGCGGATGATATCATATTGTCCCTGACTCACCCAGAATCATCTCTGTCAGCTGCTATCGGAATTCTCAAAGAATATGGAGCCCTCTCCTTTTATAAAATTAATGAGTCTAAAACGCAAATTCTCCCTTTGGGCGTCCCCAAGCCACTTCTGGAACGGCTTAAGGAGGAATTTCCTTATGATTGGAGGTCGACAGACTTGGATTACCTGGGAATAAAGATCACTCCCTCTATTACACAAGCGGCCAAAGCCAATTACATGTATCGACTGATAGATCTAGAGAGAGAGTTCCAATCTTACTCAAAACATACCCTGTCATGGCTAGGCAGGATATCTGCCTTTCAAATGATGCTGCTTCCAAAAATCTTATACCTATTCAGAACTATTCCTGTAGCTCCCCCTCTTATATTCCTCCAGAAAACTAACGCTATGCTCAACAAGCTTATCTGGAATTCCAAGAAACCAAGACTCCCATCTTCTATTATGCACAGGAAACGGGGAGTAGGAGGTTTGGGAGTACCAAACATCTATGATTACTATATGGCCTCACACCTTTCTACTCTAAAGGACTGGTGGCACAACAACGCTCACAAATCCTGGTTACGTATCGAGTCTTATATGATTCCACAACACAACCTCCAATCTTGGCTTCTCTACTCCCTCTGGACTGAGGAGATACCTTCACTTACATCTCCAATTCTAAAACACCTTATAGACAGCTGGCGACATATCCACCACTCTATAGGAAAGAAACAGTCACTAAACGTTAAGAGGGCCCCGATTGAATTCTTGGAGTTAGCAATTCTAGATCTCAATTTATCCATCTGGAAATCGTCGGGTATCACCTCTATCTCACAGATGTGGAGTGAAGAATCGTTGATCCCATTCCAGTCTCTGCAATCCACCTTTTCCCTACCCTCCACTTGCTTCTTTACATACCTGAGAATCAAGCACTTCCTAACCTCCAACCACAACAAACAAATTCTGTATAACAAATCTCTGTTGGACCTCCTCAAAATTCCCAACCCAGCCACCAAGACCCTCAGCTCCATCTACAACACCATAGGCTCTAAAGACCGTCTGGTCAAATCTACTCCGTTACTCAGCTGGGAAACGCAACTTCATCAACAATTCTCGGTCGTACAATGGCAGAGAGCACTGGCCTTCGCGAAAAAGACATTCCGGTGTACAACTCACTATGAAACCACTGTCAAAATTCTCCTCCACTGGTACTATACCCCAGAGCGACTACACCGAATATTTCCGCAGACTTCGAACTCCTGTTGGAGGGGATGTAGCGAGAAAGGAACTCTACTCCATTTATTGTGGACATGTCCCCAAGTGGTGCCGTATTGGCAAGACGTCTTCCGGTGGATCTCTTCTCTGGTGGGATACTCCATACCCCCCTCACCAGCTTTGGCACTCCTATTTCTGCAGATCGACTCTTTCCCAGCGGTACATAGAGTGTTGATTGGCCATGCCTTACTGTCAGCGTCCTTGGCTCTTCTACGCAACTGGAAGTCTGCTAACATCCCATCTAGAGGAGACCTAGTGACCATGGTGGAACTGACCTACCAACATGAAAGAGTTCTTTCCCATGGCGTCCTTGGGGACAGCCAATTCCAAAAGAACTGGCTTCCGTGGACATTAAAGATCCAGCTGCATCGGCCGTAAATCCGGTTGTGCCGCCCTCAGAAGATCATAACTAATATTACTGTCACTTCTTGTTGTTTATACCCGTATAAACCTCTTTATTCTATCCTAACAACCCAACAACTCTTAGATAACTAACATATCTTCTTGCATATTAGTACCCTGTTTATTCTATGTTTATTTTGACTTATAGCTACTTCAGTAGAATATCCGATAATGCTTTTTTTTTTTTTTTTTTTGAATGTTGTAATATGACCTTATAAAAATCTTAATAAAACTGATTGAAATGAAAAATGTGAGCCTATATCCTACAAGTCAACAATGGTGCCTTGAAGTCCACCATATACACAGACCATATATAAGATACATGCACTTTAAAGTATTTGCACCCTACAGGGTCACTAACTGCCCCTGTTTATTGCAATGGTAGAACCCTCTTTATGCCCATACCATATCTAACAAAATCATTACCTTGACTATGTATCTCAGAAAAGTCTCTAAAAAACTAATTTTTTACTAAATATCTTTATGGGCCTGGCACAAATTAGGCTGACATGTATCTATGCTGATGCCATAAAATATTCCAATTAAGTGAGTAGAAAAAACTGTGAGTAAGAATACATTCAGAAATAGAAGGGTTAATAGTTTATTTTTGTCCTTTAATAAAATGAAGTGAATAAAGAAATAGAAATGTAAATCCCATCAATATTTGGTGTGACCTTTGCCCTTTGGGGGAGGAGTCCTGGAGGTGATGATACGGCCCCCAAAAAGCTCTGATCTCAACATCATCCAGTCTGTCTGGGATGACATGAAGAGACAGAAGGATTGGAGCAAGCCTACATCCACAGAAGATCTGCCTCTCCCTGTATTTTATGTAGTCATAGATAATACTGTTCCTATAAATAGAAGGTAGTAGCACTACCCCCTTCAAAAAGTTAGGTAGTCACAGATGGTACTACCCCGCTATCTTTCTCTGTAGACTATGTAATTGTATATGGTACTGCCTTCCTGTCCCCTCCCATCAATTATGTAGTCACAGATATTGTAGTAGTGCCCCCTATCTCTCCATATAAAGTACTTATAGAGGGAGGGCGTGGCTTGGGATCCAATGGAGTAGGACGCATTTTGGAGGAGTTCCTACCTCACCGTCAGCTACGTGGGACCATTTGGGACATACAGAACCCCATGGCTAAAAGATTAAGCCGGACACCGGCTACAGGAGACCTTGCACCTGCGGACAGGTCACAGCCTACCCTGTCCGTGTTCCTGCAGCCGGCAACAGCTTCTGCGGCGCGGGCCTCCACAAGGCGGCGGCCATCTTCCTCCGCAGCGCCGACCGCCTCCGGAATAACCACCGCGGCAGCTCCGTTGGCAGCGCGTGGGGCTTCCGTGCTGCAGAGAAGTCATCCCGTTAGGCCTCCTGCTCTTCTGGAGGCTGAAAGCCCAGGCACTCGATCTTCACCGCCGGGTAAGACAAGCGCCGCGGCCGCTCACACCACAGCACCGACTGCCCCCCCCCCCCCCGCAGCTTCAGCCAGTACACTCCTCAGCGGGCTCCCCCATGCGATGTCAGGGGGACCCAGCACCCCAGGAGACCTCAGCAGTTGCCTCTCCTCCCCACATGTTACCGTCTGACCGTGGGAGGCCTCCTAGCCCTGTAGGGGATCCTCTCACCCCCCAGCAGTCCTTACAACTTCCCAGCCACATGCCCTTGCAGCAGCCCCCACCCCTCCTAGGAGATGAGGAGGCAGACTTGGGGACGACTCCATCATTGTCCCCCTTTGCCATCTGTACCCAGCTCTCCCCGCCGTCTGCACCACCACCCCGATTCCGCTACACTCTGCTCTGGCAGCCCCTTCTGACCCTCCACCGTGGCTTGATTATCTTGCTCATCTACCGTCAAAAGAGGGCTTTGACTCCTTGGTCGATAAAGTCACAACGGCATGTCGTTCAGAGATACGCACAGAAATTGCTGTCCTGCGGCAAGATCTCCAGCATATTGCAAACCGGGTTGATACCCTTGAGGACGATCATGACCAGACCCGATCTCATGTGTCTCACCTCTAGGACACTGTCCTCTCTCAATGCCAAGTGGTTAATGACATGCAGCACCATTTGGAGGACTTGGACAACCGGGGCAGACGCAACAATATCAGAATCAAGGGGCTGCCTGAGGCTAACCAGGAGGAGGATTTGCATGCTACCTTGGGGGAGGTTTTCAACTCCATCTTGCAGGAACCACCTACACATAAAATTAAACTGGATAGAGCGCACAGGGCCCTGCGTCCCAAGGGATCTGGCCCCACTCCGCGTGATGTTATTTGCTGCGTACATGATTATGCATTGAAGGAAACCATCCTTTCCAAGGCCCGTCGTCTTAAAGACTTTGAATTTGAAGGAGCCAAGATTCAACTTTACCAGGACCTCTCCTGGATTACGCTACAGAAAAGGAGATACCTGCGCCCTCTGCTGCAGCTTCTGTGCGACCGGCAGATACCGTATCGCTGGGGATTCCCCTTTTCTTTGACGGCTAGGCACAATGGACGCTCTGCTTCTCTGCGGTTCTATGCAGACCTGGAGCCATTTTGCACTGCTATGGATATTCCTCTCCCAGATCTACAGAATTGGGAGCTGGTTGCTCCGCCGCCGCTGCCTCCCCTGGTCTGGACGGTCCAGAACCCAACTAGACGCCAGCAACGTTCTTCCAGAAGATCAAGGGTGGAGCCCCCCCCCCTCCGTGACTGTATCTTTTTTCTCGGCCCTCCTAGTTCCTGGGAGGGATATGTTTACTTTGCTCACTAGGGGTGTTCTGTTGTTATTGCTGTTTACGTTTATACGCATTTTTCTTTTTATGGTCCCACTACTTTTTTGCATTTTACTTAAGTTTCAATTTTGGCGGTTGGGTGGGTTAGACTCCTCCCCCCCCCAGTGACTGACAGGTGTTATTATCCTCAGGTCCCCAATTGTCTATTTTGATCTGCATATTGCTGATCCTCTCCCACCTCCCACCCACTCCCCCTTCTATTGTGGGGGCTTCGTCCAGCTGTGGACCCACTGGTTGGGTCCCGGTAGGGTCATTTGTGGCCCTGACTTGGACATTTTTTTTTTGCCCCCGGCCGGGAGATATAGTCCTGACCACTAGATTTAGTTTAACTGTGTTTTTTTAAATATTTTTGTTTTTTATTTGTTATGCCTTGTCTTTTTGTGTGTCTTTTGTCTCTTTCCCCTCCCGCTCTGTCCCTTCTCCTTTCTCCCCTCTTTCAGGTTCGGAGACTCGTTTGGCTACAGTGGCCTGGACCCTTCACCTTTATTTTTTTCAAGGCTTCCGACTCTTGATGGTTGGGTGAGATTTGCCTCTTCTTCATTTTTTCTTACGCTAGCTACAAACCCACTCTGTTTTCCCTATGGTTAAGTGCATTACATTAAATGTCAAGGGCCTGGGCTCCAACTCAAAACGGCGAATGGTCCTGCGGGAGCTTCGCTCCCTACAGGCGGAGGTAGCTTTTCTCCAAGAGACCCATTATGATCATACTGGCACGTTTAATTTTGCTCGCCATTACTTCCCCTCCGCTTACTCTGCATATTGTAGTCGTAGGAGGGGAGGAGTAGCTATTCTGCTTTCCCGTACCTGCCCTATCACTGTTTCGGCCTCTCATTTAGACCCCCAGGGTCGATATATTATTTTGGAGGGGCTTTTACACGGTCAACCTATCACTTTGTGTAACATATATGCCCCTAACTCTTCTCAGATCCCCTTCCTTAAACAGGTCCTGGGGAAAATGCAAATGTTTGAGGGATCTGCACTGTTACTGGGAGGAGACTTTAATATGGCTTTTTCTGAAAATATGGATAGATTCATCCTCAATAATGATCCTCCTGAACCCTCGCAGACAAGACTAGCAAAGGAGTTTTGCTGCCTTGTGCGGTCGGCTGCCCTCTATGACCTTTGGCGGGTGGACAATCCCTCTGCTCGCTCCTTTACATTTTACTCCCACCCCCATAAAACCCACTCTAGAATAGACTACTTTTTCGGTAACACATTAACCCTTCGCTTATTAAAGTCAGCTGACATAGGCCCCATATCCTGGTCCGATCACGCGCTTGTAATGCTAACACTGTCCCCCTCCCCGCCCTCCGACAAAACGTTGCCACTGGCGACTTAATGAATCCCTCCTTCATTCACGAGAGACCCAGGGTAAACTTCGTACCCACCTCCAAGAATACTTTCGAGTTAATCTTGAATCAGTCCCTGCTATATCTACACTGTGGGAAGCCCATAAGGCAGTAATGAGAGGTCACTGTATTGCACTGGGAACACAGGCCAAGAGAAATCGAAAGGTCAGAGAGGAGGCTTTAACTAGTAGGATCAGATCCCTAACCGAGCGACTAGCGTCACGACCCACAGTATCCTTGTTGCGTCAATTGGTAGCTGCCAGGGCAGACCTCCGCGACCTCGCTACCCAGGCCACCCGTCGCCTTCTCCTCTACAGCCGCCAGAGGTATTATGAGAGGGGAAATAAGGCCCATACACTCCTAGCCAGAGCCTTGAGAGACCGCCGGGTCTCCTCTACACCTCATGCCGTCCGAGATTCCCAGGGCACCCTACAACACCATCCCGACACTATAGCGACCTTGTTTAGAGATTATTACACTACACTGTATAACCTTCCCTCGTCTACTAGGAGAGGCCCCACCACCACAGAGACAAATTTGCATTCCTATCTGACCTCCTGTAGGCTCCCGGTCCTCCCGCCCTCAGCACTCTCTTCACTTAATGCTCCAATATTGGGGGAGGAGTTGACTGCCGTCTTGGAGGGTCTCCCTAATGGTAAAGCTCCGGGCCCTGATGGGTTCACTTATGCTTATTATAAAACTTTCCATTCTGATCTCCTCCCTCATATGTGTAAACTCTTCAACTCTTTTTTGGATGGAGCCCCGATCCCGCATACTATGCTGCACTCCCACATTTCCTTGGTCCCAAAGCCACATAAGGACCATCACGAGTGTTCTAATTATCGTCCCATCGCCCTCCTGAATACAGACCTCAAACTATTTACAAAAATTTGGGCAAATAGGCTTGGCCTCTGGCTTCCGACTCTCATCCATAAGGACCAGGTGGGATTTGTCCCGTCGCCAGGGAGGAGATAACACTAGAAGGGCGGTGAACTTGATTGATGTGGCTAACCGTTCTTCCACCCCCACTTTGCTTTTAAGTCTGGAAGCTGAGAAGGCCTTTGATCGCCTTGATTGGTCATTTATGATAGCCACCCTTGAGAGTTACGGGTTCTCGGGGGCCTTCCTCGCGGCCATAAGGGCTCTCTATTCTCGCCCCTCGGCAGTGGTCAAGCTCCCTAATGCCTCCTCCCAACCTTTGTCCATTCGTAATGGAACCCGTCAGGGATGCCCCTTGTCACCTTTAATATTTGCATTGTGTATTGAACCCCTGGCGGCCCAAATTTGATCGGCCTCAGATGTCACCGGGGTATTTGTGAGGGATAGGGAATTTAAAATTAGTTTATTCGCAGACGATGTCCTGTTGACCCTCACTAAACCCCATACCTCCCTTCCAAACCTTCTCCGTGTTTTAAAGGAATATGGAAACCTATCGGGCTATAAGGTTAACCCTAGTAAAACGGAAGCCCTGCCTCTAAATATCCCAAGCGAGACTTTGCAGTTGCTTAAGTCTAATTTTACTTTCCAGTGGAGGGACCGCTCACTGCGTTATTTGGGTGTCCAGTTATCTTCTTCGTACCATACACTTTATTCAGTCAATTATCCTCACCTGTTTCATGAGTTCCGCTCTCTCCTAGATAAATGGCGTCCTCTCCATATTTCTCTCCTAGGCCGTATAACTGCGGTTAAGATGACCCTCCTCCCCAAGCTTCTTTATTTCTTTGAAACCCTCCCAGTGGCAGTCCCTAGGTCCAAATTGAAATCACTACAGAAAGCAATATTCCAATTTATATGGAATGGCAAACACCATCGCATTCCCCGATCAGTGATGCTGGTGGGTAAGTCGGACGGGGGACTGGGGGCTCCACACCTGTTGCACTATTACTGGGCTGCCCATCTGCGGAGTATACCGTTTTGGGCGGCATCCCAGGCACACACGAAATGGGTGGAGATAGAGAAGCTTTGGCTGGCTCCTGTTCATCCCAATGCATATCTGTGGTCCTCCTCACCCCCCCTACCCTCTACCCTGCTGCTAGGCCCTATCGGCTTTACCCGGTCTATCTGGAATACCTGCTCTAAGCTCTTTCGATTGGCCTCTCTGCACTCATCTATGATTTCCTTTTTATATAATCCACTCCTTCCAAGCGGACTCACTGCTGCTATGGTCAGGCCCTGGAGTGGGTTGGGTTTGTTTCACATAGCGGACTTGGTGGACCCGTCGACCTTGGAGCTCAGGTCCTTCGACTACCTCACTTCCACACAGCACTTGCCTACCTCAGAGTGGTTCCATTATCAGCAGATAGTCCATTTTGTTGTTTCCCAGTTTGGGTCCACCCGGGTCTCCCTCCCCACAGTTTTTGAACGACTGTGTCGGGCGGGCACCTCCACTAGAGGCCTGATTTCAAATATTTATAGGCTCTTGACCTCTCAGGGGGGGCACACCACGGTGGCCCACAGATATATGACCCGGTGGTCTGGAACCCTGGGCACGCATATTCCGCACAGCCAGTGGCAGGTCATATGGTCCTGTGCAGCTAGATCCTCTTCCTGTGTAACGTTTAGGGAAACGCAATACAAAATACTTATGCACTGGTATCATACCCCAGCTTTAATACATACTCTCAACCCCACCATTTCTTCCAGTTGCTGGCGATGCCAGGCGACACGGAGCACTGTTTCATATTTTTTGGGAGTGCCCCTTGGTTCGCCCTTTCTGGCTCGAGGTTGAGAGGATGACTCACATTCTTTTCATCCAGGGTATTCCCCTGGATCCCATGGTTTATCTGCTTAATCTCCCTCCAAAAGGTCTCGGTAAAAATACATCTAAACTATTCCTTTACTTGTGTACCGCGGCCAAAACACTCATAGCACGCCATTGGAGAAAGGCTCTTCCCCCAGCAATCTCAGAATTGATAGCCCGTCTGAAGGACATCCGCAGTCTGGAGTACTTGACCACCTCCCTCAACCATACGGTGGAGGCATTTGAAGCAATTTGGTCCCACTGGGATTCCTACTGTGCCACACAGGGTCTCTGAGGCCTGACTCCCAACTTTGTTTCTCTCCTTATTGTTCCTTCCCTTTGTCCTGTCTTTTGTATTCCCCAAATTGAGTCTTTCTGTTGTTGTTTTCTCTGATGTAACGGATTATTTGCTATACATTTGACTTGTATCTTTTTTTTAAAAAAAAATTTTCAATAAAAATTACAGTTTAAAAAAAAAAAAAGTACTTATAGAGAGTGCTGTATCTCACTGTGTGGTAAATGTGTACAGACATGTGGTGAACAAGTCTTCATAGCGGTGGCGGTCTGAGCTAAAATGTACAAATTGTACAAGGAACCCAGGCTGAGCAGTGCCCATGTGGATTTAGTTATGAGCCTGCTGATACCCTCATACAAATGCACACTCGGCTTGGCAAGCAAGCATGTATCCTGAATGGTGAGAGGGTAAGAAGTTGCTGCCAAAAGCATCAGGCAGCTGAAATCCAACTGCCCGAACCTTCCACCCCCCAACATCTGCAAGAGGGAAAAAGTTAGGAGGCACCCATACACATAAAGCCACCCATACACCAAAGCCACAAAAACTGGTGTCCTTGGCTGAGTACGATCTAATACATATGCACAGGAAATATATGGAAATAGGAATCCAAAAGTTCATTTCCATTTGGCATACACTTGAATAGAACTCCTAGGAAGAGTCACAGAAAACATGAAGACTCACATGTCATGGCCCAGGAAATCATTTGAGGAATCGGTTGACTAAGATAATGTGTTTTTTTTATCTGCGCGTGATGAAAGACCTTTATGGAAAATTAATCTCCTGTTTCCAGTACATTCACTGTAGCTGAAGGTTGTCAGCCATCAATAAAAGCCTCCCATGCTGGGACAATTTCTAATAAAGCATCAGATTGCAGTCAATTATGTAGAAAATAAGACTTATGCAGTTTTATATTTATTTTATTCATCTTCTATTAACATACATAAAATCCTAATATCAGAATGTGAGAGGCGATCACACACATCAGCTATTTTCTGGCTATCGCGGCTCAGTTAACAAGTCCCTAGGTAATGTAGTCTGGAGAATGGACAAGACTCAGTCTCGCATATTTGTCATTGGTTGTTCAATCCGTATCACATTGTCCATTTATGACTGCTTTGGAGGTGAACCTGCTGATATAGTGGGGTTCTGGATTAAAGGGAAGCCATCGGAAAAGCTAATTTTTTGCTTTTTTTTTCTGCAAACTGACAGCAATCTATATCCTGGGGTTTATAGGTAAGAACCAGTCTACAGTATGTTGTCCGGTACCAGGGTCAGGGGTGGTGACCTTAGATTTCCTTTTGCTCACATCTCTCCTGGTGTATGGTAGATTGATCACAAGTAAAGAAGAGTGGGCCCACAGGCAAGAGTAAAGTGGGGCTCATTCCCGCCTCCTGGTGCTGATTCAGGTCACCATACTTCCTGGTAATGAAATAGTTTAGTCCATGCTGATTCCCTGGCCAATCTCTTGTACATTTCCCTTCCCTTATTTGCTGAGGCCGCCATGCAGGGGAAGCCTTCTATACGCTCAGACTACCCAATGGAGAAGAAGAATGAGGAAACCTGATTTGGACCCATCCCTTCAGAGGCTACAAAGCCATTGCTTTTGTTGTTTCTATTGAAGAAATACCCATTCATGTTTTTTTGGCCCAACTAAGAATTCACAACTCTACTCCAAAACAGTCTACATAGAATACCTATTCACAAAGTGTACCATGAGATGACAGATGATCTTCACAGTTAAAGAGATATGCCAACACAAGTATATTGATGACGTATCCTTAGGTCTGCATATGTGACTCACAGGTAGCATGGTGGCTCAACGGTTAGTTCTGTTGCCTTATAGCACTGGGGCCTTGGTTCCAATCTGACAACATCATGGAGTTTGTCTGTTCTCCCTGTGTTTGTGTGGGCTTCCTCCTACATGGCAAAAATATACTGATAAGGAATTTCCTTATGAACACATTGGGTATTGGGATGAGGGCCATTGACTCCAATTCTCCCTGTGAAACAGAAGCAGCGCTTGCACAAACCATAGCCCCTGGCAGCCTGAATCTTGAGACTTTTTTTTTTTAAACTCAGCTCCCATAGTGGGAGAGGCAGAGACTATTACTGTAGAGAAAAGTAATTTGGCATCCCTAGTCTGGGACCAGCTACCACAGTGGAACTCCAAACTACTACTGGGAAGCTGCATGTGTTACCTTAGTAAAGTTACATGTTGGATCAACTGTACTGCTGCCTCCTGAGCCATTCCTGCACTTACCAACAGGGCCCATCCGAACAATACCAGGGTAAAAGAGGACCCCTCTCTAAGTGTAAGTGCCTGGGGAAAAACTACCACCATCATCAGTTACATTGCAGGCCCTCTCAGTTCTATTCCCACCTAGGAGGTGGGTTGGAGGAGTTCAGTTGAGTGTCCTTGGCGTACCGATGACATCACATCTACAACTACTACTTGCAGCACTATCATTAGAATAGGTCTTCAATATCTGATAGTTATGGGGTCCAACACCCAGGATGCCAATTGATCAGTTGGTTGAAAAGGCTGCAGCCTTTTCACTGTATACACAGTTCAACGTTGTACATCTTAAAGGGGCTGTATTTGCAGATCAGCCCTATTCAGTTGATAAGCTGCTGCTGCTGTACCATGTGACCAAAGAACAGGACACTTTGGCCTCTTCAAAAGGCTGATCGATAGGGGTCTTGGTTGTTGGACCCCTGTCTTATAAGATATTGATGACCTATCTTAAAGTTAGTTTATCAATATACGTCTTTTAACTCTTCATTGCACTAGTTTGCCCACTAGCAATCCTCCCATTTGCTGTGCACATTACATACCGTCCTACTGCAATCCTCTCACGTCCCATGATCTTCATCTCGTGATGAGCAATACATATAAATGACATCATGGCAACATCAATGATATTTACTGTTATTTCGGCAGCTGCCGTATATACCATGTAGATTTTACCAATTGGCTTTTGCAGGAGAGGTGATAAAACTCACATTTGCTATCTTACATCGGCATTAAATATTCACACAGATAAAGGGCAGTTCATCCTGAAAGAGCAGAGTCCTGTGCACGGAATCTATTAGAATTTATAATCGCTGAACAAGTCTATAAACCTGGAGCAGAATGAGATAGGGACGGTGAAAAGATTACAGGCAGGGAAATACATTGGGATTCTCTGCAGCAGATAACCATTGTCTAACCATAGAAATAAATGGAAGGCTTATCTTAAATATTGGTATATTATCTTTTACATGTATTCCTATCCGGTATGGTTAGTCATAGCCCAGGAGGGAGATTCATGACGGACCCAGCTGTACATCTAACTTCCATTTTCTAATATTATGAATTACCCTTTTGTATAAGACTTCTCTGCTATCAGATTGTTCTGCAATGTACTATTATAATTATTCTCAGTAAATGAGTCTGTCTTATCCAGATACCTGCACACAAAGAGAGGACAATGACAAATGTGATAATCATGATAGGACGGGATGTGCTCAGAAGAATCCTCTTATACTGACTGCAGGAAACTGGTGCAAACAAAAACTGGAGCGGTGTGCACAAGATTCAGGCTCGGAAACTCTCAGGCAGCAGGGATGAGGTCTCTCTAACCGGCCCCAGTATTCACATATAGTCAGATATGGTATCCGCCAGTCTCAGTAGTCTAAGGATTGCACTCGAATGGTGTACAATTTGCATATTGGGTACAGATCAGGTGCATATTGGGTACGGATCTTGGATCTCCAGAGTTAATCATTCAAGGTGTTTCACTCCTACATCACTGCTATAGGGCGGTGTGACTATTCCTGTACTACTCCCTGGGGTAATATGGCTATTGAGTATGGGTTCACATGGCTCGGGTCCCGGATTTGTTTCGGGTCGAACAAGTTCAAACCAGAAGTGAAATTATTCTGCTCTGGTGTCTCTTCAGACCCCTGAGTATAATAGGTGGAGGCCCAGGGGAGGTGTAAAAAATTAAAAAAAAAATATAATCAACTTCCCTCACCTCTTTTGGGTGTCCTCACAACATGTAGTGCTCTCTCAGTCTCCTTGATGACATCATTTGCATGACATCACTAGGAGAGCACCCAATGTTGAGAGTAGGCCCAAAAGAAGTGAGGGAAGGTGAGTATAAATGTTTTTTATTTGGGATATTCAGGTCAAACCTGACTCATGACGAAGCAGTTCCCCCATCTTTACTGTGAGCCTGGAGGAAAATGTACGCCAATGGCCCCACCCCCTGCAAGCTTAAAAAGTTGCAATTTGTTTTTGTGCAAAATATTGCAACTTTTTATGCTTTATATACCAGAAAACTGGCATACAAGGTATAATAAATCTGGGCCAATGTGTATGTCCACCATCCACATTGCGAAAGTGCTGCTTATTTTGTTACAGATTTTGCTCCATTTTTTTTTTTTTTTTTTTTTTTTTTTTTAAGCCAAACCTAGTAAATTTACGAAGCTCTTATACTTCTCCCTTCTGCGAAATCCACTCCTGGCTTTGGCTCAAAAATGCAGCAAAATCTGCAACAAAAAAGCTGCTTTTCCACATCTTGTGGACTTCGCCTTATTCAGCCTTCAGCATTTGTCTATTGACCATATTTCTACTCCCAAGGAATTTTTAATAATTAAAATATAAAGACCTACAACATTAAAATTTTTATTTATTTTTTTATAGGCTTGTATTAATAAAACTAAAATGAAATCCTAGGCGCCTTCCCTTTCAGTCTGCCCCTAATGGTATTTACATTACATCCATAATTTGTGACCTCCATTATGTTCCAATTATACTTCTATAGAAGAAATCCTAATTACAGAAACACGTGTTCCTGATTTACTTCACCTCCATTTTCTGTCTTAAGAATGAAGAAGTGCAAGCAGAAGAAAGCGTGTTTTATACTTGTAACATGTCTTAAACTAGTGATGTAAAATACATTATTTAAGTCATCCCATGTCTTATGTTTTGGATGAAATATTATCCTTCTTAGCCTGCCAGGAAATTCTGAGTCATAGTGGCAAGAAGCTAAAGATATCAGCTCATTTAATGTTCTTCAAAAACTTTCTAATTAAAGAAAACACTTTTTTCAATTATTAATTTTTTTTTTTACCTTTTTACTTTTTTTTTTCGGCAGCACCTTGCAGATTCTACATTGCCAGGAATGTTTTTTCCCCCGACAAACCACGTTGACTGAGGTTAGCAGAAAAACTTAAAGGATTGTATCTTGTTTGGCAATCGCACACAGAACAGAGCTGGAGGGTCTGAAGACAGCTGTCTCTCCAACTAACTGGACCCAAATTAAGAAAATGTCCTGCCAAAATGTTGAATACCTCCAGTGGTGCCAAACAATGATATTCAGACATATTATGTACATCTGCACTAAGTCTAAATATATACTGGAAGAAAATATGAGAACATAAGCCTCAGTTTTCTCAATGGTACAACAAATATCTTAAAAGATTCTGATAAGGAAAGGTTCTGTATATACAGTACATTTATTAAAAACTCAACTGGCCACTAGAGGCGCTGTTACCAATATGTTTTTGCTGTAGTCAACAGAGAAATCTCCACTAATGGCAATAATGTCAGATATTCAGGTTGTAAGCAAAATATACTTTTGTAGTAATATTATTTTATTATTATAAATTATTATTGTCGCTATTATTATTATTATTATTATTATTATATTATTATTATTACTATTAATTATTATTATTGTTGCTATTATTATTATATTATTATTATTATTATTACTATTAATTATTATTATTGTTGTTGCTATTATTATTATTACAATATTATTATTATTATTATTATTATTATTATTATTATTGTTGTTGCTGTTGTATGTGTAGGTGTAACAGCTTGTAACAATATAATATGGATCCTGCAAAATTTAAAGCTGATACCGATATTCACACAGAACACAACATTAAAGATATAAAAACAATTCCGGCTACTCCAGGATATCCATTGGAGACCAACAAACCCCATAGATCATAATGGGGTACATTGGGTGCCCATTGTTTTTTAATTAAAAGCAACCAATGAAAGAGTCGTGAGTGCAAAACTTTTTCATCCAGTAATTTACGCTAGGTTCACACCTGCATTCGGGTTTCCGTTCTTCGGGTCCGCTCATCACTGTCTACCACCCTAACCATCCTCTCCGTTCTGCCAATGACCTTAGACTTGCATCCTCTGTTATCCGATCATACCACTCCCATCTCCAAGACTTTTCTCGAGCTGCACCGGTGCTCTGGAATGCTTTACCCAAGACAATCAGATTAATCCCCAACTACAGCAGCTTCAAAACTACCCTAAAGTCACATCTGTATGGTCAAGTTTATCACGTGACCTGATCACAGTGTAGTGTGCGGAGGTGTAGAACAATAACACCGTTTATCCTTCCTCCTCTGTTCCTCAGATCCTGGCCCCTCCATCTAGAAGTTACCCTGCACTCCTTGCACTTACTATCTGTTTATTCACAGATACCGGCTGGTGACAGGTTCATACAGCTTCAGTTACACGTCCTTTTCTATTAAAAGATGGCTGGACCATGGTAGCAAACAAGCCCTCTGACCTCTTGTGTCCCCCTATCTCCTCATAGACTGTAAGCTCTTGCGAGCAGGGCCCTCACTCCTATTGTTTGATATGTTTATTTCTTTGTCACATTGTAATGTCTCATATTGTCTGTTCATGTGTCCTCTGATTTGTAAAGTGCTACGGAATATGTTGGCGCTATATAAATAAAGTTATTATTATTAATAAACCTAATAAAAAGCGGTTACCTGCGGATTATAGTTTATAGTAGATTATAATGGGGTCCACCCTGTTTCCGTCCGAAAAATGCAGAGAGAAAAGCCCTGCCAAGTGGAAAAGGGAATGGAATCCCCGAACGGTGATCGAATGCAGATGTGAACTTAGCCTTAGCCAGACACTTCGGCGTAGTATCCAAAATGGAGATGAGGACGTAGATGTGCAGGTATCCTCATCTTTATTAAATACCAAATAAGAATTAATAAGAAAATTCATGCATACATAATATATAAGGAGAAAGTCAAGAGGACAACTCAGATCAGGTACATGGGTAAGTATATTCCCATATTTAGTATATTCTAGAATATCACCTATTCCCCGGTCCATGTCCCACAGCTCCCATACATAGTCATTTTCCAAGTTCACACTGAGGAAAATGAAGAGGAATGTGAGGCAGAAGATTGTGGGAACTAATGCACAATATATCCAATATATTCATAATTAAAATATCTGGTGCCATCTTAACCCTTTAAGGACACAGGGTAGTTTGAGCATTAAGGCTCGGTGACTTTTTTCATATTTTCCATCTCCACCTTCTTTATTTTTCTGTCGACCCCATTTTTAGGGAGTCCGTGAGAAAAAAAAACTACAATTCTATCATAATTTTTTGCAGTAGTTTTTATCTGCAAAATTTTTATCTGTAAGTGCAGAAATAAAAGTACAGACTGCTTAATTTCTATGGCTCCATGCACACATTCATAGTTTTTATGGCTGTATGTCTTGGCCATAGCAGAAATATGGAACTAAGACAAGTCACTCTCAGGCTGGGGCCCCACGTTGCAAAAAACGCTGCATTTTACAGTAGCTGTAAAGTGCATGGGATTCTGGCTAATCCAATCCACACATTGCAGAAAAAAAACGCAGTAGAAAAGTTATGTTTTCAAAAATGCCAGAGTTTTTGAAAATCACAGCATGTTAATTATATCGGTGGAAAAGATGGCAATGAGATTGCAGGGTCCAAGGGGTTGCCATGGCAGCAAGGAGGCCAATCAACAGGAAATCTATGTGCAATGTACTACAAGGCAGAATTACTACAGTATGTTATACAGGGGATGAAGAGTTACCAGATTCAAGTCCCCTTGTAGAACAGTAAAAAAAAAAAAAAAAAAAAAATTAAAAAAAGTTGAAAGATTTTTTTCAAAAATATAAAAATAAATGAATATTAAACAAAACCTTTAAAGTGTAAAAAAAAAAAATAATGTCAACAAATAAAATAAACAAACAGGTATCCCCGTGGGTGTAGACCAAGCTAACCAAAAATAATGTTATTAATCCCATAGGGAGAATGCTGTAAAAAAACCAAAAAAAAAAAACCTCAATGCCAAATTAATAGTGTAATGGTCACCTCACCTCCCTCCCCCAAAAAAAGCAATTAAAATTGATGAAAAAAACTTGTACACACCAAAAGATGGTACCAATAAAAACTACAACTGGTCCCACAAAAAACAAGCCCTCACAAAGATTCATCAACAAAACAGTAGAAATGTTATGGATATCAGAATGCAGGACACCCAGGCAAATTGTATCATTTCAAAAAATGACGTTTTATTTAGTAAAAGCAGTAAAACATAATAAAACCAACATAAATCTGGTATCACCGTAATCGTAGTGACCCGCCGGACAAAGCTGCCATGTCATTTTAATGCACAGTGAACACCGTAAAAACAAAATACAAAAAATGAGGATAGAATTGTGGGGTTTTTCTCATAGATCCCCAAAAAATGTTCATAAAAGCTAATCAAAACATTATATGTACCCCAAAATGGTGCTAACTAGAAGTACAACTCGTCCTGCAAAGAATAAGTCTTCACATGGCTATTTAGACTGAAAAAAAAAGTTATGAATTTTGGAAGGCGGGGAAGGAAAATATGAAAAAAGTCGCCAAGCATTAACGCCCAAACTACCCTGCGTCATTAAAGGGTTAAGATGGCAGCAGGCATTTTATTTATGTATATATTGTATATCTTTTACTGTGAGCTGGATACCTAAGAACTGAAATATCGTATTCCTGACAAGATACGTGCTGCATGACATTATGCAGTATATTTTCACGCACATTTGCCAAATCTTGGTCATAAAGTGCCAAAGTGTAGATATCCGAGCAATAATATCAATTTCAACTCAATGGTCCAAGACGATACAGTATATGCCCAATGATGGGGAATGATGACAGGATATCAGAGATGTAACAGGGTCAATGAAGGAGTACATGGCAGCACGTGCCAAGGCTACGATGACTTCAGAGGTAATGCTCAATCTTGCTGTGCTATTGAATGCTTGGATAGACGTCAGTAATGAAGGTTTACCATGTGACTCTGGTGTATAGGATAGAGCTTAATGTAAAATAACATATAATCTACTCCTCTACGTCTAGCGAGAGGATGTGCAATGTCAGCTGTCACTTCTTCAATATACTCTTGGATTCTACGAGATATATAAAATCCATCGTCCCCGGAGTCAGTGTAGTGTATTGTCATTATTGTTGCTTATGGATGGTGTGCTGACACCGCAGTTGTCATGTGCTGCTTATAAGCGCATGACAGATCCATCAAACGTCCATTTACAGCCTGTGATTCTGTGGCAGCCGAAAGTCAGGCTCTCAATAATAACTCTACCGAGAATACCTCAACCTACTCTGTCCAGTGAAAGCATTAAGCAGCAGGTAATGATGGATCATGCAGATGTCACCTGGCAAGACGATCACATGGGGAGAAATGTCCTGATTTCCCTTGGTGGGACTCAAAAGCGCATCCTGGAACATCAAAACTAATGTCTCCACTGTGAAGACTTCTCCAGATACTTCCTGTCACCAACCAGACTCCCAGCTTATAAACTCTTGTCTAGACTGTGTTGTGAAACACTTTCTTATTCTCACATCTAGAAGAAACTTCATCGGAAATCCATCTTCATTGAAATTACCATATGCAAAGATAATGAGGTTTAATGAAGAAATATCATCATTATCTCCATGTTATGACAGCTGACTGGTATACAGAACCCATGCTCGGGAACACTGGTAGAGAAATCTGATTTTATAATAGAGAGTCCTTTGTTCACAAACCGCAGCGAAATAAAAGCTACTGTACAGAAATGGTTTCTTGCTCTGGAGGACCCAACTCTTTATATATTACTGAGACAGCCCAATGACTTTATAGCAGCTATGTCATCTTAAAGGGAGTCTGTCAGCTCAAAAATTGCAGGACATGTGATAAGGTTTTCCAAACTGCCCTTTTTATTGCAGACCGGGGCTCTGTTGCAAAGAAATTCCAACTTTTAAAAATATGTAAATGAGGTGGAAAAGGGCTTTAGGGGCATGTAGTCTGTAATTTGGGCAGATGAGCGCCCCTTATTCCCTCCGAGGTGCACCCACCACAGGATGAAGGACAGCCCTCTGTCCTTGCTCGTCTTTCTGAAAGTACTTGGCAAGCGCAGTGCAGGTTACTAGTCCAAGGGCCACTTCCAGGTGCTTTGTGACATCATTGGGTAAGCATCTACTGCGCTTGCTGAAGACTTTTGGAAAGATGAGTGAGGACAGAGGGCTGTCCTTCATCCTGTGGTGGGCGGACCTCGGAGGGAATTAGGGACAGTAATCTGCAGTGTTGACCTCCCATGATGCACTAAAGCCTCTTAATAATTCTGGTGCATTTCATGCCAGCAAAGTATTAAGACCAACGAACAAAGTGCCAATCTCAGCCCCAGTCAATATCAACCCCAATGTGTAACAAATAGAGATAGGCATTAAACATGACCTGTCAACACTCCAACATGTCTGGTACAAATGAGCTACATCTACCTATTAAAGAGGTTGTGCCAAGTTTTGCACTTATTATCACATTGGTGTCACATTGGTGGGGGTTCAACTGTTGGGACTGTTCAACTAGGGGCATACATAAAGAGGAAGTTTCATAGTTAAAATCAATGATGATTCAGGAGAGTGATAGCCTAGTAACCAACGAGCGCTTGAGCCCCGCACTATGTGGGATTGGGGCACTATACTGTGTGGGAACTGGAGACATTATCCTATGTGGAACCTGTGGACATAATAATATGTGGCGACACAATTTTTCATAAATGAATAGTACAGGTTCATATATGAAACTTTGTAATATATCTTATTAAAGAAATATGTTTTCTTCTCTGCAGTTTCTTTCTCCATATTAGTCTATGAAGAGGGGAAGGGAGTAGAAAAGACTCAAATAATTGAAGCTGCTAAATTCTGATGTTCTCAACTATTTTAACACTGCTAGGTTATAGATAAGAGCCTGTGAGTGAACAGGA
The DNA here is from genome assembly GCA_947044405.1 of Leptodactylus fallax. Classification (NCBI taxonomy): domain Eukaryota; kingdom Metazoa; phylum Chordata; class Amphibia; order Anura; family Leptodactylidae; genus Leptodactylus; species Leptodactylus fallax. Next base: position 6,039,660 of record CAMRHE010000057.1, read on the forward strand.
TGAAGCAATAAATTAATTAACCAGATTAATCAAATTAATCTCACTTCCTTCTCCATAGAGCTTTTTGTTTGAGGCTGAAGAAAGAGACAAATCTTATGTAACCAAGCAGTCAGATTGAAGACAAGGAGCAGGAGAACAGCTTAATAAGTGGAGAAGGAAACAGATCTCCTTAATAAGATATATTACAAAGTTTCTTATAGTAACCTGCACTATTCAGATTTTTTAAAACTGGAGGTCCGCTTTATGGGACACTATAGTATGTGGGGGAACTCTCCCCACAATTTACCTCTCACGATACAGCTCACTCTATAGGGCTCCCAATCCCCTGTAATATTGTTTCATCCCTTCTTGAACCCCTCCTCGAAAATCTATCGTATGCCCCTTTCCCCAACAGCCATGAGAATAGGGTTTCCGTGTCCCCTGTATGAATGGAGCAGCAATAAAGCATGTGCAATGTCACTCTATTTATCTCAATGGTCCGCTATCTCCGGCAGTCCTACAAAGTTGAACGGAAAGGCAACCCTTAAGCTTCATACCGGGAACAACTATCCAGTGCATAGGTGAGAGGCTGACAATGTGCTAAACCCCTATCTGTAGTAATAACCTAATAGATTTTTTTCTACACCAGACAACCCCTTTAATTAGGACTTTTCTGTGCAGCTTAGGTTTTCCATTCCCTACTCTTAAATTCTAAATAAGGCAATGAAGGGAATAAGGGATGAAAGATCAGCAACACATTATAATATTGGAATAAGAGGGCAGGCTAGAAATAGTTCTCACCACTCCGCGATGTAAGTAAATGATCAAAAGTATGGAGCCCATAATGTACTAGGACTCAATTCCAGGGTAGTTAATATTAATTCTACATCATGAAAAGGTCCAATAGTTACTAATTGTACTCGGAAAAAGATAGGGAAAGAAGGTAAATGATTCACCGAGCCAAAAGAGGAAGCAACCTATGAATTTCTTGACATATCATTGACTTCAAAGAGTTCTGTGAGAAATGACTCTTAATTATCTGTTCTAAAAGCTAAATTATTCATGGAAGAAGAAATGGAGGAGCGGGGATGTGCCTGCCCTTAATCCATCCTCAATACACAGGGATGTCATTTACTTGTAAAATTTCCTCTTATTGCATTAGCATTCGGGGCTCAGATCCAGCTAATGATTTGGCTGGCAATGATGACCTTGTTAAGTTAAAAGTGGAATGTTCTGGGCTGGCAAATGTAAATATTTTTTCGGATTTTTTTTCTATTAAACTCATCGAGGTTTACTGTGACTTTCAACGTATTTGGAAATCTCATTTGGATTTCAGCCTGAATGTGTCCTAAATCTGGAAAGTTAACTGCTGCAAAGGCAGACGAGTCCTGAGATTCACAGGGATGCACATGTACAGAGCATACAGGAAAGCAGCTGCTCCTGGAGAGAGAAACAGATGTCCAGGATTTCATCTGTTACGGGAAGTATTAAGGGTTAAGAGTCCAACACCCCTGTGTCCCAAAGGTAACCAGTGCCTAAAATGGACAGGCTCATGAATTTGACCTCATTATGGATACTTGTGCCGACAGTAAATGGAAAAAGTAAAAACTGCCTCTAGTGCCGCCTATTTGAGGGTAGCCCCCTATAAGTTCTTTAAAGGGGTTAGCCACCTTTTAAAAATTGTTAAGATAGGCCACCTATTTTAGATCAGTGGTCCAAATGTTGGGACCAGCATGTCAGCTGTTTCCTGGAGTGTCCAGCTCCTGGTATTGTTTACAGGCCAGGCGCTGCTCACTCGCTGTACTTTTAGTGGTAACAGTTGTGGGCTCTATAGCTGTGTCCCATTCTGGCGCATCTCTGACCTTCCATGCAACAGAAAGACAAAATTATCCCTTTTAAAGAGGACCCTTCACCACTTCTACCAACTACAGTTCTTAGCATCTGTTAATAGGCCCAGCTCCACTGATTCTGGTGCAGTTGGAACTTTTCCTCTAGACCCCACCATTCCTGAGCAATCAATGCTGTAAGTTTTGGTGTCTGATATACTATTTAGTCTCTGTACTGTCAGGGGGGTGGAGTCAAACAGGAGCAGACAAGGGGTGTGATTCTGAGCTCTGACACTGGCTGCTTCTGTTTGGAGATCTGAATCACGCCCCCTGTCTGACACCGCCCTTCTGACATTATAAAGCTTAAATAACGCATCAAGCACCAAAACTAACTGCACTTATTGCTCAAGCATGTTGGGAGCTAGAGAGAAAATTACAACTGTGCTGGAATCAGTGGAGCAGCAGCATTAACAGGTGATAAGAACTTGAATTGGTGGAGGTGGTGGTGAATTATTTTTGGTAATTACTGGCATAAATTATAATACTGTTATATGTTACGTTATACATACTGTTATATGGTGTCGTAGTCAATTTAATAAATCTCTTACCATTGTGCTCTCTGGGAACACTAAGGAATTTATCAAGATCTGCTCATCGGGCATGTATAAGCTGGTTAACCGTTCAAACTAATTTACACCAGATACATCAAATGCAATTTTTTTTTAAAAAGTTGCAAAAATTGTTGCAATATCACTCCATTATTGTAAGTCACTCCAGTAAGGCAGTGGCATACTTGTAGATAGTGGAGTAATATTTCAGGGCAGAAATGCCTTACTGAAAGATGCGCCAATTTAGTAAACCTTGCACCATTTGGTAAATTTGACACAAATTATTAGTTGTATTATTTTGTGCCAAATTTATAAAATGTCACACAATTTTTGATAAAATTGCTACATCTTTCAGTCTAAAGCTGGCCATACACTTAAAATATTTATCTCCAGATCATTGGCAGATCCAACTTATTGTAGTGCATCTTCTGTTCGTCCCATGTGTATGACCCGCACAGATTTTTAGCAGATTGCATTAAATTTTGCTGGTCCTGCCTAAGATCTGCAGATACATATCTTATGTGTATGGTCAGGTTTACACTTCTGCCCTGAGATTTTACTACATGATTTTACTACACTTTCTAGGCCAGCCCCTTACTGGGACAATTTTGATACTTTTTTGCATTTGCAGTTGCATTTGATAAATATGTGATGTAAATAAGACCCAGAAGTCACAAAACCATATTTTCTGGCATTTTGATGCTGAGATAATGGAGTGCAGGGCTGTATAAATTCCCCCCACTGTGCCAAATGACAAACCTGACCTGTTGTGTTCACATACTTGGCTCTGCTACATTTACACATCTGCTACAGGAATGTAGAAATTGCCTCATTACAGTTTGCTCAACTCTAATGCACCTGTCATCTCTTTTCACTTCATAAGGTAGGAGTAAGATGTATGATGTAGGGATACTATGTGATATTTTGATACTGTTGCAGGCCACAATCTCAAGGCAAAATGCAATCTGATGAATTTCAGATCTGTACTTGTTTGGGACCTTTGGCTGACTTTGGCCACTTGGAGTCCGGTCATTGCTATATGTGTAATACAAATCAAAGCTACATGTATACTGATGTAATGCAACAGGCTTGTAATTCTCATACATTATGGGTCATAGGAGAGCAATAAACTACAGTACAGCGCTGAGGGAGAAGAATTACAATCACGCAGAATGAAGTTTAGGCGCCGGTGAAATCTATTATATAATAACATAGAATGACCCAATGTAATCTCTTTTACGAAGATCTAATCCCTTCCTTTTACCAGTGTTTCCCAACCAAGACTTCTTAGGGGTCCTTGGAACCTGATCAATGGTTCCTTACTCTAGGCTCACACCTGCGCTTCCATTCTTTGGATACGCTTGGGGACCCGAAAAACAGAAACCCAGCCACTTAAAAAGCAGTTACCCGTGGACCCCATAGACTAATGGGGTCTGCCAGGTTTCCACCTGAAAAATGCAGAGAAAAAAGTCCTGTTTGCAGGACTTTTCTCTCTGAATTTTTCAAGCGGATTTGGGGATGGAATCTCCAGATGAAAACCAAGAGCTCATGTGAACCCAGCCTTAGAAGACAGCAGCCCGAGAGCTGTCATTTGTATACATGTGGTATAGTTGCCAATTGTCCCAAATTGTCATAAATAATTCCTTCAAATTCGAATATGTCCTGGGTATGACTTCAAAACTTGGTGTCCGTCTATTTTGGGGTGTTTCTGGGGTTGGGGCTTAAACATGCCATTTTACTAATATTAATTTTGGTAAGTTTGTTTATGTACAGAAACCAGAAAAAAAAAAAAACCTTAAGGCCGGGGCCCCACGTGGCGTAAACACCGCGATTTGCCTGCAGCATTTTACAGTCAGAGCAAAGTGGATGCGATTCTAGCGAATCCCATGCCCACTTTGCGGTAAAAACCGCGCTACAGACATGAGGTGATTTCCAAAGCAGGCGCGGTTTTGGAAATCGCAGCATGTCAATTATACATACGGAAATACCGGCGGTTTCCCCATAGGTATAATTGAAACAAAAAGTCCACAGAGGAAACCTCTGCAAACTTTTTGTCTAAAGCACTGCGGGAAAAACCACGATGCGGGATCTTAGCCTAAAGGGGTTTTTTTTGCAGTGTTAGTCTGCTCAAAAGGAGCTTCAGTGCTCAGCCGTTGATTGGCTGATGTGGTCATGCACAGGTAGAATATCAACAAAGACCGGGGAACCCAACGGAGACTCTCTACTGGATCCCCAACCAAATGGACAGATAAGTATGTAGTATTTGTTATTTTAAGCCTCAAAAAGCAACTTAAACACCCATTTAAGTACCAAAGAAGGCTCCACCACCTCCTGTTTCATTGTCTTCCCTGTATTCTCAATTTGATACTTTTTTTTTCTAGTATAGCATAGACATTTACTGATGCCAACTGTAGGACAGTCTTGGGTAGATAGTAGGATAACAATAGGACAGGCAAAAGTTGACCATCACTATGGTTCAACCTGTCTCTGGCGAATGGATGGCATATCTTGAGGTCACTGGCTCTGGTGTAAGGACCCCTCAGAAATTGTTGTCAATAAAGTATGTTCTGCATATCCCATAGGAGAGCTCCCATTCTCATGTTTGTTATTGGCCCTCTGCTTAGGCTCACAGAGGATGGTCCCTAGTAAGATAAACACCCCTCTATGACAGTCATATACTCTAGAAGAGCACATAGACAGGGATTGTCTTTGTGAGCTGGGGGGCTACAGGTATATATACTATATGCCTAGGAACCTAGGTTCTTAGCCTGTGGTATATGTTTCCCAAGGTTCATGCCATGTCTCTAGGTAGCACTCTGTATGACAAAGCTTTGGGAGAACATTGATGTAATTTCGTTAGGGGCTCTTGGTTTAGCGATGGTCTTCTTAACACCTGGAGAGCTGCATGTGGTCTTCATCCTGTAACCCTCGAGCTATTGTGAAACTACAGTTCCTATCATGCCCTGACAGCTAAAGCCTTCTGGGAGTTACAGCATCGCAACAGCTGGAGAGTCAGAGGTTGGGGAAACCAAATAATCTGAAGGCAATGAAGTTACTAATAAGAGAGATATATTTGTCATCTCTGCCTGTACCGAGTGTCTGGGACGCCAGCTGCCTGACAGCGAAATGGCTGGAACAATAGAATCCATGGCTCCAGGAAAGATAGAATTTTTATGAGGTAAATATGTAATTCTTTGGGACTCCCAATGCAGCAAATCTGTTTTACATTTCCACTTGTTATTTATATCTGGATAAAACCTATTTTTGGCTCTCGGCTGCATTCCTTATGTACCGCAACATAAAGATGTTCGGTCTCTCAAAGAAAGGAAATGGGATTACTTGACTCAATATTAAAGATCAAGGATGTCATACATACAAATTGGCTACTTGTCTGCGCTGATCATAACGGTATTGTAGAAATATTCATCTCTGGAGTAAGGCTTATTGGACATGTGTGAGATGGAAATAGGAAATCAGCGCATTCAATTAGCCATAAGCCGCAGCCATAATAACAGAGAACGAGCCCAACATTAAGGAGGTAAATGGCTCAATGGACCGGAGGCACAAGACATCTTAGAAATGAGACTAACATGATGGTACAGTGCCTATAGAAAGAAGTGCAGCTCCTTAGGAGGGGATTTATCATGTATCGTGTTATATAGACTTTCACGGCTGCCTTAATTATAACGCCATTGGTGCACTTATACCCATTTTTCCAAAAACTGCAATTCTGCCACTGTCTTTTTAAGGCTAAGGCCCCACATAGCATCCCACAGCATAAAGGCGATGTGGGAAAAACCCGCGGCAGCAGTGCATAGTGGTTTTTCCCACAGAGCTTCTTACAGAAAGTCTGCAGAGTTTTCCTCTGCGGATTTTCTGCTTCTATTATACCTATAGATCATTAGAGATGTACGGAAGTAATTTTTTAATCGAAAATTTCAAAATAATTTTTCAATAACTTATTTTAGTATTTGACAATATTTTCCATCCTAGGGGTCCAATCACATTTCTGTATTGCAGTGTCTTATGCCATTGTTTTATATGTTCTTGGTTTTCACACATATATGGTCTTCCCATGTAATTGCTACAACCAGGGCTGGGTTCACAGCTGGAGACTACATCACAGAAACCGCCAAAAATTGGCGGAGAGAAAAGTCCTTTACGGATAGATTTTTCTCTCCGCCGCTTTCAGTTTTTAAACGGTAGACACCCGATGAACCCCAGTATAGTCAATGGGGTCCTCCGGTGCCCGTGTGTAAGCGCTGTTTTAGTGGTCCGGCTCTCTGTTGTTCAGGTCCCCCAACAGACCCAAATGACGGAGTCCTAAGCACTAGTGTGAACCTATGGTAAGGTCTAGCATAGTTGGAAATACATAAGATGATGGGAATCACACCGTATGGGTTTTAACATGTTTCAATAAAGACAGAAGTTTTATTCTACAAGTGCTGGATCCACTTCTGATTTTTTTATTATTAGGCCAGTCAGTCTCTCTGACAGGCATCCTAGTAGACCTTGCCTAGGAATGGATCTGATGGGTGTAAAAGATAGCTGACATCCACTGACCACATGACAATCCATCAACACCCCAAGATCGTGGTGCTGATAGGGGTACGGTGCCTTTATCAAACCCCTTAGATCCTGTGATCACTATTGGCCACAAATACAGCAGAGTTTCATCTGGATGTCATCTGGATATGATCTGGATGTTATCTGGATGTGATCTGGAATGTGATCTGGAATGTGATCTGTGTGTGATCTGGAATGTGATCTGTGTGTGATCTGGATGTGATCTGTGTGTGATATGGATGTGATCTGTGTGTGATATGGATGTGATCTGGATGTGATCTGTGTGTAATCTGTGTGTGATCTGGATGTGATCTGTGCGTGATTTGTGTGTGATCTGGATGTGATCTGTGTGTGATCTGGATGTGATCTGTGTGTGATCTGGATGTGATCTGGATGTGATCTGTGTGTGATCTGGATGTGATCTGTGCGTGATTTGTGTGTGATCTGTGTGTGATCTGGGTGTGATCTGTGTGTGATCTGGATGTGATCTGTGTGTAATCTGGATGTGATCACAGTGGTCACCGGCTCCTAGATCAGCACATCTCGTTTTTAGTCCTTTACTTAACAGTTGCTCATGGGGTTGTAAAGTGTCATCACTTCATGAACAATCCATTCTCCTTGGTTCTCAACCAGACACATCTTCAGGTTTTTTTCACATATGTGGTTATGAAGGGTATAACATTATTTTCCTTCAAGTTATTCAAATATTTTTTGCATCTTTTTACACTGATACATAGGCTTTTATTTTTACATTATTTTATTTTTTCTATTTTCTTAATATTCAGATTTATGTGGAGGGAAAACTTGTCTGTTTTTCACATTTTGTGTATTTTTTAATATCTTAAAGTACTACTAAAATTTTTTTCTTATTATTAAAAAAAGCTTTCACTCAGGTTTTCATGTAGGTGGAGTGTGGCAGTGGTGTCTTAATTTTATAAGTTTTTTTTTTTTTTTTTACACGCTATGGCCCCATAAGGTCACAGGTCATAGGCCTTCTGGGGCATTTTAACATTCCTTTTTTAGGAATGTTGAAATTTTTCTTTTCTCTTTTTGCTGATTTTCCCTGTAACTGAGGGTGTTATGTTCTGCTTCTAGTACACAATGCAAACCTGATCTGGGTTCCCTAGAGTCCAGCAGCTCCTGCAGGTGTGGGCACCCAGCAGATCATATAACTGGAAGGCCAGGGGAAAGCTGCATCATAGCAGCTACCATAGCTATAGACACAACTCTGTATTCTGTGAACAGTCTCTTCCTTCTCTTGCAGATGTCTGGCTGTCACTGATAGCTGGCTGCCCACTCCTGCAGATGCACGATCTTGTGCAGCTGAAAACTCTGCAAGGATGTACCAATATATCCTTGCACATGTATAACATCAATGGGCGGTTGGCATGTTGTTAAAGACGATTTCCAAGTGGTAAAATTATTAGGGCAAGTTCAGCGTTTGATTCAAAATAACAAAACAAGCTATACAGTACTTACCCATCCTGCTGGGCCACTGCTTACAGGGATCAGCTTTTGATCTTCACCATTTACATGGCTGCAGCAGGGAGGTGTGTATCTACTCACATCACCGTTGTAACCAATCATTGGCCTCAGCATATACAGCAAGAGTCTGCTGAGGCCAGTGACTGTATACCGTCACCTCCCTGCTGCAGCCATGTAAACAGCTTTCTGCGTTGAGGACTGGAGCTCATTGCTGAGAGTAGCCGCCAGCAGGAGGGATAAATATAACTTTTTTTGTGTGAATACAGTACATGCTTTTTAAGATGGTATACTTCCCCTTTAAATAAGTCATGCCTTGCCGCAGCCATCCATTTTACTCCAACTGGAAACTTAAAAAAAAAAAAATTCTGCAGCAAACTTGGCATTGATATCCACCACTTATGTAATCTATTGGACCAATTAAAGAGTAAGTCCACAATAAATATCTCACTATAGATTGCACACAATCCCATCTGTCAGGAGTCTACACAAGCCATTAGCACTCTGCAATGTTTCATGTGAATATTACACTATGGGCTTCTCATGAAACTTTGAGAAAGTATCACGTTGGCACCTAGCCTTCAATTATTTATGCATGCAGTCATCAGCTTGAAGGATTTTTATTTTCTGCTAGTTTTACACTGTAAATGTGTTCTCGGGTACTCTGCGGCAGAATGTAAGCGTGGCTTGTAATTTATGGCTTATTTTGCTTGCACTGCGATGATGTAAATGTTTTCCAGTTGTTAGTCAAGCCTTCAGAATGACAAACTGACAGTGTCGGGGCCATCGGTCATCCTCGATGTGTTCTTTACTTTGCCATAATGTATAATGTAGATGTTTTTGACTTACTTCACCTACATTGCACTTTATCCGGAAAATAGTATTTACACACAGAACACTAAGTCCCTAACCTACAAGCCCAGTCTGACAGCTGTGACGTGTAGGATGACCAGTCAGCTGGTCAGACAGAACCGTGACTATAGTAATGGATGTGTAGTACCTGTTATAGTATGGACATTATATAGTTAATCACTGCGGCAACTTTTTGGATTCATTGTAATCTAAAAATGTTATATTTCAAGAAGTATTCCCATGAACGTGGCCATATTTCAATTCGTAAACAATTCAACATTTTTGAAATGATAAATAATTAAAAATTTTGCAACGATTTAAAGATTTTTGTCTAACCATCTTAGTGGTGACAGTCTGTTGTCTCAATGGATATGACAATAAAGGACCTTTTTATGATCTGGGACTTGTCAGAAACCCAGCCATGATGTCCTTATTGTGTCCGGGTTATCTTCTCATACATGTAGTGTCCCTGCCTGATAACCAGCCATGATGTGCTTACGGTGGGTTCACACTTGCAGTGGCACTCCGCCCGTCGCAAATCTGACCTAAATGTCGGAAAATAAAGTCCTGCATGTCCGACTTGGTTTCGCGGTGCAGAGGGTGTAAGCGCACACCCGCGCATTGCTTTAAAAACCCATTCAAGTGAGTGGGTTTTTAATCAAAGCGTCGCAAACCTTTCCCTATCCAGTTTTCCAACATTTAGGTCGGATTCACGGCGGACGGAGTGCCGCCACAAGTGTGAGCCTTTATTGTGTCCGGGTTATTTTCTCATACATGTAGTGTCCCTGCCTGATAACCTGTCTCCATAAGGACATCATGGCTGGGTTTAGACAAGTCCCAGAACATAGAAAGTTCCTGTATTCATGGTCATATCCATTGGTAACTGATCAAGACAAAAGACTGAAAACCACTAAAATTAGACCACTAAGTAAAAACAATGCTGCATTTTAAATTCCCAGCAAAGTGAATGAACATGTTAATATTAGATGCCTAATCACAAGCGTTTTCCCTATAAATTTAATATGGAAGGAAAAAAGCAGAGAAACGCAGTAAATATTCAATGAAAAACGTGTGTACACTGTGTTTTTCTAAGTAGTAATTTTAAGCTGCGTTTCACTATGTGGAACCTTAGCCCAAAACGCTGCAAATTTTTAAATTATTTACAATTGCAAAAATGTTTAATTTTAGAATGTCCACTAATCTAAATAGGTTATGTTCATGAGAAAACCTATTTAAGGCTGAAGCCCCACATTGCAGGAAATGCAGCTTTTTTTGTTGCAGATTTTGCTGCAGTTTTTTGAGCAAAAGCCAGGAGTGAATTAGGCAGAAGGGAGAAGTATAAGAACTTCCTATATATTTCCCATTCCTTTTGTAGCCATTATTGGCTTTGGCTCTAAAAATTCACAGCAAAATCTGCAACAAAGAAAGTTTTGTTTCAGCAACATGCGGCCTCAGCCTAAAGGATTGTTTGCTTTATTGTCAATAAAGTATATTAAAACAAGCACTCTGTGGCCCCCAAAACCGTCAAACAGAACTTGTTGCCAATGGCAACCAATCACAGTACAGCTTTAATTGTTTACAGAACAGATTAAGAAAATAAAGCAGAGTTCTGATTGGTTGCTATGGGCAATCAGGCCAGCTTATCTTAGGCCTGATCCATGGGGCAAAAAGTTAAGATTCCTCTCCACTGTCCGTCTCTGTGCTTTCCACCATAGCCCTGACATATGTAACTATGAGCCATACAGTTGCACTCATATATACTGCTTTAACCCTTTCCCTGCCAAAGACGGATGCCATACGTTGTGTCAGGGAGACACTTCAGTAGCCAAGGACATATGTAATACATCCTTCCTACTAAAGCCGATATCTCAGGATCCACAAGGGCTATCAAGAAGACAGCTAATCGCTCTGGAACAGTAGGGGCTAGCATGATGATCTTGGCATCATTTTAAAGATGAGATTCTCATCTTTAAAAATAATCTAAGGCTGAGGTCCCACGTTGCGGAAATGCAGCTTTTTTTGTTGCAGATTTTCCTGCGTTTTTTTAGCCAAAGCCAAGAATGGCTACAAAAGGAATGATGAATATATAGGAAGTTCTTATACTTCTCCCTTCTGCTCAATCCACTCCTGGCTTTGGCTTAAAAACTGCAGCAAAATCTGCAACAAAAATAAGTTACTTTTCTGCAACGTGGGGCCTCAGCCTAAAAGTTTTTCTTGATAGCCCCTTGTGCTTTAGTCCATTAAAAGAGATTACAAAAATGAAACTCAATATGTAGCCCATATTGCGCAGAACACAAAAAACTTTTACAGCTACAAAAAAAAATATATAAAAAAAATGTTCAAAAATTACATGTTTTTTCGTCTTTACCACAAACATTGTGTGAAGAGGTTAATATTTCTTTAAGGTTATATTTTTGTCTGCTCCTTATAAGGTTTGTCTCCTCCTGATCCTACAGTAGTTCTGGGACCCGTCATTACAGATCCATGTCCTGTACATAGTACATCTGTGTAATTACTGTATTTGTAATTCCTCACAAAATCTCTTGCTTTGAGGATATCTTTCTCCAGAAAGCCACTTCCTCTTAATATCTAAGAGCCTTTCACCACCAACATCTTACAGCATATACTCAACAACTGCAGGATAAGAGAAACCTCCATTGGCCAAGGATTCTTTTTTCTGTGCTGAATTCCATACCGTGGTTCCAAGAAAATCCCAGAACATTACACTTGGCTCTTTCTGTTCAAGGACTCTTAGGAGTCAAATGAACTCTTATCTTATAAGCAGCTGCAGGACTGGCAATCGGCTGCGGCGCAGAAGACCAGAGGAAGAATCCACTTGCCTGTCTCTAGTACTATATTCCCAGTGCAATTCCCACACAGTACTATGAAATTCATTCATCAATCATTAGCACCAAGAAAAAAACATCATGGTGGGACAAAGTATTTCTGGAAAGTCCCATTAATAAGAAATATTCCGGAAAGTTATCCTCCTGTTTTGTTTTAATGTTATTCAATTTGGCCTGAAGTGTACTTGACCTTTCAGATGACTTTCTGGAATAATCTGCTGTGTGTGCAGAGGAGGAATGACACCACTTCTGGCCATTACATGACTTGTATTCTGCATTTTTAGTCATTTTCCCCGCTGCAGGCTCTCTCTCTAAATTTCAACTGTCCTCGAGCTATTGGGTGAATTCTAGCTGCTATAAAGTCTCCCATTTGCAGCACACGGAAAAAGCAGCAGATTCTGTTTCCTAACTTTTTCTCACTCACTCAGAAGCAGGAGCAGCATACAGGGTGTATAAAACAGAATCGATGTTAATAAAGCACTCTGGTGAGATAGAAAACTTACTATTCGCTTCAGAACCATGTTTCTTTGTGTCTCCTCTACCCTCCTCCCTCCTTACCCTCTGCCTACACCTTTATGGGCACATGTAATTTGATACTTCAGGGAACCAACAGTCTATCTTCAGAGACCAAGACAGATTTATCAGAAATTTCAAACTGTTTAAGAGGTAGGGGATGGAGGAGAAAAGAACCTCATAAGTGGAGATAGAAGTATTTTGCTCTGATGAGATATATTACAAAGTTTCTTATATTCACTTGTACTACTGATTTATGAAAAATGTATTAAAAAGTTAGTGACCATTTAAAGGGGTTGTCTGGTTTAGAATTACCCATCTTATTTTGGACTAATATCAATTTCCAGGAGTGTAGAGCGGTTATATAGTTTTTCTCCCTAAGGGATCCACAACCTTCATGGCTTACTTGGACAATATGTTAAAGAGGACCTTTTACCACATCCACCAACTCCAACCCAAACCCTTTGCCTATTTCACAAGGAGCTGTCTCACTGATCCTGACACATTTGGAATTTTTTTCTCTAATCCCCACTGTTGCTGAGCAATCCTTTCTGTTAGTTTCAGCACAATTATGCTCTCTACTGTCAGGTAGGCAGTCTAAGACTATCTGCTCCAGTCCAGGACCACCCAGCTGACAGTAGAGAGCCTATTGAAAGAGAACCTGTCAGGTCAATTTGGGACATTAAACCACCCATGGGTCCCCCTGTTTTAAACCTACCCATGACTGTATTTTAAAATTTTTTGTACTTACCTAGAGATGAGTGAGTTCAGTCCCAGCGCCTGCTCAGCTCTTCAGTGATGCCAAGGACGTACACCCCAGCTTCACTGCGCATGTGCCCGAGGTCCGACGCATGCGCACTAAAGCCTAGGTATACTTTTCTGGCTTCAGTGAAGAACTGCGCAGGTGCAGGGAGTACAGCGGAAGGGTGAGTATAAAGCTTATTTTTAGTGTGGGTATGTATGATTTTACAACATGGTGATTTGGGACACTAAACCCTCAGTCCATAAGGTCCTGTGGGTGGTTTAGTGTCCCGAATCGCCCTTTCAGGTTCCCTTAAACGTATAAGGTGAGTACCAATTGATCAGGAACAGTAGGGGCTAGAGAAAAAATTACAACTGTGCTAGAATCAGTGGAGCAGTGACTATTGAAGGATGTAAAGAGTTGAAGTTGGTGGATGTGGTGAAAGGTGCTTTTTAAAAAGGACCTTGTAATGCTTAATTTCTCCTGTGATGACGCTGCTGGGAAATGGACTAGCAGATAACATTGTGTCACACTTATTAACATGAGTACGCTTCCCAATGCAATAATACTATATACAGTATTTCAATTTGCATGAGTAGTCAAGAGAAAAGACCAATATATAGAGTAGATACGATCAATGTTAGCAACTACTGGACACCAGCAGTGAAGACACTAAATCAACAAAGGTAATTGAATTGGATGCTAAAGCAATGGACACCACTGAACCCGAAGGACTAAGGTGAGAAAAACCCCACCATGTACATCCTAATAAAACTGACACAAATGGTGGTTCTGCTAGTGAATCACAAGGGCAATGTTCCGTGTCAGAGTCTTGAGGCCAGGTGGGCAGGAGTTCACATGATATTATTGCATAGGGGTACTTTGTGATATATATCCTGCCTTGATATGTTCATATTGTAAGGGAATCACTAGAGGAGCGATTCCCCAGTAGCTGCTGGAGAACTTAGGGGGGAGGGGCACAACAAGACAGTGGACCCTAAGCTGAATCCCCCCACTGTCCCTGGCTAACTTGCCCGATCTTTCCTAGGTGACAGCCAGCAACTAGTCGACAGTCCCTCCTTATAATAAGTGATAACACAGAACGCAGACAGGACACACAAACAACAAAGGGAGGTCAGCTAGCCCAGGGGTCGGTAACAATCGAGCAATGCAGTACAGAATCCAAGTCCAAGAGAATAGTCAAAGGTAAGCCAGTGGTCAGAAAATCAGAAGAGCAGGTAGCAGGTAACAAGGAGTATAGCCAGTAAGCAAAATGCAATAGCAGGCGCCAATGGGAAAGTGAGCAAACAATAAATAGGGAGAAAGAACCCGCCCCAGACTTGATAGGAGGATAGGCTGTCAATCACAAAGGCAGGACTAAAGTTAAGTCTTAGTGGAGCAGGGGGAGAGTAAGGTGAAGGAGAAGGGAGTGGTGGAAAATCAATTAAGGAGGTGAGGGAATAGGACAGTGTTCAGACAATAAAAGAAAAACCCAAAGGAAAGAATCACAACCGGGCACGCCTCCTGCGCCGCAGCGTGCGCCCGGAGGACGGCGCCAAAGCCCGGACAGGCAAGGACGTTACAGTACCCCCCCCCTTTTACGAGGGGCCTCTGGACCCTCGCCAGATGGACCAGGTTTCGAAGGGTTCTGGCGATGAAAGAGATTAATTAAACGTGGCGCATATAGGTCCCTACCAGAAACCCACGTTCGCTCTTCCGGGCCATAACCCTTCCAGTGCACGAGGTACTGAACAGCATTCTGCACCCAACGGGAATCCAGAATTTTTTCTACTTCATATTCTAGTTCCCCTTGGACCACCACCGGCGCAGGTGGTCTGGAAGAAGTAAGGACAGGGGAGATATACTTCTTCAAAAGCGACTTGTGGAAGACGTTGTGAATACGAAAAGAACTTGGAAGTTGTAATTTAAAAGATACTGGGTTTATGAGTTCAGAAATGACATAGAGCCCAATGTAACGTGGTGCAAATTTCCCCCGAAGGAACTCTAAGACGCACATTCCTAGTGGACAGCCAGACTCGATCTCCCACTCTGTATTCAGGGCCAGGTAAGCGTCTTTTATTTGCCTAGAGTTTTTGATATTCTTGGGCTTTAACCAGGCTCAGACGAGCCTGGGCCCAGACTGTGCACAGTCGCTGATAAGTATGTTCGGCGGTGGGATTAACAGACTCGGTGCTACGGAAAGAGGAGTACCTGGGGTTAAAACCATAGTTGCAATAAAACAGAGACATTTTAGTGGTGACATTAAGCCTGTTGTTTATTGAAAACTCTGCTAGAGGAAGAAAGGTTCTCCATTTTTCTTGAGCATCAGACACAAAACACCTTAAGTACTGTTCCAAAGTTTGGTTGAATCTCTCTGTCTGGCCATTGGTCTCCGGGTGGAACGCAGAAGAGAAAGACAGAGAGACCCCCAGACGACCACAAAATTCCTTCCAGAGTCTAGAGACAAATTGTACACCCCGATCAGATACAATATTTTCCGGTACACCATGCAAGCGGAGTATGTGGTTAATAAAGAACGAGGCTAGACGTGGAGCACTAGGAATTTTCTTTAGGGGTACAAAACGACACATTTTGGAGAATCTATCCACAACAACCCAAATCACAGTCTTCCCTTGGGAACAAGGCAAATCAGTAATAAAGTCCATTGACAAATGGGACCATGGTCTCTTAGGTATAGGAAGGGGATGAAGAAGGCCCTCGGGTAATCTCCTAGGAGTCTTCATCTTAGCACATGTCTCACAGGCAGCAACAAATTCACATACGTCTTGAGATCAGGACGGCCACCAGTAAGAGCAGGAGAGAAGGTATTTAGTCCCAGCGAAGCCGGGATGTCCCGTGAAGGTAGAACAATGAATTTCCTCCAAAACACGAAGACGAAGATTTGGAGGTACAAATAGTTTCCCAGTGGGAGTATTACTGGGAGCAAGATCTTGTGAATTAACCACTAAAGTAGCAAGATCAGGAGTAATAATGGCGAGAACCACTCCGGGAGACAAGATTTTATCTGGGACATCCTTAGGGGCACCGCTGGGACCAAAACTGCGAGATAGGGCATCAGCCCGTACAATTTTAGAGCCTGGACGATAAGTCACCACAAAATTAAAACGTGTGAAGAATAGCGCCCAGCGGGCCTGCCTAGGAAAGAGTCGCTAAGCGTTATCCAGATATAGTAGGTTCTTATGATCGGTGAATACTGTGATCTGGTGTTTGGACCCCTCGAGGAAATGTCTCCACTCCTCGAATGCCCATTTAATGGCTAGGAGTTCTTGATTACCAACGTCATAGTTGCGCTGTGTAGGAGAGAATTTCCTCAAGAAGAAGGCTACAGGTTGCAAACACGTAAAATTTTCAGAGCCCTGAGACAACACGGCACCAACCCCCACTTCAGAGGCATCAACCTCAATAATAAATGGGCGATCATAGTCTGGTGGTACTAATACAGGAGCCTCAACAAAACATTTCTTGAGATGTACAAAAGCCTGTTCCGCTTCCGGAGTCCATTTGGTCACATCGGCACCTTTCTTTTTGAGATCCGTTAATGGCTTCACTATAGAAGAGAAATTCTTAATAAATTTTCGATAATAGTTGGAGAAACCCAAGAAACGTTGTAGGGCTTTAAGGTTGGAGAGGCGTTCCCAGTTATTAATAGCCGTGACTTTTAGTGGATCCATACAAAAAGAATCGGGAGTAATAACGTAACCGAGGAAGGTGACCCTTTGGACTCCGAACAGGCATTTGGACAATTTGGCAAAGAGAGAGTTTTGACGCAACAGTAGCAAAACACTCCTAACATGCTCAATATGTGTGGCCCAATCAGGAGAGAACACTAGAATATCATCCAGGTAGACAACCACATAACGACCGAGCAAATCTCTAAAGATAACGTTAACAAAGTGTTGAAATACTGTGGGTGCATTACATAACCCGAAAGGCATTACCAAATATTCAAAGTGACCTTCCGGGGTGTTGAACGCAGTTTTCCATTCATCTCCTTCTCTAATCCGGATCAGATTGTATGCCCCACGGAGGTCAATTTTAGAAAACCAGCGGGCACCCCCAATCTGATTGAAAAGATCAGGGATCAGGGGAAGAGGGTACTGATTTTTAACCGTAATTTTATTTAATTCTCGGTAGTCAATGCATGGTCGCAGTCCGCCATCTTTCTTTTTAACAAAAAAGAACCCAGCTCCCATGGGAGACTGAGACGGACGGATGTGACCTTTAAGAAGACTATCCTGAGTGTAATCCCGCATAGCCTCACGTTCTGGAGCAGAAAGATTGAAGATCCATCCCTTAGGGTATTTGGAGTCGGGAAGGAGTTCAATAGCACAATCGTAAGGTCTATGCGGCGGTAAAACTTCAGCAGCTTTAGCATCAAAAACATCATGAAAATCAGACAGAAATTCAGGAAGAAGCGTCTCCTCACTGAGACAATCGGAGTTATGCAAAGCAATACAATGGGAGGAGCACTGATTCCCCCATTTCACTAACTCTTTTTTGGGCCAATCAAAGGTAGGGTTATGGAGGTCTAGCCAGGGAAGCCCTAAAATAATATCAGACGAGAGATCCTCCATAACAAAAAAACTCATGAGCTCCGTATGTATTGAGCCCACTTGCAAAGAGAGTAAGGGGGGTTTTAAAACGGATTTTACCCCTGGCCAGTGGAGTAAAATCGGCCCCAGTAACCAACAGAGGAGTATCTAATGATACAAGTTCAATACGTAAAGCAGAAACAAACGAAAATTTAACAAAGTTAGTGGGAGCCCCAGAATCTACTAGGGCCTGCCCAGAAACAGATCTGCTCCCAAAGGACAGAGACACAGGTAACATCAATTTGTGAGATTTTTCAGAAGATACCTGACTGCCTGAGTGGTTCTTCTGAATACCACTCAGGCCCTGAAGTTTTCCGCTGGTGTACGTGGTTTGATGGAACAGTCTCGGATGAGATGACCCGGTTTGCCGCAATACAGGCAGAGATGATTCCGGAGACGATATTCTCGTCTAGCCTTGGTATCCAGTGCTCCCAACTGCATAGGCTCATCTCCAGGGGTGACAGAAGGAGAAACAGATTTTTTAACAGAAAGAGAGGGATAGATAGAAGACTTAGTGGTACCGATCCCCACCCTCTCTTTACGTCTGTCCTTGAGTCTCCTGTCAATGCGGACGGCTAAGGTCATGGCCTTTTCTAAGGTAGGGGGATCAGGGTGACCTACCCAGACATCCTTCACTGAATCATTCAGGCCCTGTTTAAAAAGAGCTTTCAAAGCGGAGTCACACCAACCTGCTGTTATACTCAACTTCCGAAACTCAGAGCAGTAAGTTTCAGCGGATAGTTTACCTTGCCGGAGGGTAAAAAGTTGGGACTCGGCGAGTCCAATTTGATCAGGCTCAGCATAAATGGCCCCCAAAGACTTAAAATTTTTTTCTAGATCTGTCCACTCCTCTGCTTCAGGGGGGAGTTTAAGGGCCCAAGTCTGTGGATCCCCCTGTAAGAAGGAAATGACCACCCCCACCATCTGAGACTGCAACGCATGAGGGTTGACCGGAAAATACAATAGACATGATTCTCTGAATGTCTTAAATTTACCTCGGTCCCCTGAAAACCTATCCGGAAGTAACATTTTAACCCTGGGGAGGGAAATGACAGCAGGTGGTATAGCAGCGGCCTCAGCTTGATTCTGGGTGAGAGTGTGTACCTGATTGGCCAGCTCAGACACCAAACCTGCCAAACCCTCCATTCGAGTCACAAGGTCCTGAATAGAAGCCATGCCAGTAATGAGTAGAAGGGTTAAAGTTTTTTTTTTTTTTTTTATGGCCTGCTATTCTGTAAGGGAATCACTAGAGGAGCGATTCCCCAGTAGCTGCTGGAGAACTTAGGGGGGAGGGTCACAACAAGACAGTGGACCCTAAGCTGAATCCCCCTCACTGTCCCTGGCTAACTTGCCCGATCTGTCCTAGGTGACAGCAGCAACTAGTCGTCAGTCCCTCCTTATAATAAGTGATAACACAGAACGCAGACAAGACGCACAACAACAAAGGGAGGTCAGCTAGCCAAGGGGTCGGTAACAATCGAGCAATGCAGTACAGAATCCAAATCCAAGAGAATAGTCAAAAGTAAGCCAGTGGTCAGAAAATCAGAAGAGCAAGTAACAAGGAACAAGGAGTATAGCCAGTAAGCGAAATGCAATAGCAGGCGCCAATGGGAAAGTGAGCAAACAATAAATAGGGAGAAAGAACCCGCCCCAGACTTGATAGGAGGATAGGTTGTCAATCACAAAGGCAGGACTAAAGTTAACTCTTAGTGGAGCAGGAGGAAAGCAAGGTGAAGGAGAAGGACGTGGTGGAAAATCAATTAAGGAGGTGAGGGAATAGGACAGTGTTCAGACAATACAAGAAAAACCCAAAGGAAAGAATCACAACCGGGCACGCCTCCTGCGCCACAGCGTGCGCCCGGAGGGCGGCGCCAAAGCCCGGACAGGCAAGGACGTTACACATATACTTACCATGGAATGAATAGAAAAGTACATGACCTACATATACTATGTAATGTACTGCTCTGTGAAAGTCTGTGACTATGATCATTATGTAATATCTTAATTCTGTATCTATGAACATTAATCTGGGGAATACATTATTGATTTGAAGACTCAGAATATGAAATTCTTACCATAGGGCTTCAATGAGTCCTTATAATGGAAAGTGCTTATCCAATCCGCCATCAATTAAAGTCAGCGGCTGGTATTACAGCCCGTGGCAACAATACTGGGTTCATTCATTATGCCGCTCCATTCTAGGTGTCATATTGATATAAGTGTCATTAGCTACGTGACACTGCCTCACTACTTATAAGGAGACGCACACTTCCTTTACATCTGGAGAGATATATGCAGATTCTGTAGTAGAGAAAAATGTCTAGAATCAAAGCAATGGAAATGAGTTTTTAAAGAGCTATGTGGATAGTAAGAAATATTTTTGTCTTACATACTTAAAGGGCTATTCCAGTTTTAGACGGAAGTTACACTATATTTCACTAAAAAGTCTGTATCAATTCCTCACTACTTGCAAAGGCTAGCAGTCACTCAATAGGACCTGGTCATGTGACGGACAGTAGGGTATGTGATACATCTCTGACAACTATACTTTAACATCTGTGTAATTACGTGGATCAGACAGAATCTGCTGCAAGTCAACTCTGAGGATTTCTGAATGACATCATAACCTTTACAGGAATATTGTATATATTCATTATACATAAAAGAGAAACAAGAAAACCTGCTTCATGTTCTGTGCTACTGCTAGCGATCAGCGAACCGGCTCATAATGAACCAGGCTCATTATGAGTTTTCTAAAAATTTTGGGTTCGCATGAATCCAAGTTCTTTGGGGTTGCCACCCATGAATCATTATAATACTTTGGGGGTCTCTTCAGAATATAATAATCGAAGACCCGGGGAGGTGCAGAAAAAAAAAAAAAAAAACTCATACTCACCTTTCCAGGGCTCCGATGCCTCACCTGGTTTTCTTTCCCGGTATCTTCTGGCTTCTTTCAGCCTCCTGAGGGACATCAACACCACGGGCCACCCTTAGGCCACGCAGAAGTGACTTGGGACTGTTGATGTCACCCAGGAAGCCAGAAGATGCTGGGAAAGTAGACCAGACACTGAGGTGTTGCCCTTGTGGAGGTAAGGAAAGGTGAGTATGAGCTTTTTTTTTAATATATTTTTCTGCTCCTCCAATTATTATACTTCGGGATATGAAAAGACAGAGTATAGTAATAATACTTTTGGTTTGGACCAAACAAGTTTTCTCCGAACCATAACATGTCAGCAAACCTTGCTAATATCTGCGAAACAAAACTTACAAGGTTCACCCACCATTAGTTACTGCCTTTTATCTGAATCTGGATTTGGTTATTGCTTAGCCTAGCCTGGTTGATTAGAGTGGAGTTGCGTAAGGTTGAGTTCAACTCATACTTACCTATCCAAGGCTACACCGCAGCGTCTGGTCTACTTTCCCAACCTCTTCTGGATTCCAATGTAGCCTTGGAAAGGTGAGAAAAGGTGAGTATGAGTTGAACTCAAATACCAGCAACTCTACTCTAATCACTCAGTGGAGTTGCTTATGGTTGAGCCTATTTATATCTACGCCTGACTCCATATTCTTGTTGTCTTGTATATTGTTTGCCATGCACATTTCCTTCCAGATGTGTTTTCTATGTATTCTAGAACCTGCAGTTCTACAGAGTCTAGTGTATTCTCTGTATATTCTAGGATATATAGTTTAGTTTGCTCTTGGATTTGGTCAGTTACTTTGCAGTTGTTTGTCTTGGTTGGTTGAATTTTTTCCACCTATTATCTACCTGTATGCCATACATACATCTGCCATCCACTCCATTGCTCGATGATCTCCTTCCACAACCTTCAAAATGTACTTCCTTTCATCCACCAGTGAGTTTGTCTCAGGATTTTGATTCGTAATATTGATACATGCTTCATAAAAGTCCTTAGTGATAGGTTCTAGGGGGTATCTGACTACCATGAGTCACAGTTAGGACATCACAATAGCAACTGCTATAGATAAAGTCCAGTTCTTGTGCACAACCAATGTCACTTTCTAGAAATCTGCAGTTCCCCTTTCTGTGTCTGCAGATTCCTTCTTAAAGCATAACTAAACTTTCAGACAACTTTTGATTTTCTGGCAACATTTGTGTCATTAATAAATTCTATAATATACTTTATTAACATATGTTTGCTCCTTTATGTGGAATCCAGCATGTCTTTATTCTTTCCCTTGCTTCTGTATTGAGAGCTGTCTCTGCTTATCACTATGTACAATTTACAAGCTTGTGTGTAATGCAGGAAAAATAATGGTAGAGGAGGGTCATATTAAACAGATGTATCTCAAGCATTATAAAACATAGAAACTTGCTTCTGGTGTCGTATGGAAGAGGAGAGGAGCAGCTACATATAAATATCCCAATCCCAAACTTATGATATCTTTGGAAATATTACAGGCAAAACTGCAAGTGTCATATGAAGGATAGAATCTCCTTTTTCACTCGACACCAGAAGAAAGATTCTATGTCTTATAATGTTTGAATTATAGCTATTTGATGTGACCCTTCCCCAGCCTCATTTTATCTTCATTACACACAAGCCATACACCATACACAGGGAGAAGCAGGGGACAGCTCTCAATAGAGAAGCAAGGGGAAGAATAAAGAAATGCAGGATTTAACCAAAAGGAGGCACAATTTATTAATAAAGTATATTACAAAATTTATTAATGATATAAATAATTCCAGAAAATCAAGATGTTCAAAGGTTTAGTTATGTTTTAATTTTGGGATAGCTACTCAGGCCCTCCAAAGTCTTCCTAGTGTAAAAAAGGACATTTAGGCAGTGTCTCTGAGACTGTATGCTGTGAGAGGGGAGGAGAAGCAGCCCTGGGACAGTTAATTGGCTTACAACACACAGCAAACCGGTTACATCATACATCTGCAAGCAGTTTGTATGTTCTCCCCATGTTTGCAGTGGGTTTCCTCCGGGTGCTCCGGTTTCCTCCCATACTCCAAATACATACTGATAGTATAGATTGTGAGCCCTATATGGGACAGTGGCTGACATTGTCTATAAAGCTGCAGAATATGTTGGCACTATATAAGTAAGCAAAATAAATAATGTGAATTTTCAGAAACCAGATTATATACAGGTTACACACAACAATTCTGGCTATACATCGGTAAAACGTAGATTTCAAATGATTTATTTAGAAACAATCATTACACAAGTATTGTCAATTATACATTCATATAGGTTACAATCATTTGCTTTTTATTTTATTCAGTCTTGGATGCTTTTAGCTCTATAACCTCTGGGCTATGATATAAAAAGGCAGTGGGGGATGCTGTAATGGCAGCCATATTGGTTGTCACCCTGTTCTCCCACAAACCCGGATATATTTACTACTAATTTATATTTCATGGGTAAGAATTCGTTAATTTAGCTCTAGGGGAATTGGTGTATTACATGTTGCTATTTAATAATATAATAATAATAATAATAGTCCTTTAATAGTCCCACAATGGGGAAATTCAGTGTGTTACAGCAGCAAAGATAAGCAGATACAAATACAAATACAACATGTACAGGAATGTTCCAAGGTGAGAGGCATTACATTAATAGCAGACAGACAGATAGGACGTAGCAGAGGAGGGGGGGGGATTTAACAGGCAGAGAGATATTTCAGTTCTCTGTGTGTAATGATCTCCGCTTAGGTCGGTGTTGGTTGTACAGCCTAACCGCGGTGGGGAGGAAAGACTTCCGATAGCGCTCCTTCTCACACCTAGGGTGGAGCAGTCGGTCACTGACAGTACTGCTCAGCACAATCACAGTCTCATGCATGGGATGGGAGTTATTCTCCCGCATGGAGCTCACCACGGACAGTATCCTTCTGTCACCCACCACCTGCACTGGGTCCAGTGGGCTCCCCAGGACAGAGCTGGCCTTTCTAATCAGCTTGTCAAGTTTATTTCTGTCCCTGGTTGATATACTGCTCCCCCAGCAGGCCACTCCAAAGAAGATGGCTGATGCCACTACCGAGTTGAAGAAAGTTCTAAGAAGTGCCCCCCGGATTCCAAAGGCTCTCAGTTTCCTAAGCAGGTAGAGCCTGCTGTGGCCCTTCCTGTACAGGGCCTCCATATGATCTTCCCAGTCCAGTTTATTATTAAGGAGCAAACCCAGGTACTTATAGGTGTTCACAATCTCGATGCCCGTCCCCAGGATGTCCACTGGTTTAGGAGGGCTTCTGCCTTTGCGGAAGTCCACCACCATCTCCTTGGTCTTCCCCGCGTTAATCTTCAGGTGGTTCCGGTGGCACCAGTCCACAAAATCCTGGTTCAGTTCTCTGTACTCCCTGTCATCATCATCTGTGATGAGACCCGCTATTGCAGAGTCGTCAGAATACTTCTGTAGGTAGCAGCTGGATGAGTTGCACCTAAAATCTGCAGTGTACAGTGTGAAGAGGAAAGGGGCGAGAACCGTACCCTGAGGTGCCCCCGTATTACAGATCACAGTACCTGACACACAGTCTCGGGCTCTCACGTATTGAGGTCGATTTGTGAGGTAGTCTAGGATCCAGTTGGAGAGGTGGTGGTCCACTCCAGCAAGGCCCAGCTTGTCCCTCAATAACCTGGGCTGTATGGTGTTAAAAGCACTGGAGAAGTCAAAGAACATTATTCTCACTGTGTTCCCTGGTTTCTCCAGGTGAGACAGAGCCCTGTGCAGAAGATGGATGATGGCATCATCTACCCCAATGCCCGGCCGATAAGCAAACTGGAGGGGGTCCATAGCGGGGCTCACTAGAGGGCGGAGATGTGTGAGAACCAATCTCTCCAAGATCTTCATCAGGTGGGATGTCAGTGCTACAGGTCTGTAGTCGTTGAGGTCCATAGGGTGGGGTTTCTTTGGAACTGGTACCACACAAGACGATTTCCATAATTCAGGGACTATTTCCTGCCTCAGGCTCATATTATACATATATGTAATTATACCACACAGCTGGTCCCTGCAAGTCTTAATTAGCCTTGCACTGATGTCATCTGGCCCTGCGGCTTTCCTCACCTTGATCTTTTTCATCTCCTTCCTCACCTGGGCCCGTGTGAAGGTCAGACTGTGGCCAGATAAAGACGGATTTCTGGATTTACTGGTCTGTTGGGAAGTGGCCGCATGGGGAAAAGTCATTGTGGTGGGGGAAGCTGAAGGACATACTGGGGTGGGAGGAGCTGGTGTGTGATCAAATCTGTTGAAGAATAGGTTTAGTTCATTAAGCCAATTAACATCTGCCTCAATCTGGCAGACAGACTGTTTATGACCCGAAATTGACTTAAGCCCCTCCCAGACCCCCCTTATGTCTTTTCTTTCCATTTGCTTTTCCATTTTTTCAAGGATTTATCCAGTATTATAAAACATAGCAGCTTTCTTCTTCTTCTCAGGATGTGACATAGCCATGTAACCAAAAGACATGATGTCACTTCCTGAGTAGAAGGAAGCCATGTTTTCTTATCTTTTATAACCCCTTTAAATGACAGACGTCTCGAGTCTGCCATTGTATGTTAGTGACTCTTCTCAGGCACATACCGTGGAAGGCGCCATGAACAATAAGATCTCCTGTATGACAGGAAAGACAGGGGTTATCTTTAGTCTTGGTGAAATAACACCTTTAATTTCCTGACTTAATCCCTCTTCTCTTGTATATTTTTGACACTTTTATGTAATCAGATTCATGTTATACCTAATCTTTGCTGAATATATTATCTTCCTCACAGTGAAAAAGGTGCTAACAGACAGAAAATAAGATTAACACCATTCTTTAGCATCCTTGCTGTGCTCTATTGTATATGCATAGAACTCGATGAAATGAGGGAATATATAGAACATTGTGGGTTCTGAGCTCGACCTGCAATCCTACACGATCCTAATGATTAAATGGCGGAGACGGAAATGAGGCATAAATAAAGACGGTATAAAAAGATGATCTGCACAAGGTTCATAGAGAGGTTTACATAAAAAAAGGCAAAAAAGTGAGTTACTATAAAGCAGCAGAGCTAGGTCTTTATGACAAAATATTGTAAAGGAGTGGGCTGGATACTAGTACACTATAAAAAGAGTAGATCTGATACTTGTATAGTAACATAACAGGAGTAGATACCAAAAGAGGTTTGCTGGTGGGCAAAAGTTTTAGAAATGGGTTACACTGGGTTAAAAAAAAAATAAAAGAAATAAAATAATAATATTCACCTCACTGTTCCCCTGCTGCTCCTGTTCCGACAATGGTCCCTCCCGACACACAGAAAATGACTGCTCAGCCACAATGATAACCTGCCTCAGGCATAAAACGACAGAGTGGTATTTCTTTTGTGCTGATAGGGATCAGAAGGTAGAGACCAGCAGGGCCTAGGCAGCACTGGAATGTGACTGGCTAGAGATCAGTGAGCAACCAAGCCATTTGTTAAAAAAATAAAAATAAAAGAAGCAATACTCACCTCACCGATCCCCTGCTGCTCCTGTTCCAACACTGGTGTCTTCTTCCTGGTCCCTCCCAACACACAGGCAATTACTGATCAGCCAATCACTGACCACCTCAGGCTTAAATTGATAGAGCAGCATTTCCTTTGTGTTGAGAGGGATCAGGAGGTAGAGACCAGCAGGACCTAGGCGGCACTGGATGGAGATCAGTGAGTAACTAACCCATTTCTTAAAAAAATAAAAGAAGCAATACTCGCCACACTGATTCCCTGCTGCTCCTGTTCCAACACTGGAGTCTCCTTCCTGGTCCCTCCCAACACACAGGAAATGACTGATCAGCCGATCACTGACCAACTCAGCCTTAAATTGATAGAGAGAGGGATCAGGAAGTAGAGCCCAGTGGGACCCAGGCGGCTTTGGAACGGCAGTGGCAGGGGATCAGTGAGTAACTGAACCAAAAGAAAAAAAATCACCCACCAGAAAATCCCTCTCATACACTATAGAAAAATAAAGTTTTGGATACTAATATATCATAGTAATACAAAAGGAGTAGATGCTAATACACTATAGTAACATAAAAGTGGACGTGATACTAATACAGTACTGTAATAGCAGTAAATTCTAATCTACTGTAGAAATGTAACACAGATGCAACTGGATTGTACAATAGAGTAAAATCACAAGTAGAGGACAAATATTCACAGATTGGAGAGAAATAAAGAGAAATAATCAAGTTTTTCCTAATGCAATAAAATCCACTTTATATGAGAATGCACATAATATAATGCGGAGAGGAGTGAATACACTTCATGGCTCCCCCGTGACGTCTCTTTCTTCTCACTATCTTGGCAACATTTCCTCCAAATCAGCAACTACGTAAGCGACAACAGTCCAGATAGCCGTGCAAAGATTCATCCAGATGGGGTTCTGGACCGTCATTGTGTCTCCTTCCGAATGATGGAACCAGAAATATTTACTTAAGTCATCAAGAATACTTGCACCTAGGACAGAAATCACACAATTATTTTCAAGAGGTTTTACATATCTCACACACTACAATACCCCCAAAACAGCTAACCGTTAGGTTCCCACACAGCCACCCTAAGGGCCCATTCATTCATTCTCCAAAGACCAGACCTGTGGAACCCGCGATGGAAAGCTGAAGGAGAGCTTTAGCTTTCCAATGCTGGTTTGTACGCCGATTAGCTTCATATACAATGGAGCTAGTGAGGTGTGAGATCTCATGCCACAGTTTCCATGGTTATTCAGGCATGGACACCACAGCAAGGAAACTTCTACTTCTACTTTCTTAGTAGTAGTCTCGGCATCTTCATAACTTTAGTAGTCACAGTGTACTGTAATAGGAGCAACCACACTAACTGCAATAATAAGCAATAGTACAATACACCGACCGCTCCAGGCTCCTGTGGCACTGTCCTCTGCCTCTAACAGGAAGTTGTATGTGATTGGCCAATCAGACTGCTTACATGACTTCCTGTGTTGCATAGCTCTCACAAATCAGTTCTGGTGGTCAAGGAGTTACTAACACAGGAGTCTAGGACTGTCTAGGACCTGCGGCTCATGTAATAAGTGTGTGACATTTTGTGACCATATAAATGTTACCTCTATAAATCATAAGAGCTTGTGAAGCTTTGCGTGAAAGCAATTGGTACTTATTGAATATGCCTTGAAGGTGAATGTTATTGTACATTGAGCTTGTGATATATTCTGACGGCTGATATAGTGCGAGTGTGCGACTTACTATTTATTTATGTTTTCTCAGTTTTTAGTCTAATTTTGTTTTGTTCCCATTCATTTCAATAGGAACAGAGCTGCTTCAGGCTGTATACCTAGTATATAGCCCCTGGCTTATAATCACTATCAAGGGTCAGGTGTTTTACAGGGAGCCCATTTACCTATCAGTATATTTTTGACTTGTGGGAGGAAACCAGAGCATCCAGAGGAAACCCTCACAAACACAAGGAGAATATACAAATTCCTTACAGATATTGCCCTTGGTCGGATTTGTATACAGACCTCCAGGGCTGCAAGACAACAGTGCTAACCACTCAGACACTGAGCCATAAAAAACCTTATGGAAGTCGTATTTGGCCAATGTGGCAACAGAATGTAAAGACACAATGCAAAGGCATACCCGATGAAAATTATTTGTGAAGTTGCTCCTAAATAAGGCTCTATTCAGATCATGTTTTTACATGACGTTTCTTTTTACTTCTTTTAACGGATTTAAAAAAATGTATGCAAAAAACGGATGCAAAAAATGGCCAAAAAAATGGACAGGAACGGCTCCTTTTTTGTTTTTTTCTTTTAAACATTGATGTCTATGTAAACAGATGGCCATCCGTTTGCATCCATTTTTTTTAAATCTGCTAAAACAAGTAAAAAAAGTGATCTGAATAGAGCCTAAATGTATTAAAAGAACACTAAACCTAGAAATGGGTGATAAAAGTAGGAAATAAAGTCCTTACTGTATGGCAGACTAGTATTTTCTGCATGATCCTGACACAATGTAGCAAATTATTCCGCCTCGTTCACCAGTTTTCTAACGTACAAGCCTTGGAAAGTTACAATTTTTTCGCCCAAAAATGTTACAACTTTTTCTTTGTGCCACTCTCGCCACTTTTTCAAAAAGGATGTGGTGCAAGGGGTGGGGCCATATGTCCTGCCAGATTTATTATCATTTACCCCAGAAATCAGGTGTACACAATGCTGAAAATCTATGCCAGCTATGAACCAGTGATGGGGTTATGAAGACTGGTGTTGAAAATGCCAGTCTACTTAAACACTTCCGGACCGCCCACTGGGTTTTTATGTCTGGAGAGTGGTTGTCTAGTTATGCAAGGACGTACCGGGTCTCCTCCAAACAGTCTTCTAGAAATCCCGTGGAGAACAAGGATGTTAATTTCCTGCGAGCAGCTACATCTTCAGCTGATGAACGGTGGGGTGTAGTTAAGGAGGCAGGGCTTAACAATCTTTTGTCTTACTGCAGACAAAGGACAACAGGGTAGCTCCGGCTCCAGCCAGTTGTCTTACAGCCAGACACAGGACAGTCAGGAAGAGGAAGGGAACATGGCTGAGCATTTAGGATTTAGAAAACTTCCTCATACATTTCTCAGTATTTATTGTTGCATAAGACAAAGTAAGACCAAGGGAAGAATAAGAAGGAAAGGGTTTCTGGGATATATATATATATATATATATATATATATATATACAGTACAGAACAAAAGTGTGGACACACCTTCTCATTCCAAGAGTTTTCTGTATTTTCATGACTATAAAAATTGTAGATTCACACTGAAGGCATCAAAACTATGAATTAACACATGTGGAATTATATACTTAACAAAAAAGTGTGAAACAACTGAAAATATGTCTTGTATTCTAGGTTCTTCAAAGTAGCCACCTTTTGCTTTGATTACTGCTTTGCACACTCTTGGCATTCTCTTGATGAGCTTCAAGAGGTAGTCACCTGAAATGGTTTTCACTTCACAGGTGTGCCCTGTCAGGTTTAATAAGTGGGATTTCTTGCCTTATAAATGGGGTTGGGACCATCAGTTGTGTTGTTCAGAAGTCAGGTGGATACACAGATGATAGTCCTACTGAATGGAGTGTTAGAATTTGTATTATGGCAAGAAAAAAGCAGCTAAGTAAAGAAAAACGAGTGGCCATCATTACTTTAAGAAATGAAGGTCAGTCAGTCCAAAAAATTGGGAAAACTTTGAAAGTGTCCCCAAGTGCAGTGGCCAAAACCAATGAGCGCTACAAAGAAACTGGCTCACATGAGGACCGCCCCAGGAAAGGAAGACCAAGAGTCACCTCTGCTGCGGAGGATAAGTTCATCCGAGTCACCAGCCTCAGAAATCGCAGGTTAACAGCAGCTCAGATTAGAGACCAGGTCAATGCCACACAGAGTTCTAGCAGCAGACACATCTCTACAACAACTGTTAAGAGGAGACTGTGTGCAGCAGGCCTTCATGGTAAAATAGCTGCTAGGAAACCACTGCTAAGGACAGGCAACAAGCAGAAGAGACTTGTTTGGGCTAAAGAACACAAGGAATGGACATTAGACCTGTGGAAATCTGTGCTTTGGTCTGATGAGTCCAAATTTGAGATCTTTGGTTCCAACCACCGTGTCTTTGTGCGACGCAGAAAAGGTGAACGAATGGACTCTACATGCCTGGTTCCCACCGTGAAGCATGGAGGAGGAGGTGTGATGGTGTGGGGGTGCTTTGCTGGTGACACTGTTGGGGATTTATTCAAAATTAAATGAATACTGAACCAGCATGGTTACCACAGCATCTTGCAGCGGCATGCTATTCCATCCGGTTTGCGTTTAGTTGGACCTTCATTTATTTTTCAACAGGACAATGACTCCAAACACACCTCCAGACTGTGTAAGGGCTATTTGACCAAGAAGGAGAGTGATGGGGTGCTACGCCAGATGACCTGGCCTCCACAGTCACCAGACCTGAACCCAATCAAGATGGTTTGGGGTGAGCTGGACCGCAGAGTGAAGACAAAAGGGCCAACAAGTGCTAAGCATCTCTGGGAACTTCTTCAAGACTGTTGGAAGACCATTTCAGGTGACTACCTCTTGAAGCTCATCAAGAGAATGCCAAGAGTGTGCAAAGCAGTAATCAAAGCAAAAGATGGCTACTTTGAAGAACCTAGAATATAAGACAGATTTTCAGTTGTTTCACACTTTTTTGTTAAGTATATAATTCCACATGTGTTAATTCATAGTTTTGATGCCTTCAGTGCGAATCTACAATTTTTATAGTCATGAAAATACAGAAAACTCTTGGAATGAGAAGGTGTGTCCAAACTTTTGGTCTGTACTGTATATATATATATATATATATATATATATATATATATATAATTTTTATGCATTTTGTGTATTTAGTGTTCCTTTAATAGAGATCAATCAAATACCAATTAGAGGAAACCCTTATGTAATACGAAAGGGAATTCTCAGAAGTTTCACAAGTGAATGATGTGTCCATTTAGTGTAAGTATAAACTATAGTCACCTGATATGGTCATCCCATTGAGGCAAGACAAAGACTAAGAGATACAATTTCATAGTGTATTCCTTCCCCTTTAGAAAACCTCAATTACTTACATTTCCCTTCCTTGCTCTGTGAGCTGAATTTACATTTTGATTTCTTTTCCGAGAACTCGGCATCTCGGCTCTTATCTTGCGATAATAATTACTTTGCCACCAATGGAAAGCGCGCCGTACCTTTAGTAAAGTGGCAGTTAATTAAAGCCGAACACCCACTTCAGAGTTTAATGAATTATCTAGTAAAGGTCTTATGTAATATAATACTGTCTGTAATCACACGGGCTTAAAGAAAACTCATTTATATTGACCCGGATTGGAAAAAAAAACGACATTTATTAAATATGACAGCTTGAAATATATTTCTGTAAGAATAGGAAGATGAGGAAACTTTGTACAATGCAATGCAGAAGGGAATTAGATTGGAACTGTAGGCGTGCAAATAAAGAGAGCTCTGTGATGGGGACATTAGAAATAGAGGTTGTTAGAATGGAGACTTTTCGCAAAAAGAAGAGTTTGTGGATAGATTTACATGCCAACAGGATAAGACGTCCATCACAGCAATACAGAATGAGGGGTGCATATATTTTTATTAGGAATAATGTATCCTTGTCCCAAAATGCCGGGGCTATGGAGTCAGTAGACAATACCAACAGCTTTGACTCGTCAAAACTGAAACTCCTCTAATTGATAAAAAGTCAATTATTAAATTCCTATGAAAGCAAATATCAACAAAATATGTATCTAATTAATTCTACAATATTAATAATTATATAACATAATTAAAAATAATGAACCAAATTATTTTAAAGCCGGAGTCAGTGGCTTTTTTCCAATCCAGACTCAAAATTCCAGCCCTGCCACATGCACGGGCATACTTTAAAAGTCCTGGTCCTAAATGCAAAATCTCTAGTGGGGACCCCGCCTACAATGTACAGTTTATAATACTGGTGACAGAGGGGACTATGGACCCTTCTTTTGGCACCGGATCTCAGATGCAACTACTACGGGTGTCAGAATATGGCGACTGCAAGAATTTTTTTTTTTTTTTGCAAAGTTTTGGATTTTTTTAAGGGGTTAAAATGTAAATAAAACTATATAAATTTGGTATCCAACCCATAGAATACAAGTAACATATCATTTTGGCTGCACAGTGAACGCCGTAGAAATTAAGCCAGTTAGAAAGTCGCACAATTACAGTTTTTGTCCAATTCCACCCCATTCTGTGTTTTTTCTAACTTCCCAGTGCAATGTATGGAATAATAAATGGCACCATTATGAATTACAATTTGTCCCGCCAACATTAAGCCCTCATATGACTCTGTGAAAAAATTAGTGACTATTTAAGGGGTTAAACTCAATGACAATATGTCTCCCATTATCTGTTAACTCCTTATTAGCTGCAGTTCCCCATGCCACTCATATACCTCGCTGTATTATTGCAGATTTTTTTCTCTTGCTTTGATCAGGTTTAGGACTAGACAATATTTCTTGCAGTAAAGGTTATCACTTCTGAACGATACTTGCAAGTTCTGAATATATTTTGCTATATTACAGAGAAATTGTAATCTAATGGAAGGTATCTGGATCCAGGCTGGATGGAGATGAGGTATATACTGACAAAAGCCAGTCCATTCACATAGCATATAATACCGTACATATTACCAGATATGTGAGCGCTGAATCACCAGGTGAAGTGCTCTGTATTCATGTCAGGCTGCTGACAGAAAGGTCATGTATTGTAAGGGGATACAGCCAGAACATTATCAGCTAATTTCCAATCATGTCTTCCTCTTTTCTATCAGTTGAATGTTTTTTGGCCAATATGTCCTCATAAAGCAGTAAACTGGAAAGGTCACAAGTTTGTAGGATCACATCTTATTACTGGTTGAAGTATTAGGAGTTGGGATGTCGGTGACTAAGTATAATTTATTGTCCAATTATTTCTAATTTCTGCTTGTCTGAACTTAAAGGCGTTGTCCCATCTGCAGATGAAGACGTCCAGACCTTGGAGGATTGATGGTGGTCTGGCTTTGTAGGCCTCCAGACATCAACTGTTATATCTAAGAAAAGTTCTGTGTGATCCCTCTGCAACAAAAATCTGTACCATTTAGAATGTTGGTATATTTTATGTGGCCCCTTTAGGGTCCAGGGCCCAGTAGCGATTGCTGTCGCTGCACCCCATATAGTCTTATCTAGAGATGAGCAAAGTATTCAAAAATTCAATTCGGCAACTTTGCCGAATTTCGCGATATGATTCTATTCGGTCCAAATTAAATTGCGGCGAATCGCGTACCAAAAACAGCTATTTATTGGCTGCAGTGAGCCGGGGTGGGCGACAAAATGGCGGGATCCCTTGGATGCCGCGGTCATGTTTGACCACGGCATTCAAGTTGTTAAAACCCTGAATCGGATATGGAGCAGGGTGTTAGCTGTCAGTTACAGGTAACACCCTGCTTCATGACCGAGTGGGGGAATTTAACACCTTGGATGCAGCGGTCAAACATGCCGTGCGCGCTCGCGAAGGGGTTAAAGGGCTGTGACATCACAGGACTGTCTGCTGATTGCCTGCACGCATGGCATTGTGGGTGATCCCGCGTTCCCAGAGTTCCTTGCCCCATGTAGAGCAGCCATTTTGAACTAAATGCAAATCATTACCACGAAGTGTGAGGAAATTCTGATTCAATGTGAGTCGAATATTTCCTGAAATTCGGATCGAATTCCACTTCTGCAGCTTCGATTTGCTCATCTCTAGTCTCATCCTTCTTCTCTGCAACGAGCAGAAATGTAGTATTAAATCTGGCTATACATACAACTGCCAGACATCTTTGGTGGCAGGACTCCTACCCGAGAACTAAGATGAAATCCATCTACTGATCCTTATCTCCACCGACTTCTGCCATCAGAGGAAAGTCCCCATACATATTAGATGGTTGCTGCATCATCACTAAACACACCCATCCTGCATTCAGCTCCTCCTCCTAGGCAGTGTGAAGATCAACTGACACTGGGAGGATCAACCCACACTGCTCAGGGGTAGGAGCTGAATGCAGGATGGGTGTGTTTAGTGATGATGCGGCAGTGCTCAGTAATAGAAGAAACTCCCCCTGTGCTCTGAGATCCTCATTTGAATAAAGAATAAAAGTGCTTGTTCTCCCCATCCCTGGGGCTCTGAAACATAAGAAAGGTATGGTTTCTATTCTGCTAACAGCATCTGTAGCACTATGGGAGCAGTTTAAAGTAGCTGGGGGCAGAGATAGACTCCCTTTAATAAAGTAAGTTTCCCCTGAATTGAGCAACTTCTATGTTTGCTTACAACTGAAAGTCATCTTTTCTTTGTCTGTTCAAAATTCCGTGCACTGAAAGAAACCTTAAGCTCTGTGCATACTGATCTGCCTGCATCATGGAAGGAATGCTAGATCTATTATGATTCTTATACAGGCAAGGCCATAGGAGAAGTGAACCAAGCAAAGTCAATATATTTAGGCTGCTTTCACACTAACTACAGATTTGAAAACGGCTGTACATCCTAGTGTATTTCCATGTTCTATACGTGTCCGATTCATGTGCCATCCGTGTTTTTTGTGGGTCTTTTTGCATCCGCAAAAAAACAAAAAAAACAAACAAACATAAAAACGTATATGCTGTCTAATTTATTTTTCAGCATTACCTAGCAATGAATCTGTGAATAACAGACTGCACATGGACAGCACACCGCTTATGTCCATGAGCACTCCATTTTATTTTTCACTGACCCAGACAGGTAGAGAAAAGAGGAAAAAAAAAAATATAGCGCATGCCACAATTTTTTTCTTAGTGCCTCTAGGTCTGTGAAAAAAAATGGACATGTGAAAAGCTCCATTGACTTTAATCGGTTTGTGTGATGTCCATTTTTCACAGACCGCGCATGGACAGAAAAGTAGTTAGTGTAGGAACTGGACAAACTACGGAGGGATCCACGGCAGGTGTAACGTTGAAAAAAAAAAAAATACTCACCTGTCCTCATCAGTCCGTTGTCCGCCACCAAAGTCAACTCGGTGACAATTAGTGGCCTCTGCAGTCGCTGGAAAGGGACTGGTGATGTATGTGAGGGACGTATGTGATTGATGTATGTGAGGGACGTATGTGAGTGACATCACAGGTCCCTTTCCAGTGACCACTAGAGCCACTGATTGGTCTAAGCAGTCACGTTCGGTGCAGAGCTTCCAGGTGCTGAGGAACGGCACGACCGCACTGCGGTGGCCGACAACGGAGCACCAGGGACAGGTGAGTATGTTTTTCCTTATGTTACATACAGACTCTTCCCCAGTTCCTCCCATTACTGGACCACCCCTTTAATATGACCAGGGGTGCAAAAACTTTTTCCTACAACAGTAGCTATTTGCAAAAAATATGTTGTTCTAGCAAGTTCCATTTAACCCCTGATGTAATGTGTAGGACTCTAGGCACCTCCTCGGGTTGCTATAGTATTTTGTATACTTTATGTAATTTTTTTTGCAGGCTGGCTGCCTACGTTTCCACTGCAGCCTATAGCTTTGTATTGTAAATGTGAATGCTATTCCTGTGATATTTTCCGTTGTCGCGTGCTGGAACGATTCGATCGTCATGTCTCGACTCTGACCTGCGCTAAATTACCATGCTAATAAGTGAAGTAACTGGCGACTTCATCTTGTTTTACATATTTTTTAAAGCACAATTTTCTTATCAGGAATGTAAATGACATTTTCCTGCGCGGCGGTAATTAGCGAGACGATATTCATGCATAATTTACCTTCTAAATAAATTATAGGCAGAGGTCTGGATAATTGGAATGACCAAACTGCAATGAATCAACTTTACACCAGATTTTTTTTAGCTTGTTATTAGAAATTGAGTATTTTTTTTTTTTCGATTTAATGAGATGAATTATTATGCTCCGCATAGTACGGGGAGACAATATATCATCTCTATGACAGACGGCGTAGGCCTCCATCATAGGGAGCCAAAAGTACGGTTTTGGATAAACTTTAGTATGGAGATCGGTCAGATGTGGGATGCTGATGTAGTGAAAGATCATAAATCAGAATTCAGTACAATGCAGGTAAGTAACATAATACATCAAAGAGAAGGAGGATGGATACACCTACTACTTAGGGGAAGTATTCTCCACGGTTCAGGGAGTCAGGTATTAAAAATTGGAACATTTGAATATTATTCCATTTAAAGAGGTTTAGGTTAAAGTAGAACTAAACTTTTTTATTTAGTGGAGATGAAGGGAGCAAATTTTGCAAAATAGTTTATTAACCAGTTCCAGCCCGGTGTTGTATTTTCTTAAGTCAGTGGTGGGAACCTGTTCCTGGGAACTGACGTAATAGTATGTCATGAAGATGGCGCCTGCCCAAGAGCTGAGCTGGGGTCAATGGGAGAGGATGTCAGCTGTGGGCTCCAATGGCTGCGAGCAGTGAAAACACCATGCCCGGGGGTTTATGCACACTGTGATGTCACAGTACCGAGATAATGGGCATAGTGATGTCAATAATGACGGTGGCATCTAAGTGGTGTCTTAGTGTTCGCCCCCCCCAAGTGATGTGGTGCTGATATGTTGTCATGGTGATGGGGGTCCTACTGAAGACCGCCATGTCACCCTCATAATTATCTCTATAATAATATCTCTAAGGCAAACTTTCCTTTTGGAAACTACAGTACATGGCAATGCAGAAGCATTGCAACTTACTATAATAGCAATTGAGCCACCTAGTGTTCAAGTCCGAGCAGCATGGGACTAAGTGAAAAATATAAAAAAAAAAAAAAAAAAAAAAAAGTGTTGGAATATAGGAAATAAAAAAACAAACAAAATAGCCATTTTTCCAATATTTTTTCCAGAAAAATAATAATTAATAATAATAATAATAATAATAATAAAGTAGCCATATTTTATATTGATGCATCTATAACAACCCATACTATGAAACAGAATCTTACTCATCCCACACGGTGAACACTGTGGAAAAGAATTTTGGTCACATAGCCTCCAAAAAAAAAAAAAATCAAATAGGATCAAGAAGTCACATACAAAATGGAAACAGCAGATGTTCCACAAAAAACAAGCCCTCAAACTGCTCCGATGATGGAAAAAATAAAGTTATGGCTTTTAGTATATGGTGCCACTAAAACAAATGATTTTTGGCAAATAAGTGATTTTACTATGCTATGTAGTACAACTTAAAAAAAACAATATGAACTTGGTATCAACGTACTCACACTGACTGTCAAATTAAAGGTAACATGTCATTTAGAATGCCTCCTGTACCACACAAAATTTAGAACATAAAAAGATGGCAAAACTGACTTCTTTTGTCATTATGTTAGGAGTTAATAAAATTTGAACAATAAGGTAAATGTTTCCCAAATTACAACTTGTTGCACAAAAATCATGTTCACATCAAAATGAAAAAGTTTAGAATGTGACACCAGAAAAAAACAAAAAAGGACCGATGTCATTTACCTCCCTCTGCCACTAATCAAATCTGTACAATATAGATTTGAGGTTCTCAAACAGAGAGACATCTGCACTATAGAGAGACAGTGTTCTTTCACAACACAGCTGGGTTATCAGAATCATTATCCAGCCTTCTCCTGACAGAAATGACTCATTTAATGCTGTATTGGCCTCATACATTTATTTCTCTCTCCATAGACTGCATTGTAATCTGACACTGCTTGTGTACGGACTACGGACTGAAATCGCTCAGATAAGAAGTCAAGAGGCAGCGCTTTTCTTTAGGGAAGTCTGATGCAAAGTTTCTTCCCTTCCCTTTTCTAACAAATCTTCAATTCCATGGCCAGGATGCAGAATCCTCGCCTTCACTAGGGTCCTGTGTTAGTATGTATATATCGTTCATGACCCGCTATCTACCCCCTTTGTTTTCTATGCAGTACTGTATTGGCACAATGGTGGTTAACCATACAAGTACAGAAATTTTTGAAGAGAAGACACAATGACATTTTCCTCATTATTTTGTCACTGAAAGAAATTCAGTGGTGACATTTTGAGCACCTCATGACATGAAGTTACGGGGATACATAAAGATTTTTCAATGTCAATGGCCCTGCATACAGAAACCTAGATCTCTGCTTTCTTGAGTCCTGATGGATGGGGTGAGTGAATAGACTTTTTTTGATCATGAGATGTTGGTAAGCGTCAGGGACATGTTTATATCTATCAACCTCTCTGTACGGTAAAGTTTACATTGTTTCAGGGACAGATACTCTATATGAACAGCAACACATGGTCCCTGTAGTTAAGTGGGCACCATTGCGGATTCACATTGTGACAACATTTAGAACTTTTTGGCTGTGAAACTTGGTACTTATGTGTATCTGCTGGATTTACTGACCTGAAACATAAGCAGGAAGATGGACTCCTAGCAATATAGTTATCTATGATGCTTGGAGTCCCTGCCTCCCGCCAAACTACTGTTATATACTGTATCAGTATGGGACAGTAAATCCGACATACACACAGACCCAATTTCACGACTGAGACTGTGTTGTGTGGATAAGCCCTTACATACAAGCTAATAGTGCCTATTACTAGAACACAGACATACCACAGGGGCAACCCAAAAAAATGCATGGGGCCCCACAGATGAGGGTGTCCAATATTGACCCCATACTGACCCTCAGTCATACTTAGGGGGTAATATACTGTGTGGGGACAATTAGGACACAGCATACTATGCGTGGGGGAACTAAAGGGGCAGTATAATATGTGTGGAGACAATAAGGGAGAAGTATACTATGTGTGGGGGCACTAATGGGCCAGCATGAGTTGTGCCCTCAGACGTAACTTTGCTTGGGACCCCAAAAATGCCAAATCCGCGGTGATTATACAGCCATGATTGACTTGCTGCTCTATAACAAACTCCTCACTTTTATCAGGGGCCCATATACTGTTTTTGCACAGGGGCCCTGTGCTATCTATGGTTGGCCATGCTTTGCTCATATGTCCTGGTGGATCAGATTCACATAGTGTAATGTCTGCCTGACATGAGAGATTCAGATCACATATTATACAGTACATGGAGGAAGCTGGTGAAGTTCTGTGTGACTACTTTTATCAGGGAGCGTATAAAATATTTGATTTATATTTAATCCGTGGCGGAATATTTGCTTCTGAACAGCTGGGGACGTAATAACTTTCAGACTGTGTAAATATCATAGTTCTACATACATCTACTTGGAACTTGGTACAGTGTTAAAATGCTAATAAAATATCAGTTGGCATTTATATACTATTTTTAATCACAAATTAAATGCTGTTTTTCTAAAGAACCCTTAAATAGAAGTGCGGTGGAGACGCAGATATTAAATAACAGAAAATCTATCAGAGAAATTTCTCATTGCAGAAGAAAATTCTCTACTTAATACTTTGAACTGATATTTAAAGGGGTGCGCAGAAGTTTTTCACAGCATAGGTTATAAGAATATCTGTAGTGACTTAACAGCTACACCCACTACCAATCACATGAACTGGGGGTCCTGTGTCCCCTGTTTAAATACTGTGGTGGTCGAGTATGTGCATTGCTGCTCCTCTCGTCCCTATGGGACACCATCTCTGGCAATGCCATAGATTTGAACAGGGCTCAACCACTGCTCCATTCAAAATGGGGGAATATTGCTTTATTGCTGCCTAGGCTACAGACCACATCTCTTATCTAGCTCTAGTGGTCAGGCTGATGATCCAGTCCATGTCCCCACCCACCTCTATTCTCTTCTCTTCACTGTGATAGAGACTTCTATCAGCAAGACCTATTTTTGTTGTTGAAGCTGCATAATAGCTTGTTTTTTGCAGGATGAGTTGTATTTTTTAATGGTACTATTTCGGGGTAAATATAATTTGCTGAATAGCTTTTATAAATTTTGGGGGGAATGCAAAAAATAAAAAATAAATAAAACAAAGAACAAAATGCAACGGTGTGGACCCACTGTGTCACTAAATCCATAGGGCTGTGAGCTACTCCTAAGTGGTCCATTAGTATTTACTAAGCCCCGTATGAGGATCTGGACTTTGCTTCAGGATAGTCCTGGTGTTAGTGACAGCTGACCCAAGTGAGTCGACAAGAAAAGGATCAGGCAGTGTTATGATCAAAGGATGATCCGAGGTCAGGGCAGGAACTACAGGATCAGAGTCAGGTAACAGACAATGGTCAAACACGGGAAAACAGCAAGAAACAGGAACAGGTACTTTTCAGCAGGACCTGGCAAGCTATCAAGGGGGTGTGAACAGCTGCGGTGGAGACACAGGGGAGTGTGGCAAGGAGCTGAGTGTAAGATGAAGTGTTACACTGGTAAAATATTATTATTAGAACTAAGGCCTACTGATATACCAATAAAAGCACAATACACTGCAATGCTGTAACTAAGGCTAAAGCCTTTAAATATATTAAAAGACACATGTTAAAAGGTTCTTTTTCACATAAAGTACGTAATCCATTAAACTCCCATTTTATTTATAAACACCATAAAAAAATTCACATAATAAAAAAAAAAAAATTCATTAAAATTATCAAAAAGTCATATGCACCTCAAAATGGTACCAGTACAACTACAGCTCACCCTGCAAAAAACAAGCAGCCAAACAGTTACACTGACATAAAAATAAAACAGTTATGGGTGGCAGAACCTGATGACACAAGGCAAGCTTTTTTTATTTATTTTTTTTAAAAAACCAGAGTATTGTAATTTTTGAAAAGTAGTAAAACATTAGCAAAACTATATAGATTTGGTCATCGTAATAGTACTGACCTTCAGTATGAAGTTAACATGCCATGCCTCTTGGGAGGAAGGGATGAAAAAAATGGCAATAAAAAAAATAAAATTGGCCCTGATAAAAGTTAAAAAAAACAAAAAAAAACAGAAAACTTTTTGCTCAATCTGCTTTATTTCTTTTCATGGGAACAGTTAAAACAATTATATGACAGTATAGGAAACAAGATATTGCTAACCCTAGATAATAAGGCAGTTATATGACAGGTAAATAGAACTATATACAGGCACAGTATTACATGTATTACCTTTCTACTATTAAAGGGGTTGGTCAGGAATTACTGTTTCTAGCTTTGTGCTGTGTACAGTATAGTATGGGTATCGGAAGCTACCCTGATCTGTGTGGTGAGTCACCTGTCGGCCCCCACTGATCAGATATTTATGGCCTTTCCCAAGGATAGGCCATAAAAAAATTCCCAGCCAACCCCTTTTTTATTCTGTAATAATTCTATTGTTCTACTGCGATATAATAACAGAATAGTAATATAGCAACTCTAAACTCCAATCTAACAAGGAGGTTACACTATAAAAAGTGGTGCTGATGAATCAATGTATTCTCGTAAATTTACAAAATTCTACATGCTATATTATCCCAGTAGGAGAGACCTGAATATAGCAGTAATTGTCCATTAGCAGGTTTTCTTACCATGCCTGCTGGATGCTGTGAATGCTAAACATAGTTTAGTTAGTTTAGTTCAGAGCTAAATAAATCTGTAACATACAGACTGGATTTAGAGCGAACGTGCAGACATGACCTTATAGATCATATAGAAGTCACTATCTCCTAAGGGAGTCTGTCAGCAGAAAATTTCTTATAAACCTAATCCAAGTACATTATAGAGGGGATTCTACAGTTTCCAAGCATGGCTCTGGCATTCAGCTTTGCAGCCCCAATTTCATATAAAATATTATTTTATTCATATGAAAATGAGGGGTAAATTGCTTTGTCCAGGAGTCTAATGCTGAGACCAAAATTTGGGCAAGCCAAGGCCCGCCCCCAAAGCACATTTCCCCTCATTTTCATATGAATTAAAATAGTGTTTTACATAAAAATGGGGTTTAGAAGCTGAATTAGAGAGACATATTTGGAAACTGTAGAATCCCCTCTACAATGTACTTGGATTAGGTTTATAACCAATTTACTGCTCCCTTTAACCCCTTAATGACACTTCTCTTTTTGTCCTTCAGGATGAGGCATACATTTTTGCTTATTTCCTCCTTGTTTTCTGAGATCCATAACTTTTTTATTTTTCCATTGACGTAGCCATGTGACCCGCTTGATTTTCCCAAGACAGGCTGTATTTTTAAACTGAACCATTTTGGAGTACATATTAGGCATTAAAAACGTATTGTTATTTTTTTTGGGGGGGGGGATAGCAAAAAAAAAAAAAAAAGAGCAATTCTTAGTTTTTATGTAGCTGTATGAGAGTTTGCTTTTTTGCTGGACAAGTTGTACTTTTAAATGGCACCATTTAATATTCCATGCCATCTATTGGGAAGTTGTAAGAGAAAAATAAATGTGAAATTAGATAAAAAAAAAAAATCTCTCTTTTTTTTTTTTTACATTGTCATATTCTGATACTCTGACCATTAACCATTTGTTTTATATCATCTGCAAAGCTGTGTGAGGACTCTTTTTTGCAAGATAAGCTGTAGTTTTTATTGATGCCATTTTGGAGAATGACTTTTTGATCACTTTTTCTTAACCAGTTCCGGACCACCCATAGACTATATAGAGTCATATGAAAAAGTTTGAGCACCCCTATTAATCTTAATCATTTTTAGTTCTAAATATTTGGGTGTTTGCAACAGCCATTTCAATTTGATATATCTAATAACTGATGGACACAGTAATATTTCAGGATTGAAATGAGGTTTATTGTACTAACAGAAAATATGCAATATGCATTAAACCAAAATTTGACCGGTGCAAAAGTATGGGCACCTCAACAGAAAAGTGACATTAATATTTAGTAGATCCTCCTTTTGCAAAAATAACAGCCTCTAGTCGCTTCCTGTAGCTTTTAATCAGTTCCTGGATCCTGGATGAAGGTATTTTTGACCATTCCTCTTTACAAAACAATTCCAGTTCAGTTAAGTTTGATGGTCGCAGAGCATGGACAGCCCGCTTCAAATTATCCCACAGATGTTCAATGATATTCAGGTCTGGGGACTGGGATGGCCATTCCAGAACATTGTAATTGTTCCTCTGCATGAATGCCTGAGTAGATTTGGAGCTGTGTTTTGGATCATTGTCTTGCTGAAATATCCATCCCCGGCGTAACTTCAAATTCGTCACTGATTCTTGTACATTATTCTCAAGAATCTGCTGATACTCAGTTGAATCCATGCGACCCTCAACTTTAACAAGATTCCCGGTGCCGGCATTGACCACACAGCCCCAAAGCATGATGGAACCTCCACCAAATTTTCAGTGGGTAGCAAGTGTTTTTCTTGGAATGCTGTGTTTTTTTGACGCCATGCATAACGCCTTTTTGTATGACCAAACAACTCAATCTTTGTTTCATCAGTCCACAGGACCTTCTTCCAAAATGAAGCTGGCTTGTCCAAATGTGCTTTTGCATACCTCAGGCGACTCTGTTTGTGGCGTGCTTTCAGAAACGGCTTCTTTCGCATCACTCTCCCATACAGCTTCTCCTTGTGCAAAGTGTGCTGTATTGTTGACCGATGCACAGTGACACCATCTGCAGCAAGATGATGCTGCAGCTCTTTGGAGGTGGTCTGTGGATTGTCCTTGACTGTTCTCACCATTCTTCTTCTCTGCCTTTCTGATATTTTTCTTGGACTGCCACTTCTGGGCTTAACAAGAACTGTCCCTGTGGTCTTCCATTTCCTTACTATGTTCCTCACAGTGGAAACTGACAGGTTAAATCTCTGAGACAACTTTTTGTAACCTTCCCCTGAACAACTATGTTGAACAATCTTTGTTTTCAGATCATTTGAGAGTTGTTTTGAGGAGCCCATGATGCCACTCTTCAGAGGAGATTCAAATAGGAGAACAACTTGCAATTGGCCACTTTAAATACCTTTTCTCATGATTGGATACACCTGGCTATGAAGTTCAAAGCTCAGTGAGGTTACAAAACCAATTTTGTGCTTCAGTAAGTCAGCAAAAAGTAGTTAGGAGTATTCAAATCAATAAAATGATAAGGGTTCCCAAATTTTTGCACTGGTCAAATTTTGGTTTAATGCATATTGCACATTTTCTGTTAGTACAATAAACCTCATTTCAATCCTGAAATATTACTGTGTCCATCAGTTATTAGATATATCAAATTGAAATGGCTGTTGCAAACACCCAAATATTTAGAACTAAAAATGATTAAGATTAATAGGGGTGCCCAAACTTTTTCATATGACTGTACATCCCGAGAATGGTTGTCTTGTTCTGCAAGGACGTAACGGTTCGTACTTGCAGTTTTAAGCAGCTGCACGAAATTGTGCAGCTGCAGAAACGGGGAGCCTGCTG
This sequence comes from Leptodactylus fallax, assembly GCA_947044405.1. NCBI lineage: Eukaryota > Metazoa > Chordata > Amphibia > Anura > Leptodactylidae > Leptodactylus > Leptodactylus fallax. The sequence continues at coordinate 6,084,504 of CAMRHE010000057.1, forward strand.
TAACTACAACCGGAGCTCCCCTAGAGAAGGCAGGGAAGGTTTATTACCGTCCCTGCCTTTCCGATTTCTGAGTATACAGTGCTCAATGAGCGCAGTATACACAGATATGGGCGCCGCCATGATGTGGATCCCCTCTGTCCCGGCGATCACGCGATCCGCCGGGATCAGAGTCTGTTAGAGCAGCTGGGTCCTACAGGACCCAGATCAGCTCTATAGTTATGGGCAGGAGGATGTATTCGTCCTGCAACTGGGGCTAAGGTATCATCCCTCCACCCACCAAAAAAATAGTGGTCAGATGTCCCCAAAGGTCTATTATGACCTTATGAAGACACAATGTAAAAAAAAAAAAGAAAGAAATAAAGAAGTAGAATTGCAAAAAATAAAAATTAAAGTAAAATAATAAAAAAAAAAAATAATAATAATACACCAATAACACACCCTTATTACAGGTTCTAGTGCCACCCCCGACGACACAATACAAAATAAAAATTACCATAACGGAGAGGAAAACTATTTTAAAAAGTTTTTTAGTAGCACGTTGTGCTATTAAATAAAAAAAAAAAATGAAAAGTGAAAAACAGACCCGTTTTCCTTTCTCTTTTGTTTATAATTTCCCGGATATAAAAAAAATTGTAAAGACATGCAAAAATAAAAACATAAAAATAAATCCCTATGTGACGCAGAAATTAGTTGAATAACGCAAATGATAAAAATGTTATAGCTCTGAAAACCCCACATACAAAAAACCCAAAAATGTGTCTGGTCCTGGACCACAAATTGGCCCAATACTGAAGTGGTCAAAGTTTTTTGGAGGCGACATGAAAAATGTGGCCATTTTTATAGGTTTTCTCTAATAGCGTTCACCGTCTGGGATAAATACTCTTCTATTTTATTAGTTTGTGCATTTTCAGATGCAGGGACAGCAGTAATACTTTTTTTTAATGATTATGTATATTTGTAAAATGGCCAAAAGACAGTGACTTGAAATTTTTTTTTTATTGTTTTTTTTTTTTTAAATAAATTTTCCTCAAAACAACTGCATAGATGCCATGGCTGGTGTAGATTTCAATTCTGTTATACGGGACCTCTCAAGCCACACCAGGAGCCTCTTAATAATTCTGGTGCACAATATTAAGACCAGCACCCCCAGACACTTACATACAGTATAGCTATTTAAACTCTGTTCTGCAGCTTTGCTTTTTGGTTTTGGACCTGTACATATATTGTCATGTGACCTTATCTTTGTACACTTACAGGTCCAGCACACACTTTTGCTTTCAGGGTCTACTATGTCACAGTTGTGTTGAAATTTCTGCCACAATTCATGGCAAAAACTTCAATAAAACGGCAATAGGTAACATCTTTGGGCACTATGGGTGGCCATGAGAAACTTGGGATCTGGCCAGAAGCCCAAACCAATCATACTAAAATCTGCCACTGGTTCACCCATTAACTGATAGCAGACAAATATTTAACCACAAAATTTGGAAAGAAACAGAAACCCTTTAAACTAAGTAACAGCTTTGTAAGAGAACTCATCTTGGATCATGTGAGCGCTGACACATTAGCTCAGTAACGCTCACTTTAATGTATTCTCTTCTGTAACCACGAGAAACTAAATATTATTGGAATGAAATAAGTTTACGGTTTTGTCTCCGGCTCCATCATTACTCCTCGTCACATATTTTTCTAATTATAAAACTGTCAGAATTAGATGTAAAAACATTCTCTGGAAATAGCTTTAATTAGAGAAAAATAAAGTAACAAAAATATCAACTTTAATTAAGTTTACTATTCTTTTTTTTTTTTTTAACAAATTAGGTTATTATACATCTAAAAGCAGAACCCTGCCACTGCTTATAGGAAGCGCTAGTAAGTATGTCATGGCTCCAGGAATGTACGGATGAGTAAAGGGAACAGCAAGTTCTAGAACCCTCTAAAAAAAATTCCATTGGAATGAGTCCAATGTGACACAACAAGCAGCTAGTCTCCACGCACCGGCTCTGGGACAACTGAGAATTAGGGTGGTTTCACACTAACCAAGTCTCGGATGTGAGACTTGGTCCATGTGTGACATGGATTTACCGACCTGTATACTAGGTCGGGAGATGAACTCTTGCACCATGCACCCGACCGAGTATGCTTCCGATGTGGGGCCGAGTATGCAGCGGAACGCAGCTGGATAACACTCTGAGTGCATTCCATGATGCATTCATGTCTATGGGGCTCCGGATCCATTCCGTTCCAAAAACACGCAGCAGAATAGGACCTGCTTTATAATCATCCATGTTATTGGAACAGAATCGATCCAGAAGCCCCATAGACGTGAATGCATCATGCAATGCAGTGCGAAGACACTCTGATGTCACTCCGAGTGTCATCTGACTGCATTCCGCTGCAATTCGGCCCCACCTTGGATGCACACTCGGTCGTAGTAGTTATCTATGATGCTAGGACTCCCTGGCTCTCCGTCTCTTACTGCCCTGTAGTATAATCACTATAAGACAGTATATAGCAGAGACGCAAGGACTCTTAGCTTCATAGATAACTACAGGGTGGGCCATAAGTATGGATACACCCGGGTGGGCCATAAGTATGGATACACCTGGGTGGGCCATAAGTATGGGTACACCCAGATACCATTGTTTTTCTTGTGCAATTCTCCCTGTGTTTGATGTGTCACATGACCCCCTTCCCCATGTACTAATATGCCACAAACGGTAAGGTGATATCAGCAACCTCTTCCATTTTATCTGGGTGTATCCATACTTATGACCCGCCCTGTATAATGCTAGGAGTCTGTCTCCCGAACATAGCGTACAAGCCAGTAAGTCTGGCTCATGCATAGACCAAGTCTCATGTCCAGGACTCGGCTAGTGTGAGACCAGCCTTAGAGATAGAGCCTGCAGCTGGGAAAACTGTTGTTAAATGCAGATGACAAGTTCTATAATGGCCAGACAGAGTGTTACTCCTCATGTACAGACTGCTGAAAGGTTAGCCATGCTTTAAAGCTTATCATTGATAATTTTTACATAAATTCAATCCAAAAAAACTGTAATGTTATCTCTGCAAAAAAAAAAAAAAAAATTGGAGGGACATGCAATTCTAACATATGAACCCATCTGACCTTTGTCAGGAATCCCCAGCTATTTTTATGCCTTGGCCCAAGAGAGATTAATATAAAACCTAAAGCTTAGAGGAGATTTTGTTTATTCTCTGGGAAAATAATCCAAACTGTTATTAAAGAGAAACTCAAATACGCAAGTGAATGAGATGGACGATATCGGAATGATACAACGTACTGGTGGATATGGCTCCTAGAAAGGATTATAACCACAACTGCGCTCTCTACAGCAAATGTTACAACTTCTTATTAGTGTTAATATCATCACAGTCTCAACACAACATAGAGTACTGTGCAATTGTTTTAGTCGGGTTTGGAAAAAATGTGCAAATTAACCACTTCCATACCAGATGCTTTACCCCCCTTCCAGACCAGACACATTTTCAAGTTTTGTGTATCATTTGCGTTATTCAACTAATTTCTGCGTCTTTTTTCGGTGACACATAGGGCTTTATTTTTATGTTGTTTTTATTTTTGTATGTGTTTTAATTTTTTTTACAGTATATCCGGGAAAATATAAACAAAAGAGGAGGGAAAACGGGTCTGTTTTTCACTTTTCATTTTTTTTTATTATTTAATAACACAAAGTGCTACTAAAAAACTTTACAAAATAGTTTTTACTCTACGTTATGGTAATTTTTATTTTTTATGGTGTCATCAGGGGTGGAGCTATAACCTGTAATGAGGGCGTTTTATTGGAGTATTATTTTTATTTTTAACTTATCTATTAAATTTATTTATTTATTAAATTTTTTTACAGTGTGTCCCCATAAGGTTATAATAGACCTTTGGGGACATCTGATCACTTTTTTTTTTTTTTTGTGGGGGAGGCTGATTTTCCCTGTAACTAGGGCTGGTACATTTAGCCCCAGTTGCAGGAGGAATACAGCCTCCTGCACATTACTTATAACTATAGAGCTGATCTGGGTCCTGTAGGACCCAGCAGCTCTAACACATGCTGATCCCGGTGGATCACCTGACCGCCGGGTCAGAGGGGAGCCGGAAGATGGTGGCACCCATAGCACTATATACGGCGCTCATTGAGTTCTGTATACATAGCGATCGGGAAGGCAGGTTTATTATCTTCCCTGTCTTCTCACTGGGAGCTCCGGCTGAAGTTACAGCTGCTGTGTTTTGCTTGGACGTACTTGCAGAACTAGACAACCACCTTCTGGATGTATATAGTCTATGGGCGGTACGGAAGTGGTTAAGAATGTTTTCAGAAATAGAAGGGTTAATAGTTTATTTTGGCAATTAACAAAATGAAGTGAATGAAGAAAAGAGAAATGAAATCCCATCAATATTTGGTGTGACCTTTGCCCTTTGCCTTCCATCAGTTCTTCTCGGTACTTGCAGACAGTTTTTGGCAGAACTCGGCAGGGAGGTTGTTCCTGCCATCTTGGAGAACTAAGCACAGATCTTCTGTGGATGTAGGCTTGCTCCAATCCTTCTGTCTCTTCATGTCATCCCAGACAGACTGGATGACGATGAGATCAGGGCTATATCTGTGGGGGCCGTATCATCACTTCCAGGACTCCTCCTCCAAAGGGCAAAGGTGACACTAAATATTGATGGGATTTACATTCCATTTTTCTTCAGAGAATTGAATGGGTGACTTACACATATATATGTATGTGTCAGTGGCCTTAAAGGGGTTGTCCCATTATGGACACTAATCCCCTATTAGATTAGGAGGATGGGGGACCGCAAGTCCTACTAATGCCTCTTTGTGAATGGAGCGTCAGTGCACATGTGTGACCAGCGTTCCATTCACTTCCATGGGGCTGCCGGAGCTGTAATCTCTGGGGCTGCGGGTGCTGCCAGAGAAGTGAATAGAGCGCGAGTCACGTAAGATCACAAGGAGGCCTAAGGGGGACTTTTGGTCCCCCCATCCTCTTAATCACTGGGGAGCCTGGTGATTGGGCCCCAGCAATCAGACACTTATCCCCTGTCCTGTGAATAGGGGATAAGTGTCTATAACGGGACAAACCCTTTAAATTGTTCTAGTCCCTCAATATTTTTAAAACTGTTATTTCTTAAGATGGCCATGCACATTATATTTCTGTCAGCTAAACTTACCAGTTTCAGCAGGACTGGTCAAGGATTTGCATATGGTTCTCCTTCACCAGGAGATTCGGGCTGATGGATTTTAACATACTTGATCTTTTGCTCTCAGAGCCTACTCTACAGGTGTCTGGTAGCACGTTACACCCCTCTACCCATTCAGTACACATGCACACTCAGAGTTTCGGTATGCCAGCTAGCTCTCCTCCAGAAAGAAGAAAGCCGTTTCTCTAGAGACCACTGTAGAGTATTGCACTAGTTGGGTTAGCAGCTAAACCAGAGACACCCTTCTGTAGCCCTTCTTCAGTACCATAAGTTACTGAATCTCGGAAATGCTCTTTTAGAAAACATAATGTGTATTTAATGCAGATGTTTTATGGATTTCTCATAAGCCTTTCAAAAACAGACCAAAAAATTGCAGTGACAACCCTGTCGCATCTCATTATTTCAGATGGGATTATTGTAATTACTGCTGGGACCGGGCTTACATATGGATAAGCCTCCATAGTAAACACTAACACAACAAAGGAAGTTACAATTTTCAAGTTAATCACAGATGTAAAGATTTTCCCTTGAGCTAAAGACTTTTTGAAACAATTAGAATATTTTTCCCATAAAGTGACCTTACGCGATTTGTATTGTCCTGTATAGAAATTCCCATCTGATTTCCATTAAATGTTCAGAATGTACACATAATAACAATCTGCCAAAAACAATTATACCATTTTTTTTTTAACATAGAAACAAAGACTAATAAGACAACTGCTTGTTACCACTCATACCGGCCCACGTATGAGAGACTGTCACCATTGAAACAGTCCCTGCCCCAATAGTACAAAATACAGTAATTTCCTACCTTAGACACTCATTTGGCCCAATTTCATGGTAAGCCTAATCACTGTCAGTAGGTTTTTGGAGTATGGAAGGGAACTGAAGAACATGAAGGAAGCCCACACAGACGGACTGGTAAACAGGTTGTTCGGGATTCAGGGGTGGTGAGGGTGGGTGTAAAAGAAAAAAAAAGACATACTCATCTATCCCCAGCATTTTGTTGTCCACTCCCAGTCCCCTTTCCCTCATGTGCCAGGGCTCACAGCACCAGAAGCCCTGGCACTCACATGACCATTGAGACCAATCAGTGGCCCCAGAGATCGCTAATAAGGAACCGGTATATCAGGGTTTCGCCTACCCACTTGTCTCCTCTCCCCTTTTCTTCCTGCTTTTCAGACCAGTCTAGCAGCGTACTTTGTGGTTATTGTAAATCGTATAGTAGTATCTGGATTTATACACAGATACATTGATCAAGAAACTGTTCTAGACCTTATCAGGGCTAAGCAGAGAAAGAGAAGAAAATATAGGAGGCCAGGAACAGGGGCTGAGTCACCAGCTCAACCCGAGAGGTGGTCCGTAACCTAGGCAACCAGCTGTAGGAGACATATTTAGCTTTATCGGGTAAACAGAGCAAGATAGATAAATCAATATATTGGGTAAACACTCTAGCCTAAGCTACAAGTCTGAGTATGATTCTCAAGATGGGGATACCCATTTAAGAACGTCGCATAAGAGGAACCTCTTATTACCTTTAACATCCCTAAACTTCCATAACTGGCTTATACTGTAATTTTTTTTTAGCTTTCTAAACATGTTCCTATATTGAGATTAGGAGAATGGTGTGCAACATGCACTGCAAAAACTTTTGGGCAAGGCCATGCCCCTATTGCTGTGGTCACACCCCTTTTGTGTGCCACACCCCCTTTTTTGCAAGCAACATTCTGGTCACGACTTTTTATCAGGATGTGATGGCACATAAAGTACTAAAGTCACATATAAAATGACAAAGATGGGGGCATTCTGCAAGGCCTGGAATATTTGCCCAATCTTATGGGACTCTGGGAAGTTAGCCCTATTTTCAGGAGCCTCCGGTATGTCTTTGGAGAGTTGGCAAGTATATATTACGTAGAGTAAGTTTTATCTCTGTATGCAAATTATCATACCCTAATCCCACCCACTTGACTAGTATACCAGATGTTGAGATAAGTCACTTCAAGTCTGATCCTGTGGCATATAGCACATGTGCAGTGAAGTCAGGGCTGTCGAGTCGGTTGGCCAAACCTCTGACTCCTGTTCTCACTCCGACTCCTCCATGATCAGACAGAAACAGTAAAAATCCTCTAATTCATTAAAAAGCCAGTGACTGAATTCCAATGAAAGTAAATATGTAACAAACTAGACATCTAATTATACAATAATAATAATTCTATAATTAAAAATAATTAAATATTTTGTTTTGAGGCTGGAGTATTTTTATGACTACATCCAAAATTGGTCCCAACTCCACCTTCCTGACTCCACAGCCCTTAAAGGGGTTGTGCAGGATTAGAAAACATGACTGATTTTTTCACAGGAAGTGACATCACGTCCATTGGCCACATGTCCATGCTGCAGCTCAATCCCATTATTTTAAATACGGCTGCGCTGCAGCATTACCATGTAATCAACGGACATGAGGTCACTTCCCAAGAAGAAGAAATCAGCTATGTTTTCTAATCCTGTACAACCCCTTTAATAAAGTGAGGTGTAATAAGTTAATACACATTTACAGAAAGCTTAAGACATAGACATGTCTTAGGCAAGAAAGCGTTTCGTACTGTAGATGTTCCTTCCTGGACATTAGACATTACTTCAATTCATGCTTTAGACGCTTTTGTCTATTAGAATGGGAAGTCTTCTCCTCGCTGTCTTATTGTTCTATTAGAATGACGCGGCGTGTTTTATGCCGTCAATCAAACAGTTCCATAACATAGACTCTCTGCGATGAGATAGGTGCGAATGTGACAACATATTTATTGCAAGACTGCACTTTTTGTTCCCATCTGTCACTCATGTGCTGTTCTATTTTACTACATAGCGAAATGCACTGACCCTATCATTCCTTGAAATAATCTTTAATTATACCTCATAAAACTTGGCAGAAAATAGTCTCTGTGGGCAAGAAGACTTCTTAGACAGTGGTATAAAAAGGAGTTATTTTCTGCTACATTAAACTAATGCAAATGGCTTATTATGAACATCAAATTATAGATTGGAAGCGAAGAATGCAAATATACATTTCTTGCATGTTAGCTGAGATATGTCACTTGTTTTCACTAACGTCCATGAATTGCTCTTTAATGGACTAGCTAATGTCCGTGGTTGTGTGCTCGCCTTCAATTTTCCTGGTGGATTTATTGCAGAAATGGAGCAATAATTTCCATCTCATAAGTGAAATCGATCATTACTCAAATCTTAACCCATCACCAGTATAAATATACTTAAAGGGAGTCTACCACCTCCCCCAAGTATATTCACCTGTCACCACCATGTTACAGGAGCACAATACAGTGATAAACACCATACCAAACAACTTAGAAGTGTTATTAAAATGAGGCAGTTGGTGCACTGGGGGCGGGCATTCAGGCCTGGGAGCACTGCTCTTGCTGCTCAAGTAGGATGAGTGATGTCATAGCAGTGGGAGGATCAACTCGCTACATGGGGTGGTGCAGGCAGGAGATGGTAAGGGTTCAAGTGCCGAGAGCAGTGCTCCCACAGCTGAAGGCCCACCCCCAATGCACCAACTACCTAATTTCCATAAGACTTCAAAGTTATTTTTCTCCAAATCTACAAAAGTGTCATACCTAACAGAGGTAGTAATGTGCTCTGTACCACGGTGGTGGTTGTTGAATATGATTGGGGGAGGTGACAAAATCCCTTTAAAAGGCCTCAATTCAAGTAGCCAGAGATGGGGAGGGGCACACAAGCATGTTACCCAGATTTTGGGTTTAATGGAGGTGGCAACATGCCACACTGCCTTGGCTGGACATTTAGAAACAAGGCTAGGGCATCAAACTTATATGAGGTGTCAGCCAAAAACCTCCTGAGCAGTTAAAGGGGTTGTCTTGGACTATGATACTGATTGCAGTGACAGCGCCATACATTGCATAGTGGCTGTTCTTGGTACTGCCCCATTCATTTCGATGAGAATAAGCTGCAGCATGGCAATGTGACCAATGGATATGATATGACTAGCCTGAGAAGAGGAAATGAAGTTCCATATCAAAGTACCGGGCAACCCCTTTAATGGGTTGCATTATAGCCTTTTTTATAAATGTACTGTTTCTTTAAATGGACCCTATACCTGCTGAGGGACTATTCCACGTGTTTGTATATTGATGTAAATATGTTGTGTTCCACTGTATATATGTTCTGTTTACAGGTTACATGGATGACATATGATATTGCCGTGTGAGTGTGTTGCTCCGACTGCCCGGTAGTGAGAGTCTTCTGAGGGACAGTTGCAGTGGATGATACTTCACAGTGGCTAAGCCCGGGAAGAGCCTGGTGGCTGCCAGGTCCAGAGGGTAATGATGGTGATATGATGCACCACCATGCTGGTAGGAGAAGGCAGAGGAAAGTCCATACTGAGAAGGGGTTTGATGGAGTGGGCAGGAATCCATGTGAGGTTCTGGATCAGAGTAGTCTCTGTGCATGATATAGGCAGGGATGTGGTTGACCTTAGAGCGGTGATAGAGGTCAAGAGCATCATGAATTATGGACCTGTGAAGGAGGACATTTGCAGAGGTTGGGCAAGTCCTAAGAGGGAATAGTTCTGCAAGGCCTTAAAGCAAGGTCAACAGAGTGGACAGGAAGTATCGTGAAGGGTGAGTGACGTCATGCTCACCCATATTACAAAGTGAGTCTTTGCCCCAGGTGTGAGAACACCTAGCTACTACTAATGCAACTACTGTGCCATCAAAACCAAAATACAGAGAGACCTGTGCTTACCTGGGACACCAGCTTCCATCCAAAAACTTATGTCCGTCCCATCAGCGTAGTCATAAAGTTTGGTTATGTTGATCGGCTCCAGTAGCTTCATAACCTCTGTCATTATGGCCCTGGCTTCTGGCTTGCCGGAAAACTGTATACCCAATGGCATAAAGGTACCGGAGTCTGCCTCCATGACAAGGTCCATGTTGGCAATGTCTTTCTGTTAACATAAGGAATACATATATCAGATAAAATACAGTAAGATACTATGACCATGCAAGTTACAAGTCAGATAAAGACATATGAATGCTGAAGGGATTAACACTTTGGATAACAATATTTCAGAAACTGGGGTCCAGGAGAGAAATTCCTCATATTCTCGCTGTCAGGAGCTACCAGTGTGTGCTGAAGAGTAACTTGAAGCTCCTGGGCCCCAATGAAAAATCTGTAATGGGGCCCCTACTTAGCTTTTGCCATTTAGAATAGTGGTCTTTTATGTTACAGGGGGACCTTTGGGGCACCCTTAGGGTTCATGGCCTGGTAGCAACTGCTACTGCTGCAACCCCTAAAGGTACGCCGCCCCTGAGTGAGTGGATCGCTTTGTACTGCAAGTACCAGAAGTCTGTTAGAGCTGATATTCTAGTTAATAGGACTTTAGCACAATACTTGTAGGAAGCCCTGCGGTGTATAGCACAGGGAGAGTAGTTAGGAGTTAACTGAGCGCAAGGGAGCTGGCGATCCTTGGCCATTGCCTGGGTACTGAAGGAAAGGGGACTGGATCTCCCTAGGGGGGTACTTAAGGGCTGCCCAGAGTGCAAGGAGGTCTCTTGGAATTTGCATTCCTGTACAACCCCCACCCTCCCCTTTTTTTGGTGCTAATTCTGTTTGTCACAGCTGGCAGGGGGAAAACCTGGTACCATCCAATCCATCGCTAGGTGATGGGCTTGTCAGTGGGGTCATGTTTGTTAAGGCTACTCATGAGTTTAGATATGCTTCTCTATACCGGCCTGGTTTATTATTGCTACTATGTTAAATGGCTGACCCTGAGCTTCCAATAAAGTCATAGTCATGATGTCTACTGTTCTGTTATCTCATGCCCGGAGAGCATAGAATCTACATACAGTCCTAGGCGTCATACTGTTGGAGAGTCATGGCTGTGCATTGTTTGGTACAGTTGCCACAGTTCTTCTTATGGCTGACAATTTATCGCAAACCTATATAAATATATAAATGTCCCATACAAGAAATATGGGGAAAAGCTGTTCTATGTAAAATACCCTCAAAAGACAAGGGGGTGCTCCCTCCATCTGGAGAAAAAAAGGTATAACCTCAAGAGCCGACAAGGATTCTTCACTGTAAGGACTGTGAATCTGTGGAATAGCCTACCCCAGGAGCTGGTTCTGTATTGTAAGGACTACGAATCTGTGGAATAGCCTACCCCAGGAACTGGTTCTGTATTGTAAGGACTACGAATCTGTGGAATAGCCTACCCCAGGAGCTGGTTCTGTATTGTAAGGACTATGAATCTGTGGAATGGCCTACCTCAGGAGCTGATTCTGTACTGTAAGGGCTGTGAATCTGTGGAATAGCCTACCCCAGGAGCTTGTGTATAAGCAGCCTTAGGGCCCTCTCACCCAAGAGATTTTTCTGTCAGAGTGTTGTCCATGAAAAAAATGGACAGCACACAAACTCATTATATTGAATGGAGCAATTCAGAAATCCATATTTTTCACAAAGCAAGAGACACTAAAAAGAAAATCATAGCATGCACTATTTTTTTTCTTTCCTTTCTCTGCTTGTCTTGGCTATTCAAGTCTATGGGACCATGAAAAACACAGCAAATGGACGTCATCTGGACGTTATCCAGAACACGACTGTCATCTGGGCGTTATCCAGCACACGACTGTCATCTGGACGTTATCCAGCACATGATGTTATCCAGAACACGACTGTCACCTGGACGTTATCCAGAACACGAATGTCACCTGGATGTTATCCAGAACACGATTGTCATCTGGAAGTTATCCAGAACACGACTGTCATCTGGAAGTTATCCAGAACACGACTGTCATCTGGACGTTATCCAGAACACGATTGTCATCTGGAAGTTATCCAGAACACGATTGTCATCTGGAAGTTATCCAGAACACGACTGTCATCTGGACGTTATGCAGAACACGACTGTCACCTGGACGTTATCCAGCACACGACTGCCATCTGGATGTTATCCCACAAACGGATGTTTTTCACATATTCATTATTTGGTGATGCAGAAGAATAAAGAAGATAGTATTCTCGTTTTTTTGAAAACGGATGACACATGAGTCAGATACGTATCAAAAACACAAAGATGTATGATGACCATTTGTTAAAATACTTTTAATGTATAATTGATACAGAAAAAATATATTGGAAAATTTTATCATTCTCCATTTCACAGCGAACTGTAATACCCCATTCCATTACTTGTAAATACCCCAAAACTTTTTATCAACTTTCACTTTTTTTTGCTAAATGTATAGTGAACTTTAGAGGCTAATCTCCTAATATAAGTATATTCGGAAAATGTAATAAAATATAATAAATTTAAGGAAAAAGTGGGGCCATTTTTCATTATGTGGAATTATACAGATTACGTGCCGGGTACATGTACAGTACAAACCAAAAGTTTGGACACACCTTCTCATTCCAAGAGTTTTCTGTATTTTCATGACTATAAAAATTGTAGATTCACACTGAAGGCATCAAAACTATGAATTAACACATGTGGAATTATATACTTAACAAAAAAGTGTGAAACAACTGAAAATATGTCTTATATTCTAGGTTCTTCAAAGTAGCCACCTTTTGCTTTGATTACTGCTTTGCACACTCTTGGCATTCTCTTGATGAGCTTCAAGAGGTAGTCACCTGAAATGGTCTTCCAACAGTCTTGAAGGAGTTCCCAGAGATGCTTAGCACTTGTTGGCCATTTTGCCTTCACTCTGCGGTCCAGCTCACCCCAAACCATCTCGATTGGGTTCAGGTCTGGTGACTGTGGAGGCCAGGTCATCTGGCGTAGCACCCCATCACTCTCCTTCTTGCTCAAATAGCCCTTACACAGTCTGGAGGTGTGTTTGGGGTCATTGTCCTGTTGAAAAATAAATGATGGTCCAACTAAGCGCAAACCGGATGGAATAGCATGCCGCTGCTAGATGCTGTGGTAACCATGCTGGTTCAGTATTCCTTCAATTTTGAATAAATCCCCAACAGTGTCACCAGCAAAGCACCCCCACACCATCACACCTCCTCCTCCATGCTTCACGGTGGGAACCAGGCATGTAGAGTCCATTCGTTCACCTTTTCTGCGTCGCACAAAGACACGGTGGTTGGAACCAAAGATCTCAAATTTGGACTCATCAGACCAAAGCACAGATTTCCACAGGTCTAATGTCCATTCCTCGTGTTCTTTAGCTCAAACAAGTCTCTTCTGTTTGTTGCCTGTCCTTAGCAGTGGTTTCCTAGCAGCTATTTTACCATGAAGGCCTGGTGCACACAGTCTCCTCTTAACAGTTGTTGTAGAGATGTGTCTGCTGCCAGAACTCTGTGTGGCATTGACCTGGTCTCTAATCTGAGCTGCTGTTAACCTGCAATTTCTGAGGCTGGTGACTCGGATGAACTTATCCTCCGCAGCAGAGGTGACTCTTGGTCTTCCTTTCCTGGGGCGGTCCTCATGTGAGCCAGTTTCTTTGTAGCGCTTGATGGTTTTGGCCACTGCACTTGGGGACACTTTCAAAGTTTTCCCAATTTTTCGGACTGACTGACCTTCATTTCTTAAAGTAATGATGGCCACTCGTTTTTCTTTACTTAGCTGCTTTTTTCTTGCCATAATACAAATTCTAACACTCCATTCAGTAGGACTATCAGCTGTGTATCCTCCTGACTTCTGAACAACACAACTGATGGTCCCAAACCCATTTATAAGGCAAGAAATCCCACTTATTAAACCTGACAGGGCACACCTGTGAAGTGAAAACCATTTCAGGTGACTACCTCTTGAAGCTCATCAAGAGAATGCCAAGAGTGTGCAAAGCAGTAATCAAAGCCAAAGGTGGCTACTTTGAAGAACCTAGAATATAAGACATATTTTCAGTTCTTTCACAATTTTTTGTTAAGTATATAATTCCACATGTGTTAATTCATAGTTTTGATGCCTTCAGTGGGAATCTACAATTTTTATAGTCATGAAAATACAAAAAACTCTTGGAATGAGAAGGTGTGTCCAAACTTTTGGTCTGTACTGTATATATATTATTTTCTTCACCAAAAAAACTTGTATTAAACAGTTTCATCCTCACACAGTGCTGACCAATTCAGCCGCTGCTCAAAGTTCAACTTGTACTTAGAAGTCTGAAAAAAAACAGAAGGTGTCAGACGCTCCTCGCCATCCAGAGTCAGCTAATGACAAGGACCTCGGCGTCCTCTATCATTACCCTCTCCACTTTTCTGGCAGTCTCATCCACCTATTTGTTGCTGTGATTGCTCCGCTAACCTATCCTTACAAGAAGAATAAAACCCTCTATAGGTCACATCAGTCTGTAATTTGGTGCCAGATCTCCACATCATGTCTCAGTTCATCCATGAATTACATTCTCGACAAGACATTATGACAATATATCCCACACGAGTCTGCAGGCTGACTTGTAACTTGTAAGAAAGTATTGTATATCTATCTATCATATATACAGTACAGACCAAAAGTTTGGAAACACCTTCTCATTCCAAGAGTTTTCTGTATTTTCATGACTATAAAAATTGTAGATTCACACTGAAGTCATCAAAACTATGAATTAACACATGTGGAATTATATACTTAACAAAAAAGTGTGAAACAACTGAAAATATGTCTTATATTCTAGGTTCTTCAAAGTAGCCACCTTTGGCTTTGATTACTGCTTTGCACACTCTTGGCATTCTCTTGATGAGCTTCAAGAGGTAGTCACCTTAAATGGTTTTCACTTCACAGGTGTGCCCTGTCAGGTTTAATAAGTGGGATTTCTTGCCTTATAAATGGGGTTGGGACCATCAGTTGTGTTGTTCAGAAGTCAGGTGAATACACAGCTGATAGTCCTACTGAATGGAGTGTTAGAATTTGTATTATGGCAAGAAAAAAGCAGCTAAGTAAAGAAAAACCAGTGGCCATCGACCGCCCCAGGAATGGAAGACCAAGAGTCACCTCTGCTGCGGAGGATAAGTTCATCCGAGTCACCAGCCTCAGAAATCGCAGGTTAACAACAGCTCAGATTAGAGACCAGGTCAATGCCACACAGAGTTCTAGCAGCAGACACATCTCTACAACAACTGTTAAGAGGAGACTGTGTGCAGCAGGCCTTCATGGTATAATAACTGCTAGGAAACCACTGCTAAGGACAGGCAACAAGCAGAAGAGACTTGTTTGGGCTAAAGAACACAAAGAATGGACATTAGACCTGTGGAAATCGGTTGCTTTGGTCTGATGAGTCCAAATTTGAGATCTTTGGTTCCAACCACCGTGTCTTTGTGCGTCGCAGAAAAGGTGAATGAATGGACTCTACATGCCTGGTTCCCACCGTGAAGCATGGAGGAGGAGGTGTGATGGTGTGGGGGTGCTTTGCTGGTGACACTGTTGGGGATTTATTCAAAATTGAAGGAATACTGAACCAGCATGGTTACCACAGCATCTTGCAGCGGCATGCTATTCCATCCATTTTGCGTTTAGTTGGACCATCATTTATTTTTCAACAGGACAATGACCCCAAACACCTCCAGACTGTGTAAGGGCTATTTGACCAAGAAGGAGAGTGATGGGGTGCTACGCCAGATGACCTGGCCTCCACAGTCACCAGACCTCAACCCAATTGAGATGGTTTGGGGTGAGCTGGAACGCAAGAGTGAAGGCAAAAGGGCCAACAAGTGCTAAGCATCGCTGGGAACTCCTTCAAGACTGTTGGAAGACCATTTCAGGTGACTACCTCTTGAAGCTCATCAAGAGAATGCCAAGAGTGTGCAAAGCAGTAATCAAAGCAAAAGGTGGATACTTTGAAGAACCTAGAATATAAGACATATTTTCAGTTCTTTCACACTTTTTTGTTAAGTATATAATTCCACATGTGTTAATTCATAGTTTTGATGCCTTCAGTGTGAATCTACAATTTTTATAGTCATGAAAATACAGAAAACTCTTGGAATGAGAAGGTGTGTCCAAACTTTTGGTCTATACTGTATATATATATATATATATATATATATATATACACACTCTAGGGGGGCATTTCTATGAGGTGTACCAGCCCTGAGCTTACCATACCTCCCAACCATCCCGGCTTCACAGATGATTTGAATACAATGGTGCTGTCCGCTGCCATGTGCTCCGGGAAATATAGGCGATATGATGACGTCACTCACATCGTGCCTGCAGCTTCCTGAATCCTCCAGGAGCAGAGAGACTACTGACAGAGCAGCAGGGGAGCGAGGAGAGATATTAGTGTTTTTTATGTTAAACTGTGGGGATTGCTGGTTGGGGACATTAAACTGGGTGCAACTAGAAGGGGACATTAAAATGGAGGCAGCTGGAGGGTTGCCCCCAATGTAATGTCCCCTTCCAGCTGCCCCCAGTTTTATGTCACCTTCCAGCTGCCCCGGTTTAATGTCACCCTCATGCTGCCCCACAGTTTATCAAAGTGCCTAATGCTCTTAGAAAAATTTGGTGTCTAGTCTAAGACCTTATACACATGGCAGTTCTGCTTCTTACAAACCTAACATTTGTGCCGTTTTTTTGGCCTTATTCACATGTCCATCATCGTTTGTAAAATGTCATGTGAATAGGGTCTAACTTTACACCACTTATTAGTTGGTTTAGTTTCAGTCAAAAAATTCCCCCAAATTTTGGTACACAGTGTTGCATCTCAAGCCCATTCCCTTCTCCAATAAGCCACACCCAGTTTTGTACAGATCATAAAAGCATCTAACACACTTGATACATGGCATGTTAGGCTAGGTTTACACGTAGGAATCTGTCACGGTTTTAGGAGCGCATTCCGCCCTCGAATCCGTGGCAGATTCCATCCCGAATCTGCCTCCCATTGTTTTCAATGGGAGACAGAGATCGCAGCAGAATGCAGAAAAAAAATCATGGTCCTGTGGAGCATGGCGATGTGAGTGACATCATCATATCGTGCCTACAGCTCCCGTCGAACATGGGAGGAATGGTGAAGCAGGGAGCAGATGTCTCTGCATCAGCGGAAAATGGAGAGGAATTTCTCTTCATTTTCTGCTATGTGAACCAAGACTTAGGCTAAGGCCCCACATGGTGTCCTGCAGCAAAAAAGCACTGCGGGAAAAAACGTGGCGGCAACGCATCATGTTTCTTCCCGCAGCACTTTGCACAGAAAGTTCGCAGAGGTTTCCTCTGCAGACTTTCTGCTTCAATTATACCTATAGGAAAACCGCCGGCGTTTCTGTAGGTATAACTGACATGCTGCGTTTTCCAAAACCGCAACGGTTTTGGAAATCGCAGCATATCCACTGTGCGTATTTTACCACAAAATGGGGATGAGATTTGGTAGATCGGATTCCCGGCGTTTACGCCACGTGGGGCCCCGGCCTTAGACAGCTTTTTGGGGGCAGAGTTTGCTTAGTAAATCTCCCAAGTGTCATCGCTTTCTCCCAGCCTGTCTAATGCTCCAAGTATTCAGTAGAGAGATTATCGCTTTATACAATGTATTTACTTATTTTATTTATCTATTGTGCTCACTTATATACCAATAGAGATCCGACCAGGGCACAATTCAGGCTGGAAATTACAGTGTCATGATCTGGGTGACAGGCAAGAAAAATTACCATTGTTACAAGTGTCCAGAATACAATCGGCAGGTTTACAAATACACATTGTATTTCTTGCCAAGAAGACGCATGGCAGCGGTAGCCCGGCAATTTTCTTATTTATACCTTGGCAGCATGTGCTTTTCATATTGAGCCACCCACATATTACAATCACATTGTTACTAAATGTATAGCCCCCGTACCTGACAAATCACTGGAAGAATTCAATAGAAACCTATTATAAAATATTTATTGAAAGTAAATGTGAAACGTACCGTACATTTCAAGCGTAAGAATAAAGTATAAAAAGACATAAAAAGTAAAGGACACTGCACGGTCTGCGTATTATCTAGCGGTGCTGGGCTGCTAAGAACAAGGCATGGAGGTTTGTGCCTGCTGCCAACATAGGACAGAAGGTGGATTACAGATGTAGCAGAGTTAACCCAATTGGTTAAACTGCTGCGGTGCGATATCTTATCACAGAAGACAAAAAAAACTATGAAAAGTAACTGGAAAAACATTTTTCATTGATTTTTCATTGTTTTTTGTTGTCTTCCATGATAAGATATTACACCGCAGCAGTTTAACCAATTGCAGAATTTGGGTTAACTCTGCTACATCTGTATATCTGCATTGCTCATTACTGGATCTTCTTTAAGAATACATAAAATATCCTTAAAAGATGACTATTCGACTCCTCTACGTACATGCACACTCGGTAAATATTGGGCATGGTGAAATACATCATGCCTGATACTTCTTTCTCTTATATCTGTCAGTCTGAGTGTTTAAAAAGGACCTTTCACCACCTCCTAATTCTTAGCATCTATTACACATATGGAATCTTTTCTGTAGCTCCCACCATTCCTGAGCTCAGAATCACACCGCCCACCTGACAGTAAAGAGCCTAATTAGCATACGAAGCACCAAAACTAACAGCTAGATACGACAACAACTATAAAAAAAATATTTTGATTTTACCATTATATTCTACATTCTTGTTTTTTATGTTGATATTATATATTGACATGCCACATAATATCATTGTCTATGCCCCTATACTTTATACTGAGCTTTATGCTTTATATATTTTGGGTTGATATGCTGGGATCTGTTGACAGACTCCCTTTAACCACTTCCAGGCCACCCATTGACTAAATACGTCGGGACGGTCCACCTCTAACCTTGCAAGGACGTATATATACAAAATGGTGCAGCTTTGGGAACGGTATGTCAGCTCGGCTGTTACTACAGCTGGACATCCCATAGATAAGGCAGGGAAGGTTTATTACTGTCCCTGCCTTCCCAATCTCTGTGTAAATTGTGCCCCCCATAAATAAAATAAAGGTTCACAGGTTCTTATACCCCCCCCCCCCCCCCCCCGTGACACAACAATAAGTGTCATAAAAGTAAAAACGACCATAATGGAGACAGAAAAATATTTATTTCATGCTATTAAAAAAAACACAAAAAACACAAAAATGTGAAAAATGACAATTTTCTTTTTTGTTGACATTTTCTCAAATATTAAAATAAAGAAAAAACATGGAAAAATAAAAGCATCATAAAAACAAAGCCCTTTTTATCACCGAAAAATGGCAAAAATTATTCGAACACCACAAAGGAAAAAAAAATGTTATAGACCTCAAAACTGCATGTATGAAAAAAAAAAATAAAAAATGTGTTTGGTCCTGAACCAGGGACAGTAGCCTGGTACTGAAATGGTTAAGTAAAAAATGAAATAAGGCCCCTTTCACACAATGTTTGAGAGATTAGATGTGTGCATTTTCTTCGATTAACCCCTTAGTAACCTGCACCCATTGCCTTACACTTAAGAAGACATATTGGTAACGCAGATCCCCTGGACATGAAGGTGACTGTAGGCCGCAGCTATAGAGAAGAAGCCGGAGAGCGAGGAAAGTAAAAAACTGTTAATAAAACCGACATATTAACAATTGTACAGAGCAAGGAATCCTTCCCTCCATAACAAGGATGCAATATTCATTATCTGTAATAAGACATTGGATGCCTCAATTGTTTCCTGACTCTGTCGCTCACCCCACTGAGACCTCTGAGTAACCAACACAAAAAGAAACCATAGTTCAAGCATGCAGTTACCCAGCCAAAAAGCCATTCCCGGGAAGTGTTTATGGAGCACAATTAAAACAATTGCAAAGGGCACAAGTCAGAGAGTTACAACCCGAGCCATCCATCAAGGAGAACTACCAAAAGCTTTACGTACAAGCCACTTCTACTTTACTGCATGTGAAAGGAGACATCCAGCAGCGGAGAAGACGGAACAATGTCCTTCAATGAACACTAAAAAAAATAAAAAATAGTTACAAAAACAGCAAACACCCTTCTGAAAAACGGAATGCAAGGCACTGATGAAGCCCCCACTTTTTGCCATGTGGGGTGTAGTCATGAAGAGCTTGTGTGGATGCAAATCACCAAATATATCAATGTCCAAATACATACAAGCAGAACTGTCCCTATTCAGGTCCAGTAGGAAGTAGATATTGTTGTACACTTCACAAGCTGTATAACCATTGCAGAAGTAATCCCTTAAAGGGAGTCTGTCACCAGACCCCAGCATAAAACTGCATCAACTCAGCACTGCAGATAGATAGGTTAGGGTCACCTGAATCAAATGCTGTTTCCCCTTGTGAATCGCTGCCTTTGTTGCTGAGATATCTCTGTTTTTTGTCAATATGCATATGAACTCTTTGGAGCAATGGCAACACCCTCGTTGCTCCAAAGAGCTCATTTGCATACTGACAATAATGGCAATATCTCGGCAACAGAGGCAGCAATTCACAAGGGGAAACAGCATTTGATTGAGGTGACCCTAACCTATCTATCTGCGAGGCTGAGTTGACATTCTGGGTTCTGGTGACAGACTCACTTTAACCGTAGTTGTCCCAGAATCACAACTTCTTACCTACCCACATGTGACAAGATCATGAGAACAAGATTCCCATGACCCCACTCGAATGGAGTAACACTTACACATGCGCATTGACGCTCTCTTTCTATAGGGCTGATGCAGTTAGCAGAGTACAGCGCTTGGCAATCTTCATGAGTCCCTTAGACGGTAAAGGAAGCTGGTATGAGTTATACCTGAAATCTATGCTAGTTCCTGAATGTCACAGACTTCAATTCTGGTACATGGGAGTGTGCCTTAATTATTAAGAAGCCGGAGCCTCCTAATTCAGGTGCTGTTAGCTCTAGGAGGTGGAATGGACTAAGACTGGCGTACAGAATACCAGTCTTAATAAATTCCCCCATGTGACTTGAGGCTTGCACTGTGGGCAATGTGGCTATCCTTGGCCTTGTTATTTGGCACTAGGACTTTAGTAATTTACTGCACGACATGGAAATATGACTGTTGTATTTGGTGAACCGGTTCCACATAAGATCTCCATGAACACACTGCACCTGTGTGTATGATGTCATCAGAATATTTTAGTAGTAAAAACAAGTGTCTATAACATGTATAATAAATGTAGTAAGGGGCATAATCCCGTTTTTTGGGTTTTTATTAAAGCAAATTAGGCCAGAATTCTGACACATTTGACTTAGTAAATCTGCTCCAATGTGACACAACTGTCAACATTGTCATACTTACTAAATTTGGATTCTGGGGATAGGTATGTGGAGTCTGTCACCAGGGTGAAACATAGTAAACCAGCTACACAGTTAGATAAGTCAGGCTCACCTGAATGTAACGCCTCTTTCCCTATGAAAACATGGGACTCTATTGCCAAGATATTAATTTATTTCACAATATCCAAATAAGCACCAAAAACGGCTTCACTGCGCTAAACTGCTACACCCCACACTGCTTTAATACACCCTTCTTTCCCCTTCATTATTTGAGTGACACGGTCAGGGAGCTAGGCTGAAAACTCACATGGCCCTGTCTTCTCGACATATGAGAGCAGTGTGGGCCAAAGGGGGAAAATGTGTTACATTCAGGTGAGCCTGACCTATTGCACTGCGTTGCTGGTTGGATATGCTTCACTCTAGTGACAGACTCCCATTAAGTCCTGTCCCAAAATTGGCTGGAATGCCATTCCATAGGCAAACTTGCCTCACGTTGTGTACGGCCTTACAACTCCCCCCCCCCATTGACGTTTACAGAGGAGAACTACAATGGACAGGTGTAGCACTGTTGCTGGAAGAAAGCAACCATGTTTTTCCAATCCTGTCCCACATACACCTTTAAAGTTCAGTAAAAGGACCTTTTTAATAATGTTTTTGGTAGTTTTCCTTCATCGGCCTATTAATGTTGAAAGCAAGCTGCCAAGTTTAGGAGGTAGAACGATAATATATAGTGTATTTCCTGCTGGAAAACATGCAAAACCATCATGGACAATATTTTGACAAGCACAGATTAAGAAGGCCGTCAAGGCTTATCAGAAATAGGCTAGCATGGCTTTTCACTCTTGTAAGTAGTTCAAGTAAAATAAGATTACGCTCTAAACATCTTATAAATAGACTGAATGTTGGTCCAGCTGCTTCTAATGAATCTCGCCTAATGCTTTTATAAGTTTAGGTCTTTCAACATTGAAACAACTACTGGCACTTTTTATACAATTGGCCGAGAAGCTGTTTTTATGCATTTGTGGCTTCCAACTTCTTCCTCTTTTCCCAGGGTCCTTTTAATGGCTTAAACATTCCAAGCCACCCAGCACCCAACTAATTCAACATCCGACGCATGCCAAGAAAAACCTCACAACACTAATATCTATAGCTTGGCTGGCAGATAAGAAAAAATATACAGAATATAGTTTAGAATGGAAACATTTGCAATAAAAAATGAACTCCTGAAATGACCCAAGAAAAAAGCAAAAAAAGGGGAAAAATAAATAAGAAGAATGAAAAATAACCTTTGAGTTTATACTATAAGCTAATGTCTGGATGGGCGATGTGGACTACAGATTAATATTCACATAATTTGGCAAAAATTTGCGCCACAAACACTACCATATACGCCTTGCCTCAAAATTAGGTGTTTTAGATAATTTTTGTGCCGAAAAGGGGTGTAGATTAGTGGAAAGGGAATATAGCTGACCAGAAAGGGGCAAGGTTTAAGATACGACAACATACGTCCCAGCTGTGGTAAAGTTTTGGTGCAGTAAACTAGCGATCTGTCCTACATATAACCCCATATACAGATGTATCCGCCCCTTCCTTAGCTTTGGTTAAGTATTCCAGTCTGTCATGAATCCAGTTCAATGCAATATCTTGATTAGAGTTGACCAAACTGGTTTGGTACGAATCATATTCAACTCAAATTTTTTTGACCCAAACCTGAAATTTTTTGGGGCTCTCCACTCATGAATCTCTTCTGACCCCAGAGTATAATAAGCAAAGAACTAGGGGAGGTGCAGAAACATAAAAAACACTTATTTCCCTCCCCTCTTCTGGGCTTCCTTCCGGCATCTAGTGCTCCCTCGGGGTACTCTGCAGTCATCCTCAAGCCTCATGGGTGAGATCAAGTGTCCCAAAGGGGCTGCTGAGTCCTATAAGTGGAACAAACAGATGTGATGACTTCACCCAGGAGGCTGGAAGAGGACCCTGAATGGGCGTTGGACACAATGCCCAGGAGAGGTGAGGGAAGGTGAGTATAAGTGTTTACTATGTATCCACACCTCTACACGGACTCTGCTTATTATCCTCTGGGGTCTATAGAGATTCAATAGTATAATGATAGCTATGTATCCACACCTCTACAGGGACTCTGCTTATTATCCTCTGGGGTCTGAAGAGATTCAATAGTATAATGATAGCACTTCTGGATTGTTCCAAGATATTCGCAAATCGAATCTTGTGAGGTTCACTCATCTATAATCTTGATATGTTAGCAAATCCTGGACAGACTGCAATTCACAACATAACCACTAGATGGCTACACAAACACATATAAGAAAGACATCTTTTGACACAGTATAGTTTTGAAAAGCTGGTCATCTTGTGACACATATTTGGACATATCCAACCAAAGGTAAGGAATAATATATATGTAGTTCAAATATCCTAGTTGGCAAGTGAGCCAAGCCTTCTGCCTATGATGGTAATGTACAGTGTCTATGCCCACATTGCCCCTATTGTCAGTCTTGTCATGTAAGCTTAAATCTAAAGCTACGTTTGCACAACCAATACTACATCAGAAAAAATCCAATGTACAAACTGCCGCAGAAATCCAAGGCTGGTTCTCAGATTTCTACCCTGGATTTACAGTTTGCCATGCTGAAGATCCAAACATAGGTTGACCTCATTCATTGGATTCTGCTTCAATAAGTGACCTGTCAATAAGTGATCTGTCCCACGGTCAAATGTCAAATCTGTGCAGAACAAATATTAGTGCCCTATAAATCACAGTGTGGATTTCTATTGAAAGGCGGATTTCATTTGGATTTCGGTGCAGAATACACATCGGAAACCTCCATGTCAACATAGCCTAAGGATAGGCATCGCTCATTGTGATCTTCTCGTACACTGTGCAGTCCCTGGTCAGTCAGTGGCCTTAAGTCTCGTGGTGCAGTATCCAATCCCCATAATAGTTTGGTGCAATGTCCAGTACCTGCTAACCCTAGGGTGTAGTGGATGATTTTGTGACAATGCTATTAACAGTTTGGCTAAATTTTAATGCAGACTTCATAAAATAAAATAACTTTGAAACAAATCTCTAGGATCCCAAAACCTATATTACACCTAAGAGTCATGAAAAAGTTATTTCTGTATCCATTTCTAATATTTACAGACTGGCATAGCACCAACAGAGATATAACTAAAACTATGATGTCATGGAATAGTCTGGAACTTGTCCTGATAAAATGAGGAAGTACAACATAATATAAATACTAAGGGTAGGTCCACATTACTGTTGATAATCTCGGATTGTTTCATCCATCATAGGACTAGAGCAACGGACTTTTTCTTCTGTAAACAAATACAGATATAGATGGAGAGGGCTCTATCTGTGTCCACCACTCTATCGATTTTAAAGTCCGTTGTTCTCCTCCTATTATACATGGTAGTGTGAACATCCCCTTAAGTTCAACAATATTTTTCACTAGGGGTCAAGAATTTATTTTTTAATTGAGTTGTCCAGTTTTAGAAACCCCATTTTTATATAACTAATCGATGAACTCTTGAGTAAGAGGGGGGCCTAAATAAGTCTATTTTTAGACAGCGTGGGTTTTTCTTCGGGATCATCATCTCTTGGCCAAAGTGGAGAGTACAGAGGTTACAAAGAGTGTCTCTCTCCCTAGAGGACCAATCCTATGCTGCATAGCATTGTCAGCCTATTGATCTGAATGGGCACTGTGTAATACTTTTAGTATGCCTCCAATTATAAAACTACTTTACATAAATGAATAGTTAGATGAATAGAAGAAACTTTGTAATATATCTTATTAAAGAAATATGCTTCCTTCTCCACTTATCAGGCTGAGTTACTTCTAACATAGAAGTCTATGGAGGGTGGTGGGAGAAGGAGACTGTTGTAATAGACAGACACATAGTACACCTGCTAAACTCTGCTACACTGTAAGTGAGAGAGCTCTGTTGACACAGCTATATATTTCAAGACAAGACTGTACAGAATAGGGCAATAAATCAATTAAGGGATGACAGCAGCCTCCTTCTCTGGGTTTTCAAAGGGCATAATCTGGAGGAGTTATACTGGTTTAGCTATTATTCCCAGATTATGACTTAGGTTTCTTTGAAAACTAGGTATTAATCTATAGGGAGCTACCTTCCATAGGAGCAAATTCTTTTCACCAATGATGTCTTATTTGTATTCCTTACCCAGAATTCTTAGCAGGGTATGCATGGTCTAATACGTCCCTATACTAGTCTCTCCCTAATAAGATACATAACCCCTTCTGACCTAAAATATACAACATAGTTTCTTATATTCAGATGTTCTATTCATTTAGAAAAAGTCTATTTATAATTGGAGGTATGCTTTAATTGTTCCTGTGGTGTTCCTGGAGGAAATCTGAACACTTACTGACAGATATACCCACTGATCCCAGATGACTGCTTCCTTTTCGCGCCTCCCCTTTCATAGACTTCTCAATTTATTAGGCTGCTCTCTTTCTCCTTCCTTTCACTTGGATTATTATCTGTAAAAGCATCCATATCCATCTTCAGCCTGACACACGTAAGTCTATGGAAACTGGAGGAGATGGCTACTATTGGCTTGTTAGTTAGTAGATTTATTGCTTCATTCTCTGAGTAGTAGAGTCTTATCTCGAAATACATAGCAGCATCAAAAGATCTTTCCGGCTCGCACAGTTTAGAAGGTGTGGTATATGTCTCTTCCAGCAGTCTCCTCTCCCCTCTCCATAGTCTTCTATATTAGAAGTAACTCAGCCTGATAAATGGAGAAGGAAACATATTTTGCTAATAAGATATATTACAAAATTTCTTATATTCACCTGTATTATTCATTTATGAAAAGTCTATTTTAATTGGAGGTGCACTTTAATTTCACTTGAGGTGATGCTGCAGGAAAACTGATTACTCTTTGACATTGAGACCCACTGAATACAGCTGAGTGCTGGGGGTCCTAGCAGGGGGACACTTTGTAATAAATTTATTGTCATGAGACCCTTCTAACAAATAGGGGTTGTCCAAAGCAGAGTATTAAGTACCTATCAGTGTTTGTACAACTAAGGCTGAGTTCACATCTGCGTTGGAGACTCCATTCTTCTGGTCCGTTGCAGGACCAAAAAAACGGTCTGACTATAGATGGACAACAACGGAACCCAAGGGACCCTGTTGGGTCAGGTGTCCATTATTTCTGACAGAGTCTGCGCTGGCGATTCTGAACGGAGACTCTGATGCAGATGTGAATGTAATGTTATACTGAAAAATGGTAAGTGACAATAAAAGCAAAAACCCACTAAATCAGAGAGAGAATTTCTGCGCTGACTCGTGAGCCTGTGAGGTATCTGGGAACCTTCAATTTCAAGGTAACATTCTACGAGTTCCCAGGCGTGCATGTAATCCAATACTCTACTAAATTCTACATTGTCGTCTGAAGATTAATCTGGTGACTCTATATAAACAGAGCGGTCAGAAAACGTAGTGCGGTATTATGATTTGGATATAGTATAGCGCTCTGTTTATTATGCAAGATTGCAAGATTTCATTAAATTAGTCATTCACGCTGCTAACAAAAGTGGCAAACAATCACTACAGAGTGACCTTTGCCAGGAATAATTAACAAGGCCTATTTGCACAGATCACTCTGTGTGACATTAGACCGGCAGCGTTTTAAGACAAAGATGACATCGGAGAGAAGCTCAATTACGTGACTCACTGGCTGTGCCACTGGAACTGTCAGGAGGTGGATTACACAGGCACATAATAAAATTACAGTATATTTGTCCAGGGTTTAGTGTGAAATCTGGCAAACGCTTGCACTTAAAACTAAGGGAGATTACAAGGTAGAAGAAGCCACAATCCACGCATGTGAGTAGTCCGCACAAATACCTTGGCCCCGAGTGATGACAAGATAATGACTAAAAATTTACTGGAAAGGTTTTATCAGTTATCTAAAGGTATTTTAGACAGGTATTTTCACCCTAGCACAGTTTAGTGGTTAAAAAATTATATCCACCTTTTAACACCAATTCTTTCTACATATCATGTTCAGTGCTCCAAATCTTCTGCAAAGACTGAGCAGAATTATAACATTCTGTCTCTACCAAGCTCTCCACTAGAGGGAGCCTATTGCTTGTTCAATACATAAACAGTATGCAGTAGTCGCCCTCTAGTGGTGGCTGATGGAAGCTAGCTTTTAATCATTTATTCTGTATCTGTGCAGGGGATTTGGAACTCTGTATGAAACCAATATATATTTCCCAAATTTTAGTGACCAGACAAAGGAACACAGCAGATAATGCACTGTGTGCCAACACAAATTTTTTGGTTTGCTACACCATGCCTCTAGCCACATCAAAGGGACATCTCGTATTCCAGAATAGAAAAGATAAATTTCTATTGTTAAGAAGATTTTGATCAAATAATAGCTCTGGATCACTGACCTATAGTTTCTATTTAGGTGCATGAAACAATATTTCAGTATATATATTTTTTCATGCTGCTACCCCACTTCTTTTTGTTTCTGGGATCATGTTGTTGAGC